>JAMXBD010000275.1:0-1258595 GCA_024138025.1 Combretum micranthum
TTTAATTACCCACTAGCTCTAATTATTAGTAAATGCTTACCCTAGGTCCCAAACACATAACTAGTAATCTATTGATGCATTTAACTAATATTTAGAGGTATTTGAATTTACAATTATTCCCTCATTGTTCAAAACTTATCAATAATTGAAGAGCAATTTATAAACATTGTGACAAATATGAATAAGATCACATAGTTTTATAAGTTTTATAATGCATGCAACTAAAATGTACCTTATACGGAATGATTTGTTTTTACTATAAAAAATTAACCTTAGATTTTATAAATTCTGCAATAGAAGATTGGCAAAAGAAGTTATATTATACAAATAGAATTGGTGACTATGATTTTTATGATAAAAATTACTTGTAGAGACATAAATTTTGTCTCTAAAATTTATATTTTGTAATGTTTATGATGTGTCTTAAGGGTGCCTTCATGTGCCCTCTTCTATCAAAAACTACACATATATTTATATATATAACATCCAAATGGTGCATGAAAGTTTGATAATTATTTTTTAAGTTACTAAATGTGGCGATTTAATTCAAGTATTAGGAAATAAAATAACACTAAATTAAAAAAAAAAAAAGGAAGAAGAAAAGAAGGTCAACGTATGTATATTAAGAATTAAAGTAGATCAGCTAGGTCCCTCAAATATCAATCTTTTCTTGATAGTTATGGAAATGGATAGGTCGTCTGGGGGGGGCGGGGGAGAGGATGCACTTTTTGCCTGTAAAATAGTTGTATGTCACTCATGGATTTTTAAACAAAACAATAGAAGACAATCTGCTTGGTTGTTAGGCCCTTTTTTTTTTTTTTTTAATTTCTTATGATGTTAAGTCATTCCTTAAACTTTTTGGTAAGTTTGACAGGAAGAAAGGGATTGAAATTGAAATGTGATTCAGGCTTCCATTAGTTTTTTTATAGTTGAAAGCATTTCACATATCTTTGAATCAATAATTCCGGTTTTAACGGCTTGTTTAATTGAATTTATAAAAGTGAAATAGAATAACTATTTCTTCCATCTACATCTATGTCTTGCATTTGGTCGGTGATATAGCTATTCCACAAAATTGCGGTTATAAAATATTGCAAATTCTTTTATTGGACTTGAGGAATAGTTATTCTTTGGTTTTATTTGGAATATTTTTACATCTACTGATAGAGTCTCCAATGAACTATAAGATATAACTGATACTTCTTTATTCTATTCTTTAAGAAGATAATACAATGATGAAAAGCTAATAAATTCCCATTTTTGTTACTACTTTTTGAAAAGAAAAACATATAAAGAGAAGAAAATGAAATTTTATTCAGTTTTAATTCGAGTCATTCTTCTTTCAATTTATTTTATTTATTATATGTATAACATATATTTGATTTCTTCATATATATTATTTATTAGATCTTAGTGGATCTCTTTTTTATTCTACTATTTTGTTTACATCTATTAAGGTATATTCCTCTCTATGACTTTTAAAAGGTACTTTTGAAGACCAATGGGCACGGGTACGAAACAATAGAAAAAGGTATTAAGTAATATGTTTCATGAGAGCTTCTACAGTATCAAAGGTGTCTAGTCAACTATCTAACCGTTAAAGTAAATATAGTAATTGAAATATTAACTATTTTAATTATTGATCATGATAAGGTATAGTGTGAGTCATTTGATGATGACAGAACCGTCCCATCAAAATTAATGATGGGGCTATAGAATTTCCCTATGCTTCACCTTGATGTAGAAGAGTCACAATGCATTTATTGTCTCAATAATATTTTTTTTACTAGACTTTATCCAAAGGATGCATTATGTCTTAATGATATTTTTTTACTAGATTTGTTCCAAATCATACCTCATAATGAATGTAAGGCTACACAAATTGCTTTCAAGAGCTAAGTATATTGTCCTAATAAAAGATGAGAATATGCCTTTATAAATAGGGTTAATTACAAATAAGTGACCTATTCATGCATTTATCAAAAACGTGACCTATGAAATTTTTTTTTCAATTAACTAACCTATAATACCATCAGTCTGTTTGGTTTCATATGTCATTAATTAAAACACATGTCAACCATCACAGATTGAAGACGATCTACATTTGTAATTTATTATTATTATTATTATTAAGCAGGCACATGTTGTGCCCATGCGCATGTGCAGCAAAAAGAGGTCATCTTTAACCTTCTGATGGTCCTCCATGGGAGCTTGATTTTAAGCTCCAAGCTATAAGATAAACTCGTTCTACGCTTGTCTCGAAGTTGAACTAACGAAATCAATTCTTGAAGCTTTTAATTAATTAATTAAAAATCAATAAAAATTAAGTTCAATATATATAAATCCAACTCTTGATCTTCGATTCTTCAATTTCCTTAGGCACTTCACTCATTAATCTTTATAAATAAAGGTTTGAAAAGCTCATTGGAGGACTTTTTGGTCTTTGATTTTCTTTTTGTAAGCTTGAATATGAGTTTTCTCACTCTAAAAATTGAAACCCATGTAGCTTTCTCTCTCTATATCCACAATCAACAAACATAAACCTAAACCTAAACTCATAATCAACCTTTAACAACCACCTTACCTCCACTCAGACAACCAAAAGTTCTCTCCTTTCTCTTGAAATAGCTTTGAACCCCTTAAGCATAATTGATGAGAGTATGGGGAAGGAAGGTTAATTTGTGCGTCATTTTTTCACAAGTCAGCCATTACCAGACAAAAATGATGATAAAGATGGAAGGTATTACCTTCAATGTTGAGTTTAAATCAACAATTATGGTAGAATGCTTGATGAAGAGATTAGATTGACCATAATAGAGGAACATCTTCTTAGGTTAGGGTTTTTTTGTGCAAAGTTTGTAGTAAAGTAGAAGAGAAAATTGAGAATAAGTATGTTAGGGTTAGGGTTGGTCGAGAGGGATTTTGTTTTTTGGCTTGATGGATGCATGTGAAGATAGGTAATTTAGTACCTTTTTTTAAAGTTTATTACGGGACACATGCTATTCACATGGTGTACTTGACAACAAAATTGACTAAATTACAGGTCACCTAATTGTAAAAAAAAAATAATAATAACATATGTCATGTATTTGTAAAAGCGTAAAAACACATGATAATTTTTTGTAATTAACCCTTATAAATATTAAAAGAAGACATACCATTTTCAATAGAATACTAAAATAAAGATACTACAATCAATTGGTTCATGGTAGTAGATTATGATTCCACCATGACTCCATGGTAAAGTATGGTAAGGGTAGACGAAATTTTCAGTAAAACAATGAAATATGCAGATATTAGAAAGAACATTAATGGTAAAAGTACTGTATTAGTGTGAACACCCTAATTTACATAACTTGAATATGATAATCGTCAAGAAAATAAGGTAAACTTTTTAAAAAACTTTAAGAGAAGTCACAAAGATTGCCCTGATTTTTTTCTTTCCCACGAATTAAGAATATTAAAATACAAATAGCTTAATCGTAGTTTAAGAGCTAGAATTGTTATCAATAAAATTTCGAGATATAATTTCTCATAACATTTCACAATCAATGATCGATAATAAATCAATGAATTAATGGAAAATATTAGGGCTCTAGTACATTTGAAAGAACTATGATCAATTTCAAAATATAATTAGAAGAACAATAAACAAGCCCCAAAAATTCTTAAATAAGAATCGCATAATTAATCACTAAGCAAAACCTAAACATGAAAAAATAAAGGATAAATAAATATATTATCTGTTGAACTCCAAATTTATCAAACACATATAGTTAAATAACATCTAACATATAAATATCCAAAACAATCACAAATAAATATTTTCTTGTAGACTTATAATTAAGAATAATGGTAACCGTTTAAAGAAGCTATTCATAAAAGAAGTAGCCTCTTAAGGGAGTAACTTCTCTTAGAAGTAGCTTCTAAAGAAGAAACCTCTTGAAGGAGATAACATCACCACCTCTCTAGTAAGTAACCCCTCTTGAAAGTTACCAATATCATGTAAATGATTATTATATAAGAAAATATTCAAAACATAAAAAGAAGTAATTATAATAAAATATAATTTAGAAACTCTAAATTACTAATACTTATAAAATGTTCTACATTATTAATTTAACAGTGTAGTTATATTGGATACATGATACATGATATCTATGTAAGTGTATGATAAACTAATGCTACTATTTACAACAGTAGTAGTAATAGTATTGGTAGTGTCAATAGTATATTGTAATCAACAATATTAACTTGAACACATTCTAGTAAATAATAAATAAGATTATTTTGTCATATAATAAATGATATAATACTTTATCCACATATTAAAACAATTTTGACAAGTTGACAATATTAATTATATGAACCATAATTATTATGTTACTAATATATATTAGTCATGATAACTTATCGACTTGTAAATTACTATACAATTATATTTATATTTATTATGGCTAATTTCATAATATTAATGAACTACTGTAATAAGTACCCTTAAAATTTAACAGTTATGATAATAAAGAATGCATAATCATCATACCACTATAACATAATATAACAATACACTATTATTGTGATATTGTAACGATGAGCCATTATAACATCTAGTGTATATAACACATAATATAATATTGTAATAATTATTATAATATGTACTAATGAGTATTATATTTTGCATTTATATATCATATTATCATATTATAGTAACAATATTATTATTAGCAAAAATAACAACATTTCATTAATATAATTATCATATTAATAGTTATAAAATATAAGATGAAACAATAATAACAATGGTAATACATATATACATATATATAAATTGGTGTGTGCTATTTAATTTGAGTATAATTTCAAACATATCTTAATAAATATAAATTGATGTATAACATATATAATAGATTATAAATATATCTTTTATGTGTTATAAATATTTTATAAAACATTGAATGAACATGTTATATACATCTGTATGTGTAATACAAAATATAAATCCTATAAAATGTACTATGTAAATGTATATTAACATTAAGATTTTATATTAATAGTAAAATATAAATTCTATACAATTCTATGGACCTTATAGATTATACAAATACACATAAGTTACATAGCATATATATGAAAACATATATAAATATTGATTATACATAACAAATAATATGTAAGTATATAATATATCGAAACGTATATACCATATTATACAAACATATCATATAACAGATATTAATGATATGTATAAATGTATCTAACTATTCTTGCATATAAATATAATCTAGAGGTTATAGTTAACTATCCCATATGATTTGTTATACTTAAATTGTAGTAGTAATAGTAGTACAATTTTATAACCTTATACGTGCTAATGTTTAAATCAACACCCTATCAAGTGAATTAAATGAAGGAGATGGCATGTCTATTCCTATTCCCTTCCTTGAGAAGTTGAACATGGCAGCTGTAAACCATAGTGCTCCTTTATGGGTATAAGACCTTACAAACATCAAATAATGATCTAGACGCATGCCAAAAACCCGAAATTCATTTGATAAGATCTAGGACAGGAACAAAGACGGAATCAATATCATGAAATGTGAACCAAAGCCCTAAAGTCGAGCTCAACAATATTATTATAAAGTTTTAAGGCCAAAAACCCTAATTTAAAACTCAGATCCTAATCACGTGATTCAAGCCCTAGTAATAGCAACCACGTAAGGATAAAACCCTAAAATCAGTACCAAGAATTATCTGCATTAAATTAGCATCATCAAATAGTATAAATTCTTATGCCTCTAATTCATAATAAATTTGTCTACTAGCTCATAAGTATTCCAGATAATAAAACCCTTTGTCACACACACATTATAGAAATTCAAATTTATAATTTATAAGAAAAGTAGATATCTTTTCTAATCATCAAAAACTTTGAACCTTTAGAAGTAAAGCCAACACCTCTAACTTTTGCCAAGTTAAAAGGAAATCAATTTAAATTCAAAATTAATACTATTGTACAATTGCCATGACAACTAATTATAACTACCTCTACCAAGTCATCCTTTAGCCTTTCATGAATAGTATGATTATATTAGAGTTGTACAATCTCTTTAATGCATAATCTTTTATAAGACCCCTTAAATAAGTTTCCAAGATTTAAAGTAAAAGACTTATCAAATCAAATCTTTTCCCATAACTTCCTCAACACTCCAATTCCCTTTAAATTTTCTTAAAAGGAAAAGTCTTTCTCTCTCTTCTCTCTTTCTCTCCCACGTTTTCTCTCTCTTCCTCTTTCTCTCTCTCTCTTTCCCTTTTTCTCTCTTTCTTTTTTCTCTTTCCCTTCTTTTCTCTCCTCTCTCTCACATCTTTTCTCTTTTTCTTATCTCTCTCTTTCCACCAACATTTCCCTCTTCCATTTCTAGTAAACCAACAAAAGTCACTTTATCAACCAAGCCATAAAATGGAGGAATATTGAAGTAGAAAATCAAGGAATATTGAAGTAGAAATCAACAAGGCACTCAAATATTAAGTAAGTCAAAAGAACCTTTGAAAATTCCCAATTCCAAGTAGATAATGCTAGTTGCGCTAAGTTGTTTTCTTATTTCATACCCATTGGTTCGGATCCATACTCCAAAGGGAGGAATGATACATTATCACTCCTCAAAATCCAAAGTGAATATCAACCTTCACTTTAGATAGCTTATATAAGTTGAAAGATGAAAGAAAAATGAGAATGAGAACGTTAAAAATTCGTGATCCCTCTTGAGGCCACCAAAAATGAGCTTTTTTCTTATAAAATGGTATATTTAAGAGCCACAAATCAAGCTAGAGTCGGATCTCCCATTTGAAGGGCTAAAAATACTCTTTTTCTTGTTCAAAATCCTCTGAACAACTTGTATAAATACCTAGGAAGCTTAGGATAACAAAAATCCACTTGTGCAAAACTTTATAATTCATGTTTTTGTGGGATCTTTAGAGATCTGAATTTCTTTTATATGTTTCCTCACTTTTAGTTAGTGATATGTAGTAAAGATGATGTTTTTCTAGCTACTTTGCACCTAGATATGTTGTACAAGCCTTTAGGAAGCTTTAGAGCATAAAAAATCTACACATATTTACTATATGACTCATTGTTTTAAAGGACTCCTAGAGATTTGAATTTCTTATTTTCATTTCCTCTTTAGTTGTGGGTTATAATTAATAAAAATGGTGTTTTACAAATTTCTTTACACTTATATATGTTGTATAAGCACTAGGAGGCTTAAAATAGCAAAAATACATCCTTAGGAGCATCATGAAGGTCACGGTTTTAAGGGAGATATTTTGATCTGAATTTAAACTTTGCTCCTCTTCATCTTTTCTTAGTTATAATAATTAAAGATGATGTTTTGTTACATAACTTAATTAATGATAAAAAAAAGGAAGAATAGAAGGTCATATTGACATAATAATGTGAGTTGTACTCTTGAAAAATTTAATAAGCCAATCATGCTTGTTCTTCATGAGAATCGCAGTTAGAACAAGAATTCAAGGGAAAATTTGTTTTTCTAATTTTTCTAAAGTTGTCATTAACTTGATATTAACCAAACTAAAAGAATCATAGGAGAAAATAAAATAGATAAAAAAAAAGGAGCATGAATAGATTTATAAAGATTAAAAATTAGATTATGTGCCCAATGGGCTCACTTATACTTAGTCCTAATTAATCAGCCCATGGATTGGAACAAAGTTTCAATAAAAGGAAAAGTGAATTGGAATATGGGTTTTTCTCATGAAATTTTAGGCGCAAAGGAAGTTTGGGGCCAACAATGACCAAATCCCTTTTTTGTTTGCATAAAGACCTATGAGCACATAGAAATATTATTAAATGCAAGTTATAACAAAAGCCTTTTTTACCAATTGTATGAATAAAAGTTTAGAGCATATAAGCTTTGACCCATTTGTGGCTAAGGAAATTACAAAGCCCATAAAGTGGCAAAATATAGGTAAATATAAACTAGGCATAGTATTTGTTGATCCCACTTAATAATCAAGAAGGGGGTTTAATTGATTATTAGTAAAAATAAAAATTTTCTCCTTATAAAAATTATTTCCCTTCGCTTTTAAAAACAAGAACAATATAAACAATTAATGAATATGGAAATAAACTGCAGAAATTAAAAAGATAGGGATAAGAGAATCAGGCAACAATTTATAGTGGTTCCGTCTTATGCGTCAGTCCACTCTTCCAGCTCCACGGGGACCTGGTTCTCTATACCGGTTGTGTTTCACTATATCAAAATGAAACTGAGAGTACAATCAAGCCAACAACTTGGCAAAGTCTCACTGCTAAGTTCCCCTAATTTCAATACTAAGCTAACACTCAACTATAGTGATATACAATTCTCAGAACTTCTCAAAGAAGTAATAAATTACAATGAGGAGAAATGAAATATGAAGTTTCTCTACTATTAAGATCGAAGACAATAGAAGACTGAAGGTTTTTGCGCTTGAGAAAGTTCTTGTTCGGAATAATAATTTTTTCCCTTATCTTTTTTCCTTCTTGTTCCTTGTTTTCATTTATTTTTTTTAAAACAACGCCTACTTGCAACTTCAAAAAAAAATGCCAAATAGTCTTTCTTGTTTTGAATTTGAAATTTTGGATAATCTTTGTTGTGATCACTTCCTTGATTCTTATTGAAATTCTTTTGATAAGCTAATCTAGAAATTACTAAGATCTTCTCCTCCTTATCTGCTGTGATTTGAAATTAAAACGAGATTGACTTGATAAAATATCATGATCTTCATTTAAGAAAATAAATTGTCGAGATCTTCTCTTCCTTATGATCTTCTTTTGGATAAGCTTCCAGTTGTTTACAGAGATCTTTTCTTATCCTTTGCTTGAAAAGTAATAAAGCTATGATAACACTATATTATTATTTTTATCCACTAAAATTCTTGATTTAGTTGTGTCGAGCTCTTCTCATGAGTTTTGAAATCTGGATAATCTCAACAAGATAATCTTGTAGATGCTTAATGCAAAAAAAAAATATCCTTAAAATTATGAGAGCTTATCTTCTTATACCAAACCTTATCTTCCATATCTTCTCTTGTAAAACATATCTTCTCTTGAAACAAACCTTATCTTTCATATTTTTTCTTATCCAAGATTCATAAAGACTTTGTAAAACTTTCATACATCTTAGTAAAACATATTTGAGAATACCAAAACAAATTTTTCAATAAAATCTTTGTAAAACTTGATGTGATTTGATCCCTATGATATGAAATCCAACTTAAGTAAAACATATCAAGTATATTACCTAAAAATACTTAACAAGTGGAGCTGGGTCTTGAAAAATATTAAAAACCAAGTTTTAAACAATTTTGTGCGAATCTAGAAAAATTTGTGTCAGACCTGAAGGTTCTGAAATAGCTTCTGTCGAAAATATTTTTCTATTGTTGAAGGTTCTGAAATAGCTTCTGTCGAAAATATTTTTCTATCGTTGAAGGTTCTGAAACAGCTTATGCCTATCCTTTATCTAGGCTCCAAACTTTGTTTAAAACTTCCGAAAGAGCTTCTGACTATATAAAACCTTATTTAATCAACCTTTCAAAGGTTTTGAACTACCTTCTGTCAAACCATACTTATAAAAAAAAAACATGAACAAAGTTCTATAATATATTAAACATTTCAACTTCCTTTTGTTATCATCAAAACATTATTAGAGAACTTAGCAGTATTGGAATGTAAGGAAATAGAATTGGGTCCAAAAGTTTATATAAGGCTTATAGTCATGGGTGATAAGCGTAAAGACCATTAGCCTACTAAGATTAACATAACAGAGAACGTAATCCCTAAGGTCCATAAACAATAAAAAATAAAATAAATGTAAAAATATTGACCCAAATTATGAAAGTAGCAATCCGGTTCCAAGGCTCGCACTCACTAATAAGGATGTTGACCTGATTTGTGAAAATATAAATTCAACTCGCAAGCCCAATTAGAAACTTATCTATATAAGGGAAGATAACCAAAGCCTACATAAGGAAACCTTAATTTGGAGCCCAATTAAATTAGGCCCAACAAGAGAAACCAAAATGAAAACAAATTACAATACTATAACGCCTTAACTTTATCTAGTAATTACACATCACCTTAAGTATTAATACATACTATGTTTTCTTATATGTATGGGCAAGCTAGATTACCTCTTTGGTATCCCTTTGGACTAATACGGTGCTTGACTACTATCATGGACCGGTAAGTAACTTGACTTTATTCAACTTGTGTAATGTAGCTTAGTTGCACCAAAATAAAGACAATAAATTGGATTGTGTGGGAAATGGGGATCTTACCTGTTGTTATGCTTGTTGGTTGAATAAAAATACTCTAATTACAAGGATAACTTCATATGGTGATGTAATATTGATTTGATAGTATCTAATGAATGCATGCAACCGCTTGGCCACTACGAATCAATTTAAGATTATTTAATATATAAATTAAACAATCATACATAGCACAACTCATTTGCATTTGCATTGCATACTTTTAGCCACTACCATCACGTGTTGTCGTTCCAAGCCATGATGGGTTAGATGGGATCCTGATGGTGAATATTCATTCCGCCTGTACTCTCATGTGACTCACGGACCTAGTGTGGAACTACCTGGCTTGAGAAACGCTGCTTGTTGAGGATCCGTGTGAAGTGTGTAATACTTAAGGAATGTCTTAGTATGTCGAGTCGATAAATGTTTTCATATATTTTTAAAGGTGTTACCCCGTATACTCTGATTTTCCTGGGCACTAGTGTCTGAACTGGTTCCTTAACCCCCAGAGATGGCATAAATCTCCGGCCTGTTTAGATTCCAGTCATCCAGACTTGTATGTGTGTAAGCATATGTTTAAGTGATGCACTGCATACAGGTGTTAATAAACTTTCTTGTCCCATTTGATGTGTGTTTATGGTCTAGTTACTTCACTGAGTCGTGGTTTTGCTCATACCCTTATAGGTTCTTTTACAGGAAAACAAAAGCAATGGTTGGGTAGGGTTTGAGCATAGAGCATACAAATTAAGCTAAACTAATTAGAGGAGTAAAATGTTGAAGGTACAAATCTAGTTGAGAGAAAAGGTTTAAAACCTAATTTTTCCTCTTTCTTAATCTTACTTTCTCCCTTTAGTAATTCTTTTGTGGTAGTCGATAGATATCTTAAGTTTACCATGTCTTATCTTTTGGCAGGATATCCGATCCTCTACAATCCTTGTGATCCGTGGAAATAATGATATCCAAAACTTATTTTCTAAATAAATATATATATTTATAACATATTGAGAGAATAATTAATAAGTGTCTTGCAAACTCTAACTTGCAAGGCAGTCCTCATGTTACAGGTGCACACGTGATATGATGACTTTAGAGCAATCCTACTAGGCCCTTATTAGGGTCATGATAGTTGGGCTAATACTAATATTAAGAGGTCAAAGCTAGAGGAGTGAATATAATTAGATACACAATAGTAGTATTAACCATAAACTATATACTAGCTAGAATCACTAATTAACCATAAGGTAATGAATTCATTCTCAAAGCTTATACACATTACTTGTTGCGAGCTTCTATAATAAATTTAGTAATTGAAATATTAATTATTTTAGTGATTCCATCACAATTGGGTATGGCAAGAGCCGTTAGATAATGGCGAGTCAAAATTAGTGACAAGACCATAGAATTTCTCTTACTTGTCACATTGGAAGTCTAGAAGTATATTCATCCCTTATTCTATTCCATTCGAGTAATCAAACATAAGATAGAATTTAATTTCAATTCTTAAAACCAAAATCATAATTCTGTCCTACCTTTATTATTATATATTTACTATAACTTCATTTCATCCTATCATTTATTTATTATTAAGGGCATTTTTGACAAATAATACGCTAACACATTTCCGAAGTCGTCACTAGATATAGGAACCATAACATTACTCATTTTATTTTATTAAATTCTAATCCAATTTATTCGGTATAAATGATTCTTGTGTACTAAACATTGTATTATTATTTTTTTAAATATTATACTTGAACTTTGAAAATACTACATATAATACCTAATTGAACTTTTACTTGTCAAATTTTTACAAGTAGAAATTTTATTGTTATAGGGTTTCTAGCAAAGGACAAAGACAATGAAGTAGATGGTGATTGTACGAGGAAAGAAAACATGTGATGTTTGGTCAAACTAACGTAGAGTATGGGTCATCGATCAAATACTAATTAAACACTATAGCCTAATTTATAATGGATCTTTGACCTATTAGTAATAAAAATTACACATGAAAGTAATTATGTTTATCTTCTTCTTGTTGTAACATATTAGTGAGCTAGCAATGGTTACACATACCAGTCCTGCAATTACAATAGCATATTGGAGCAAATAAAATATATATATATATATATATATCATTACATGGTGTAATAAAAAATCAGTGAAAAAAGATTAAATTTTGCTACTCCAAGTTTAAACTTGTATTCAAGCTATTTCATTGCATCAGCCGCATCTCATTGGCATCATTTTTTGCATTAATTTTGTGTTTCATCCATTCAATTCATCTCACTTCACTAAAATATTTCCATTACTTCCATCCATTAGTTAGTATGACATTGGATTAATAATTTCAAACTTTAAGTATAAATTTAAAAAGTAAGGGTGGTTGGGTATGCCGTTAGCAATTTAAAATTTCAAATATAAAATTTATGAAATAAGTAAATAGTGATTTTGACACTACCCACACTTGTTTATATTTGCACTATAATTGTAGAACTAACTTTGATAGGTATGTTGTATGTAAGGAGAGCAAACCTTCAGATCAATATCAATAATTTGTTCTTACTTGATAGAGAAATTTTGTGTCAGGCTCATTTGATTTAGCAGTGAGTAGTAGAGGTTTGTTAGGCAAGATCAGCTAAGAAAAGAATACCACATTTAGTAATTGTATGAATACATGATATATAAATATTAACAAATTTTTTATAGATATCCTAGTAAAATGATTAGTCCCTCTAAATAATTATTACTCATTTTTATTATTATATATGTAAAAATTTGTACAACATACTTGGTGTGTAATGTCCAATAAATTTCTCTAGAAATAGCGGAAAATGTCATTAATTTATACATTTTTACTACCTAAAATTCGGATGAGACTGATAAATGATAAAAGCAATACATGAAATAAATGAATGTTATAGGTAAAAGTATAGATTAGGGTTTGGTATTAACTACCCAGTCCCTATCATAGTGTATCAAAGAGGATTTCATTTGATATATTATTATTAATCACAAAATCTTGATATCCTTAACTGAACATGGCCTTTTAAGATTGACGATTAATAAAATACATAGAGTGTTTGGTTTTCATTACAGTATAGATTGAGGAAAATGGTATAGTACAATACAAGAAGATCCGAATAATACAAATTTTACATACCATATTTCGTGTGTTAAGTACAACACAGGATCTTTATTTTTTTTCCTTTTAAGTTTTATGTTGTTCATTATATGAGTATAATAGTTAGTGGTTTATGATAATGACATAGTGGTGGTATCATGATAATTGTGATGTGTTGCGTTGCATTGGTGGTAATGATAGTAATGATGGCAGTGATGGTAGCACCAGAGGAGATGATGACAATAATGGTAGTAGCAAGAAGTGATGGTAACACCAAAAGGGATTATGACAACAATGGCAGTGGTAGCAACAACAGTGGTGATAATAATGATAGTATGGTTAGAATGGTAAAAATGATGTACTAGTAGTCATGTTTGTTTGATATCTTTGTTAAGAGATTTTATTTTATTTTATTCCTATTGCAAAATCTTTGTATTATTACATATAAGAGAAAAACAAAATTAGTGTTTTTGTTTAATACCAAAGTTGAGTTTTATCAGGTAGCAAATTCATTTTACGAACCAAACATTGTATAATAAATGCTTCCACTAAAATGCCATAAAATTGGATAAATTGCACTAAATATATTAATGTTTGAAAATAAGTTTAAATAAAGTATCAACATTTTAAATGGTTAAAAAAATATGTTAAATAAAGTAGTGCAAATATTGTACTAACATTTTAAATAGTTAAAAAATGGATCAACATTTTAAGTTAGCAAATAAAACATAAAAAAGTTTAAATTTATCATTTTTGTTTGATAGCCATGCAAATGTTTAGAATAATCATCAACTTCCGATGCTTCTAGTGTTCTGAATACTTGTTTTCAAAACAAAGGTTAATGACAAAAATGGTACCTAAACTATTGATGTTCAATTAGATACTGAAGTTTCATTTTGAATAATTTAGTACTTGAAAAAAAGTTTTGTATAGACTATTTTTATACCTAAAGTTTGGTTTTGACAATTTTCATACTTGAACAAAGTTTTTGCAAACTTTTTTTCATACCTGAATCAAGTTCAATTAGGTATAAAAAAATGTCCGCGAAAGCTATGTTGACGTACTAAAATTGTCAAACCAAACTTTAGATATGAAAAAAGTCCATAAAAACTTTGTTCAGGTACCAAATTGTTCAAAATAAACTTTAGGTATCTAATTGAACTTTTTGCAAAGTTTAGGTGCCATTTTTGACATTATCCCTCTAAAAAATATGGAACAACTCTACCGGTCATTAAACGAAATTTCATTATGGTTCAAATTAATGAATTTTCAGTCTATTACCATCACCAAAAAAACATGTATAGCAATAACTATTTTCTTCGTGACTTATATTAGCTAATCTTTATGAGATAAAGCATATATATCTTGAAAATTCATTTACTAAAAGTTGATTTACCAAATTATTGTGACACATGATCCTTTCTCAAAATTAAGATACTTAGATTTAAATATATGAATTTTTCCATTTTTTTTTTTTTTTTTTTTTGCCTTCAAGGTCATTAAAAGTGAGCACATAGAATTTTCTTTAAATATGGGCTAGGTTGTCTTCTCCTATAAACTAGTTAGAAGCTTGTGTAATGCACCAATTTTTTTAGAAACTAGTTATAACATCACAATATATATTGTTATTTATATGGTTGTTGATTGATAATAAGATATATAATCTTTAAAATGTTTTAATCTTTTGAACTATTAGAATATGCATCATTTTTATTTAGTTATGTAGAAAGTTGCAACTTTTCTATCAATAGTTTTTATATACAAATATATGTTTTTAAGTAATGGAAGTGTATAAATAATAAAAAGCATTAATAATGAAAAGATAAAATCAAAAAAATATTTTGGGAAAAAATAAAAATCTAAAAAAATTACAAAGTTGGAAATTGTATTATATATAAACATATAAGATATTAAAAGTATCATCATTCAAAAAGATACAATTTAAAAAAAAAAGAAAAAAGAACCTTGCTAGTTTTTAATCAAATGTAATCAAGATATGATATGTTAATATCGAAGACGTACAATAGCAAAAACTTTTTAAATAGTATATTATAATATAATGGATCATAGATTATCACAATAAATGCATATCATAATGCTACAATTGAACCAAATGGTTACTCGTCAATTTTTTTTATTTGATAAGTCATAAATATAAAAAGTCAAGGGTCAAGTGATTTGGTTTTTCATGAAATATAGAAAAGGTAATACAAAAAAGGTACTAGCATGAAATTGGTAATATTTTGTTTAATGTAACAACGTGAAATGGTAATATAAAAAATGTACAATGCAAAAATATATGAAAGGGAAAATGTACTGATACAAAAAGGTAATATTTCATGAATTGTAATATTATGAAAAGATAATAACGAAGAGTCTAAAGGCAGAAGATACTTCCAAAATTATATATTATAATAGACATGCCCATCTATGTGACATGGTTTACATTCAAAAAATAGCTGAGATAGATTTGAGTGACCTCTATAATTTGAATTTTGATACTTCTCTCACAAATTCTTTCATCATTTCCTCTACTTCTAAGCATTCATCACACTCCTCAAGCATTACTTTTCATTATTGGCAAATTGTTTATAGTTGGCCCAAATATTAATAAGCTCAGCTGTTAGCTTTGTGACTTAACCATATTATTTTGTTTTCCTTGTCACAATTCATTTCTTCAATAATTCTATCTTTTTTTATGCATCTTTCCTCTTTCTCGTGTAACTTTCAAATTCGAGTTGATTGATACTATACTTTCTACTATCAATTGATTTAATGGTTTGATCTTTAATGGACCTACTATTTGTTTGTGTGAGGTATTATATGGGCAACCTTTTTGAGCAAGATTGGAGCTTTAAGAAATCCGATAGAGAAAGAGAAGAGACACAAAGGTTTAAATGCCATACCCTTTTATTTCTTCTTTTCTTTACTATTTTATACAAGTATTGCATTTCTTATCCTATTACAATTAGCAAGTACAACATATATACTAATATTATGTTGATTCAACTACCTACTGTTATTGCTACTGTAACGTCCTAAAATTTCATCAAGGCGTGTACACCCACGTATGACATTTGTATATTATACACACAGGCTTTCTTAAAAGATTTTTTTATGTCGACCATTTACTACTCAATTTTAAGTTATGAAATCATTTTATTAGATTCTCAAAACAACTGGATTTAAACTTTCAAAATAAACTTTTCCAAAAACTTTTAAATAAGTACTCTCATGAGTAGATTAACTTTCGAAAACAAAACCACATCATCATATATTCTATATTAAAGAATACAACGTAATGGTAAAACAAAAGCATAAAAACTTAAATTACAAAACTCATGATCCATCAGGCCTTTAAAAAAATGTTACAAATTCTCAAGAAATAAATCTAGCTTTAAACAAAAGAAAACAAAATAAAATCCCAAGATCCTAACTCACTTCACTCGTTCACAAATTTCTCCTATGCTGACCCATACCTGGAATAATCAACATCATCATATAATCATCAACACCACTATCACCAACGTCATCACATTCATCCTCATCAAATCATCAGCAACATTAACATCCACTCATACCTCAAAAATGACGACGACAATAATAATAAGCCAAAACCAGGTACATAGTAACATAATCACACATGAAGTGACACAAAAACTTAACTAAAAATGCAGCAACGATAGATTATTATCTTTAAATTAAATTAAACAAATAGACACTAAGTACTCACACTCCGATCACACTTTTTAGGAATTTAAGGATCTTGAGTAACAATAATTGCTCAGGGGCTGATATAGGTAGCTCAAATATCAATATCTCCTATATCTAACTGAAAAGGAAAATATCGTCATCTAGGGTTCATAGCAGTTACACATCTTTACTTAGTCTCAATCCATAACATCGTCTGATTCAACCAGTCCCATAAATGTAAACGAAACTATGTTACTTTACCCTAAGCTTAAGCAAATATTATGCTGATACCGTTTGCCCTATCAGCAACCTATTAAGCTACTTATGAATCATTATTGCATTATGGCATACCATTGCATCATAGTATTTGTCATTGCATCATGACATATAGGTGGTATAAGCGCCTAACTACCATGTCCCACTCGGGACAAGGTAGCCTCTCCCCCATACCAGATTCAACGACACAAGCACAAGCAACACTTAATTATTAAAGTCGTCTTTAAGTTTTGATTCATTTTAGATGTCTATCCTAGCATACAACATGCAAGTCACTACGTACCTTTTATATCATTTTCAAATAGGGAGTATTTTAGAATCTATCTGGGAAGATAAATCAGGTATCCATATATCTATTCATGAAATAAACTCAAATAAGTTTTTAATTTAATTATCCATTTATATCAAACTCATTTTATAACCCTATTTGATCAGATGCTAATTAAGAACCCCGTAATAGCTGCGAAGATTGCCCCACCAAGATATAAATAGTTCTCCATTGTCTGTAGAAGTATTTCTTTTCTCTTTGTTTATAGTCTCTTATTACAAAAGCATCATTAATGCATTCACATTCAAAAATATTCATATTCAAAGCAAACACATATTTGAAACAACATATTCCCCGTGTTATTTATGGTTTATCCTCACTCTTTAATCTAAGCCAATTATTAGCTACTAAGTTTATTTTAAATTAATCATAACCAAATTGATTATAATTATTCATTTAAGTAATTTATTAAGCCAAGTTGATTCAACTTAATCAATCTAATTCATTTTAACTCATGATAGCTTATTAGATCAAGTTGAACTTAAGATTATTAGCTAAGTTCATTGTATATCTAACTTCTATATTTAATCTAATTATTTATTAAATTTATAAATCTACTTAAATCATGCTTAATTATATCAATTAACTAATATAACACATTAATTATCATTAACCATTTTCATTTTTATTTTATTCAACTTTTTTATGAAGAACACAAGCAGGTACATGACTGTGCACTTCCTCGTATTTCCTTTATAAAAGAAACACGCCCAAACAAATACAACATGTTTCACTTGTAAATTTGACTTAGAGAGAAGCACAGTGAGATTCATGAGGCCATGTTTCAACGCTGTTTCTCTTTAAGTTGAAAATAAAAGGGAAACATATTATGAAAACAAGCCTTGTTTTGTTTTAACAAGAAGCGTGGCGTGATAGAGCCATGTTTATGTCGTGCTTCTCCTTAAAATAGAAACACAATCAAATATATTGGATCACTTGTTCCGTGTTTTGTTTGACATGCAAGGCGTTCGAGGATAGAGAGAAGTCAAATAGGATAAGCCATGTTTTGGTTATGTTTCTCTTTAACACAAGAAGCACACGAGAACAGAGAGGAACACGGGGAGATATAACATTCCATGTTTTAGTTGTGCTGTCCTGAGATTTGAAATTATTTTTGTTAAAACAACTAGAGATAAGCACGGTGTGATACACGAGACTATGTTCCAGTCGTGTTTCTCCTTAAAATGTGTAAAATTCAAAAAATTCCAAGAAAAAGGTCAAGAGCACGGCCATATATGACTCCTTATGCTCATCTCATACTCATTGCTCTATCTTTAGTTTCGAAAACACAACCCATTTTATTAATCATTTTACATCATTTTTTGAACTTCTAATATATACTCATCATACAAACTAAGATCCATCATCTACAACTTCTATAAACGTGTTTTACCTCATATTTCATATTAATCCTAAGTCTAACATGTTTACATAACCTATGTCTTGATACACAAATTCATATATTATAAGCTTCAACTCAAATCCTACTTATAACTAACAACAATTCATCAAATATATGCATATAAAACAACCCAAGTAAGAAAACAACTCACCTTATATGCTTAACAAATATAGACTTCTTGATCTTCATTTCTAGTTATAGAAGCTATCCTTATACTTGCTTTCCATCTTCTATCTTCTTTTTCCAACTTTAATTCCCTTTTTAATTCTTATTGTAATTGAGATTTGAGGGTTGAATTTAAAGAAAGAAAAGCGAGAAGAAGGAGGAGGAAAAAGGGAAAGGGGAAAAAACAAAGAAAAGGAAAAAAAAGGAAAGATAAGATAAGGATAAAGGAAAATAGAGATATTTTTAAAACATGATATTGAATTTAAACCTTTATGATAAATATATTTAGTATCAAAAAATTAGAAAATAATTTGAGAATATATATTATATATATATTAGAAATTTATAATTTGATATAAAAACACAATTCAAAGGTTTAATTTATGAAAATCTGATATTTAATTTGGGTTCAGGTTTAAAACTAATATTTTAAAATAAGTAATTGATTTCAAAATTTGTAAAGATTTTACAAAATGAAAGTTAACTGAAGTTTAAGATTTTAAAGAATTTATCAAACATTCAAATTGATTATTTGGGGGTTCAGAGATAAGAAAAAAAGAGAAAAGTAATTTAAATTGATAATTGAGAGAAATTAGATAATTTGATTTCTAAAATTTATAATTAAAGAAAACAAAGACTTTGAAAAGAATATTTAAAATTTCAAATCTCAATTTAACCTCTTTACTAATTTAATTATATCAAATCATCTATTCCTTTTTTCCATTGTTTACTTTTTATTCATTTAAAATATATTAACTACATTCACAATTAACTCTCTATTATATTATTCAATTAAACCGCCTTTAGTTTAACTAGGTAAGGGTTTGGGGTATTTCATCTACTATGCTCTAGTGTGTATAACAATCTAATTTGTGACATAGGATTATATCCATTAAGGTCGTCTTTGAATTCTAAGACTTTGATCTATAACAGATTGCTCATGGTCTTCAATTACCTTGTCTTCATGGCTGTTATGTTTAAAGAGTTCCGCAAATAGAGTCCAATCTTCCTAATTGGAATCTTTATGGTGCAAACCCTTTTATTGAACTAATACCTGAGGAACAAAGGCATTGTTTATTTAAATAACCCTAATTTTTCAACACAACTAGTGTTAAACAGCAAGGGTCAAGTTTAATTTTGATAAGGAAATACATTGTACAATCACTAAAAGTTAAGTTAAACTTAATTGACAAAATGTGTTTGTAATATGATGAGTTTGTGGTCGTGCATTTTGCATATTGTGTTTGTGTTTGCATGTGAAATTACAGGACTTGGTTGCATTGTAGCTAGCTTATATGACTAGAAGTCTGGTTATATGAATTGCAGCTAGTGTCCATACGTTAAGGGCTAGTATCTGGCTGATAGGTATGTTTTACATGATCAAGATGTTTTTTTATCATGGTTCAATAGGATAGCGTTTAGCTGTTAAAGTATGGTGTTTGAATAGTAAGATAGTTTGTTACTCTACGACTTATAGTATTGCAAGTGGCATCCAAATACTAAGCATTGGGAAACAAACCATTGGAGAATTTAGTACAAGGGCAAAAGCTGGAGAAAATCACCTAAAATCTGTATTTCTTGAAGAGGCTACAAATCAAAGTCATTACACAAATTTTGAAAGTTATTTAAGCCATTAAAGATTGTAATTAATTTTTCTCTTACTAAAATTTTCTTTTATACTTTATTTGCTTAATTCTTTTAGAAAAGTTGAGTAGTGTCATTAACTGTTAATTTACTGTTCTTCTATAAGGCATTACTCAAGTTTTTATAAAGTGATTTAGTAAGAGCAAAAGTTATGCCTTTAGTGTGATTTGTGATTTGTGTAAAAGGCACAAGTTAAGTGATATTATGTGTAAGTGTATTGGTGGTTTTGTGGTGTGGCTCCTTGGAAGTATTGTTTTATGTTTAATAAAAGTGGGTTAAAGTCATCCATTGGGAGATAATTGTGTGATTATAGAGATTGGGGGATAAATTGAACTCCATATTAAATTTAAGCACATATCCTTCTATCCCTTATCCCTTTATTTATTGTATTTTATCATATATTGTTTTATTTTATTTAAATTGCATTGCTTAGGTATTTAAAAAAAAAAGGATAAAATTTGTATAAAACTCTATTCACCCCCTTCCCCCCTCTTGAGTTTTAGCCTTGATGTTAATTAATTTTTAAGTTAGAGGTGTAATTAAAGGGCAACTCTCAACTGACCCTTCCATCAATGTCAAAGTAAGCACACAATTCCCATATGATTTCTTTAATAGTGAAATAAGAAAGATATTATGTGATTATAAAGTGGTAACTTCAATTCATAAGCACACAAACCTACACTCTTTATAATAGTAAATGACCCAATGTATTTTTTAGACAACTTATGACCATGATTTTTTTGACAATCAAAGTTGTTTATATGATTGTAATTGATCAAAGACCTTATCTCCTAGTAGAAATTCAACATTAGTTCGATGCTTATCTAGAAGAATCTTCATCTTATGTTGGGGGTGCTACAAATTAGTGTGGAGCAATGTCAATAACTCATCATGATTCATAAGGTCTTCATCTATTGCTTCCAATCTAGGAATATATATTTTGGAATTACAAGTGGTGATCTTCCATATACAATTTGAAAAGAAGTTAAATTTGAACCCTCATTATAAGAGGTCTACTATGCATACCCTGCCAATGCCAAATATTTAACCCATTGTGTAGGATAACCCTTAGCAAAACAATGTAAGTATTGCTATAATGTTCTATTAAAAACCTCTATTTGGTTGTAAGCACTACTTATTTTCAACTATAAATTAATGAGCTCAAATAGTTCTTACCAAAACTTGCTAAAAAGGATAGAATCTCTATCTCAAATGATTGTCTAAGTGTTACAACCTGGAACCCAAAGCCGTGATAGTCCGCTATGTGTAACACTTAAGCATTATGCGCTAAGGCTCTCCAAACCATTGATGTTGCTAAACTAATTTTATTTAGGAAATCATTTATTAAATTTTGGAAATAATTTTTAAAACATAAATCTAATGGAGGTCAAAGTCTAAATAAAGGATAAACGTAATATGGTTTCAAAAACCCAAACCACAACAAGTATAGAAGGTATATAAGCCTAAAATATTATTAGGTGCTAATATCATATCAAAAGTCTAGAAATAGTTAGACTAAATCCGATGAATATAGCGCAGTTAATAGTCGTAATAGCTTTTATAACCATCCATCTTGTCTCCGGCATAGACATCGTGACTAAGGTAATCATAAGAATAATCTATCATGCTCCAAATAGGGTTAAGGTATCTCCCGTTTCGCTACGTATAATACTTAAGCATTTTACACAAGGCTACCTCATACCAAGTGTTTCCATTATTGTTTTTAACCAATTTTAGATTTTGAAAACATTTAAACAAATTTTTGAAACAGTTGATATCACAGTTAAAAAGATCATTTAGAATAGATTTAAAAAAAATACCACTTACATGAGTTGGCCATGTGTATGTGGGCATGTATCTCAAAGTCAAAGTATCAAGTATCTGGAGTACCACAAGTAAAGTACCGATCTAAGTATATGAAAAAGTGATACAATCCATGGGCACAATATCAAGCCCTCAACAAAAACACAAGTTTGAAAAAATATGTGAAAACTCTTATCAAGAACAAGTAAACCTTAATGATCCTAATTGCTTCACCGCTCAACAAGATCGTTTAGATCAATCTTACACCTGAGATAATCATAAGTATTCGGATCGGAATCATCCTCACTTGAAAAAGGAAGGAATCACATAAAATCCAATATGATAGGAACATAAGCACATAGGATATGATCACATATACATAGTCTAAATGCAAGTGCAATAATTAACAATTTAGATCTTTAATTTAAGTATGGAAAAACAATAGCGGAGTACTCACACTCCAGTAATAAGCTGATAATCTTGAGGTCTTGAGTAGCAGCAACTGCTCAGGGGTTAGCAAAGACAGATTGAAAGGATAATCATTAGGGTATCTAAGGATCAATAACTAATTAATCCATTTGAATCCTTAATACTAAGATACGAATTAGGGTTTCTTCTATAGAAAAGGAAAAGTCTTTACTTACTTTAGATATTATGCACTAAGAAACCTAAAGAATGAATAAACACTCATAAACAATTGATATTATTCACAATTACTCACATATGTTACATTGACTAAAGCTTAATTGATAAGAGATAGAGTTCAAGAGTAAGAACTCTGAAAGAGAAATAATTTATCCGACCAATGACCTTCTTTACAAAGCATAATAAATCCCTTTTTAATACCTCACAACTTAGGGAGAGGGTAAAATAGTCAATTACTAACCGAACTAATAATAATAACTAAATTCACAATGAGCAACTCCACAAGACAAAGCACATACCATGGCACGAGGTGTGTAATCTTCTTGTTAAATCCTTAGCTTGTCATGGTCTCCCACACAAGCTATAGAAAAGCTCATGGACCTCTCTAGCCTTATGTCCTCTTTGTCTGGATTGACACAGCCTATGATATGGACCATAGATTGTAGCATGGTCCTTGATATTGGCCATGGTTACTAGTGTGGCCTTCAAAACGTTACTTAATTTCAACCATGATCTTTAGCACAGGAATATAGACTATTGTAAGATGTACTCTACTCAACTTCAAGTTATTTCCTTCATCTACTCAAGCGGAAAACAAACGATTCCTCCTATAAAATGGACCAAATATCTATTAAAGAAGTTTTGTTTATCTTCAAAAGGCTCCTCAATTAATAAATGTTGAACCAAGTTCTATAAAGCCCTAACCCTAGCTCTAGTAATAGGGCTAATCAAACCATAATTCCTATCATCTCCTATAGTTTGATTCTCATCACATACCGAATACCTTTATCTCCTAGATCTATCAAAGTAATAGCCCTGTTCAGGGTCCAAAGTTATTGTGCACCTTAGCCATTTCAGTTTATAATATAATCTAGTTCAATCAAACCCCATAAGCCATGAACTATACTATATTAATTCTTAGCAGATGTAAGTAAACATTGTCTTGCTATCACTCCTTCTACCAGCTACCTGTTGATGTAAGCCCCTAGATTTTTTTGATAATATAAGAAAATCCTAGAACCGGAAGTCAAAACGAAATCCTAAAATTAACCTAGTTCCATGTTTAGTCTAGTAAATCTAGATCCGGTAATCCCGTGTTCTTAAACCCTAGAAAACAAAATGGAGATAATTGTGGAATATGGTTTGTAATAATATAAGAAGGCTTAAAAATATCAGATTCGAATTTTTCTAGTGTCTTTCAGATCAGAACTGGATCAGTTTTCGAAAACCGTGCCTCAATGCACCGGATAGTAAAAATATTCCGGTAACACTAATAGATTCGTAAAAATATAAGGTTTTCAAAAATATCAATTTTAGAATTTTTTGGTAACTAAAAATATCAGATATAGGCCGTTTATGCGTATTTTCTTTACTACCGGTTTTTTAACTGTCTAGTCTACTATTCATAGTACTTTATACTATTCATCTATCTTTACTTTTTCTTACACTCTATTCTTACATACTACCATACCTATACCTTACAATTTACCTTCCCCATACAACTTTAATCACATCACACTTTACACATTACTTCTTTTATTACAAAACAAACAAAATAAATAAATTTCTCCCCCCTTAAACACCCCAAAACGGCGCCCCCCATGTCCTCTTCCTCCCATTTTATTTCAATTTCAATTAATTTTAATCACACTAATTTCCACTCCAAAAATCTATAAATACCCCCTTCCTCTTTCATTCTTTCACACAACTTATTTCCTACTAAAACTCTCTCAAAATCACTCCACAAAATCACTCTCTCAAAATCTCTCTCAAGTTCTTTCTTTTCTTTAGAAAACCAAGTCCCACATAATACTACAACCTATTTCTTTTCTTCTTCAACCAACACATAAACCTTAGGTAAAAGTTTCTTTCATATACTCATCATGTTCATACAACTTAACATGAGTTTAGTGTATATTTCTTAGACTCATGAGAGTTAAAGAAGCAACAATTTATTCATGTTTTGTTCTTGTTCATGTTCTTACTTTCTTTATGTTACTATTATGTTGTTATTGTTATTATTTGTTTCTAATCTAACTTATATAAAGTATTATGTATATTATGTATATATATTTATTTAAAGCATATAAACTCATTTGTTATTTATTTACTTTCAAGTTATGCAATTTATTTATTTCATGTTGTTATTAAGACTAGTCTTTCTAGTCTTAGACTTGTCCATATCAAGTCAAAACAATTTTCTTTCTTTGCTTTTCTTTTCTTTTGAGGACTAGTCTATTCTTAGTCCCGGGATATCTTGATAAAGCTAAGGTTCTCAATACTTGACTTTACTTTTATGCTCTTATCTCTTTTATCTTATTATGTTGTTTTTATTATATTTCTCATAGTTACATATTCTCATTCATGCATGAATATGTTGTTATTGTCTCAATCATAATGGAAATGAGTTTTCTTAAGTAATAAAAATAAGAACTCTCTTTAAAAATAGTTTTTGTCACATAAGAAATTATTTTTCCATAAAGACTTAAAGTTTTGTCTTAATAAATATTTTCTAAAAGTTAGATAAGATTAGTTTAAGTTTTAGTAATAATACTATATGGTATTTTATCAATGAAAATAAAGTTATCAAACTCTCTTTTAAACCAATGAAATAAAGAAAAATTCTTTAAACTTAATTCGTTGTTTAAACAAAGGTTCTCTTAAACCCATATGTAAAGTTTTCATCAACATATTAAGGTTAAATAAGTTTTACAAAATTATTAAAGAATAACTTTTCTAATGATAAGCTTTACTTAGGACATAAAAATAATAAACTAACTTATAAGATCATTGATATTATTCTTTTAAAATAAATCAAAACTTTAGAAGAACTTTAGAAGAACTTTAGAACATATAACCATGAAATAATTAGAAAAACTATGTTTTCCAAACCACTAGAAATAAAGTTACGGAAATCTTAAAAGATGAAAATTTCTTTTTGAAAATTTAATTATTCTCAATAACCAAGAAATGGAGTTAAAGAAGGAAATACTCATGATAATTTAGGAAATTTTTCAAAACTAATTTCTTTTCAAGTCTTAAGCTTATCTCACTTTTAAGACACATTGTTTTACAAAAAAAAAAAAAAAAACATTGTTGAGCCAACACCACTAAATTCATGCATATGGTGTGAGTCTATAATATATGTATTCAAAGGATTTTTCAACCATACAAAATATCTATATATTTGTACAAGAGTCCTTGAATGAAGAAAGTTTGAAAACTTAAGTTTTGAAATTGGAATTTTCGTATCAAATCTGTACACTACTATTTTGAGACCCAAATAACTTCTTTTGATAAAAATAACCTTAGAAATAGATAGATTTTTTCGAGTAGGTAGAAATCGGTATATAATATGCGAAATTCTGAGTTAAAATGAGCAAGTTATGGCCATTTTAAGTTGGAATCTCCATTTCATACGATTTTTACGAATTCAATAAGATAGAATTATAGAGTTTGAATAGATCTTGAATGAAATGCTCATTTTGGGTATTTCTTTTGTTTAGGTGTCGAGGACCAAGATCTTCTCTTCCCCGAGGATTACTTCGACTTTTAGAAGAACGTTATGGAAGAGTGAGGTTTCTTTACGCTTATGTATTCGCGCATGTGCTTGTAGAATAGAGCACTAGATGTTAGGAAAAGATAAAATTGATATGCATGTGGGATATCATGGGAATTATGTATGTGAATCGTTGTGTGCGATCAATGAACAATAAGTATATCGGAACTCGATTTGTGATTGATATAAATGTTTCCATGTATGTATTGTTATGTGTGCAAATATTGTTTGATCGCTTTAAATGATTTAATGTCATATTGAAATCCCATATAATAAATTGCTCATGCACATCACTTAGAATATCATTTCGAAATTTTGCTACTACTCCTCAGCGTGGGACCGGAAAGGTAAGCTGCCTTGCTATAACCTTGAGAGTTAGGACGTTTGGGGAATACGGTCTCAAGTTGTAGCTGAGCCGGATCGATCGCTTTGGGTAAGGAAGGCCCAGGGACTACTAGTACGGTTCGTTGGAATCCCAAGACACGCGCAACTTTAAGAAGGTCGTTTGGGGCCCAGTTCAAAGCACTCCCTAACAACCGATGAAGGGGTAAATCCATCACACATACAAAACTGGATAGTAGTATGTAATGTTTGATCATATGGTTGTTGCATTTCATATGCTTGATTAATAAACTTGGTTGATTGCTTATTATGACTACTTTTGCGTAAGAAATATCTCACTAGGCTAATTATGCTTATACTCCTATAGACCTTTAACTTTGCAAGATTATCTTTTTGCACCCGACACCATCTTGATTCCCCGGGTAGAATCTTTATTTTGGGAAGCTTTTGGAAGAATTCTGTTTTGAAGTCTAAGAATGGATTTCTTCAAAAATCTTCTAGCTTTAGTTATTTTATCTTTATTAAAACCATGTTGTTATTATCGGGGGAATGCCCCTTAGAAGTTGTAAAGACTTTATGTTTCTATGAATTATATTAAGTTTTATTTTGTATGTTCCGCTGCTAATATCTTAAAATGTATTACTTTACCGGTCTCCCTTTGATTTGAATGTACGCCTTGTACCGATATGGAAACTTCTGAGTGACTGAGGTAGTCATTCTTAAGTTTTAATATTGCGTACGGCGGGCTGTTACGTTTAGAGTACCCATTGGGGCGTGACAGTCGAGCCATTGGTGGCCTAAGTGCCTAAATATCAGTTGGCACCACCTAACAAGGTTATCACTCCTCTACCCAGATTGAAGTAATGAGCACACACATTCAATGAGACAAATTATTTAAGTTGTCTTAAGTATTAATTCATTTGTAAGATATCTATCCTAAACAATTAGCAAACATGTCACTGCATACTTGAAGTTCAATATAGAAGACATCTATCCTTGTTGAAGAACCAATACCACAAGAACGTAGAACTAAAGAAAGAAAGATAAAACTTTTATTAACTTTCTATCAAGTTATTTTACATTCACCGATTAATTATTCTCTATTATTTTATTAATCCTTAAACTAATTAATTCAAATCCATCTAATTAATTATTCTCTAAAGATATAATTAACTAAAGTCCAATTCCAATAATTATAAGTCCAATTAACTATTAATGGTCTGTTTGGATTGTAAGATTTTTTGCTGCATTTGATTAGTATCTATATTCTATCTATATCTGGTTCATTTCATCTATTTATAAGTAAAAATGTCTGTTTTTCATTTGTATTTATTTTTTACAAACAATCTGTTTATAAATGACAAAAATAAGATGCAAAAATAAACTAAAAACGATGAGTAAAACATACCATATGTTTTATTCCTCAAAAGAATTCCAAGGGATTAAGTGAAGCTTGGTCTATATAATTTTATTAAACCAATTTAATTTTTAACCAGTTCAAGTTCTTTTCCTTTTATTTATTTAATTGAATTTTATTAAGAATCGCCCGATCTAAAGGGTAAAGAAATTGGAGTGAACTGGCCCCTTAAACCATGCGTGGATTTAGTTAGTTCAATTGTAAATCGGTTCGATTCATATGAACTACACCAATTATTATTTTTTATTATTTTTATTTACTTATTATTCAACAAATTAACTTGTTACTAATATTATTATATCCTATCATAGTTTTTTTAAATATTTATAAAATTAGAGGTCACAAATAAGATTTCACAATTAAAGACTACCCAAGAAGATCATAGCAAGTTTCTACAAGTTTAAACCAACTTTTATTTAAATCTTTAATGCTAAATCTGAAAGTTCATGTTTATGGTATTTATTTCACATTGACTCCATGATAATCTACGAGCTATAAAATTCTAAGAACAATCAAATTCCAAAAATTGATGAAAAATACATTTTAGGTTGAATTTCACTTAAATTAAGTGATTAACTGGTTTGTTTCTAACCTATATGCGCAAGCAACACGACCACATACCTAGAGTTTAATATAGAAGTTACTTGTTTATTGAAGAATGGATGCCATAAGAATGTAGAACTAAAGAAGAAAAGATGGAACCTTTATAGACCTTCCATTCTGATTCTAACTTATCATGTTATCTTATATTATTCGGTTAATTATCTTTTAATTACTTTATTTATCCTTAAATTCATTATTAATTAAGTTCATTTGGTCAATTACTCACTAAGGATATATTTTACTAAAGTTTAATTCCAATTATTATAGGTCTAAGAATCATTAAGTTTTATTTAACAACAGATTCAAAAATATTATGTGAGAACTTATTCATATACTATTTATTGAATTGATCGTATTTTTGAACCGATTCAAGTTTTTCTATCTTTTTTTTTATTAAATTAAATCTTATCTAAGATGGATCAATCTAAAAGAAGGAGAAATTGGACCGAACTAGCCCCTTAAACCTTGCTTGGCATTAATCCAAGTGAGATATGTGTAGGGATGCAACCGAGCAAGTCATTATAGGGTACCTGACTTGTCCAACCTGCTAAAAACCCTATATGGTTATGAGACAGGTTTGGTAAAAACTTTTGCGACCCTCTAAGGTTACGACTTGAATTCGAATCGTAGTCATGACCCTATAAAGTTAACCTGACCTGGTAAATTTACTAAGAATAAAATATAATTCCATAATATCAAAACTTAGATATGTCCATTTTTTATTATTTTTATAGCTCTCTGATTGTGTAATTTATATTTTTGTCCATTTAAGAATGTCATACTTTCTTATTATTAATAAGAAGAGGCAACATTCATGTTTATGTATCTATGTTAGTTCTCAAGTAAAGTAAATTCTACAATACTGTATTGCAAAGTTCATAACCATACATAAAAATCAATTGTTTAGCTTACTAATTTTTTTATACAAAGCTTTACTATCAAATGAAAAGAAATTGAAATAAATAAGAAAAATGAATAATATATATGAAGATAAGTAGACAAATGGCAAATAAAAAGAATGAAAAAGGGTAAAAAAGGAAAAAAGTGTAAAGGCAACTCGAGTCAATGAAGGGGGTTGGGTCGGGACCATGACCTTATAGGGGCGGGTTTGAGTATTACAAATAAAACCCTATAGGATCGCAGGTCGGTTTAAGTGACCATTAGGGAATCAGGTTTAGTTCGAGTTTTATATGACTCGTCCCAAACCCGCCCTAGTTGCATTTCTAGATATATGTAAATAGACAGTTGAGGACAAATGAGTAAAATTAATCAAAACATTGATTCGTGTTTTTTTAACTCTTTAAAATGTTGAAACCATAGCTTTCTAACACTATAAGAATTTATCAAAATTGAATATCACTTGTATAAAGCTATTCAAAGTTGAAATAATTAGGTATAAGTAGCGATTTTTAATCTCCAAAATAATATATCAATTAAAAATCAAAAGTTAATTTTCAATGAATAAATTTCTTTCAATTTTTAAAAGAATATATCGATTGAAAAAAGTAAAATATTACTTTTTAATAAATTAATTGGTGAATAGACATTAGAAGATGTTAGTAATCAAAATAAAAGTACATAATTAAATGCAAAAAAAAAGTATTGACCATTAACTTTTCAGTTATTAGAGATACTAAATTGAAACTAGATTAAAATAATAAGTACTAAATCACTGAAAATGAAAGACTAGACATTAAATTTTCAAAAATTGATAGTGCTAGCACTTCATGTGCCTTTATCCCTAAAATAATATAGCAATTCAAAAAAAGTCAAATATTAATTTTTAATAATATTAATTCTTAATAAATTAATATCAACTAAAAATGATGTATCGATTAAGTTAATTATATTAACCGAGAAAAATCAAATATCAATTTTTTTACGAATTAATTAATGGATAGACATTAAAATGTATCCAAATTGAAGTACAAAAACTAGAATAAAATTAAAAAATTAATTACAAACACTAAAATACAAATAAGTAATGTAAAGTCGTTAACTTTCCTATTGATGGAGACACTAAATTGAAACTAAAAAAAAAAGAGTACTAAATTGCTAAAATGATAGTTTAGACACTAAATTGTCAAATACTAATAGTATAGGTACTTTTTGTGCCATTATCTCTCTTTTTCAGAGTTAAGTTTATTTAGCTTTTGTTTCCATTTATATTTTGTAACTCATGTGCACTTGGAAAAAATTTTAGAATATGTTAGATACTTTTGTTATCATCAAAACACTACTACGAGAGATATAAACATAAGTCAAGGCAACATATCAAACGTCAAAGGTTAAAAGTTAAGGAATTAAATACTTGCTGAGCATCGAAAGATTCCATAACAAGCATGCTTCTAACTTTTCCTATCTCATGGATATGAGCGAGTAAGTTGATGAGCATATTAGCATACCATGTGCCCCTAAACTAAGTGTAAAGCTTAAGAAAGTTGTAGTAATTCTTATAATTTAATTATAAGATGATAAATAATATATGTTATAGATTAAATGATGAGGTTATCATGAGAGAAACTTTGATAGTGCAATGATGGTTGATATAAGTAAATAAATGAGTCGTATATCCAAACACCACAACCCTTTGAAAATCTTAACTAAGAAATTCAAGCTAATTCTAGAATGACCCTTTAATTTAAAAGATAGCCTTTAAAACACATCAAGGTAAAAGCATACTAAAGTTCTAGTACTTATAGTCCTATCAAATATTATATTTAGAGATTACTTAGATAGAAAAACAATAAGGTTTTCTCAGGATAGTATAATAATAGCTTAAGGGTTCTAGTGCTTACAGTTCTAAAAAAAATACTATATCTAAAGATTAATTAGATAAAAACGATAAAATTTCCTTGGGACATATAATAGGTTAACTTAAGGGTGAGGAAAGCTTTTAAAGACAAGTATGAGTTAAGCTAAAAATGTCAAGAGAAAAGAAATAAGATGTTAAACCCATTAGGAACAATTCTAAGTTTAAAAGGAAAGATCTTTAGGGACTATGAATCTCATAAACAAGATTTAGTAGTAGTAGACCCACATACATGTAAAGCTAATAAGAAAATGGTTGACTTGTGGTAAGAAACCAAAACATAGTATAAGGGCTAGCTAGTAGAATAGTTGAGCTACAAGGAAAATTGGAAAGATAGTGAAACATGCCTCAAGACAAATGAGAATTTATGAGAGAGAGCTGAGTTAAGGAAGGGGAAAATAGTCGGGTGTATCAAGGACTATAAGAAAGAAACCTTATACCCTTTCGAGTGAAGTAAGTGTTATAGTAAATGTCTAAAGCCAAAACATAATGTTGGCATGTGAGTGGTATTCCACACTTAGTCACAAGAGAGAATGAGAAAATATGAGTAGAAGATGATCCTATCAAGATGAACCAAGAGGTAAAGAGATCTAAAGAAAAGCATTTTAACCTAAGACCAAAGAGAAGGATGGAAATGACCAATTACCTCCTAACGATCATGGATTAATTAGAAGAGAAAATAGTATAGTTTCACATCAAAAGAAAGATAAACTTTGGAAACTCAAGTGATATATGGCAAATATAATCTTCTAAATTTTATGCTAGCTTAAGTAAATTTCAAGGATGAAATTTATTTTAAAGGGGAAAGGATGAAATATTATAAAAATTTTTCAATAAATAGAGCAAAATAATAATTTGCCCAATCCCTTACTTTCCTTATCTATCATACCTTCTTTCTTAAAAGAAAACTTACTTCCATAAAGAAGCTTGAATTGGCCAAAACGCAACAACCCATCAAGTTATGCATGTTGGTGTTAGGTCAAGCTAGGTCACAAGTCAAATCCAACCTACACCAAGGTATACTTATAAGGTCTTGCACTTCTATGTCACTAGCCTAGTTTGAACTTGACAACCGTTATCTTAGATAGGGTCCTAATTCTAACTCTTGTCATTGTTAAGTCAAGCCAATTCACATATTAGACCCGAGTTGACTAATATTTAGGTCTTATAATATATTATATTATCTTATTACAAATATTTAACAACATTACCACACATATTAATGCTATATACAGTATCACGCATATTTTTATATTATTAAATCACAAAATCACACAAAATATAAATGTATACAACTTGTACATAATTTTATATATTATTTATGTCACAGGTGAAACACATGTCTACCTCATGAACAAAAAAAATTACTAATAGAAAGTTGATACGGAAAAAAATTACTCAAATAGCATTTAGAAGTCAAGATATTAAGAATTTGCAAATAAATCAAATTAATAAGATGCATAGCATGTTTGCCAACAGTTGCTAGAGCATGATATAGTATTTAAAAATGAATGGGGTATGGCTTAGATGGTAAGCGTGTGTGAATGTGTGAGGAAAGACAGGTCATGGATTCAAATATCCTTGCAATTGCTTTTTGCCTTTTGATTTTACTACATGTCTATCACGCAATTTTAGAACTGCATATTAGTAATTATTATCAATTTGACTTTATTTAAATAATTGTTGCTCGTAAGACCATTAATAAAAAATTATTTCTTTATATTACTATATAAATACCTTACCTATACATATTATTATATTCAATGCAATTTTTCTTTTAGTTTTCTTTATAAGCAATATTTTCTTTAAATCATTTAACAAAGATTATATTTTTAATAATATCTATCGATAATAATAATAAGAATTGTATACAAATACAACTTTTATTATTCCATTTATCTTGAAAAACCCAAAAATAAATAAAAGGGAAAAAGGAAAAAAATAATATAGTTTTTTTAAATTATAAAAATACCACTAGGATGAAAATAATCTCAGTTTTAGGTAAGGTGACCTCGTTTCTTGAAAAGACGTGGTCGTTAGTGCCTGACCTCCTCTCTTCAAGAGACCAGATCCTAGTTTTACATCGACCTTATTTCTTGGAGAGACGAGGTCGCTATTTTACACATTAACCTCGTTTCTTCAAAAAACAAGGTTCTACCAGAAGAGCGTCGTCTCTTGAAGAGATGAGGTCATTAGCTAATGATGTCGTCTTTTCAAGAGACAAGGTTAACGAGCACTATATCTGCCCACCAACTTCTTCTTCCTCATTTCATGTAACTCCTTCTTTCTCATTTCTCTCCTAAATCTGAAGCCCTACCCCTAATTCGTTATTTGCATCAAGGAAACTCCCAAATCACAGTGTGATTTTGAATTGGATCGATCACCAAGCATTGCCGAAGTAATCAGATCGTGGAGAAGCAAAGTAATTCATGTGAAAATTCGCTAAAATTATGGCGAACTCTATAGGTAAGTGTGTTTGAATTTTTGCTTAAATTTTTGCAATTAGTGATGTTGTATTGTCGAGTATTGGGTATTAAGATTGTAAAGTTGATGTTACTTATGTTACATTGTTTCATTTTTGTTTAGGGTTGGAGAAATGAGGACTTGTCGTGTTTTTTTCCGTGTTATGACCTTGCCACGAAACCGTCTTCGAATAAACTTACGGTTTTTTTATTTAGTTGATTCCTTTTGTCAAATGGTGAAAGACATTGTATGTTAGATGGTGTTACACGTAGTATTGGATAAGTTGTATTGTGGAGTGGGAATGTAATTTGTTTGGTAATTGTATATGCTGTTTTGTAGACAATGTCTGATGTAATTATGATTATAATCTATAATTTTTTAATTTAAGAACCAAATTATGAGGGAAGTGCAATAGATAAGTCATTGTGCGAATTTCATAAACTCACCCTATGTTTTAGGAGATAACAGGATAAGTGAGGAAATGGATAAGGCTAAGTTTGTACTGTACACTCATGGCAATATTGTGGAGAGGAATGATGGTTTTAGTTATGATAAGTGACCAGTTGTGGTGGTCAGTGTTAGTAGAAACTCAAGATATGAGCAAATACTTCGCATAATTTGTAATAGACTTAAGGTAAATAGGTCTATACATCGGGTTGAGTTGTATCATAGGATAGCTATTGGAGAAAGAACACTACGCTATGATGTTATTCCAGTGACTAATGTTGATGATGCACAGGAGATGTTGATGTATACTGAGGGGTCAGTGCTTGTGTATGTACAGATATTTGAGAACGAACTCCTACGAGCACCTGCAGGGGAAGTGTGTTTTGATGGAAATATCGGCAGCTAAGGGTTGGTTGACTCAAACCTACTCCAATTTAGAAAATAGGTAGCATGGGTACAAATGGGTAACTTTGAAATTACTGCACCAGATTGGACATGTGGTCATGATACTGATGTGATGCAAGAGTCCTCAGCAAGTGAATCTAGTAACGACTATTATGATGATGGAAATGATAATGTGGAAGCTTTCCCCTAGGAAGATGCTACAATCGAGTTATAATGTAATAGAAATGACTAGCACCATTTTGTGGCTCCCATAGACATTGATGTAGTAGGGTGCTCAACGCTAGTACAATTTTTCACTACTGATGTTGATAGTCTTATGCTACATTTGATGAGGAGCAGGAAATGAGTGATGGAAATTAGGTTTCAGCGATGAATTCAACGTTGGAATGTGGTTTGAGACTAAAGATAATCTCATATGAACAGTTAAAATGTGACATATATCAAATTATTACAATTTCCATGTGGTAGACTCGGACCCAAGGTCACGGGCAGTTAAATATACTGATGTCCATAATAGAGATTGCAAGTGGAGACTCGGAGGTATTTACAAGAAGCATAGTAAGTGGCTTCACATCACTAAATATGAAGGCTCATATACCTATTTGGATGAAATCATTGGACAAGACCACCCTCAATTAGACTCCACTAGCATGTCTAGGTGTATTATATTGGAGATTCGTAATTCTCCAGATGTGAAAGGGAAGACTTTCAATTGACCATCTTAAAAGAGTTTGGGTACAATTTTCATATGAAAAGAATTCATGAGGCGAAGCCAAAAGCTATTGAACAGGTGAATGAAAGTTTGGAAGAGTCATGTGCAGAGCTCCCGCATTTACTTAATGTAATAATAGAGGCAAATCTAGGCACAAAGGTTGAGTGGAGAACTGTGGATTCAGATACAGCAGGATACGTCTTCCTTGACAAACTCTTTTAGGCATTTGCTCCTTACATTGAGGCATTCCAGTACTTCATATATGTTTTAAATACATGATTCAATTTACTTATAAAAGATTGATATCAGTGAACTAAGTTATATCTGTTAATTCTATACAGAACAGTGGTCACAATCGATGGCACCTTCTTGTATGGCAAGTATAAGCATGAACTACTTATCGTAGTGATAGTAGATGGGGCAAATCATATCGTTCCACTTACATATGCCTTTGCCAATGAAGAGAAAGTGGACACATGGAGTTGGTTCCTTAGAATTTGCTAGAACGTGTTATCAAGGAGCGCTTTAACCTTTTTTTTATATCCGATCGACATGTTGGTATTAAGAGTACAATTGAAGGTAAGAATGCTTTGTGGCCTAAAGGTTGGACTTAGCGGTGTTGTATTAGTCATGTTGCTAGTAACTTCAACACGAAGGCGAAAAGTAATGAATATAAGGAATTAGTTAAAAGAACAGCATACCAAACCCAAATGAGAAAGTTCCATGGTCACTTTAATGCAGCAAAGCAAAGTAGTCCATGGACATCGAGGTATTTTCGCTAGTTGCATCCATGTATGTGAACTTTATCTTATGATGAAGGCGTAAGGTTTAGAATTAGTACAATAAAGATAGATGAAAGTTACAATTCCATTTTAAAAGATGATCGGTGCTTACCTGTGGCAGCATTAGTAAAAAAAAATTTTATAATTGCAACTCGATATTCAACAGGTAAACAAAGAAAGAGAGCAAAGCAATGACTTTGGGTAAGTTGTTGATTGCATATGCTGCAACGAAGTTCAAGAGGTGGAACAATGTATCAAGTGCTCATCGGGTAACATGATTCGACTATCAGGAATGAATATTTGGGTTTCTAACTACTCCGTGCCCTATAATGTATGGCCTAAAGGGAGATCACTTTCAAAAAGTAAAGTTGCGAGCAGGTAGATGCACATGCGATATGTGGTAGACATATAAAATTCCATGCTCCCCTACAATGGCAGTAATGTATACTTAGTACATGGATTGTGTTGCCCAAGTTGGACAATGGTACAAATGGGAGAATTAACTATGGATGTATGGGCGATCCTTTATACTTGCAGCAGATAAGACCAATTGGTCTCCTCTTGCATTCCAACATGGCACCCCCATCTCGGGATTTATTCGGAGAAGCGGTAAACCTAGAGAAAAATGATTCTATAATGAGATGGATACTGCAGATGGCCCATGAGATTATTCATAGGATTTTTGTGGGCAGACAGGGCACAACATCAGAAGTTGTCCTACTAGGCGAGCCTTAGTAGGATAATTACGAGCCAGTTGAGTCGTTGTGTTACTGTTTTTTCGTCTTTTTCTTTTTTTGTTTATGTGATTTGTTTTACTACACTTATGTGACATACTTTATTTGTTGTTGCTCCGTTTTGCACTTAAGCGTCTGCTGATCCTATTTGCTACTTCCTTGCAAATGGATCCATGACTAGTCAATGACTCTATACTTACAAGGTAGCCTATTCATAGAGCGAGGCTGGCATGGGAGGGATAGGTAGGATTATTTCCTCATCCAATTAGGTAAAAATCTTAGACAATTTTTGTGATGGATTTTTTTTTTTTTTTTAATGTAGAAGCACGTAGTGTTACATTATCGTCGTAGAGAGGCAAGGCTGAGATGATAGGACGACATGCCTGCATTTTAGATGATCAACTTGTTCCATTGTTGTCTTAAGCTAATTTCATAGGTGTTTTTCATATACCATAAGTACAGCTGGATTGACACCTGATTACAGCTTTAGTGGGGAGGTAACGTCCAAAGACCCATACCTTTCACATGCTGATAGGGGAGTGCATTGTAACATTGCAGCACTGACTGGCCTTCTCGTCGATGGCTAGGCAGTTACTGGTGCAGCTCGGATGGATTAGCCAGGGTTGTGCCATGAGTTATTAGGAGTTAGACCCGAGCCTGGTGTGCATATAGATAGTGATCGACTGAAGATATCATGGTTGGATACACATTTTAGAGTGTTACCCCACGATGCAGATGATATGATGATTTGATGCCATGCTAGAGCATACATTCTTCTACTACTAAGGGGAGGGGGGGTTTATTGTTGTAGATAAATCGTCGAATTTGGTTCATGTGATGTAGCTCTAGTTCCTCCATGACTTTAAGAGAGCAGGCCAGTACGCATGGGGAGCAGCTTCCTTGGCATAGCTATACAGGCAACTATGCATGGCTACCCACATCGACATGAGTGATATAGCATGACCCCTTGTAATCTTGCAAATCTGAGCTTGGGAGCACTTCCCACATTGCCTCTCTGCATCGACAGATTCCAATAGTTACTGATGGGCGCCTACTAATCAGTTATAGGGGTACCAAGTTTGATGTCACTTGATCCCCCACACATCAGCTGTTTGAGTATAGCGGGTGTTTCGATAGATAGATCCCTAGGTAGGTATCGTTTTCTATGTTCTATGTGTTCCTATATGTATAATTTCATTGTCTTTCATAATGTATAATGCATTTTTTGGTTAAACGAGTGCTTTAGGATCGCTACCATGTCATTATGGATTCTCTGCCTATTTACTCCCGAGCTGGCATTATATTTAGCGTGCACAGGTTCCCCTGATTTGCTTCCACATTATTGAGTATTACTTTCCAGATAAGGTACTCAGATAGTTTAGTGGTTTCGAGGGGATCCTAGACCTCCAGCTGATATGAGAGCTCTATATGAGTTAGACTTATGAGGGACGTTCCAAGTGAAACTGGCGGCAGAGCACGCTAGGTAGGTAGCCGAATGGGATGGCACGCGCGATCGAATTGTCGAGCTTGCAGATCCTCCCCTGGCACATCTGCAGAATATTTCGATTGGTACCATTCGATCATGAGGTGCTGGATCAGTCTTATATGGGCCATTATTTAATATATGGTAAGTTCAATAACTACATAAGCTATATATGGATATATCTTGTGTTCGATATCTACTGATCTAAATGTTTGCTCTCCCTTGTAGGCTAATTTCATTTACAGAGTTCCTGAAATGCCATCAAAGCACACTTCTGCTACTATACGAGACGTCATTTGTATAGTTGATGAGTTCATGGGACTCAATTTGAATAATTTAGCACCAGTGCCTGTACCAGCAACAGCACTGGAAGACCCACAGCCATAGCCTATAGAGAGATAGAGGCCACAGAGAGAGAGGCATGGGCGGGGATAGAGTCAGGGTCAAAAGTGAGGCCGAGCCAGAGCTGTAGATATTAGAGACAAGCCATCTCCCTTGCATGTACTCGTACCTGATGAACTTGAGCTTTCACAGTTTCATCATTTCGAGCCTGGTCCATCCTTATCATCACATACTCATTTGGATGAGACCCCAATGCCAAATGTCTCATACACAAAGTTCCATACCTCTCTTGCTCCATAGAAGAGACGACCATCACCATCACATGATATGGAGGAGGGACTCACCTAGGTCGATCCAGACCCTGTCTCATTTCGTCTTTATGGTGTTGGTGGTGGAGATGGGGATAGGGTGCTCACACAGGTTGATCCATTTATGTAACATCCCCATTAGGATGTTCATCAGTGTACACCATGCGCTCGAACTTTTACTAGGTAGGGATGAGGTAGGTGGGCCACGCGATAGTAGACAATACTTAGATTTTCATCTTTTATGATTGTTGTACATAGATTCTTCTCTTTTACGTTTGTTGCTTATAGCATTTCTATATACTTTTGGTGTAAATAACAGAATATTAATGCAATCATTTCATACTATATTTTGTGAGTTTTTAATTATGTTTGTAGTGAAAGGTGGATTGAGTTTGAGACTGTGAATGAATGGATTGGGTTTGGCATTGTGTTTGAATGGACTGGGTTTGAGATTGTCAATGAATGGATTAGGTTTGAGACTATGAATAAATGGATTGGTTTTGAAAGTTGGTGGATGACTAATGAATGTTTTACTACTAATGTAAACAATGAATGATTTGCGAGATATGGTGGTGGTGGTATGTGTTTTTGCTAACCTTGTTACTTGAAGAGATAAGATCAATTAAAATAGTTAGCTTGTCTCTTCATGAGACGAGATCGATGTAAAATTAAGATTTCGTCTCTTGAAGAGACGAGATCAACTTATCTTAAACTAGGATTATTTTAATCACAGTAATACTTTTGTAATTTTTTTAAAAAACTATATTATTTTGTTTCCTTTACCCAAACAAAAGTACAAATATGAAAATAATCTTAAAATGGGACCATCCGAATATTCTTATTTCTTACAAGATTTCAGTCATTTCCCATGCCAGCGGAGTGGGATGCCGGCTGAGGCCTCCGCGGGTTCGGGCACTATATATATGCCTTTTCTTTCTATCGACGCGCGAAGTTTCCTCCCATCGTGTCCTTCACGCCATTTTGCAGCCTCACAGCGGGGAAAAAAAAATGGCAATGGCGACCCAAGGCAACGCCAGTGGATCCATACCCGCTTCGGATGGTTCAGCTCTGATTTTCCTGGGCACGGGATGTTCAAGTGCCGTCCCAAATGCAATGTGCCTCATCCAGCCCTCCGATCCGCCCTGTCACGTCTGTTCCCAGTCACTCGTCCTCCCACCGATCGTAACCCTAACTACAGGTACTCTTATTATTCTCAGCTGAATAGTAGAATATCGTATACCTGTGATTTTTCTCTGATTCATGCGGTATGCAATCCTTGATGTGATCTGAATTTCTAGAACAATGTTGCAGTTCTTACGTTTTGTTTACATCGTTCATTGGAAACAAGTGGAGAATTGCGTCCTGGCAAACCGCAACTCGATGAATCGGAAGTAAATTAGGGCTGTTGATGAGTGGAGGGTCGAGATGATACAATGCTGACTTAAAATTTTAAAGTGGAGCTCGATTTTAGGAATTTGAGCTAGAAGTCGATTTGAAGTAACTCTTAATGAGCTTGGACTCGATTCAACTTAGCCTGTTTGCATAAAAAAAATTGAAATAATATTAATATCTAAACTTAGACTTGAACTTGGCTAACAATTAGTCTTGCTCGAGCTCAATTAAGCTAACAAGTCAATCGAGCCAAATTCGATATTACTTGACCTTAATTCAATAAAGTACTTGACTGGCTAAAGCTTTACTTGGTTGTGTCGAGTGAAACTTGAGTAACTGCAAGTAGATTTGGCTCATTTAGGCCGTTAGTGTATAAGTGATTTGTGATAACAAGCACCAGAGTATTTGCTGGGAAATTTAACAAATATTTTAAATATGTAAAATTTTATGTGATAATTGTTCGTTTGTTGAAATATATATATAATGCTAGGCAAATAGATTAATGAATTTCCACTTTCACGCTTGAAGGAAATTATGAAATGTAAAACTACCAGCCACCAATATAATTTGTATAGCGGGTTAGCTCTTAATTGGTCATACCCACAGCCAAATTAGAATTAGTTATGTTGTATTGCATATTTACTTGGCACAAATACACAAATTATTTTAGTTCATTGTGATGAATTCTGGTTTATCTTGTTAAATAGAGGGGAAAGTATTTTTTTAAGAGAGCATTAAGGGCAGTTAAAAGTCAATGATTCATTGCGTAATGCAGAATAATGATCACAAGAGGTAGTCTGAAATAATAGGACAAATGTGGTTAATGAAAACAATGGAAATTTATTAGTTTTCCCCCCCCCCCCCTTTTTCATATCATAAAACCCCTCGCAGTTAAGAACTACTACTCACATTAGCTTCATGTAAGGGTTACCAGATGAAATTAAATGCTTAAATATTAAGGATTGTTATTTCGTTCCACCATGAATAAACTCTTTCTAGCACTCAATGGATTGTTGTAGTCTTTGTGATATGGAAAGACTAATGCTTTTTGTTTAGTCAAGTAGTTTAGTGTAAATCTTTTGGAGATTAGAATTTTTTTCTTCTAATTCAAAACAAATTAAATTGTTTGATGGAGCTTGATGACAGGTTCTGTAATTAAACAGTTAATCAAAAGAGTTTAGAGTCTTGTCTATATTTTTGGAAGGCTTTGGCATGAATTTATGTGCTGATTTTTACAATTTTGCACTTGCATTGATTTTGGACTGGAGTACTGGGATTATGAATTCATGATGAAAGAAAGATATTGAACCTTCTTTGCCTTTTGCTTTGTGAAGAAGAGGGCATTTGATATGTAGTTGCTGGACTTGGTAATAGCTCAAGTATATGATGCATAATATTCATGCATACAATTTGATATCTTTCATGCAGGTGCAATACATCTCTTCTTATTGACTACCTTGGGAGTAATGGTAAGCATAGCTACATACAAATAGATGTTGGGAAGACATTCAGGGAGCAAGTACTTCGGTGGTTTACCTTGCATAAGATTCCCCGTATTGACGCTGTGAGTCACCTCCATGTTTTTTTTTTTTTGGTTTTTTTCTTTTTTTACATCTAATTAGCTTTTTACATACAAGCTGTATCTATTGTCCTGTTTTCATGATTACCTTGATAAAATTTTGAAGGTACAACTTAAGTCTACCTTGTGCCAATTTTGAGGAGACTCGAATGTTTTAAAAATAACCACTTGAACAGAATGAAGTGGAGAAATAGTTATTAATTTGTGTGAGGGTGTTGTTTCATCAAGCGTTGAAATTTATATATTTCATGTCGACTGGTTTCTAAAAGTGAGTTCCCTTATAATTGTTCTAAGGGTAATAATTAAGTACAATAGCTGAAGTAACATTTTGTTTGATCCTCTAATAAGGAGACGTCAAACGTTTACAATTTATATGTTGTATTTATGCATGTAGCTCTACAAGATATCTTAAAGTCAATGATAGTATTGGGACTCAAAAAGTAAGGTCCTTACGATTTCTTTGTTTTATTTTATTAACGAAAGTTTGTATGGAATCCCAAAACATTTTAAAAAATTGTTAAAGAATTCTCTTGAAGGATCGTGGGGACAAAGTAGAGTGCCTCAAGAGAGAGAGTTCCTTAAGATTTTGACATGGCACTCTTTGGAACCCTCTAAGAAACTCACCTATAAAGATGCTCTTAGTAGCACCAACCATGTGGTCTTTTGGAAGATTGCCCAGTCATAGGTCTGGGGTTCGATCTCTAGTTATGGTTCATTCTCATACTCTTGATGAATCTGTGGAGAAAATTCATCTATCTATTGCTGCTTATTTTCTAGCATACATGCAGCAGAGCATGGTGAACTTGTTTGGGAATCTTCATCAATAAAAGTTGATCCTTTGCATTTTTCCTTTTCTTTATTTTGGGGTGGGGTGCTGTCATGTTTTTTCTTCTGATACATTGTTAGCTCTTGCCTGTAACCTTTTCTAATTTTGTAGAAATCTTCTTCTGGGTTACTGTCATGTTACTGTGCGTGATATACTGTGCCTGCTGTACTGTGCCATGAAAATAATTCATCCTCAATTGACATGAAGGTAGGAAAAAAAAGCCAATAATGGCATGGTCCTTGGTGTCCAATGAATCTTCCATGTTCCAATTTGCATCACATGGGGCTTGCGTCTGTCTCAATTCTCTTAGGTTGTATTTAAAATAATTTGCCGTTCATTGAACCATAGTCATGAAGTTTTAATCAACTTGCAAGGATTGTTGGATAATCCTCATTGGCTATTCTTGCTTTTGTTCTATATTTCGATGATTAATTAAATATAGCATTGATGTCCTGGTTGTAGGCGGGCACGGCTAATTTATGAAAAAATTGCAGATAATCTTGACTCATGAACATGCTGATGCAATCCTTGGCTTGGATGATGTGCGTGCTGTGCAACCTTATAGCCCTACTAATGATATTGACCCAACTCCTGTCTACTTGAGCCAGCATTCAATGGAGAGGTATATTTTGACCCATGTCCAAGGCCTATTCTGTTTATTATCTATTCCATTAGATATCTGTCTGGGGGACCCATGTGAATGAGAAAATCGTGTTAAGAATTTTATAACTGATGAAATTAGAAAGTATTTGAGAAGTATTTTTCATATATAATTTGTACAAGAATACATCTATTTATACAAAAAACTTGTGACTATTGATTTACCTTACCTACTATACTATTAATTACATTGTTATAGGAAATATAATACTAATAATATTACACGTATATCAACACTCCCCTTCAAGTTGGAGCATAGATATCACACATGCCCAACTTGCAAACTAAAGTATGATAGGTCCTGTGACACAACCCTTTAGTAAATACATCAGCCAGTTGCTTATCAGATGTCACATGATGTAAATTCAAGGCACCATTATTCAATTTTTCTTTGATGAAGTGTCGATCAATCTCTATGTGCTTGGTTCTATCATGTTGAACTGGATTTTGTGCTATATTAATAGCAGCTTTATTGTCACAATACAAGGACAGTGTATCTTTGCTTGATAGACTTAATTCTTCTAATATCTTCTGTACCCACAGAAGCTCACAAACCCCTTGAGCCATAGCTCTGTATTCTGCTTCAGCACTTGATCGAGCAACTACATTTTGTTTCTTGCTCCATGTTACTAGATTTCCTCCTACAAAAGTACAGTAGCCAGTGGTGGATCTTCTATCACTTGGAGATCCAGCCCAATCTGCATCTGTAAAGCATTCTATCTGAAGGTGACCATGTTTGGCAAATAGCAGTCCTTTTCCGGGAGCAGACTTCAGATATCTCAAGATGCGAAATACTGCTTGCATGTGTGATTCTCGTGGATCATGCATAAATTGACTCACTAGACTGACTGCATATGCAATGTCGGGTCTAGTGTGTGAGAGATATATCAGTCTTCCTACCAATCTCTGATATCTCCCTAAATCAACTGCATCACCAATTCCAACTTCTGTTATGGTTGTTTTCAATAGGAGATTCAGCTGGCTTACAACCAACATGCCAGTTTCTTCCAGGAGATCCAGAATATATTATATTTTCTGAGAAATGAAGATACCTTTCTTTGATCTGGCAACTTCAATTCCTAAGAAATATTGCAGTTTTCCCAGATCCTTGATTTCAAATTCCTGAGCCAAAAGTTTCTTCAATCGAGCTATCTCCTTTTCATCATCTCCTGTCATTACTATGTCATCAACATAAACTATGAGAATAGTAATTTTACCCTTGTTATGTTTAATAAATAGAGTATGATCTGCATTGCTCTGTTGATAGCCGAAAGAAGTCATAGCTTTGCTGAATCTGTCGAACCATGCTCTGGGAGATTGCTTTAATCCATATAATGCCTTTTTCAGTCTGCATACTTTCCCATGTGTTGTTTCAGTATCAAATCCAGGAGGGATCTCCATATACACTTCTTCTTCTAAATCTCCATGTAGAAAGGCATTTTTCACATCAAACTGCTGTAAATCCCAATCAAGATTGGCTGCACGATAACAAGATTCTGATTGTGTTCATTTTTGCTACTGGAGCAAAAGTTTCCTGGTAGTCTACCCCATAGGTTTGAGTGAATCCTTTAGCCACCAATCTAGCTTTGAACCTATCAATTGATCCATCAGCTTTGTGTTTTACAGTAAACACCCATTTGCAGCCTACCAGTTTCTTTCCAGGTGGAGAGGTAACAAGCTCCCAAGTCTCATTCTTAGTCAAGGCTTTCATTTCTTCAATCATTGCTCCCTTCCATTTTGGATCATTGAGTGCTTCCTTCCAATCCTGTGGAATAGACACAGACGAAATGGACAAGGCAAAACCTCTATAGGTAGGAGATAAAGAATCATAGGAAACAAAATTAGAAATGGGATGTTTAGTACAGGCTCTAACACCTTTTCTTTGAGAAATAGGTTTATCTAAATCATCAAAAAATAACTCACCAGAAGAGGATGATTCTTGGCAGCAGAGAGTAGGTTGCACGATGACTTCTTCTGTTGTGTCTTTGTTTCTCCTTGAGTACCTCTTCAAATCAGGTTTATCCAAACGTCCAATTTTCTCCCTGGATTATAGTCTCCTTCTGATCATCACTTTTCTTGGGGTAAGATCAATGAGGGTCACAGTACTAGGTATCATCTCTTCCTTTGCATTATTCTCCCCCTGAAGAGATGATGGAGTTGGATTGTAGTAAGGTTCAGTTTCTCTGAAAGTAACATCCATACTCACAAAATACTTCCTAGATGGAGGGTGGTAGCATCTGTAACCTTTTTGTGTCGGTGAGTACCCAATAAACACACACTTAAGGGCTCTTGGATCTAGTTTCCCAGCATCCTTAGTATGAACAAAACAAACACATCCAAATACCTTTGGAGGGACAGTGTATGTGTTATGTCCTGTTAAGTTTCTAAAGGACTCTTGTAGTTAAGGACCTAAGAGGCATTCGGTTGATCAGATATGCAGCAACTAGAATTGCATTTCCCCAGTAAGGCTTAGGAAGATTCATGGTAAACATAAGAGACCTAGCAACTTCCAAAAGATGCCGATTCTTCCTCTCAGCTACCCCATTCTGTGCACTTGTATAGGGACAACTAGTTTGATGAATTATCCCATGTGACCTTAAATAAGAATCAAATCTTTCATTCATGTATTCAGTGCCATTATCAGTCCTAAGAATTTTTATTTTAGCATCAAATTGGGTGCAAACCATCTTATGAAAAGACTGAAAGCAAGAAAACACATCACTCTTAGCCTTAAGTAAATAGACCCAAGTCATCCTGGTGCAACAATCAATAAAAGTGACAAACCATCGATTACCAGACAAGGAAGTAGTCTGAGTAGGACCCCAAACATCAGAGTGAATAGTCATGAAAGGAAACTGGCTTTTATTATTAATCAAAGGATAAGAGTTTCGAGAATGTTTTGCATATTCGCAAGGATCACAAACTAATGAATCAAACTGAGTCTTTGAAAACAAACTAGGAAATAATTTACTTAACACAAAAAAGGAGGGATGTCCCAAACGCCTATGCCATTGCAAGATTTCTTGATTAACATCTTTATTTTCCCCATAAAAAACCTGTTGGAGACTAGATCCTTGACTTTCATCCAACATATATAAGCCATCGTGCAATCTACCACTGCCAATCCTCTTCCCTGTTTGAAGATCCTGAAAGACAAATCAGGAAAAAACTCAATTTTACAGTTGAGATTTTTTGTAAGTGTACTGACAGATAACAGATTGACAGGAAATTGAGGGACATGAAGCACAGAGGATAGTTTGATCTGAGGAGTACAGAAAACAGAACCTGTTCCAGAAACTGGGGTAAAAGAGCCATTGGCTATTCGGACATTGTCCTTAGTTAAACATGGTGAGTATTCAAGAAGATTTTTTGAGGAGCCCGTCATGTGTCTATTCGCACCAGAATCAATAATCCAATGATTAGTATCAAGGGTAGCAGAAAAAGCATTACCTGACTGCACAAAGTTGGATTTGGCACCGGAGGAAGATTCTTTATGAGACATCATACGCTTTAGATACTGAATCTCATCAGGAGAAAAAAAATCAGAGGGAGTCATCTCAGGAGTTGTTATAGTTTCAGACAAATTTGCCCGAGTAGAATTAACTCGTTTGCCTCCACGACCTCTCATTGGGCGTCCATGTAACTTCCAGCAAGTCTCTTTAGTATGACGTGGTTTCCCACAATAATCACATCGTACATGATCCTTATTAGAACTTTGGGTCTTTAGCTGCTCAGATGAATCACTAGCTGCTACCAAACCAGATTTTTCAACTGTGGAATATAGAGCATGGTATTGCGTCTGCTCTCTTCCTGCTGAACATAGGAGTATGCTTCCTCAAGAGAAGGGAAAGGGGTCTTACCCAGGACATGAACTCTAATCTGATCAAATTCATTGTTCAATCCGGCCAAGAAATCATAGACCCTTTCTTTTGCAAGTAGTTTCTGAAATTTGACTGCATCTCCAGTGCAATCAGCCTGAAAATCTTGATAATAGTCAAGCTCTTGCCACAAGCCATTCAACTCAGAAAAATACTGCGAGATTGTCATCTCTCCTTGCTTCAAACCATGAACTTTGTTTCGAATCTCATAAATCTGGGCATCATTTCCCACTTGTGAATAGGTGAGAGTAACAGCATTCCATATTTTTGCTGCTGTGTCAAGCAATAAGTATGTCCTTGAAATTTGGGGCTGCATGGAATTGATAAGCCATGACATTACCAGCGAATTTTCAGAATCCCACTGGTTGAATGTTGGATCAGTTGTTGCTGGTTTGACTTTAGTACCGGTAATATAATCCTGCATTCCTCTAGCTTTGATAAACAATAAACAAGACCGTGACCAGGCAAGGTAATTATTTCCATCAAGCTTGACAGGACTAATTTGCAGTGAAGGATTATCAGTACTAATAGCTGCAATTTTCTTATCACTTTCCATATTGAAACAAAAGAAAAGGAGATACCAGAACAATCCAAAAATAGATCGCGTCGGAATAGTGCACGTCGGAACAGTAGTCGTCGGAACAGTGTAGTGTCAGCGGAAAAACGGCGAGAGAAGACCGGAATTGGGCTGTTAAGCCGAACGCCACTCGTCGGAGGTGGCTCGGACCTCTCCACGCGCCCTCAGCGCCGGCGCGTGAGGAATTGAAGAACGATGGCGCGTGGGTCCACGGGGCTTCCAACGGCGGTCGGACTTCTGGGATCGGCCGATCGGGGGATGCTCCTCCTCTTTGTAGCGGCGGTGACAAAAAATTAGAGGGAGGAAACTCGACCTCTTTTGAAAAATGAATGAAAAAAAAAAAAAAAAAAAACTAAAACCTAATGCTGCGGAGGGAGGAAAACTCGCCTCAAATGGCAGCGAGGCTCTGATACCATGATGAAATTAGAAAGTATTTGAAAGTATTTTTTCATTTGTACAAAACATCTATTTATACAAAAAAACTTGTGACTATTGATCTACCTTATACCATACTTTAATTACATTGTTATAGAAATATAATATATAATATTAACAGTATATCAACAATAACTCTGGTTTTCTATGTATATACATTCTGCAAGAGACATGGTTGTATCTATAACTTAGGTCTTCATTGTTGAAAATCCAATAAAAACTACGTCTACCAAAGAAACATTAAATTAGTTTTTCCTCTGTGCGTTGGTTCTTCTCATGTTACATCATATCTGGCATGCCTTGCCAACAGCATTGCAGTGAAATTTCCTTACTTGGTCCAGAAGAAGCTTAAGGAAGGCCAGGAACTGAGACGGGTTGCGCAGTTGGACTGGAAGATAATCGAGGACCATTATGAGAAGCCATTTGTTGTGTCTGGCCTTAACTTTGTTCCTCTGCCGGTTAACTTCCAAAAACACTAGTATTTCTGTTTATTGTCATGTCTGTATTGTAGTTAGAAGTGATAACTCTGTCTTTGAATGCAGGTAATTCATGGAGAAGACTATATATGTCTGGGATTTCTTTTTGGCAACAAATGTAGGATAGCATATATATCTGATGTTTCTCGAATCCCTTCAAGTACAGAACATGGTAATTGTTGGCATAATATGCTGTGTGCTTTAAGCACTCTATTCTCGTTTTCCATTCTAATAAGAACTGAAAGTTTGCATGTGGCTTGATGATGCAAGGGGAAGGATAATGTGGAATCATAATTCAGCATAGAAAAACGCTTGCTAGTCTTTTACATTCATCAACTGTAATATAGACTCCATTGTCAAAAAGGTTTTACTAATGGTTAAAGATTAATTTGCATTGAAGCATTGAGTAGTTGATCTTGGAGCTGGATATGGTAAACACTGAATTCTACTAGTGATAGTGCAAAAGCTTCAACTGGAATTTAATATTGGAAGAAGTTGCCATTGCATCTATTGCTACCTAAATGTTATATGGACTATGTATCTAAGAAAATAGCTGTTCTGGTGATGGAACTTGTTTAGTTGTGATTAGCCTGAGGACTCATTCAGCATTGCACTTTGATTTGTTAGTGAAGTATGGGTTAGAACGTCTATGAGGGAAAACATTGCTCAGTCTTTGTCTAAAATATCTCTTCTGAGTCACCCTGCAAAATGTTGGTAATGCAGGGACCCTTTTAAAATAACAAGAAGTTTAACTTGATCTTTCAAGGCACATGGAGGTGAAACTTTTGCTGGGAAAGAGGCTTAAAAGTTGTTCACCTAATGGAGCCAAATGAAAATCTAGGGGCTGTAGTTTAAAGAAGGAATATATTGCATATGAGTTTAGCTTGGTATTGAATTGCAAAGGATTTTTCTTAGATACATATAATAACAGTCCATTTATGATTTCTTTTAGATGCATACAGTAAGGTCTCTTGAATACATGCGAAGAGTTCCCATAAATACATATGGGGAGTTATCTTAGATAATTATGGTGAGAGCTCATAAAAGCGAAATTATTTGATGGTTAGAATAAGACCCTTTGAATTGTCATATGGTCTTGTCTATTGACATTAAAAGGTCTCTTTGTGCCTGAAGGCTTAACGTTATAGCAGCATCATCAATTTTGTCCTTGACAGTTGTCCCATTAGCTTAGGCATGTTTGTAATTTCCCTCCTATTAATGAATAAGCAGGTGCAGAGACGGTTTATAAAGAATATAAATTTGTAAAGTGATGACCTGTACTCAAATCGATTAACCGATATTGCATTTCTCGACAATAATAGGATATAATAAACTAAATATATTCCCCCTCCCCTATCCCCAAAGCAGTTGAGCAGACAGCTTCGGCGAGGAGATTGAAATTGGCATACATCTCCAAAACTTTAGTAAGAAATTACATTTTTCAATTCACTCTCAAGGACAAAGAGTGACCCTAAGGATACACAAGCCTGTTTAGTAATATCTGTCAGATGCTGTGCAAGAGGTTGTTGAGTTATTATCTGCATGACAAATCTTATGTCCATAATACTGCATTGTGAAGCCAGGAGTTGATTTTTATGGTTGATTTCTGTCCTTATCACTTGATATATTCATGCCAATAATTTGTGAAGAATTCATGGGCAGTTATTTCAAAGAACGGAGCTGGACAACTGGATCTTCTTATCCTGGATACCCTTTACAGGGTGAGTATTCTGAATAAAAGATTTTTGCTTATTTGTTGGAAGTTATTTAATGGTATGTCTTTTAACTGTTTTGCCTTATCCATGGTGTTAAATCACATTCTTCTTCCGTTGTGGTTTATCACAATGATGTTACAAGATGCCCCAAATTAGCCAATTGGATTGCGGTTGCACCAGCATGGCCAATTGTGTGGATGCATATAATATTCAGCACAATGTCATATCGATGATGTGTTCTTTTGTACTTTATAGTTATTCATTTCAATGAAAATGTTGCATTTTGTTAATCCTAGAACTTTATTGGGCAGATCAATTGTAAAAGTGTCAACTCTGGTGTTTTTTTTTTTTGGAGTCATATCAACTCTGGTTTTATTTGTAGCAATTGTAGCTTGCATGGGTTTATATGTTCAAGGTGCAAACATGACACAAAAATTAATTTTTGCTCCACATAACGCTAATGACCATGGCATAATTGCAACATGACCCCCTTATAGTGTGTTTGTGATTACCTGATTCAAATTTCAAAGGGTGATTTTCTCTATAACCCCACAAAATGTGTTATCCCTGGGAATGTAGCTATTTTATGGAGATTAGATGGCCAACTTGAGAAGCTTTTTATGGGGTCAAACACACTGGGAACTTTGTGAAGCAAATCCACTTGTTTGGTGTCTCAAGGAACTGAAATAATTGCACAAATCTGATAGTTTAATTGTCTTTCTTATTGTCTTCTCTCTGTTTCATACGTTTGATCTGATTTTAAAGATAAATAAATGGATGTCTATACCCGTGACTCTTCAAGGATCTAATAGTAATCAAAACAATCTGAAATGCATACTAGAATAAGGTCCATAGAGACTTCTTGTCGAATCGCTTCTAGCCTTGAGTAATTTTGACTGTAAAGTTAACTTCATTCTAAGAACATAAAGTCCTCCATGATCTTAGATACAAAAGTAATATAGCGCTTTATCTTTCTCTTATGGTTGCAATTCAAGTCAGATCACATTGACTGAAAATGCTTTTATTCATTAGTTTTGTGCAATAGTGATTGTCATTGTTTAGCACTAGATTTATTGTTAACTATAAACTGTATTTACCTAATAAGTGATGGCTGGTTAGTGGTTGTCAACCTTTTTTTTCCCCTCTATTAAGTTTCTTAAGAATCTCTTCTAAAACAAGATGTGACAGAACCTGTTTCTGCATTTTCTTGCTTGCAGGGTAGAGAACACAATGTCCACTTCTGCTTACCTCAGGTCCACTGGATCCTTTGTTATTGGATAATTTCTTTTTTCTTAATAGAGGAAATCTCATATACTTAAAATTTTCAGTCTTTGGAAGCTGTGAAGAGGATATGTCCAAAACAAACTCTATTTATTGGAATGACTCATGAGTTTGATCATCATAAGGACAATGAATTTCTCATGGAATGGTCAAGAAGGTATCTTGATTTCTTGTGTTTTACCTTAATAGTGATAAAACCCTGGTCATTTCTATTCTCATTTTCCTGTGTTAAGGCTGTATGTGTAGGTTTGCTTTGAGATAAATTTTCACTAGCTGCGTACTCTCTTTTAGTACATTGTATATTTTCATGCTTCAGTAGAAATAACCTGATTTTTCCTTTTCCTCCGTGGTGTGATTTAGAGAGGGGATACCAGTGCAACTTGCCCACGATGGTCTGAGAGTCCCTGTCGATCTATGATTCAGGTAAAGGCACAGTTTCTCAACTTTATAGCCTCATTTATATTTTTAGATGGTTTGTGGACGCTGCAACTAGAGAACCTGTAACCAGTTGGAAGAATATTTTCATCATTGCCTGCTCATAATGAATACCTCTGTTAGCACACAATATGGAATCAGTAACGATAAGATGAAAGAATAGTCGTTCAAATAGTTATTCCTTTTTCTTTTTCAACTATATGTATCAGTTATAATAAATAACAAATTGTCCTTTTCCGTAAAGAATTTGCAGCAAACCTATGTGAAACCACACGGATGGCAAAGTTGCAGTGATATGCAGCTCAATGAGTGAATATTTGTTAATCAAGGTATGAGATATCTGAAATTGGTACTTGAAGATCAACGAATAGCTTGACGTCTGCTAGTTCATATGCATGAAATTTAATAGTTAACATAAGAAATAGAATCAAAATATTGTAACCCGTAATTGATTACATACTGTTAAGTATTCTGATTACACCTTATACTGCATGTGGACACGAGGAAGTGGAGGTATAAATTTTTTGGTTGAACCGCATACTTGGAAGCTGCAAAAGATAAATTGTTGTGTTACTCTATTCTTTGATATAAATAAACCTTAGGTCATGTAGTATGTGGTAAATCAAGTCGTATCAAAGCAGCGTTTGATGAAGGTGCTTTAAAAGGAGGGTTCTAAGTAATCCCTTTGAAGTACCCTCGAAAGTGTGTGAATATAGTCACTTGACCATATAAGGGGAAACTGGCTAATTTATGATGCAGCTATTATTCCGTTTGGTTCTACCTTCCTCAAAATGGAAGCTCTAACACGGTTTTGGTTTAAAAAATTGAACAAACCTGTTGATTAATTTGGTGGTTGTTTAATTGACGTTTATGGATTATGCTGCTCGCTTTACGCTCTCATGACTTTCGATAATGCTGATAATAAGGATTGAATGTAACAAACGACTTTATTGATAAGGACACATCGGGATGCTTTTAAGTTTTAGACACCATTTAGTGTAAGAGCGACGTGATTGGGTTCAGGTTCACAAAACATAATTATATGTTGCGTCTCACGGATATGAGGCTATGATTAGTACACCTTGTCTGCTTGTCGTTTAGTTTGTGTGCTTGACTAATAAGGATTTCATTCTATCTTCTGCAATCATTTTACCTATAATCTTTTCATTTACCTAAAAACAAAGTCTTTAAAGGGATGAGCCTAATAAGTAAATTTGTGATATAATCATATTAAACTGCTTGAGTGGCCAAAAAAACATATTAAACTGCTTACGACTTGGTTACTAAATGCAACAATGGTTAAAAACTCATTTTTATCCTTTTGAAATATCCTATAATTTAATTAATGATTTAATTAACTTCTATGTACTTCTTTTGACCTACGGACTCCTAAGTCCTAACACAAACAAACACTAAAGAGCTATAATAGTCACTGGTCTTATCCTGAACTTGATTTAATATGTTCAAAATTATGTGGTTGTGTACTTATTTTAAGGGGATCGATCTCATATGGTTGTTGAACGAGTCGAATCCATTCTAAATGTGTTCTAAGTCTTAATATTTTTTATATAAATTTTTTATAATGGATTTAATGATAATATTATGGATGGGACTATCCCATAATAGAATAATAGAACTTTCTTTTTTATTCTTTGAAAACTCATTATCTATTATTTGAAGTCTTCTATAATTGTCATTAGATGTGGGCTTAGCTAATAAGGCTATGGTCCATTACCCAAGTGATCGTGAGATTGATTTTTACAATAGGCAAAGGTATCTTCCTTGAGTCTAAGGTTATGGGATCGGTCTTTATCTGCGTTAGGATGTTGCTTATAGGTTTTATGTGGTGGTGATCGGAGTTAAAGCCATCACGGAATCTTTTATGAAAAAAAAAAAAAAAAAAGCTCCTATAATTTAATCAATAATTTGACTGACTTGTATAAATCATATTTAATTTCATTCTAACATATTCCTGGAATAAATTCTTGGCTTAGGAAGTACTCTAATTAACTTAAAATTATTGGAGATGTCGTGACCTATTATTTCTCCAAGCAACTCCACCGGCCAAGGATTGCAAGCGGACGGCCTAATTATTACTAGGTTCGCCCAATTGCAAATAAGTCAGTCTAGATTGGTCAACTAAGATATTTCCTATTTTTCCATATGTGTAATTTTTCCTGATTTTAGTTGAGTATGATTTGTAAATTTACAAAGTATCCTTATCAATTAGATCATATTTTCTAGGGTAAATATCAAATTTGATGCATATATTTTATGTAAAAATTTGATTTGATAATTGAGTTTTAACATAATCAATTTTTTTTTTTTTGTTATTTTTACTACCTCCTTTGCATCTTATGCATTATTTATTGACATGAATTAGATAGTATATCACTGAATTTTACTACTCTTAACCTTGTCTAGTATTAATAGACTGCTTTTTTCATAGTAGGAAACATAACAAGTGATGTTAGTGAGGTGATAAAAATAATCACAAAAAGTTTGATTAGATATTAAATTTATTACTTCAAATTTTGAAGTATCTAATTGAATTTTGTGCAAAGTCCAAGTATTAAAGTTGATAATATCCCATGTGATCTATCTTAATGTCATGTTTCCTTGATTCCAATTCTTGCGTAGGGTTTTGGATTTAAAATTGAACTCTTTTTTTTTTGGCGAAAATTCTAGTTTTTTAAATAAAAAAAAATACATAGTTTGATATATGTATGACTTCATGTTCTAAAAGTGGATGGAATAATTGAATAGTGCAATGAGGAGATAAACGTAATTAAAAATAGTATATAGATAGATGATATTGTTACACCCATCCTTAAATATTAATGGGATAATGATAGATCAAGTGCTTACACTTTTAAATTTTAGTAAATTAGTGCTTGTATTTTTAAAATATATGCAATTTAGTATCTCTAATTAATAATATCTAATGGATGTTTATTTTGATATCATAATACTAGTAGATCATTATGCGTATGCTTTTAATTTTTTGGCAATTTAGTGCTGCATTATTAGATTTTGGTAATTTTTTGCTAAGTATCTTTCATTATCCCATCATTAAAATAAATGTATATTAAATATTATTTAACAAAGATAATGGATGGTATGTATTTTGAAAATACAAGCACTGTTCTGTCAAAATTTAAATATAACACTAAATTACCAAAAATTGAAAGTACAAACACGTCCTACAAACACGTCCTACTATTATCTCGATATTAGTGATGCAACAGAACATTGCATCATTTAGTTTCACAATAATTCCCATCACCTCTTTACACTATTTAATGTTTGTCCTCTCTTTGTAAATTCCCTAAATAAAACCTATTGTTTTTAATTAAAAAGATTGTTACTCTTTGCATCATGTCTAGGGAACTTCTACGGTCAATCAGTGAAACCATTTAATCTATCATCTAATTATTGATATAAATATAGGAATTGATATGATAAATAATTTAATGGTGGTTGAGTATAAATTTAAGTTGTTTAAAATTACGTATGATGGGTCCCATAAAAAAGATGATGAAACCACATAATTTTCCTCATGTCTAAAGTTCAGAAAATTCTATAATTTTCCTAATCTTGATTTAATATAAGTAGGTTCTAGGTCTTTCTTTTTATTACAAATTTTGGTGAAGTTTTCTAGATTAATTCTATAATTCAAGTTTCATTATATCTCAATTATAGTGTTATGGACTTAGGGTATTGATCTTAGTTTCCTAGACTTTAATGTTTTAAAAGGATTTTTTTACCCTGATGCTGCAAGCGTTTTTTTGCTTGAGTGAATTGTAAAAGAAACTCTAAGAAAGTGTCCAGGATGTGATCTATGTGAGTCTCATCATATCGTAGCTTTTCAGATTTGATTTCCTTATCAAAATTTCAGTTTTTTCTTTTATATCATGCAAAGTCCTCTATCAATATAGCTTCCTATTTTCTACTTTAACTCTTTCATTTATCTAACTATAACCATTTAAGTGTGAAAAGCATGCACGAATGATGTAGTTAACTTCACTTTGTGCTATTAATACATATTATTTATATCTTATTGGCATATTAATTGCATGTTTCTGGTTTTGAAGTAATTCATTATGGTCCTTAAGTCGGTCTTCCTGAAGTATTTAGGGCCTCAACCATACTAGCAGGGGTAGAAGGATTACAAAGGTTGAGCGATTCATATAAGAAAAACGTGACTAGGCATATTATTTTAGAACAAAGTATGACTATGGATAATATATCAAATTGTAGTCCGTTAATTAATAGCAAATTGCAGAGAAATTCTAAGCGATCAATTGTGAGCAGGTAAGTTTCATATAACCATCTAACTACACATTGGAGATCCATACAGCATGTATCAGAATCAGTCATGACCACAATACCATAATTGCTCAATCCTTAATTTGGGTACCTCTAAAGAACATGACAGAAGCCTTCGTGAACTAAAAGGGGAAAAAAAAAGGTCAATAGCAAAAGGATCATGGTCGATACAGTTTTTAGGCATGTCTATCTGAGGGCAACTTTGGAACAAATTTAAGGTGTATTAAAGCATATGAAAATAACAAATTAAGAGTATGTTCGGTGAATTATATCATAGGATTGAAGTTTTGTTCGAGAGACATAAAGAAAAAATAAAAATGGTATAATCTATCGATATACCGCATTTTCAAAAAATACCATATCAATTATTGTACTTTTATCTTGATTGTTATAAACACTCAACTTTTCAAAATCATGTATTTATACCACTTCAATAACTTTTTTCATCATATTACCGTCAAAAATAATTCTCACTATATTGTGATGGACTCGTATTAAGGATTTTTTTTTTTTTTAAGTCGTGAAATTTGATGAAAATTCCTTATCTCTAAATGTTTAATTTCTAAATCCTTTTCTACTATAATTTAGCTTTTAACGGGAAAAATAACAAACTTTTTAATTTCTATATAGGATCATATATGGACATGATAAATTACACCAAAAGGTCACAACGTTTAAAGTAAGTTCATTTTTAGTCACAACGTTTTGAAAAGTTCAAAAGAGGTTACAACTTTTGAAAAAGTATTTTATGAGATTTAATTAAGTGTTTTTCCTATTAATACATGTCAATAGAGCCTTAAAAGAAGTGTTTTCTTGATTTTTAATTACATATTTCTCTTGTTAATACGTGTTAATAGTGATCTCAATTAACCGATTTCTCTAAATGTTGTGATCTAAAATAAACTTACTCCCGAATATTATGACCTAGAAAGAATTTATTTACTAAACGCTGTGACTGCTTTGAACTTTTCAAAACCTTATGACCTAAAATAAACTTACCTCCAACTATTATGATATTCTGGTGTAATTTACCTTATATGGACATCATAACCAGAGAAAAGATAAATCATAAGTATCATGTAGGATTTTCAATAACCAAATAATTAGAAAGTCATTGAAGTAGTTAATTGGAATTTTTATTATTTTTTTAAGTTTAATGATTATTATGGTCAAAATAAAAGTTCAGCGCTCAGTATGGTATTTTTTGAAAGTACAATAGCATTATAGATTTTGCCCAAGACAGAAGTAATAAATTATTGGAGGAAATAATGTAGTTGTGGATATCACTAGAAACTATTAAAGACTTATAATAACGAAGAGAATAAGATAATTGTAAAAAGAAAAAGAAAATGTGACTGAAGTAGGTGATATTATAGAAAATAGTCATAACGGATTTGGTTGGAGTCCTTATTGATAGGTCTGAAAGAGTTGAGCAACCAAAACCGGGATTAGGTAAGTAGTCAATGAAATTAAGAAATTTATATACGAGGAAGCAAGTCCGAAGACAAAGTGATGGTATGATTGAAGATTTTATGGATCATTTAATAAGTTATTAAGAGTTAGTTATCTGATAAAAAAGTTACAAACATATTAGGAATCGTTCAAGTAATGAAGCATAAAGTATATGTAAGGAGGAGAATGATGAAATTCAAATAGGTATGAATTATTCTGCACATCGGAGAGCTGAAGAGCTAGACATGGAATAAGAGATGGTGTCTATAAACTCAAATCAAGAATTGAAACACGTACACAAGTGAAAAAGATACTGGATACCAATGGATCAAGAGTCAACCTTACCGCTTCATAGGAAATTTTACCTACTGGTAGCATTTGAGGAACTACCTATCTTATCAAATACGTTGTCCCTTACCTCTGTCTTAAGACCATGAATAAATTTCTAACTTCATGCCTTGACTGCCTTCTAATAATAGAATCAAGAATGGAAAGAAATATGAATGGAGAATTATTATGAGCTAGAGCTGCTAAGAGTATTCACATCCATGAGGTTCTTCATAAGGTACTTAAGACGTCATATTAGTATTTAAAAAAAAAAAAGATTTCGAAGAACCTCATTACTTTAATCGTAAAATCATTCATACAAGTTTCTTCACTTTTTTTTATATTTTGTGGATTTCATTTATTTTTACAAAATAATAATAAAATATTATGAAAAGAACTCACTTTTTTCGATCCTTTTTAGAAGATAAAAAAAATTAATAGAACTTTCAACGTATGTAAGAACCTCAAAAAGTAAGATTCTTCATCTAGATACTTTTATCAAGCACGGGTAATATAGATGCTCATAAAAGGAATTTCCTTGGTGGGACATAAATAAGGATAAACATCCCATCACACGTGAAAGAAAATTTTGATGAACTTTTTGAAAAGAAAAAAAAAAAAAAGAGAATGGAATATACCAAATATTCATTTTCAAATAAAGGATATGAATATTACTTCATTATAGGTTTCTCTTAAAAATGCAAATTCTTTTGTCTTTCAGCGGCAGACTCAAAAGACCTCTCATAAATGATTAAAAATATATATAATGAAGAACCTAATCGTAATCTCTCCTCTTTTTCAACCTAATTGCATAACCACCCTAGCTACCCCTCTCTTATCTTAGTTGTTTGTCTTGCTTGTCCTTACTATTTCGAGTGAAGATCTTTCTCAATAATCTAATGGTGATACTTCTTTATAGTAAAATTCTTTTCTTACTACTTATCCCATAAAAAATCGATGTGCACTGAATTTTAGTGAAAGTGTGACTTCAAGGATTAGAAAACACATAAAATACAATAAATTAATCAATGTGTTCCTTCAATCGTATAAACTTCATGATAAAAGCATAATCTTAATTGTTGTTTAATTTAAATGTTTTGCTCAAATTGCATCTTAATATAAAGTCTTTTTGCAATTAGGATTAATCGTCCATCTCTTTTCCAGAAAAACTAAAACTTTTTAGGAATTTTAATTAAAGGGGATAGACAAAATATTAGGATGAGTTCTTTGGTCAAGTATTCTGTTTGATTTAAGAAAAATCTCTTGTCAATGGAAAATACTTTTCGTTAAAAATATTTTTCTAAAAATAGCATATTTTCATATGTTTGGTCGTATTTTATAAAGATATATTCAAAACTATGTTTAAAATTAACTTTATATAAAATATAATATAGTGTGTAAAAAAAGTATTATTTATTATAAGAGTAGTTGGGAAACTAATTCCCTCCTTTTAAAAAGTGCAAGTTGTTCTCTTAAAATAGGTGTTAAGGATTTTTTAAAAAAGGAAATTGTTTTCAACTTTTTTAGCCTAACAAACAATATGAAAATAAGAATAAATATTTTTCTCATAAGTTTATAACAGCAGGTATATATGAAAAAGGATCATTAACAAGTGATATTTATGTTGGGAAAAAAATTGATGTCAATCCGTATTCTTAATTAAATGAATTGATAAATTAGGAAATTTAATAATTAGAATTGTAACACAATAATAAAATGGCGTGGAAGAGAGAGAGGTACCCAACAAAAATCCAAATGAACATAATTTTTTATCTCATTCACAGGTCAACTGTGACCTCCCACATATATATATATATAAATATATATATATTTATTTATTTATGTATGAAAAGCTACGGGACCATAACTCACTGGGGAAAAAAAAAAAAACGATGTCGGTTGGAGTCTACTATAAATAACAAGATGCATTTTTTGAGATCGAACTTGTGCATTTTCATAATATACTGGGTTGTCAAAGATTCTTTAGGAAAGTAATTTTGCAGTTTATATATTTATTTATTTTAGTTTCATTTTCTATTTTATGTTGTTTCCTTAGTTTGTTTATAGTTAATAGGCATACTAACTTATGGTGCACCCACAATGAGAGTGCAAAAATGAAAACAAAAAATTTATTAGGCCTAGTTACAAATAGTCAAATCATATATTTACATGTTGTTGTAATAGCGAAATATATTTACAGAGGAAGCATAAAAGATTTCATATCTATTGTTTTTTTTTTTCCATATTTTTTGCAAAATACGTTTGTGATGTGAGCATTGTATGGGTAAAATAATATTATATGGTAAGTAATTAATTAAAAGTACCTCCTATCAATGGAAAATATGCCAAATTGTAACTGGTATCAGCTTCTGCACCATATAAACCGAAATTATAGAAACATGGTTAATCGAATCCAATGGCAACATTATAAAACATTAAATGAAAAATATATGCATGTATACATATATGTATATTTTTTGATATCTCATTTTCAGTATAGTCAATCGATTTCTTCAATATAGCACTTGGAAACTTGAAAAGATATTGTTATTAACACTTAAATTTTTTCTGCAAATAATTTTTTTAGATTAATTAATCATTCAATTTGACCCTTACCAATTCACAAACCTTAACTTTTATCTATATTTATTTTTTCCTCCACCATCTCAAAAAATCTCTTCAGTGTGTATTTTTCAAAACCCAACAGTAATGAATCAACATTTAATTACGAATAACTATTGTACATATTGTTATCACTCCAACATACACTTCTCAGCAATATAGCATCTTCAAAACATTACGAATCAACATTTATCTATGTGTATCTAAAAATTATACTATTCCATCCCATAAAATTCAAACAGAGCATTTCTGACAATAGCATCATCTTGAACTTGGTTGGCATCGATGTGAGATCAGTCAATTGATTTTCATATCTAATCTTCAAGACATCTCGTTTATTAGCATAATATGGAGTAATAAATATTACCAATAAACTATTTTTTTAAGGGAAAAAGGTTTCCAAAAATTTCTCATTGTCCTCTTTCTTCACTTTTCTAGGAAAACAAACACCCAAAAACGATAGCAATGATGTTTACTTATAGGAGTTTCTCCTTTTATTTTCTTATAAAAACCCAAACGTGTCTTCCTGTAATTTCCCCAGAACCATTACCTTTGGCGGCCTCCAACACGGAGAATTCCATAAATATAATCCTTAATCGTAGTTCCAATTCCAAACTTCTCGAAAAAGTTCTCACCTTTAAGAGAAACGTAAACTCTGGGTCTCTTAAGCTTAGAAATCGTGCTTTGTTTAAGGATATGAATGTTGGGCTTTGTTCATAATCAACAAAAATTATGTTGCATAGTAAAATATAGGTTAAAGGTTATGCCACAGGAATACTTTGCCAAATTGTATGTAGTCAGTAGCCTGCAACATTCAACAACTCACCTTGAGACCATACACTCCAAACAATGCAATGCAATCCCTTAGTAAACTAAAATTAAGCTGCCAATTTTAAACTTTCATTTAGCATGAACCATTTCACATGAGCCAACGAAACGATATACAATGATATGTCATAGAAAATTTGATGAAGACGAAGTAAAGCGACCAAAGGGAGGTTATAAAAAGCGGTTTTGAAAAGTGTGGGTGGAAAACCGTCTTCTCTAAATAATTGTGTACAATAATAGTAACTCTATAGGTATAGTGGGCGACATCCATTTAGGGTCAATTTTGTAAAATTAAAATGTAAAAGTACTTTGGCCACTAAAGACACCAAAAGAGCCCTTTTGGCTTTAATAATAAAGATAAATACCTCTATAACACATATTTAACATTGATAATACTTATTTGTAATTTTTATCTCTCTCATAATTTGTGTACTCCCTGTAGTTGTGCCATAAAAATGATGAAAACCCTAAGAAGGGTGGCATAACAAGTTTTAATAAAACATAGAATTTTTTATTCTACTTTATTTTATATTTTCTAGAAGTAGCTAGGTTGGCTCCTTAAGACCTTAGCGTCAGTTGGGAAAAAATTGAGGTACGTAAGAAGAAGCCCCATAATGGTAGTCAACCGGCCATATACTGCATGCAATTGATACTGGTAATTAAAGTTGACTATGTGATCCTTTAGAAACCTTACAATCACTTACTTAAAAAGTTAACTAGTGTCATCCTTAAGATTATTAGTTTATGAGTATCTTTAAGTATTGATCTATGCATGTAGTGGAGTTGGTGTTGATAATAATATATAGTGGTATCAAGGTTTTGGATGGATTCAAGGTATGTAGCTGTTGTATAATTCACATACGTGATAGAATAGTTTAAACCTCGCAAATAAAAATATCTATCATAAATATTGTGTTTATTATTTATGTGTTACCATTTGAATTGACAAGTGATAGCTATTGAAGAGGGAATGGGAGTTCTAAACTACTCAAATGGTGTGGTTTTATAAAGCATGAAAATCACTACATTGACTAAGCGAATCATAATTGTGAGCTAGTTATGGCTAATACAACTAGTTTTTTTTTTTTTTCGCCACTAATAATACAACTAGTTGAATAGGAAGAAGTTATAACAAAACTAATTGGTAGATTTATGCACTTTATTGTGTTATTCGCTGTAGTTACTCAGCTGTAGTCCCACCATGTTCGAAAATAAAGCATAAGTTATTTAGAACCTTTGTAACTGGGATTGTGTGAATCATGTGTTTTAATAAATTGCCTTGTTGCGTTTAGTAATATACAGGCTCATGTATAGTTATGATATATGTATACATGTGTTTGCAATAGTTATTAAAGATACAACTAGATGGGATTACATAAAGTGTTGGACCTACCTAATCTAATATTTACCCATAGGGTTTTTGATAGGTTTTTGGATAATTTTTACTACTTTAAAGGGTTTTAAATCAAAATTCAAAATAGTTTTAAAACTTGATAGTACCCAAACTTAATAATTAAGTTTTAACTTATACCAATTATTTTATTCAAATCCTACATCTTTCTTATTCTCCCTCTTCTTTGATCCTCAGCGGCCCCAACACTTTCCTCCCTTTCATCATTCCCAGAGGTCGCTCTTTTCGTGTCAATTCTCCACAACGAAAACCGTACAAACTAGTAGACCTCCGCGAGTTTGCCTTCTCCCAGGTATACAATGATTTTCCCTTTAGACACGAATTTAGGTTGCATGTACATTTTGCTTCCCAAAAGGGCTTATATAATCTGATATATTTATCGATTCTACATTTGTGTCGCATTATGTCCAAGATTCACTTCCCATGGCATACCACCAAGTTTTAAGTAGATAATTAACATGTATAATTTGCGTCATGCTCTATAGTTTTTTAACCAAATTTTTATCAGAATGTGCTAGCTTTGTTATGCAAGCTAATGTTGTATTGAATATTAATTAATTGCAGTTTAAGGTTTTCTGCTCGCTTTGCGGGCGAGGTGTGGTATAAAGTACAAGACCTATAAGATTTATAACTGGCTTTCAGATATCTAATAGTTTATGGGGTCGAGTTTAGATTTTATAAAACCAATCTCATTTCGACCTTGGTTGTATCCTTATTTGTTGTATATTTAGGTTTATCAATCTACTTATTTGAAATTTTAATTTTTGATATTTATGAATTTGATTGGATGATTGAATTGGGCGTTAGTTCAATTCTTGGATTATGAACGGACAAATAAATCCAGTTTGACAAGTCTTCTTTTTTCTTAATGTTCGACTCATTTGAGTTGTATATTCAAATTACATAGCCTATTCTATAGATTGGTTAATATTAATGACAAATTTTATTCTTTTCTTGCTTTTCCTTGAAAATCATTGCCAAAGCCTCGATACTTTAAAATTCAACATTAATAATCTTGAGATTTTTTTAAACTTTTATGGCTCAAAACCAGCTTGATTATCATCATTAAGTCTTTTGCCCTTTAAAAGTTTCCTCTTGACCTAAACTAAGATTAACAAGTCGTGCAAATACAATTGTAGTAAACTCAGATGCTCCCAAAGAGGTCACCAATTGCTAACTCAACTCAAATAAATCGATCAAGCTATTAATTAAACTAGTTATAATTCCATTAAAATTTGTGGGGTATTCAGATTAGACATTATATTGGCTGTTAGCTTGTTACTAATAGTTATTATTTATTATTTCTTTAATGATAGTATATCTTGTAATTTGGACATTCAGATTCCCATTGTATTGTATTGTCTCCCAATGGAATAACTCGGATTAAATTTCCTCCTATCAAATAGTTATAATATATATTGTAGTTGGGAAAAAAAGAAATTTCATTATATTTATTCTTATATACATTATATATTTATTTATTATATTAATCTCAGATTAAAAATTTCTGTTGTCCCGTTATGAGATCGTATTATTATCAATACTATAATTAAATTGATTATAAAAAAACTAATGTGAAAAAATTTAATGGTTTGATTGCAATTAGAGTAAATTTGAACCATTTAATAATATGATGAGATCGGTTTCATTGTAATCGCTACAAAAATATAAAATTTTTCAAATTGATTACACACGCACAAACTATGGGGGCATGAATTTCTCAATAGCTCAGTGAACAACAAAGACCAAACCACACAACAAATAAAAGTCAGACAATTGTTATTAACAAACATATGCAATGCAATACTCAAACATATGATATGCACAATTTGGATGATCGAAATAACCAATGGAGATTTACGTCCTCTTTTGAGGGCTGAAGGACTAACTCAAGTTATTCACATCCAATAGAACTGTGAACTAGGGAAGGGAGTGTCTTCTCAATTTAGAGCCTTCAACTCACACTTTCTTAGCACAAAACCATTACATATAACAAACGTAACCTCTAACTGCCCTTAGACATAACTAAGGAGAAAGGATTTCAATTTGAAATACATTTTGTTGAAAAATAACATTTAACTTCGCCTTAGACATAGCTAAGGAGGAAGGATTTTATTTGAAACTCGTTTTATCAATTATAGCCTCTAACTTCTCCTTAGAAAAAACTAAGGAGTGAGGATTTCATCTTGAACTCATTTTGTGTATTGATTAAAACATTTATACTGCTAATATACTCTCCACTTCCCTTAGAACCACAAAACCTCCCTAAGTATTAATCCCTAAAGTTGACTCCAACACTGGCGACATCCTTCGGTACCTGCTTAGTTCTTGTGAAGCTGACAACTCTATAGCAGCCCTAACAAGATTCATTGGACTCTCAAAGGCACTACTACAGAAGCGGAATATTAATGCATGATGTGAACACCATGCTAATGTAAGTATGATCTCGTGCAATGCATGTTCATTTAATTAAATGGCCAATTAGTATCAAGCCCTTTTTATTAGGTGATCAATCGATTAACAAATACTTATCAATAACAACAATCTAACCATTACAAGCAATATGTTATCACTTTGACTATTAATTTTTATCAAACAATACAATCATTAAACATCATATAATTACCCCATCCCCACACATAGTCGGTTATGTTTTATCTTGATATATGTGTAACCAAGTTACAATAATAAACAAAGTGATAAAGTCAATGTTACCCACCTGACATGCAAGTTAGGCCAAAAAAATCCCTCTAAGAAAACCAAAACATCATCCCCATTCACATCAAACCATCATTAATCTCATCATCACCTTCATATAAGAAAACTAAATAGAAATAAAATATTGGCTAAGGCTAATACAAAGAATATATCAAAACAAATATCTATTCAATAAATGGAACTCATTTTAATATCTTATTTGATCAGACACTAAGTAGGAACCTCGCTAGAGCTGTGAAGTTCACCCTGCTAAGATACAGATAGTTCTTCATTATCTGTCAAATTATTTCTTTCTCTTTGTTTATAATCAATTATTACTAAATAACAGTAAAACATTCATATACAAAAATACTCATTTCCTAAGCAATCATGCATTCGAAACAAACACTTTTTTATCAAATTAAGTTTATTATATAACAATTACACCTAATCCATTTACTAGTTAGGTTTAGATTAACTTAGCCCACTTACTTAATCCAATTATTAAGTTATATTCATTAATCTCTCTAATTCATTCTCATGAATATATTAAGACCTTAATCAACTTTAATCTCTTATTTCAAACTAATTTCACTTTAGCTTCTTCTAGTCCTATAAGTTAACTTAGCCTTAAATCCTTTAATTAATTTACTTTATATTCATATTCCACATTAAGCCTAGTTTAGTTACTAAGTTGTAATCATTCATTCCATTAAGACAAAACTACATATTTTACAAGAATTTAACTTAAGCTAGTTCATTTCAACTAATCATGATTTATCAAACTAAAAAGAACCAAGGTTTATTAACCAAGTTTGTTTTATCCAAATGGACTTTTTTTAAGTTAAAAAAAGTTCATTTACTAAAGCTGAACTTAGATTTGTTAACTAAGCTCATTTTATATCCAGCTTCCATATTTAATCCAATTATTTATTAAATCTATAAATGCCCTTAACTCATGCTTAATTATACCAATTAACTAACACATCATATCAACTATCACTTATCTATTTTGTTTTACCTCAAAAAGATTCATTTTATACTTAACTTGATGCAGTACAGAAAGCATAAAGATAAACGTGATCAACACACTGGTTGAAATCACAAAAACACAATTGCACACAAGCAATAAATTAGAGAGAAAACTCTCTCAAAGTTTTATAATTTGATATGAAGTAATGTCTAAAACATAAACTAAGGTTTACTAAACTATTTATATTATTATATGGGAAACTTAAAAGACAAATACTAGATAATAAATATAATAAAAACTGGCAATAAATACTATTGAATATTACAATAAATTTAAAACATGTGAAATAAAGGCGGCAGTTTTGGCATTTAAGGTTGGCTTTTAATCTCGGTCGGTAGACTTTCCTCCAAGTCGGCGGCATTGGAGCCGGTTTTGTTCAGTTTTCCAAGGCCTTCTGCATTATAACTATATACACTTAACTAGTAAACACAAGTTTTTTTAACTTTGTCGATGTATGTACCAGCTAGAAGCAATCAAAATTTAGGCATTGATGCTTTTAGAATTTCTAAAAACATAAATATATTAGTTGTAGATCTCTTTTTAAGCTTTTCATAGCCTCTTAATCAGCTAAATCCGAGTTCAATAAAAAAGTTATGATCAATTTATAAAACAATGTTGTTGCAAGGGAATATACACGATTCATGTATATCTTGTAATTTGGACATTCGGATTCCCATTGTATTGTCTCCCAATGGAATAACTCGGATTAAATTTCCTCCTATCAAATAATTATAATATATATTGTAGTTGGAAAAGAAGAAATTTCATTATATTTATTCTTATATACATTATATATTTATTTATTATATCAATCTCAGATTGGGAATTTCTATTGTTCCGTTATGAGATCGTATAATGTTAAATTTAACAGTTTTGATTATGATTAGAACAAATTTAAATTGTTCAATAATATAATGAGATCAGTTTTATTGTAATTGTCACAAAAATATAAAATTTTTAAAATTGATTACACGATACTATCGGGTTACAGGTAAATTACCTTGTTATTGAAATTTTCCCATATCTCAACCACTACACCTCACTTGGCGACCACGTCGCACCCATTGTTGCAACCCCGGCAGACACGTCACGGCAGTGAATAAGTCTTTGCGCTGACAGTTCGTAGGTTTGGAGGAAGCTGTGATTATGGTATAGAAGACATTCATGTCCGTGGTTTTGAGGGTCAGATGGTATTTTAGAATTAAATTATTAATTAATTAGATCTTAGTTTCAATGTTTGACAAGTAAATATATATCTTAATAGATAGAAATTTGTTATTTATAGAGGTCACCTTCGTAGCGTATACCGTGTATCTCAACGAGATACACACCATTTACAACATAAGTTGCGAAAACTCTAATTTATCAATTATAAATAGCAAATACAATCAAATATTAGAAAAGTAAGCATTCACTCAATTTTTTTTCTTTTGGCTTACCATCATAAATAGTAAGTGCTGCTTTCTTAAAACAAAGAGAGACTATTGAATTTTCAATAGTTGATTTTCGGACCAGTTGGTCATAGAATTAAACCTAATAAAAACAACAACTGGGTGTAAACATGAGGACACGTGTATCTTATAGTCTTATAATAATCACTTGTAGCTGCAATCGTAGTGATCATATATTCTCACAAATTTTGGTCTTATTACTTTTCAATGGCTTTTAGCATCCAGAAGACCCACATGTCCGCATACCTTGTCATCTTGGATGCACATGCTCCCTCTCTTGTCTTGTATTACTAGTCGCCTTTGAAGACCACTGAATTAGGAAGGACTTGAACAAAGTTACTGACTTATCATACTTATTGTTCTTTTAACCTATTATCTATAATTTATCTACGTAATCTATCACACTTACTAGTTTTTCAAACCTATCATATCTACTACTTTTTAAATAAATCTACTACTTTGTGCAAGATCCAATGGTGGATGTTGCATCTTTTCTAGAAGTTGTCCATACATGACTTGAGCCAAGTTTTTCTGCTGAATTAGGACAAAAGATTTTATCGGTATTTATACGTAATATCATATATACATATATATATATGCATATGATATATGTAAATATTAAAAAATTTAATATAAGCAGTATGTGAAAAATAGGTTATAATTGTTTTTAGAAATTATTTAATTCGCTAACCACACACATGTTGAAATTTTATTGATAAGGTCAATTTTGCAAATGGTACTTGAATTTTGATAAAATATACTATTAGGTATTTGGATTTTAAAATCAATCAATTTAGTACATGAACATTAAAATCGATCCTATTTAGTACCTAAAATAACTTATTATATATGTCAAAAGTATCTCCATTTTGTTGATTAGTATACATGAAAAGCTCTTTCAAGTACTAATTAATCAATTTTAAAATTCAGGTACTAAATTAATCAATTTTAAAATATAGATACCTATTTACATATTTTTATCAAAGTTCAAGTACTATTCACAATAGTTACCCTTGTTACTCATATCATTCCGAATCCAATAAGTCTCTTTTCATAGATAAGCGATGAGACTTCTATTTGGAAAAAGACTCCAACAACCCCAGATTTATTGATCCATAGAAAATTTCGAAGAAATTTCTTACTTATGCTGTACTTGTACCCATTCGTGCACACAGCATATAGCTCATCAGGTCACCAGTTGGCATGCGATTTTTAACATAACGAAGGGGATAAGCAAAGAAGTAGAAAAAAACCAAAAAGCAAAGATGAGTGGTTTTGTGCCTTTTAACAACAAAGACTTCGACATAACTTTTTTCATATTTAAGCCAACTACAGCATTAGTTGACAAAGCTGTCGATGCTCTAAAAAGCTTCTCTATTGCTACACAAAAGCTTGATTGTGTTCAAAGTTCTATCTTCACTAGTCTTCATGGAAACGTGGTAAGAACTCATTTCTTACTCTTCTTTTTGGGTAATATTATTATATCGGGATGGACGTAGCTAAGTGGATCAGGGCAGTTGATTGTCAATCCACTGAATTAGAGATAAGGTTTTGTTTAGCCCAAAATCCTAATACGCAGGTTTTTATGTCGGATCTTGTGAGGTTGATTTTGTTTTTTCTCATGTAGGATTATTATCATTGAATTTAGTTCCTTTTCTTGGATCAATATCATGTAGTTTCTACTTACTTCTATTCTCTGGTTTATAGATAAATGTGCTTGCATAAAATTTCTCAATATTTTTCAGATTTTATGGTACGGCATGTGGATGAAGAAGTCGTGCCAAAATAAGGAGTCTCTCGATAAAGCACTCGTGAGTTCATGATATTATTGTTTTCTTTATCAATAAACAAGAAATTTATCGTATTTGTCTTGGTCATGCACTGTTTTGGGCCCATTAAATTTTTATGCAGGTCCTTTCATTTAAAGACAATTTAATAGATATTACACACATTATATGATGTACATATGGTATATAAATACAAATAAAATTTTAATATATATAACATGTGCAACAACATATGGTAATTGTTTTAAAAGTTTCCATTTCATTTACTATGTGTATAATTTTTTTAAAAAATATTTACATAACATATAATATATGCTAAATGTTTATCCAAAGCATAGATTCTTAACACTAGGAAGTACAGCGGGAACTTTCACTATCACGTTGACGATACTGTCTAGTCAATCATTTAACCATTAAAATAAATATAGTAATTGATATATTAAGTATTTCAATTATGCGATTATGGTTAGGTATGAATCTAAACTGTAAAACAACTGGCAAAATCGATCCCATTAAAAGACATGCTCTAGTCATAAAATTTTTGGAAGTGGGAACTTCTATAGTTGCGTGAACAAGACCGTCCATTCAATTATTTGACCATCAAAATGAATACAATAATTGATATATTGACTATTTTAATGGTGAGATCATAATATGATTCCAAGTCATTAAAGGTCAATAACACCACTACCACTAAAATTAATGACGGAATATAAACTTTTCTAAATAAGTCTAAGCATTGAATTATAAAACTAATTAATGGATAATATATAGGTTTTATTTATCTTGCTTCAAATATAAGTTAATAACCTATAAATTTATTCTTAGGCATTCTATTTACATAAGTTTAAATATTCACTAATGCCAAATATTTGATCTTTCACTTTTATACCATATTACGTTTAGCTTAACAAAATTCTAGATTTAAAAGCTCAAGTGTGTTATATCAAGTGTAATTTTATATTTAGTGATTAATACGGCATAGTACCAAAGTAAGAGATGCTAAATAGAAACTTTTGTAGACTAATTTTGGTCTCGGTTAATCAAGTAATTACATTTGATTGAGTTTAATCAAACCCTATACCCACGAATGAGGCTAGTATTAACTAATATCAAATCTAATTTACTTATGTATCTATGTATTAGTACTTGATGGAGAAGTTAAATTAACTAGTCATTTAAATTTGTGTTTGTCAATGGCCTTATAGCCTAGTGACAATTTTCCCGAATTTTCAAGTGGGAAGAACCAGGTTCGATTATCCTTTTCTCCTTATAATGTTATGTATTCTTGAATCCGTAATATTTATTCAATCAAGCCAAACAAATATGTGAAATTACCGTCTAACAACTGTTTCTCATGAACTTCCTCCAGCTCTTGGAGTTGAAGGACGTCCTCACATTGACCCAATTGGTAGAGCATTACTTTTATGATCCACAAGATGGAAAATCAGAAGACGGTTCATCAATCCTAAGATTTTCGACGGGTGACATAATAAACGTGAGCCACGCAGAACCAATATCTTCTAATGAAAAGGACCACCGTATGGATCAATACTTAGCAACATTGAAGGCTCACTTCATGGGTTGGAAGGAGTAAAAGCCAGCGTTTGCATGCAATGCCAAACCGTGCACGAGTAGGATATTTCCGGGTTTGGATTCCATGATGCTTGCTACTCTTGCTTCTATTACCAGAAAACAGAAATAGAATGAAGTTGTGTCTCAAATATTATAATCTTCAGTTTAAGTATGATTTCCTTAAGGTTGTCTTTGTGAATAGCTTGATGTCGGGTTGAAAATTCGAAGTCCTTCTGTGATTGAAAACGAAGTTAATGGGCAAGACGAGGCATATGAAATTTGACATCTGGATTAGATACATGTGAGTCCTTTTTGGTGAAGTATTTCATAAAGATCAGGCTTGTACTTTTAATGTATACAAAAGACTACTCTGCCTTGCTTCTTGCTATGGAATAAGTGGTGAGCTCACAAATTGCCCAGTGTTTATCAAATTGAATGATCTCATCTGTCGTTCTAGAGTTCTACAATAACATTTCCACTCCATCAAAAAAAATTGATCGGTATTAACACAGTAGCATATATCATGCATTTATGCTGATAAATGATGAGTAAGTACATTGCATTTTAAAAAATTAGTCGTATATCAAAATTTTACTAACCTATACATCTTTAATTAATCCAGGTGCTACCATTAAAGCTTTTCCATAACTTGAGCCTCTTATAATAGGAAATAATAAACTGCTTCAATCATCCAATGACAACAATACCTTGATTCAAAAAGACATATACATAGATTATTTTCTTGGCACATCAGCAATCATATTTGAAATAATAATACATGCTTTCAACAATTATGAGGATGTAAAGTGGAGTTTTAGAGTCTACCCATAATTCACCAATGGTTATATTTGAATATTTTTTTTTTTTATTATTTCTGCAATTACAGTTTTCATTTAATTTTAACTTACCGTAAGGACAATTTTGAGGTTGAAATTTATTTTAATTCATGGACATTCTGATAAAATACAAAGGATGAATCACGATTATCGTGACAGTAAAATTATTACATCCAATTCAAAGGTTTAAAATGAAATTGAACTGGACTTAAACGTAGATCTCAAGATGAGTGGGCTTGATCATTAGCTAAGTTGCTTTCCCCATGGACACTGAATTTTAGCATTTGAAAAGGGCTATAAGAATGAGAATTTTCAGTGGCATGGAATCTTTACTCAGAAACACCGACACTATACCTTTAAGTGGTATTAAAAAGGGTGCAGTGCAACTGAACATGTCTAAATTTAGGTATATTATTTATCTACTTTTAAAGATACTAGAAACCAATTATTTCTATGGGATTGTATATGTAATGTCCTAAATATAGAGATATTTACAATCTACCATATGTCATAATAAGTATGAACACACTGAGGTTCAAAGTTTACTACAAACCCACAATTTGCATCATCATTAGCTCAAAAATTTTCAAACATTCATAACTAAATATTGCTATATTCTATACTTGTACTCATAACAGCGCACAAGTCTCATCTCATAATCTATATAAATTCAATGACAAGTACCAAAAGAGTTCACCATAGCATTTATATAAGATTTATTTTTATATTACAATGTTTATCTACAATCAACATTATGCTCCTTTTACATTCGAACAAACACCTAACTATAGTCCTTGTCTCATAGATTATCACATGTCACTAATCCTCATCTGGAATGTCTTCAATGCTAGCGATATTCCCAATCCCACTAGCTGTTGCAACAACGATTATAGTACTTATATGATACTATACCTGAAAAAAAAATAAAGAAATGATTTAAAATCCAGTACTGTATACCACAAATGTACACGTGTGATCAAGCAAAAAATTCAATGCAGACATTTACTAATGAACAACCAACATCTTATTTCTTTATTTTAAGTCAAACAAACAACATAGGGAAATAATATCCACACATAAATATAATAATACATATATACAACATTGGGTATTCCCCAAAATCCATGAGTCCATAAGATGAACATTGGGTACAGTCTAACATCTATGATCCATACGTTGAATGTTGGGTACTCCCCAATATCCATGAAACTAAAATACTTAGATCATTTCTATGCACAAATCTACTCTCACACATGGATCATTGATTTCCACAATAATAGCTTAGCTACTCTTACCTACTACCAACAGCTAAGATAAACAACACACATAGGATCTTATATCTAAATATTCAATTAATCAATTTATGTTTCTAACTTAAACAAATACGAGCAACAAGTAAGGTATATACATAGCTAGAATATCAATCTGTATTGAGTTTTAGAATCTACTAACTTGATTTACACATCAACTAAGTCATCATAAACGCTCATACCTCCGCACTACCTATGATCTATACTTTTATAGTTCTTTCTCTTGTCATGTTGGAATCTAGGTCTTTTAGATCTTAGAATGTAAGTAAATTATTAAGGAAATACGTTAAATAAGTTTTAATTACTTTTGAAAAAGAAAAAGGTGAGTTCAAAAGGGGTTTTTTTGTACATGGGTTGTCCATGTTAGTACACAAGTTAACTATGGCCTTGTACACTAGTTATGCACTTTTAAACATAATATTTTAATTCACAAAAGGTACACAATCTAGTACATGGGCTCATGAATAGGTCATGTACTTCTAAAGTTTTAATTTGTTGAAAAATAAAAATGATACACAACTTGATTCACGGGTCTGTGCATGAGTCATGCAGTTCCAGATTTTATACATTTTAACCTCAAAGAGATACATGGCTTGATGGATGGGCTCAAGCATTGGTCACATACTACCAAACATCACCCTTTTTGCTACTTTTTCTCTTGTTTTCAAATCAAACCATGTTTAAACCCTTCTTATGCCTATTTTATCACTTTGGTACTTCTTTCCATATGTTAATTCATTCACAGTAAAAATTTTCCCAACCAAAGGTTCAAAACTTACATTAAAATCGTATTAGCTTGTTATGAGTTTTTTCAATTCTTCGTGTTTCCACTTCCTAAATCTTTTTCCCTTAAAGATTCCTTAAAAATTCTCCCAAGAACTCCTTATTTCCCTATAAAATCCTACTGTCAATGCTAAAGTGTCAAATCCTTATATTCGGGTGTTCATTTTGTTGGAAATTGGTAAGAAGGGAAAGAGAATTCACTTGCCATAGTTTTCTTCAAGAAATCCTTAAAATTTTCACTACTGTTTAGGGGAGAAGGCAAGTTTTCTACAGGATGTTAAAGGAAAGGTAGAAAGTGAAGAGCGTTTATCTATTTTTATATCTTTTATGTTTGGTAACCAATGTTTCTTTCTTAAATTTCTAGGCAAATGGACAACTCGACCCTTACTATTTTTTTATATTACTTCCTTATCGTAATTATAATTTATTTGTTTTAAGGTATTTCGTTCTTTTCCTATATCATAAAAAAAATCAATAAAATGTATTTAATTGTGCATATAATCAGTTCTCTATTTAAGAAAAAGGCTTTTAAAGAATAAATAATAAAATAAACCAACATTAATTTCTATCAAATAATGTTTATGTAGGTAGACATTGCTGTCTACATGTGACATTATGTCTTGAAAATTCTAAATTAGAAAATAATATAAATCAGTTAAAAAAAGGCATTAGGTCTTTAAATTTGCATATCTTCCAAAGTTCTTTTGACAATGTTGTAAACTCTTAATGACTTTGAAATAATATAATCAATTATCATATTTGAATTAAGGATCAAAACTAGCCAAAAGAATAACAAATGATTAAAGGAGCCAAGAGGATAAAAATAGAGTACCATCTTATCATTACATGAAACTAAACTAATGAAAAAGCAACTATATTAAAGAAAGCATATGTGTTGAGAAATCAAACATGATGGTTAATTGTAATCTATCATGAAAATTAGAGAACAAATTGAATGTTATTGGAGAAAGTCGTATAAAAAAATAATGTAATAGTGTTCACTTTGCAATGATTTGCAAAATGAAGTTATTCTTTTATTTGTTACTAATTCAGAAGTATATATAAATGTGGAAAAACATGTGTCTAATCTTGTTAACTACAACAAACCCAAGTTAACTATCAATCATCAATAGCTTTAGGTGGGAAGAGTTTATATGTGGTAAATGACGTGAATGGTATATGAACTTTGTTAAAATATGCAATTAGGTACCTAAACTTTGAAATTGATTGATTTAGTACTTAAAAGAACCTTATGCGAATACCAACAATACCTCTGTCATATTGATTAAAAAAACCATGCTAAATTGATCAATTTCAAAATTTAAGTATTTAATTGTATATTTTGCCAAAGTTCAAGTACCATTCGTAACCTTAACCTTGTAGTCTATATAAATATATATATATATATATATATATAATTTAATAGTTTCTATTAGTGATAGAATCTCTCTATGTATTTAAATATCTTATAATGTTATGATGATAACAAAAGTCTTGAGGATCTATCATATATACTTTAAACTTAACAAATGTGTGCAAGTTTGTTGATTTTAGGACAAAGGTTGATTTTGAAAGCTAAATAAGAAGCAGAACTTTCCTATTATGGACATGACTTTATTTAAACACCTAGCTCCACAATTTTAATATAATTGGGAATTATATTCAAACGTTCCACTAAAAGTTGGTTTATGATCCAATAGGAAAATTTAAATTAATAATCATGGCTAATATGAAGTTATAATCAATGAAATATTTATTTGAGCTATACATGGAAGTTTCTAAATGACAATTTAAGTTGGCAACATGGATTTTCAATTAAAAAAGCGGGAAAATTATATTAAGCTAAGGGACATTGAATTTAAAAAGAAAGATATGAAGATATCTCTAGCTTGAAGAATCACATATATATAGAAATATATGTTCTCAACATGGAATGAATTCCAACTTACATCTCTCTATATCTTGCTAATGCATCAAGTATACAAGCTGGAATCTTCAAGATGAACTATGAGTATATTTTATGAAATATTTAACGACTATTTGAAACTTGTATAGAAAGAATTCAAATCAATATGTGCAAGAAAATCATAAAGATATATCAAGCAACGGATAAGAATAATCTCCTACCATATTTACTTGAAGATAATTGTTAACATGAAGACTATAAATTCATGAAGCTATTCAAGAACAAGGCATGAAGAGAATTATTGAGAAAAACATCAAGCTCTTACTTTGAAACATTCTAGTATTCAAAAGAAGCTCTCTGCTCATAGACCTACTTTTAGAAACTATTGCTTTAGTGTACTTGTTTGTTAAATTTGCAAGGATTTTTCATATTTTATTCCTTTAGACTATAGATACTCTCTTATAAACTCTATTAAGATGGTAAAAAAAGTAATAAAGGCTACCTATAAGTGATAAGTGTATAAAATACCATTAATCTAAGCATAATCTTGAGCCTTATTATAAGAAGTTATCAAATATGTTGCAAGAAGTTGGCATTTATTTAGTTAAATTGTTTTTTGTTGTTTGAAAAGCTCGTTTGAAGAAAAGATGTGAAATGATGAAGAAAATGGGCGATTTTGAATTGAAAAACTTGAAGAATAAAAGTTCAATGGATCCACACAACTCCCATGGAAGATAGTACAGCTCTTTGTTCAATAATAAAATTCAGAGGTTGATATGTATGACCCCTACAATAACTCATACAAGCAACATGACATAGATCAAAGAGTAGTACACCCTACTGTATGGCCCCTACGACAGACCTAACGAGCTTAGAGCATGGAAAAAAGAACTGTAAGCCTTGTGATATAACCCATATAGAGGACCATACAAGCTCAGATGAAGGAACAGAGAGTCGTAAGCCCTGCAATATGACCCCTACAATAGGTTGTATGAGCCTAGAGTGCTGACGTCAGAAGACCTTATGGCCCATACCACTGGCCGTATGAGACATGCCATATGTCATTCTAAAGATTTCGTTAAGGTTTCTAAGTTTTCTAGTATATACCACTTGTTAGTTGAAACCCTAAGGACTTTAGAACACATTTTTGAACTGTCCTACCTTGAGAAAAGTCATGCGAGCTTCTTCAACAACAAGATTAAAGATCCAAAGCAAGACTTTACAATTTTTCATGAAGTAATTGGGTTGTAACTATGTCTTTCAACTATTCTTCATTTTTATTCGTGTTTACTATTATATATATCGAAGAGTAGTGATTTTGTATCTAGATCTTGATAAACCCTAGCTCCACCATGTAATTGAGATTGAAATTTTAATGCAATATTATTACCTTCCTTGAGTTCAATTGCATGTTTGTTATTGTTTACTTTAGATCATATTGTCAGTGTGTGAATTTATGCATAATATCATAGAAGTTAATTGAGAAATTGTTTTTATGATTAGACATGTGCAATTGAAGGGATTTGCTTGTAGTTTTAGAGATAAAATAGTGAAACTATTCTATGAGTACTAGAATTTGGACACGAGTTCATGTTTGTAATGAGACTCTAAGTTACTATTGATATAGAAGAGATTTTGATTGATTGATTGATTTAGCATTATAAATTAATATACTTGAGAAAGTCATTAATGTACTAAAGGAAACTCCACAGTTTAAGAAACTAATGTTACTTTATCAATGAATTTCAAGAAGTTACAACGGTCAATTAGTGGTAAATTAAGATCTAGGTATATTTGAAATCTGATTTCATCAACTTAGACTTCAATTTGTGTTCATTAGATTAATAATAGTTTAGTTTGTAGAATATTAATAGTTCCTTAAATTAATTCAGATCGATTTTTATTGGTTAGATAATAAGAAAAGAGTTGGTACTAGTAGTTGAAAATCCCTATGAGATAACCCTATACTTTGTGCTATACTACAATAGATGATGGGTATACTTGCCTATTAAGTCATAAGATAGGATTAAGAGTAGACATTTAATTTAATTAAAACCACAGTCATTGGACTACAAAAACCAATAAGATCATGTGATAGGTCAGGTTAAATCTAGATAGGTGGTGTGGGTTGTTAACACTGCGATAGACATAAGACTTCTTTGTAGTTCTTGATTTGATTGGATATAATGAAACAAACTGGTAAAGACAATCAAGATCCCTGTGTGGAGCTGAAAGAGTGAATAATGCACAAAGTAAAACCACTATACTTACCCAAACAATCTCTCTCTCTCTCTCTCACATTTATTTATTTTGTTATTTCTGCACATTACTTTAATCTTGAGTTCGAAATAAGATAACTTAAAGTATTTTGGCTTAATTACTTGCTAAGAAAAGAGATCTAAGATAACAATACTTAACTATATCAAAAGTTAACATATCAAGAGGAATTCATCAAAGAATTTGTAAGTGTACGTTTTAAACAAATTTCAAAAATGGTTTCGAAGGTAGTATAAATTGGTTTTTGCAAAAAGTTTTTGAAATAACACATTCACAAGCCCTTCCACACAAACACAACCCCAATCCCCCACCACAACCCCTCCCCCTCGGGGTTATTAAAGTATGGGAGCAACAATTAGTATCAAAATGAAGGCTTGTTATCTAATGAATATTTGATCCTAGATATAGTCGAGTTTAATAGTATAATTGCTATTAATAGAGCTCCTTATTTTGATGGCATTGACTTTTCTTTTTAGAAGGTTCACATAGAGTCATACATTAAGGCAAACGATTATGCTTCATGGGAAGTAATCAAAACTGGAGATGTGAAATTTGGAATAGAAAGTAGGTCCACCATGTTAGATCATGATACAAAAAAAGTGAAAAGAAACAATAAGGCTAAGAGTTTACTCTTAACTGCTATTGCTCCTTCTGAATTTTATTTAATATCTTTGTGTCAAACAACAAAAGAAATTTGTGATAAACTTTGTGAACCATGGAGGATCCGACATAATTAAAGATACTAACATAAATGCTTTATTACACTAATATGAGCTTTTCAAATTTAAAAGTGATGAAAATATAAGAGAAGCATGTGACAAATTTACTTCTATTACTAATGAGCTAGCTTTTTAGGCAAAAGGTTTGATGATGTAGATTTAGTAAGAAAGATGTTGGAAATACTTTTGAGATCTTGGGATGCCAAAAGAGTAGCTATCGAGGAAGTATGTGATCTTAAGAAACTATCCTTTAGTCAATTACGTGAAAAGCTTCATGTTCATGAGTCACACATGAAAACTATCAATGAAGCAGATGCACAACCAAAGGCTAAACCAAAAAACAAAAAGACAGTAGCTTTCAAAGTAGTTGAAGTTGAACTAGACATAGATTCTGAAGAAGATAACGAAGCTGTTAATCTTCTTATAAAGAAAATCAACAAAATACTAACAAAACTAGGTAAGAAATATAATAACTTCAAATTTAAGAAATTTAATAAAAGTTCAAATGCAAGAAAATAAGACAGAATAAACAAGAATAAAAATGAAAAGTAAGAAATAATATGTCATGAATGTAAGAAGCATGGACACATCAAATACAAATATCCAATACTTCTTAAGAAGATTAAGAAGTAGAATAAATCGCTCATTGCAACTTGGAGTGACGCAGATAAATTAGATGATGAAGTAGAATATCAAATGATGAGGAAGCAAACACATGTTTTATGGCACAATCTGATGTAAGTGATTTTGAAACTGAATATGAATATAGTGATGAAGTTGAAGAAATGCAAGAGTTGCTTAAAGTGCTAGCTAAAGCTAAAAACAAGGTTTTCAAACTAGATAATCAAAATAAAAATCTCATAAATGGTTTGAATGTAGTGAAAAATGATAAAAAGTCTCTTCTAGATGAATTAAATAAGATGACACACTCTAAGGAAAGTATTGAAAAAGAAAATACACCATTAAAAGGTGAAATTAAATAACTAAAAACTAGAATAGATGATTTATCATAAACATTAAGCAATACATTTAATAAGTTTAATGAAAGTGACAAGAAAATTAGCATACTTTTATCTTCTCAAAGAATAGACAAATCTAAAATTGGATTAGGATATGAACATGGTGAATGAAATATCCCGAAGCTCTACCAAAGAAATAAAATAGATATATGAATTATAATTAGATAAATTAATGAAAATAATTTAGTAAATAAAGATAAGTTGAAATTTGAGATTTCAATTTTTAAAACCCCAAACAAGTTGTTGAAATATTTAGTGGATTTTTAAATCCCTAAACTTTAGCCCAACACTCCATATTCTTTATCCCTATGAATTTTGGAATCATTTGCTTTCTTAAAAATATCATATTTGAGCCTAAGCTCAAGTTAAATATCAATTTGATAATAACCAATCTCCTAAATCAATTTTCTATCTTAAACTCTTTATTTCTAATCTATTGATCCTCCAATTATTTCTTAGATACTTTTAGAATTAGAGATATTGATATAAATTTTAAACCTAATACGTTTATCCAAAAATATCTCATAATTCTATTGATATATAAATAACCCTTGTTTCTTTTCCTTTTTATTTCATTTGGCTACCTTCTCTCTCTCTTCTTTCCTTCCTTCCATCGTTTCTTTTTTTCTCTCTTTCACTTTCTCCCATTTCTCAAAATTCAAGCCATACATCTCAATTTCAACAAGTCAATAAAGGAAATTAAAGATAGAAAATAAGATAAAGGATGAAAATCATGCTAGATATAACTCCTAAAGCTTAGAACAAATGTTGGTAGAAAGAATCAAGATGTTGGGTTTTTGCTCAAAAGATAAGTGCTATTATTTTCTTTGCTTTAATTCTTGTATATGCATGTAAATGTTGCATTAGGACTAGAATTATGTAAAACATGTGATGATGGTGATAAATCAAAGACCTATGAACATATTTGTCAAAACCTATATATATGCTTATTTGGGTAGACTAGGTGTTTGATTAAATACTTTATTGTAATATGACATAGAGATGTAATTAAAAGTAATTATGAGTTAAGATTATATATGGGAAGGTTGATAATATGATGTTTTTGATGAATATATTGAGTTATAGTAGTTAAAACTTAAAGAACAAACAAGGGAAACGTAATAGGGATTCCTCTATTCATTACGGTCGTAACATGGCCCGTGATCTCCCTGAAGTAAATTATTTTCAAAGGCAATGGCTTGATCATGACCGTGATGAGGAGTGTGATCTCTTCTGATCACATTTTTCTCCTTGATCATGGGCATGGCAACGACTGTATTGAGCATCACGACCCCAAAAAAACGACCGTTATGAGACAAACGATGGAGATCGCATGCTCAATAACGGGCTTAATGAAGATGGTGACGACGATCACGGCCTCCATCACAGGCGTGATCTGTCCTCTTGTACTGTTCAAAAAGAAGAAAGAAAAAAAAAAGAAATAAATAAAAATAAAATGAAATAGATAATGAGAGATGATATGTTATGTTAGTTAATTTGCATAATTAAGATTGAGTTAAGATAATTTGTGAATTAATAATTAATTAGAGTTTACATAGTTCTTGAGTATAAAATGAACTTAGTTAGTTAACTTAAGTTCAACTTGACTTAAATGAACTTAAATGAGTTAAAAGAATTAGATTGTTTAAGTTTAATCACTTTGACTTAGTAATTGAATTAAATGATTATCCTAATCAATTTAGCTGAGTTAAGGTATATAGACTTAATAAATAATGTTTAGCTTTAATTAATGAATTAGGATAATATTAGTTTAACATGGAGAATATGTTATTCTTAAATGTGTGTTTCCTTAAAAAAAATAGATGTTTTTGTATATGAATGCCTTGTTGATACATTTGTAATAAATAACTGTAATCAAAGTGAGAAGAAATACTTGATAGACAGAAGAGAACTATCCGTATTTTGGTGGGGCGATATTTATAGCCATAGCGGGGTTCCTAATTAGTATTTGATCAAATAGGTTTTGTAAAATAGATGTTTAATATCAAAATTGATGTAAGTTAATAAATGATTAAGTTGCTTATATAGTTAATTTCTTAAATAGATATTTGTTTCTGAGCTTATTCTCTGGTCCATCTTCTGATTCTTTTGGATTGTAGACGTCATTTAAAGGTACAAAGTAACTTGCGAGTGATTGTTAGGATAGACATCCTAAAATGAATTAAAACTTAAATTCGGTTGATAAATGATGAGTAATGGTTGTGCTTTCACCGTTGAATCCAGTCCAAGGAGTGACAACCTTATCCAAGTGGACACAGTAGTTTTAGGTGCTTAGGCCAATTGTCATGATGCAATGACTTCCATTAGTGGTATGGTGGGTAGCCGTTGGGTAAATGGTATCGGTGTAACATCTACTTAGACTTAGGAAGAAGTAATATGATTTGGTTCATGTTCATGGGAATGACTAAATTGGATGATGTTATGGATTGGGATGAGTAGAGTGTGTATAACGGTTGTGAGCTTTGGATGAAGCTATTTTCTTGTGATGTTATCAGAGATATAAGTAGTTGAGCTACTTATATAAACACCCTGAGTAGTTGTGGTTACTCAAAATCCCTAGATCCTGCCCTGGGATAGTCGTCTACGGAGGCTACCGGCGCACTTCCCCTTCACTGCGGTGGTGGGCTGGGGATGGAAATTCGTTTTCCTAGATTGTTCCAAAGTGTGAGTGCTCCAGTGTTGATTTGTTTACTTTAAATTAAAGATAATAATTTGTTGCTTGTTGCATTGCATTTAGTTAACCTCGTATGATATTTCGCGTGTGCTTATGTTACTGTGTACTGAGTTTCGGCTCATTTATTGTTGTTATTTTTTTTTTCTAGGTATTTTGATGATGATGAGAGTTGATGTTGATGTTGATGATGGGTTGATGATGCTGTTGTTGTTCTTAATGATGATTAATGGTGATGCTTGGCTCAGGTTTTGGGCGTTGTTGGATGAGTAAAGTAAGTTAGGATCGTGGATTTCTTTTGTATTTGTTTTAATTTTGTTTTAAGAGCTGGATTTATATTTTCAAGTTATAATTTCTTTAAGGGGCTTGTGGAGCCAAAATGTTTTTGAAATCATTGATTTACTCATAAGAGTAGATTATAAAATGATTTTATAAAATTTGTTTCTTAGAAAGTTAGTCTGCTTTGGTGGGAGTAGAGATTTATAAAATGTTTTTATAAAGTTTAAATCACCACTGCTAAATCTAGTTTTTTTCATAATCTAACTAAACGAATTCAATAATTAAAATTAGTTAGCAATGTTCAAAATAAACATATCATTCAAGGAAGCCTGAGTGTATAATGCACAAAGTATTATACGTGGTGGTAACTGCTCTGATAAATTTAGGGCGTTATAGAAAATTTGGTGTTATGAACTAAATCCAATTGTTTTAGAAATCTAAATAAACGATTTATACAATTAAAAGTGGTCAACAATGTTCAATATAAAGATATCATTCTAGGAAGCCTGAGGATATAATACATAAAGTATTATATGTGGTGGTAATGCCTTAATTACATTTAGGGCATCAAAATGAAAGTTCTAAAATAAACGACAAAACCATTTTTGTCGAGCTAAAGAACATGTGAAACAAGAAAAAATGGAACCTAAGAATACTGCAAATAATAATAAACCTATTAGATAACTTATAAACATAATTTCATAAATAATTACTATCAACAACTTAGAAAATATATGACTATCTATAGAAAACCTTTTAAACCATATCATAATTACAATCAAAGGTATAAAAGGAACACAAGATGTAATAATAATAGTTACAATAACAAGTATAATAATAAATACAACAAATCATATGCTTGCTTTTTTTTTTATAAAATAATACAAAAATTTAGAAGTTTTTTTTATTACAAAAAAAACAAGCTAGCAACAATGAAGATAGTAATGTCAATTATGCAAGCTTGAATTCAAAGGACTAAAGGTTGTCTAGGTTTCTAAGAACAGGTAATGTGATCTTTTTTGATACCGAAACATGAAGCAAAAATTAAGGGTACTTGGTATCTCGATGGTGGATTCTATTTTTTACAAAACAAGAGTTATGATTTTTGTAACTTTGAAAATTTTGCAAAAAGAATTCAAAATGAGAAAGGACTATCTATAATTAATCTTAGGATTGATCATGGAAAGGAATTTGAAAATTCGGATTTTACAATTTTTTGTGAAAGTCATGGCATTACTCATAATTTTTCAGCTCCCTCCACTCCTCAACAAAATGACGTTGTAAAGAGAATGAATAGAATGATTCAAGAGATGGTAAGAACTCTTTTAAAAGTAAATAATACACTTGAATATTTTTTGGCTAATGGTATTGCTACTACATGTTACATCATAAATCATGTTTATACTAGACCACTTACAACTAAAACATCATATGAGTTATTTAAAGGAAGAAGACCTAATGTTTCATATTTTCAAGAGTTTGGTAGTAAATTATTTATTAGAAAAAATGGGAAAAGACCTTGGAAAATTTGAAGAAAGAGTATATGAAGCAATCTTTCTTGGATTCTTTGAATAGTAAGGCTTTTCAAATTTATAATAAAGAAACTGAAACCATTGAAGAATCCATCAATGTTAAATTTGTAAATAATTATGTGGATAATGATGATCTCGTGGTCATACCAAGAAATAGAGTAACTGTAGATAAAAAGGAAAGAAATCCACAAAGATCTAAAGAGAACTCAGTTCCAAAAGTTATGAACATAAACATTGAAGAACCCGTAAGTAATTCAAACACAAATCCAGAAGTTGTTCTACTACAAAATCAGACGACGAATGAACTACCTAAAGCCTGGAAATACTCATCTTCTCATCCCTTGAATAGGTAATTGGAGGTATGAATTATGGAGTTAAAATAAGAAAAAGTTTATCAGATGTTGCTATGATTTTTGAATATAAACCTAACATTATGGATGAAGCATTAAAATATAATAATTGGACAATTGCAATGTAAGACAAATTAGGACAATTCCAAAGAAACAATATATGAGATTTAGTTCCTAGACCTAAAAACAATAGTATAATAGGTACAAAATGGGTTTTCAAAAATAAAATGGATAAAAATTGAAAAATAGTAAGAAATAAACTTAGACTAGTAGCTAAAGGATATTCACAAGAAGAATAAATAGATTATGATGAAACATATGCACCTGTAGCTAGATTAAAAGCAATTAGACTTTTAACAGCTTTTGCATATTATAAAAATTTCAAACTTTATCAAATGGACGTAAAAGTCACTTTTCTAAATTGATACATTAAAGAAGAAGTCTATATAAATCAACCATATGGTTTTGAAGATCCTTATAAAGGTGATAATATTTACAAATTAAATAAAGCTTTGTATGATTTAAAACAAACACCAAGAGCATGGTATGAATGTTTAAGTGAATTTCTAATATCTAATAATTTTTGGAGAGGTAAGGTAGATACTGCTCTATTCTTAAAATTCTATGAAAATTATATATTAACTGTTCAAATATATATTGATGATATAGTTTTTGGTTCTACCAACAAAATATATTACAAAGAGTTTGCTAGTTTAATGCAGAATGAATTTGAAATGTTTATGTGGGAGAATCGAATTTCTTCCTTGGTTTAAACCAATACAAATATGGTATATTTGTACATTAAGAAAAATATACTCATCAAATTCTCAAAAATTCGGATTTGAAAATAGCAAAAGTTCACCAACTCATATATATACTTCTATACGTTTAGATATGGATACTACAATTAAGAAGGTAGGTGACAAACTTTATAGAAGTATGATTGGATCTTCATTATACCTTACTGCTTTTAGGCCATATATGTTATTTAGTGTATGTGTATGTGCTCATTTTCAAACTAAACCAATTAAAACACACCTCACAACAGTTAAAAGAATTTTCAAGTACATTGGTGATGCAAGAAATTTGGCTATTTGATGTCCAAAGAATAAAAATTTGATCTCATTAGAAATTCAGATGCATATTATGCTGGACGCAAAATTGATTGATAAAATACTTCTGGTACTTGTCGATTCTTAGGTAGCAAATTAGTTTCTTGGTAAAGCAAGAAACAGAATTTAGCTGCACTTTTGACTGCTAAAGCAAAGTATATTTCATTTGGAAATTATTGTGCTCAAATTATTTGGTTAAAACAATAACTATCTGACTATTGCATTAATGTTGAACACATACCTATTATGTGTGATAACACTAGTGTAATTAACTTGACTAAAACTCAATTCAACATTCTAGAACTAAAAATATAGAAATAAGACATCATTTTATCAACGATCATGCTAACAATGGTGATATTAAACTTAAATATGTCTCAACTAATAAACAAACTAGCTGATATATTTATTAAACCATTAGAAAAATCCAAATTTGAATATATAAGGAATGAAATAAGTGTATGCTATCCTTTTTTTAATATAATATATGTTCTATGAATTTATATTTTGGCATATTAAAAATATATTTTTATGTAATTCGTGCATGTTAAAGCATTAAAAGAAAAAGAAAACAGAATAAAAAGGAAAATTATGGTATAAAATATTTGATATCTCTTATTTTCAAATGGAAAATTAGACGAACAAAATAATAAAGGAAACTAAGTTTTTTTCAAATAAAAACTTGATGGTTATTTAGCAGCTACAAGATCTTCTTGATAAAAATAAGACCAAATACAATCTTTTAAAATATTAACTACCATCTTTAATAACCAAAGATCTCTCTCTCTTTTGAATCTTCTTCATTCAACAACTCTCAACCAAACCCTCAAAGAAAACCTAAAAGCTCACAAACTTTGCTAAACCATGTCATCCAAGAGTGATTCTCATAACAAAAGCTCCCTCAATCTCTGTGATGAAACCATGTTTGATCCAAGTTTGGAAGAAATTTCAAAAGAAATATATGAGAGAGAAGTTGTGATGAATCTAACCCTTCGAAAGATAATGCCGCAATAGAGGAAGCTTCTCCACCAATGCCTATGGTTGAAAAGAAAAGAAAAAAAACCAAACTGAGACGTAAAAGTGTAAGAATGGAGTTTAAGAAATTTGAGTCTAAGAATCTCAAGAAACCCTCAAGAACAAGAAAAGAGTCGCACCTTCAAGTTCGACTGGAATCCGTAGAAACAAAAACATTGATCAAGTAAGTCTTCCACCAAGTTCCCATTTTGATTTTGAATGCTTCAAAGAGAATGGGGTTTTCATGGATGAATAGTTGGATAGAATAGGATGTTCCAAGTTGTGTAAGTCGAAGGAAGTTGTTGATGCTAAGTTGGTGAATGAATTCTTTAGAAATCTAGACCTTAGTTGCAGAGATAGATGAATTTATAAAGTGAACAAACAAAATATTGTGGTAACTAGGCAAGATTTGATAAACTATTTGGTTTACCCAATTATGTTGATGATGAATTCCTGGCAACAAACAAAATATAATGGTAACTAGGCAAGACTTGATAAACTGTTTGGTTTACCAAATTATGTTGATGATGAATTCCTAGAAAATCTATATAGGAAAGAATTGTTTAAGATGATGAATGATAAAATAGAAGCTGTAGTGGATAAGAATGTTCTTGTGACCAAATTTGAACTTGAAATTCATATTCTACATAAGATTATAGTAGAATGTATTTTACGAAGGATCGGTAATTTTACTACCATGTGAAAAAAAGATGCTTTAACTATTATTGTCATCCAGCAAAAGAAGAAAATTGACATAGTTGAGATGATAATTAGATTCATGATTAAAAATTGGGGAAGTAAGTCCTATTGCAACTTCTTAATGAGTCTTTTTAAGTTTAAAAAGATTAAGATACCCTCCAAAATTAAGGACCTTTAACCCTTAAGGAAAACGTTTGAATCAAATTTTAAAAAGATAAGCATTTTTCTCAAAAATAGGTTATTGTATACTCCAGATGGTACACTTTACATGCATCCAAGATGTAGGACTAGGAGGTATGATTGGTAAAAGCTCATAGCACACGTTGAGGGGCAAGAAGTTGAAAAATCTGTTGAAGAAAAGGCTATTGATGAGTCTACGGAAAAGGAAATTGAGAAGGACGGTGTTGAGAAAGAACTTATGGATGATGCTGTTATAGAAGTTGTTAAGGGAATTAGGGAAGGTCAGGACAGGGCAAAGAAAGAGAGTGTTTCAAAAGCAAGATATGGTACAGGAAGGGGCAAAATAGGTAAAGCATATGGGAAAGCAAAGATGATAGTGAACAAGCATTATGTGCTTAGATCAAGGGTGAAGCTAGTCGATAAAAAAAATTTAAGAAAAAGAGGTTGTGCTCTATGATTTAGATTCATCTTCAAAAGATCTAACCCCACTAATCAAGGAAGGACCAGGAGAAACTGCTGAAGCGGCTGATGTAGTCTCTCATGTTAAGGCCAAGTTAATTTCCATAAGAATCAAGGAAGGCTTATTGATACAAAATTAGAATCCCTAATGAAGAGTTTCAACCCCGTGATAGAATCTCTCAAGAAGACTCCTCCTGCAACTATTGCTTTAGAAGCCACCCCAATTTTAACAATGACCAAACCTTCACTTAAACCCTCTACACAAGAATGTAACTCCGCTGCTTCTACGCTAACCTCAGAAACAACCCCCATTCCTTATAACAGTAGCAAGACCAAAAAAATCCTCCAAAAACAATTAAAAATCTGATTTCATGAATGTTTGTTTATTTTTGAAGACTTTGTGATGCATTTTGATGACTTTTGTAGGATGTTTGTTCAATTATCTTAAGGCCTTCTAATGAATGTTTGTTAAGACTATGATGCATATATGATGAATATTTGACGAACACATTTTAATAAATTATACTTTATTCTCCTTTATTCTAAAAATTCACAGGAAACTCATTAATTAAGGGGGGATTATATTCCCTAAGTATTATTTTCTTCCCTCCCGTGTTTTGTGCAGGTTAATAATCAAAATTCCCTTTTCGAATGATAACAAAAAAGGGGAGAAATAAAGAGAAACAAATGAATAAATTGATATAATGGAATATGAAATGTTATTGCTTATAGTGGAACATATGTATTTCCTAAAAAAATCTTTTCAAGAAAAAGTAAAAGGGTTTTGTTGTCATCAAAAAGGGGGAGATTGTTAGTGATAGAATCTCTCTATATACTTAAATATCTTATAATGTTTTGATAATAATGAAAGTCTTAAGGATCTATCATATATACAACTAAACAAATGCGTGCAAGCTTATGATGATTTGAGGAGCACAAGTTGATTTTAGACGCTAAATTAGAAGCTGAACTTTCCTATTATGGAACGTGAACTTTATTTGAAGACCTAGCTCCATGGTTTAAATATAAATTGGGAATTATATTCAAATGCTCCACTAAAAGTTGGTTCATAATCCAATGAGGAAATTTAAATTAATAACCACGATCAATATAAAGTTATAATAAATGAAATATTTATCTGAGCTATATGTGGAAAGTTTCTAGATGACCATTCTTGCTTTAATTTACATATTGTGCTATTTGCGAGGATTTTTCATATTGTATTCCTCTAGACTATAGATACTCTCTTATAAAATTTGTTGAAATAGTGTGAAAAGTGACAAAGGCTACTTGTAGGACTGTGTAATAGTTGAAGTGAAAGCTAGATAAGTGGTATAGGTTGTTAACATTGCAATAGACGTAAGACTTCATTAGACATTGTTGAATTGATTGGATCTAGTAGAATAAACTGGTAAAGATAACCAAGACCCCTACAAAGAGCTGAAAGAGTGAATTGATGCACAAGTTGGAACCACCATACATACCCAAGCAATCTCTTCTCTCTCTCTTTTATGTATTTACTTTTTATTTCCGCACGTTACTTTGCTCTTGAATCCAAAATAATATAATTTGAAGTATTTTGGCTTAATTACTTGCTAAGAAAAGAGATCTAAGATAACAATACTCAACTATATTAAAAGTTAACATATCAAGATGACTTAATCAAAGAATTTATAATTACACATTTTAAACAAGTTTCAGAACCTATTTCGAAAGGTAATCTAAATTGATTTTTGCAAAAAAAATTTGAAATAACCAATTCCCTATTCCCAACCCTCCTCTTCCTTCCCCACAACACCCCCCTTCCTTTTCTTAGTTATTAACTTACGAGACTAATAGTTTCTTATTCTCCCTCCCATACTCCTCCATCCCCTAACAACGTTTTCTCTCATGAAAGGGAAAGCAAGAAATTTTCTTCTTAAATTAAAATACTATAAACAATTTTCATCTTTCTTATCACATTATTAGCTATTTACAACAAGTTCTTGAAAGATTATCTGTATTTTCAAAGTTGTAACCGCAAAAAATACAAGTGGCCAACATATTCTTGGTGAATCATAGTGCCCTTTAAATAGTACAAACATAAATACGATGTGTGATATTAATAATGAAGTTTTTTTATCATTAATGATAAAGTTTTGGTGTTGTGTGATAGTTTTTGGAGCATTCGAATGTTGAAGTGACAATTTCAAGAAAGAAATCAACTCAACAATCAAATCTTATTGTAAATTTTTCTTTTGATGTTTGTTTTGTTGTTTTGGGGAAGTATTAGCACTGGTATAATTTAAAAAAGGATGTTAGATTGATATTTTGTTTGATGGTATCAAATACATAAAGTTTTACATGTTTCTTCAATGTTTTAGATTGAGAAACAATGTAGTTGTGTATGTTTTGGGGAAGAAATCGAAGTTTGAATAGTGTAGGAGAGTTACATCAAAGGAAAGGTATAAATTCCTTTCATCTCGGCAAACATGACTTGAACACAACTTGTGTCTCAATTCATGTTATGCTTTTGTTTTAAACATGAATTAAACACAACTTGTATTTATGCTCGTGTCAAGATTTTATCTTGAACACGACCTATGTTCAAATATGCGCTATATTTTTGTCTTGAACATTACTTCTAACATGGCCATGTTCGACCCATGCTACATACAATTTCTTCTTACTCGAAAACCCTTAATACTTGTTTGTCTCCTTTTGTTAAGATTTAATCATATTCTACAACCTAGATACCTAGATTTTCTTAAATTAATTACTAATTTCTAATTTTTAATTAATATATTACACTATTTTTGCACTAAGAGTTATAAAAGAGCGAAAACAACAAGAAATGTAAATTATAGGTTTAAAAGCATAAATAATTCTAAATACTTCAATTGCATGATGACTTAAGTTTAGTGAGTTACAGAGTTTAGGAAAAAGCACACGCTCCTAATACGTGCATAGCATTCTTGCTAATTGTGCTTGCATGAAAAAGAAAATTAAATAAGCTTAAATTAATATTGACCATGATAATTGCTTGTTACATATGTGTGGTTGTTGTTAGTAGATGTGAGTACCTATGCTATTAATGTGACATTTTGATGATCATTGTCTAATGTTATCCCCAAGTACAGTTGTGCTTGGAAATGATCTTGGTAGATTAAGGTGATTCATTGACTCTTGGATGTTGAAGACTACCTAACATTCATATATATGTATTATATATAGGGTAAATTACATAAGAATGTATTAATATTTGAAGATAAGTTCATTTAAGTTATCAACAAGATATAAATGTTTGACAAAGTGTATCAAATAATCAACATTTAGGGATAAGTTTATTTAAAGTATCAACTTTTTGAATAGTTCAAAAGAGTTATAAACATTTAATAAAAAATGTATCAAATAAGGTTCAACTTTTTACAAAGTTCATTCGAGGTATCAATGTTTGGATTGATTTATAATAATATCTCTTTGCTTTTCCATAAATGGTTAATTATTAATACATTATTTGACCCATTTTGCCAAACGTTGATACCCCTTTTTAACCACTCGAAACGTCAATACATTAAATAAACTTATCCTTCAAATGTTAATACCTCTTTTTTACCTCTAAAAATCTTAATACCTTAAATAAACCTAGCACCAAATATTGATACTTTTGATGTAATTACCCATTATATATATATATATATATATGCATGCTCCAGGGTACTAAGTTTTCCCTATGATGACTGTAAAACTAAAATCAAAGATAATAATTAGTTGTTTATTGCATTAACACCATGTAAATGCATGTAATTGGATAATTGTCTATACCCACACATGTGCTTATGGTATTACCATATCATATTTTGGTTCGCTCTTTTAACTTTTTTAAGTTTAGATAATGCTATAGAATTTCTCTTGTCTAGATTATGACATAACAGTGGACTATGGAGAGAATGATAGTACAAATAACCCTTCAACTGATTATTGACCATAGTTAGTGTGTTTTATGGAGATGTAGAGAATTTTGTTTTTACTATATGTGATCTATTAGTTGAGGGTCAATAGGGAATGGGCCCTAGTTCTATTGGTTTCTTTATTTGATGATATCATGTATGATAGGCTTACTAAGCCATCCTAAGTATAATGTATTTTTGGGGATGGCATATTAGATAGTTGTATGTTGATTATGGTATGTTCTATGTTATCGTGTGCTTAGAGCAATGATGATTATAATTGTGGATCTTAGAGCAGGTTTATGTGCCTTTTTGTGCTCGTATATAATATGGGTATGTGGTAAGTTGTAAATACCCCAAGTTTAGGACATCACATTACTTCTCTGTGTCATCTTAATACAAAGGTGATATAGACTTGTCTACATAAAAGGTCTCATAATGAAACATCTTGATAGAGGAGTGATAGTTGTTATGGAAACAAATTTTGCTGACAACATGAAGTTCCAACATCCTTTCAATTCTAACACACGAAATCGTAGCTTATCTTCAAGAGTTTGTATTATACGTTGAAATTATCCACCAATTTGGGGATGACAAGTCACATTAAAGTGTAGATTGCTTCCAATAGCTTAGTGGTAGCTTCTTCCAAGATTTTAATACATATTGATGATCTCTGTGTGATATAACATTGGTATAAATTCTATGTAGCCTAACAATCTCCTTCACATATAGCTGTTCTAACTTTTCTAAAAGATAGCTAAGATCCCTCCATGCATTTGTCAGTTATTATGCAAATTGCATCATTCCCAAGTAGAGAATTGGGAAAATAAAAGCTTTAAGTAAATAGGATTTTCAAATAACAATATAAAAATTTTACCAAACTATTGTGGTAAAAAAAATTAGATATTATATATCACATGTTATATGTATGTGGTGTGTATATATCAATAAAAATTTAGCATATAACATATGCAAAATACGAGCGATGATCATTGTAGAAGCTACCATTTCTAATTTCATATGTATCAAAATTTTATTGATATATATGTGCTACATATTCATGCACATAGCATGTGCTAAGCAAGGCTTTTTTAAAAAAAAAAATTGACACGGTATTTACACTAGCCATTAGGTTTTTGGAAATTAAAATAATAGAGAGACAGAGAGAGATAAAGGAAAATCTAAAGGCTTTTGCCACGTTTCAAATAGGTAAGAATGGAGTATGAAAGCAAATAAGAAAGAGGAGCAAACAAAGCCGACCAGCCGTCTTCTACTGCACATTGTTCGTATGGTCAAATAAGGAGGCAAAGCCAACTTCATATTTTCCTCCAAGAAGAATGTTTTCTTTCTTAGTTTGGTCAGCCTAATGTCCAAAAATCACAATTTAAATACATAAATTATATATATATATATGTGGTTGAGGTCCAGATTTGGATGATTTGTGTAATTCTAGTTGGATTCCATAAGGATAAATAAATAAATAAATAAATAAATAATATTATTGCTTTTTACACAAATATGAATCCGTTATTTTTTACTCCTTCATTTTAGACGCTTTGAATAATTAAAAAAAAAATATATATATATAATACCTAAATATAAACAAAAAAAAAAGTATATATACCTACGGCCTAGGTGTAACTATTACTTTTTTAGCCAATTATATAATTTATAAGTAGAACTATAAAATAGAGAATCAATCATATTTGATGAAAGTAGAAAAATAAGTGTTGTCGATGCTCTTTGAAGCCATGAACAACATATTCATTTTTCATCTTTGCAAAATTGTCCGAACTTCGTGCAGTCTTAATGAAAGGAACAACCATCCGTGAGTCACGTTAGACATTAATCACAAGGTATGGAGTCTCCGGACTCTAACACGGGAAAGAATACATGTGAACATAATCCTGAGTGGGTTCCAACTTCCAACAATGTGAACAAAGAATGTCTTGGACTTGGACACATGCTTTTCATCACCTTTTAATAGTATTGTACTGTAGTTGCTTGACTATTACACATATACATATATGGACCATCAGTATAGTGCACGTGCAATTCTTGATGGAATGATCTCGAAATTGTTAGGTTATGGCTTAAAAAGATGAGATTAGAACATGAAACAATAATTTAGAAGGATGATACATTGCTTTTCTTAATGAATTTTAACACCTTTTATATGAAAGTTGTTAAAAGGATTTATCTAGTGTTAATTTTTTCCATGATACAACTAAATCTAAAGCTTTGGACAAATTTAGATAGCAATTTTTTTAAAATTTTTAAATCAAGCACACCTCCGATGTAGAATGAGTTAGCGATTTTTCAAATGATTTGTGAGGAAAAGAAATGTGAGAATAATTTAGTAAATTTTTTTGTGTTCAATCTACTCAAAACAAATAACTTAGCACAAATCCAAACATTGCATGTATCAAAATAATCTCCTCGGCAAAACTAATCCTAAGCATTAAATGGTGATTAAACTAATTACTAATTGATCTAACTATGCATGTAGTAAGTAGTAACACATCCTAAATGATTGAAACCACACACTTATTTAAATTAGAGTTGCGTTTTTTTCCTCCCTTCTTTTTTGCGTATATATATGCATGTAAAATGACATTCAACAAAATTCTATACAATAGTGATAAAGTCATATTTTACTGAAATTTCCATTAATCAAATCATGTTTATATGTTATAGATTTTATAGAAATCAAATGGAAATGATACTTAAGTATGCTTAGATTGTTATTTCAGGTCATTAAGGACTTAAACAACAAATACAAGCAATTGGGAGAAGTTTTATGCAAATTTGGGAAAGAAATCAAGCAAGGCCGGCCATGCAAGTATCAGGACAGTTTTGGCGATGTTTCGTAAATTCAACATATCTCTCTCATCCGAGCTCCTATTGAGATGATTTCAAATGATACTAAAACCTAAGAGAGAGATCTTCAATTATCATGTTTTAGGCTTGAATGAATTCGGAATGCATTAGCGTCAAAACATGCCATGAAGTTGCTGCTATTACAGTAATAGTGTTCACGTTTTGGAAAATGATAGAGTTTGGTAAATTGCAGATACCTCTCTCATATGATCTTATTTTGATGTGATTAAACCTCCTATGGAAAGATAAGAGATAAATATACAATCTTCATGTTTTGAGTTTTTGCTAATTATGAAAGAATGAAGGTTGAAAATCGTCTTGAAGTCAATGCAAGTACAGAACATCAGTAAGATTTGCAGATTGATACTGTTTTAATAAATTTGATATATTTCTCTCATCCGAGGTCTGTTTGATATGTTTCAAGATCCTATAGAAAGAGGAGAGAAAGAACTACAACTTTCATGTTATAAGTTTTGCCAAATTCCGATTGGAGTAAAGTCAAAAATCACCATGAAGTTTCTGCACATCAACACTGCTTAAAATCTGTCATCTATCTTGCTTCGGAATTGATTTTACAATGTACACCGGCTACTGGAGATTCAAGGCTGCCAGCTTTGAACCGGTATACATTCAAAAATGCTCTCGGAAATCAAATTTTAAAAAGAAGGCCGGCTAGATCCAAAAGTACACCGCCGGTGTAGAGTGCCAGCGTATCTTCCCTGCGACTTTTCATATATAAACTTCTCTTGTTGTATTTTTTAAAAAAAAGAAACCCTAGGCGCGATTTTCCTCTTTTTCCTCCATAGCTCCTTGATAGATTAGGGTTTAGAACACTAAAGTAGTTAACTTTTTACTTTGATATCGGATTCCACACCAGATTCAAGTGGAAAACAATATTTGTGTTTGGATTTCAAGAATAGGATTCCATTGACAAGGTTATTTTGTTCTTTTTCTTATATCCTCTTATTGGATGTTGTTTGATGCTTGATTTCTTGTGTTCTTAAATCGGTTTTGAGTCTTTTATCTGGATTATATGATTGATGATTCCTGTTGTTGATTGATTACTTATTCATATTCGGATTATCAATGTTATTTCACAAATCATGCAATTTTGGCTTTAATCTGGAATTCATGAATGATTAGGATTGTAATTGAAAAATTCTATTCTAATCAATTTTGTGATTATCTAATTAGGATTGCATTTCACATAGGGATATGGGTTGTAATTCTATTAGGGTTTGGTGAATTAGAAAAGAATTGTCAATTAGCACTTTCCTAGGGATAGGGAACATTGATTGGTAATTTTAAGATAATGGTTCACTTTGGGAAAAGAAATTGTTATCTTGTTCTTCATTCTTGAAAAACTGAACCCATTGATGATTTGGATTGACAAGTGCATTTTTGGTCAATAGCAGACATTCAATTTATTTCTAGATTTGATTGGCTCTAAACGTAATTCTATTTAAGGTGTGGAAATCCAAAATTTTTAGTAGTTTAGTTTTATTAAAAGAAATTATAAAAATAGAAACATCTTTTGATTTACCTAGCTATGAATTGGACTGATATAGTTAATAGCTAGTCCTCACTCCCTGTGGATTCGACTCGGTATTCACTGAAATTTTATTACTGCACACGCACCCGATACACTGTCGGTTAAAGATCTACTCATTTGAAGGAAATTTGAATATAACTAAAAAGAGTTTTAAAAAGCATATATAGAAAAAGCGTAATCAAATAGACAAGTTGTTTGAATCTTTCATACAAGTTTTCCAAATCTTTATTCCAAATTATCATGAGTGCTTGTCTTTGATAGGCACTTTTCACTTTTAGACTAACATCATGTGGATATTTCTTAAGATGATTCAAAAATAAGTATTATTCATAATTTTTTTCCCTGATTTCAGCGAGATGTTATTTGGATCTTACATAATAAGATAAAGATTAAATCCTATTTTTGTACAAAGATTTGAACTTAAAACCATCTTCAATTAGTTATTTAATCTTAGTCCTTACTCTGTACCGTTCTATGTCTTAAAACTTAATCTATTCCACACTTTCATAATTTCTTAAATTTGGTTTTCTTCCCATCTTGCAATTCCACAAGGAGAAACTTTATTTTTCTAGGCAAGAATATGGAATTAAGATAATATATTTATATATGAACAAATAGCCAAATTAATATAGCTAATGTTTTGTCAATAGTTACACAAAAAATAAAAATTACATGAAAGTTCATACAACAAACTTAGCCTGGATTTGTGGTTGGTTCACCAAGCAACCAAAAGAGTCTAAGAGATTTAACATATTACAAAACGAGAGAAAGTCAAAACCGACTAGGAAAGAGAGTTGCTCTAGGTTCCCTTCCAAGCTAACCCTAGCAATGCTGTTCGTAAAGACATTGTATTTTCGGGAGGTGCAGACCGCTTTATGCCCTTCTAATCTTGCTAGCTTAGCCCTACAAATAGAAACCAGATTAAGAAAACTTGCTAAAGGTAAAGGATTTTCATAATTAATAAGTTATACTACATTGAGGGAGTCAGTTTCAAATAACATATGAGTGATTTTTTTTTTCGATGCTTTTGTTAATGGCCTCTAGAATAGCAAGAAGTTTTAAGCAATTTGTTTTACAAAATCTCGTGATAATAGTTGTTTGGGAGTTTTTGCAAATTCCACCAATGGAAGCTCTTTTGAGTTTGCCTAAGCAAACAACGTAGTAATTGAATTGTACTGAGCCAGTAGGTGGGTTTAGCCAATTACGGTCTAATCAGAGACTTCTTCTTCTTCTATGAGGCCCACCATTCGACTGGCTTGGACATTGTGGAAGTCTACCAATCTTGATAAGGTTCCGCATTTATTTTTCTATTCCTTTGAAGCTAGACTTCCTAGATAAAGAAGGCAAAAAGCCAAGGCTATAGGTTTTTTTTTTTTTTTTTTTTTTTGCTTTGTAGGTTCGATTGCCAGTACCAGCATTATGTTTAATCCAATCATGGAAATTCAATTGGAAGGTTAACAAAAAGGTAAGGGAATTGTTTAGGTCCTATGTTAACGCCATGTATAATACTCTAAATATTACATGCATAGGCTTCCACAAATGATATGTTTATTGTGAACATTTACTACTTCATTTTGACTTTCTAAAATCATATAATTAAATTTTTTAATAACTGGATTTAGTAGCGGTAAAAACAATTTCGAAAAATAACCTTATAGAAACATTTCAAAACTTCCATTCATACAAGTGGAAGGACTTTCACTTAAACAAAACTTTAAAAACTTTAGATAACAAACAATGGGTTCCACTAGACTCATTAAAAGAATATACAACTTTAAAAGATTAAATTTAGCCCATTAAACAAAACAAAACAAACAAAATACATCCACGGTCCTAGCGCACATCACTTCTCCTCTTAACCTTCAAAATCACCTAAACCTGAGACAATCATCATCATCAAATAACCATCAACTTAATCATTATTAACAAAATAGTACCTAGAAAACAAACAACAATAGCAATGGTGAGCCGAAGCTCAGTACACAATAATACAGACATACACAGAATAGCACACAAGCCTGGCTAAATGCAATGCAACAATCAATAACTAATTATCTTTAATTTAAATTAAATCAAACATCATAGAAGCACTCACACTCTGAAACAAGCCATTAGGAATCTGAGTGTCATGAGAAACGACACGACGCTTAGAAGGTAAAGCAGTTTGAATACCTATATCTCCTAGATGATGTAACTAAAAAGGAATAGAAGCCTCATCTATGGTTCACAGTCGTTACACGCACTCTATCCATCTCAGTTCATAATATAAAAAGGCCCAACCAGTCCTATAAACATGAGCCTTAATATATTACTTCTCACCGATCAAGATAGACAATACATCGATACTGTTTACCCCATTGACTACCCATCAAGCCACCTACAAATGTCATGACACCATAACGAGAGTGGCCTAAGCGCCCAAACTCTTGTATCCTCTCGGACAAGGTTGTCACTTCCCGGATCAAAATCAACAATACAAGCACAAGCAGTACTTTATTATTAAAGTCATCTTTAATTTTTAGTTTGTTTTAGGATGTCTATCCTAACAATCACCACACAAGTTACTGCATACCTTTAAATGACATCCATAATCCAAAAGAATTAGAAGATAAACCAGAGCGTAAGTTCAAAAGCAAATATCTGTTTAAGAAATTAAATTATATAAGCAACTCAATCATTTATTGACTTATATCAACCTTTATATTAAACATTTATTTTCAAGTCTTATTCGATTAAATACTAATTAGGAATCTCACTATGGCTACGAAGATTGCCTTACCAAAATACAAACAATTATCCTTTTCTGTCAAAATATTTCTTTTCGCTTTGATTATAATCATTTATTACAAAAAACATCATTATGTCATTCATACTCAAAAAGACTCATTTCTTAAGCAAACATACATTTGAAACAACATATTCCCAATGTTATTTGTGGTTCAACGTAACATATTAATCTAAACCAATTATTATAAACATAATTAACTTAGATTCTTCATCATCGCTTACTACTTAGGTTGGGTCAAGAGTCACGTCACTACTCAAACTAGGCTTGAACTATAACAAACTAACAATAGGGGTCACTTAGAAAGGTCGCGGGGTATGTGTGTGTATATATAACAAGAAAACATGTTGCGCTTCAACAAATTGGGGTTGAGTGCTGTTAAAAATGCTTACATTCATTGTCGAGGGGTCTAGCCCTCGACCCAAACTGCACTCAAAATGCTTTGTTTAAATTTGGCATCGACAACCTTTAGTGACTATCGTGGGATACGTCGAAGGCTCAGTGGTAAGCCCGATAGTACTATGCTATAATACTTTAACAAATTTTAGGCACAACAACATTTTAGTGTCTGTTGCAAGTATGTGAGGGCTCAACTTTAGGCCGTAAAATATTCTTATAAAAAACATACCCCTCAACACCTATACTAAGTCTACCTTTAATTCACATCATGGAAAACTAGTCGCGATGACATAAAAATAAATACTCGAAAACATCTCTTAACTTCTCCAAACAAATCTAGGCACCAAAACGTGCATAGGAGCAATCTAAAACACAAATCAACAGCAACACACTAATCGAACATGAACTCTATCATCTAATCCCTAACTTAGATCCAACATAAGGCTTGTAAGGTAGATATACTGTTATACTGCACGTTCTTTTATTCTTTAATTTGGATAAAGCTGAAAAAAAAATTGTTTCAATACATATAATAGATTTATCGAAATTCTAGGCCTTAACAAACTCATAAAACAAGTTTTGATGCTTTTAGAGAAACAAGGCCCAGATAGCTTGTGTTTAAACATATATGATAGACTTTGTTCATTTTTTAAGCTTAAACAAACTTAAAAAGTGGGCTTTTATCTATTCTTAACATTTCTTTCCAAACCAGATTCGTTTTCTAAAATATGATATCTACTAAAAATGAAGTTTTCCACATATAAAGTAAAATTTGCACATGCATGGGTAAAAATTTAATAAAAATACCTTTTGAAATCGTTAAAACAAAAGCAAACAAAAATACTTTCTGTAACTTCTTGAAAACAGAGTAAAATAAAGTTACATGTCATGCTCTTAAAAAATACTTCACTCCACCCTTTTCAAAGCACTAGTTGTGCAACTTGTAAATAATTTCCGATATTTTCGATAAAAATTTTAATATAGGATTATGAAATTTCAAAATCCTTAATATATATAAACAGTCAGATTCTTAGAACATCTATACCATATTAATTAATTAATAAACTACCAGAAAAACATTTATCATTTCAGAATATAAAATTAGAATTAGATCTTTAATCCTTTTTAAATTTCTAATTCATGTTTAAACAGACTAGATTTTAAATTCATGTTCGTACATCCTTTGTTTATTGATTTTATCACTAACACAGTTCATATCTAATGCTAATTCATCTTATAGATGTATAGAAATAATAAATCAAAGAATATATGCAGAAACAATGAATTAAACGAAGTAAGACAACTTTACTTATCTTTTGGCAAACACACGAAATTCTGATATTCTTTTCTTGTTGTCGAATCTACTTCTAACTTGATTTTCACTTCATATCTTCTTTCCTAACTCTGGTTTCTCTTTAGTACCTTTTGAATTTGAGATTCGGGAGTTAATTTCGTTAAAAGAATAGAATAGAATAGAGAAGAGGAAGAGAAGAGAGAGAAGGAAACGATAAGAACAAAGTGAAAAGATAATGTAGGAGAGAGACAAAGGAAAGAAAAAGAAAATTCAATGGATAAGGTTAAACATATTTTAGGATAAGCACAAAGGAAAGGTAAAAAATTAAACTTAAAGATATTTTTAGGTAAGCAAATAAACTCAAATATGTGAGGATTTAGAGATTGAAATTTAAACTAGAATTTGATGATTTAGAAATCCACTAAACATTTAAAAATATGTTTAGGATTTAAAAATTTAAAATCTCAAATTTCAACTTAATCAATTACTAATCTAATTATGTCAATTTATCTAATTATATCCAATAATTCATTTCACTTATTTAATTTATCTAAACTCAAATTCTACCTTAGATAGGGATTTATGGTATTTCATTCTACCACCATACTCACATGGTTCTACAATCCCTCAGGACGCACTTTGCTGTTTCTGGCTCTTCCTCATAGAACGAGCATCTAACATCAATATGGAGACCCTGTTTAGCAACGTTTATCCGAGTTGGGTTGAAGTCGTGTAGGAGCTTCCAAATGAAGGAGTGGATTTTTGGGTACGCGAGGTTTTCCAAATTTACTTCCAATTCTCATTTTCTGCATTAGATGTAGATGTCTCTGATTTTCACGCTTCAATTTTTTCTAGATCTTCACTTTTCTTTTTTTTATTCCTGATTTCCATCCTCAAGGAAAATTTTTCTCGAGTTTGTTTGCAATGGCACTATCTGTGGGGGTATTGAACTACAGATTCATCCCAAACTCCTACACCAAGCATCTCTAAGGAAAATGTTGTAGGCATTTAAATTTAGGGGGCCATACACTTGCGCAACAAAGCTTAGCTGATTAAACTGGCCTAGAGAATCCACCCTGGAAACTTTTACTGGAGTGCCATCTTTTAAAGAAACTAGGAAATAGGAAACTTAATACAGTTTACTGGACTTAGCATAATGCCATTTTATCAAATTGTGCTTAATTATAAAAGGTTGTAAGCATTTTTAACAAACTAAAAATGCTTACATTCATTAAATCATATTTATTTAATAATTTATTTAATAATTAATTGATGAATTTACTTCAAATATATTTAATTGAGTGATGACACATATATTGGACTTAGCATAATGCCTATCTTCATTGGGAAAGTGACAAAAGAATTGAAGACATTGAGTTAAATTCAGTTCAAATATGGGTCCAAATCCATGGTCTACAATTAGACCATATGTCTGAGGCTAATGCTAGGAAATTGGGGGGTATGGTGGGGTCGGTGGTAGAAGTGGAACATTTGATATCTGATAAGGGACTACGTCGGGGGTTCCTGAGAGTGAAAGTATGCTTTGACACAAATAAGCCCTTAAAGACGGGAGCCTAGGTGAACAGAAAGGATGGGTCTAAATATTGGACCTACTTCAAATATGAAAGGATACCGGATTTTTGTTTCATATGTGGAAGGCTAGGCCATTTTGCTAAAGAATGTCTCTATCCTAGAGATGGGAAGACCAAATACAACAATGCTTTAAAAGCTGGACCGAGCTGGAACAAGAACGCTTCTATTTCTACAATGTGGGAGGTTAAGAGTTTGGAAGGAAGATCAGGTAATGAGAGTTGGTTACCCACAAGTAATCAAAAGATCCCCAGCAAGAATCGGAATGAGATGGAGGACCCCTTTACGTCCAACTCATCTGTTGGCCCAAACCTGGTCAGGAAACCGATAGAACCTAAACCGTATATGGCCAAAAATCCCACCCTAGACCAAAACCTGAAGTTTTTTCCCTCTCCCAAACAACCCTATCAACCCTATCCAGGACTTACATCCTTTTTGAATCCTAGTCATCAACCTACATCTGTAAAGGACTATGTTCCCAATCTTAACCCCCAGATGCGGATGGCTCCCCAAACCAGGCTTTCCCAGTTTGCACAAGCTAACCAGCTTTCTGACTGTGACTTACACAAGAAAGGTCACCTGGTCCAGATGACCGCACCATCAATAGTCCCCCAACTTTATGTAACCCAACATCCCCCTATATTGCCTCTCAAAGGGCTGGAAGATGAACCTGAGGGCTCGTTCAAAGGATTTCTGAAACAGGGTAAACAATCGAAGAAGGCCAAGGGGAGGGGCACAAACGTGTGGAAACAAAGATCGAAGGACTGTTAGATAAGGAGGTGGTATCTCATAAAGACAAGGAAAGTTACCTTGTTAGCTTTCCATCTGATGATGAAGTGGAAAGTGAGAGCCCAGCTGCTACAGGGAAGGCCCAGGAGGCAGCGAAGGAGGTTTCACTAGCTTTAATTCCTGCATTCAAAGATATGAGACTAAAAAGACATAAAGATGTGGAGGATTCTAAATTGGGAAAGAAAGCCAAGATAATGGTTAAGGAGGAGGAGGACCTAAAAACCCGAAAAGTCTGTAAGGTTAGAGGTCAGAGAGGTTACCAAAAGAAAATAACTCGGGGAAAAAAGAAAGTGGTAAGGAATAGACAGGCTGGTGAGCAAGGGCTGATCGATGTTCCCATTGATATGGTAACTACAGGAGGCGGTGGTGGCTGGCCCATAACAGCCACACGGGAACCATGATCTACTTGTCTTGGAATTGTCAAGGTTTCGGATCTTCCTTGACAATTCGTCATCTTAAAGATCTGATAAATAAGCACAATCCATGTGCAGTTTTCTTAATGGAAACAAAAAACCAAAGTGGTAGGATGGAAAGGTTTCGTAATAGATTGAGATACCCTGGGAGTTTTTACGTCCCTCCTGTTGGAGTGAGTGGGGGATTATCCCTATGGTGGAGTGGGGACATTAAGATAAGAATTGTGGAAAGTTGTCAATGGTATATCCACAGTGAAATTTTCTGGAAAGATGGATCGAAGGCTGGATGTGTCACATGGACCTATGCTCCTACCTCTTTTAAGAAAAGACTTGAGTTATGGAATCAGATCATCCTGCTATCAAAGAACACGTTAGGTCCTTGGATGTGTGTAGGGGACTTCAATGATATAACAAATGAGAATGAAAAAGTGGGGGGACGACCAAAGGAGAAAAGACAGATGACGGCCTTCAACAATATGATATCGGAAGCTCTTTTACAGGATTTAGGATGTGCGGGTCCTGTCTTTACTTGGTCAAACAACCGGTTGGAAGGGACACGGGTTAAGGAAAGATTGGATAGAGCTCTTGTCTCAGTGGATTGGCTCCAACTTTATCCAAAAACACAGGTCATCAACGAACCAGCCGTTGGATCTGACCATGCTGCTATCATAGTAAAGAATCTGTATGATAATGGTAAAGGGAAGTGGAAGTTTCGTTTTGAGAACCTCTGGAGAACTTCTGAAGAGTGTGAGCAGATTGTGTCAAAGATGTGGAAGGAAAGGGCAACAAATAGAGATATGGAAGAGGTGATAAATAGCTTGGTGGAATGTAGTAAAAGGTTGATGAAATGGAGTAGACAAGCTTTCCCCAACAGTAGAAGGATGATTGACGAGTTAAAGAATAAATTAGGAAAGATACAAAATGATCCTGTTGGGGGAAAGGAGGAGGAAGAAGACCTAATCCAAGCACAGCTGGATAATCTTTGGGGAAGGGAAGAAATCTATTGGCACCAGAGATCACGGGTCAACTGGCTCTTATATGGGGATAGAAATACTCATTTTTTCCACCATTCTACTCTAAGCAGAAGGCAAAGGAACAAGATTATAAAGCTGGATAGGGGGGATGGGGTTTTTATGGAAAATGAAAAGGATATAGGACAGACTTTTACAAATTACTTCCATGACTTGTTTCGGTCGGAGAGTAATCGAAATTGGGGAATGTTTGAATTGGGTTGATGCAACTATCACAGAGGATATGAACTTTTGTCTATGCGCAGAGGTGTCAAAGGAGGAAATAAAAGAAGCGGCTTTCCAATTGGGAGCACTAAAAGCCCCTGGTCCAGATGGTTTCCCTGGTATCTTCTTCCAAGCGTATTGGAGTTACATCGGCCCATCGGTCATTGCTGCTGTTCAGAATTCCTTTAAATCAGGTACTATTCCCTTGGCCCTAAATCACACTGATCTTGTCCTAATTCCTAAAGTCCAATTCCCTTCCCGTGTGTCTGATTATCGGCCTATTAGTCTGTGCAATAATCTCTATAAAATCATATCCAAAATCTTGGCTAATAGGATTAAAATCTATCTTGATAAAATCATTTCGGAAAATCAGAGTGCTTTTGTCCCGGGGAGGCTGATCCAGGACAATATTATCTTGGCACATGAGATGTTCCATTTTCTAAAAAATAAAACAAAAGGAAAAAAATTCAGCTGTGCCATAAAGATGGATATGAGTAAGGCCTATGATCGGATAGAGTGGGATTTTTTGAAGGCGGTTATGGAAAAAATGGGATTTGGGGAAACCTTTGTTAAGTGGATAATAATGTGTGTCTCTTCTGTTACCTTTAATATAAATGTCAATGGGAAGTTGATGGGTACGGTGACTCCTACTAGAGGGATCAGACAAGGGGATCCCTTATCCCCATATCTGTTTATCTTAATTGCGGATGTCTTGTCTAAAGGATTATCCACAGCTGCTAGATCTGGAAGCCTCAGGGGTATCAAAGTTAAAAAATCTAGCCCTGATCTAACCCATCTCCTATTTGCAGATGATTCCTTGTTTTTTCTGGAAGCAGGGGTAGGGGATTGCAAGCTATGAAGGATATTCTACAGGACTATTGTAAAGCTTCGGGTCAAGTCTTAAACTATTCCAAGTCATTCTGTTCTTCAGCAAAAATTCCCCGAATAGTGGAAAACTGAGGTCAAAAGCAGCCTTAATATAGCTAGCACTGAGGATCCTGGTTTCTATTTGGGATTACCTACGCTATGGGGAAGATCTAAGTGTGATGCTTTGTTCTTTGTCAAAGAAAAAGTTTTAAAGAGATTACAGGGGTGGAAACAAAAGCTACTTAATGAAGCTGGGAGGGAAGTTCTTGTAAAATCTGTGGCCTACGCTATCCCCACATACTCTATGGGGATATTCAAGTTTCCTATCAAGTGGTGCCAGCAGGTTAATTCTCAAGTCATCAATTTCTGGTGGGGTCAGCACCAAGGAGGGAACAGAATGCACTGGATCAATAAGGATGGGCTATGTAAGGCTAAGGAAGGAGGAGGGCTGGGGTTTAGGGACTTACATCTTTTCAACCTAAGCCTTCTAACCAAATTAGCATGGAGGGCACAACAAAACCCTCAAGCTTTATGGGTGAGGTATCTAAAAGGAACCTATTATCCCAATTGTAGCTTTAAGGAAGCTGGGAAGGGAAGCAGGGCATCCTGGGGGTGGAGTAGCCTAATTGAAGGGAAAAAGATCCTGTTTAGTAATGCAGGATGGATCGTGGGCAAAGGGGACAGGATAAAGGTTGGATCAGACAGGTGGATACACCACATGCAGAATAAATGCCTATCTAAAGGAAGTATCATTGATCCTAACTTGAGGGTTTGTGATATCATAGATAAGGAAAATGCTGAATGGAATGTAAGAGGCATTCGAAACTTACTTTCAAATGAAGAGCACAGAGCCATCCAGAGCATGCCAATTCCAAGTCCAAGTGTAGAGGATCGCCTTGTTTGGCCCTTTAATAGGAGGGGGGAATGCACAGCCAAGTCGGTATATCACCTGCTGCACAAGGAAAGGAACCTGTATAAGCAAGAAAAACCAACCTCCTCCATTCAAGTGGATAGAAACACTTGGAAGCAAATATGGGGTCATAGTTCTTTACCGAAAATTAGTCATTTCCTGTGGAGGATTTTGTCAAATGTGCTTCCAGTGATGGGTAACCTATACCAAAGACGAGCTTCCAAATCCAAGCAGTGCCCTTTTTGCAGTGAGGAGGAATCAACTGAACATGCCATACTGTGTTGTAGTTGGGTCACTTGCGTATGGTTCGGGGTCCTAGGGCTAACGGTTTGAAAGGAATCAAATTAGCTCTTTCAACCAATGGTGGGAAAACCTAGTAGGGTTGGGGTAGGTACCAAAGAAGGAAGGAAAGCGGAAGGTAAAAGAAATTGGAGAGGTTGCATGGGGGATATGGAAAGAAAGATGTGATGCGATCTATAATCATAGATTTCCAAACCCTAACTCAACAACTCATCGAATTAAAGCAAGACTGAAAGAGATGCTGTACCTTAATGTAGCGATCAGGAGGAAGGAAACTTGTGGAAAGCCACAGATGCCGTGGAGACGAGCGCATCTGGAGCGGCGAATCTCCCTCGGAGAATTGTGACAGAGAAGGGAGACGAGGGTCTGAGCTGGAGCGGGTAGGTCATGATCGACGAGTTCGGCTGGAGCTTCTGAAATCACGAATCATCGGGTGGAGCAGGACTCTTACGAACGATCTGGGAGGCATCAATCTCCAAATCCACGAGTGGCCCAAAGGCTTAATTTCAATGGAGGCCCAATCATTAGACTGAATTCGGATGGGTCTTGGACAGGTTCTAAGGAGATAGGGGAATTGCTGTTGTGGCTAGGAATCAGTCCGGTCGCTTAATAGGGGGAGCCTCGGAGATGAATTATTTTCCTTCTGCTGAAGCTAGCGAAATTGCGGCCCTGAATTTGGGCCTTCGTTTAACTAAGGAAAAAGGATGGAGGAATATCCGGTTTGAATCGGATTGTTTGCAGGCGGTCCGAGCTTTCAAAGGCCAGCAAGATGGGCTCCATTGGTCCTCTAAATCTTACTTTGATGAGGGCTCGGTTTTGTTAAATTCGCTGCAAAATGTATCTATCTCCTTTGTTTTGTTAGAAGAAAAGCAAATTGTATTGCTAATTGGGTAGCTTCGATGTTTAGGAGGAGAATGTGTCCGTTTGATTGGTGGATCTCCACCCCATTCTCACTCCAAAAGCTACTTTTGCGTGAATGTTCTGGTCGAACTGATTATCATGTCATATTCCCGAATGGGTAGTTTATTGAATGAAATGGGTTGATCTTTGGTCAAAAAAAAAAAATTGTGCTTAACATCCAATTCATATATATCATGTCACATTGATAATTTTGCAAATGGGCACAATTTCACAACGAACACATTATGTAATTCGTTACACGATATATAGCTCGGTATTAACATAGATTGATTTTATAATATGCAATTCTGTACAATAAAATAGTTGCCATGATAAAAGTGAAAGTTATAATACAAGTAATAGGAAATAACTATGTTTATAGACTGTCTAAATTATATAATAAAACAAATATATGACATGTTGACATTGTGAAAATTTTCAATCGGGAATATGAATGCTTAATGTAAAGTTTAAATAAAATATATAAATTTTTCAAGCGGTTAAAAATTTATAGTAACTGATTAAAGATAAATCAAACTTTCAAGTGATTTCAATAGAGTAATAATGTTATAATAAGATCTTCAATTAAAGGATATCATCACTTCATGTTAATGTGTCATATGAGTTCAATCCATTGGTGTTACAACAGCAACATGATCGGATCCTCTATTTGGACTACTGAGTGTAATATAAGATAAAGCATTAGGATTAAACAGTTGAAATGCATAATGGTATATTCAATTATCATGCAATTGATTAAATATCGATCAATTTAAACTAGAAAAGAATCACGCACAACCAATTGTTCAACCCAATTCAATCAAGTCGCACGTAAGATCATATTCTCACGACAATTATTATATTATATAAGCTCTATAAGACATTGAAATACAAAAGAGAGTTCTTACTTGTTTCAAGCTGCTTTAATGTCCATTGACTAACTGGTCACGTCATTGGGTTCTTAGGCACAAACGGAGCAAATTTATTGTAAAAATCAATGTTTTCAGAACCGAAACGGGATTTGATCCGGACAAGCTAGAGGGTCAGGGGTCGAGGGATCAGACCGGATTCAATCGGGTCATAAAAAAATAAAAATATAAGGGATAATTTAATTATAAAAGACCAATATATGTGTCATCACTCAATTAAATATATTTGAAGTAAATTCATCAATTAATTATTAAATAAATATGATTTAATGATTATATTTTATAAATTTATAATAAAATATGAATAAATATTTAAATTTCTAGTTTTTATTTTATTTTTTTGGTTCGGATCAACCAATCTGGGTCGACTGGTTCGACTGCCTTGGTTTCTCGGTTTGATTGCCTAGGTCGACCGGGTCAATCCAGATCTCATCGGTTCGTTGCAAAAACGAGTCTTAGGCAAGACCCGACCCGACATTAATGCCGGTTCCAATCGAACCAGGTTGAATCGGCTAGTCCAAGCCAATTCCGGTCTAACAGGGTTGAATTCGCCAGTTTTGACAACCATGGTAAAAATAGGTCACAATGAGTTCCAATGTTAGATATACGATCATCAGAAATTGTTCACTTCGCTTAACAAATAAGATTATAATAAAATTGTTATTCTTACGAATGATATATAGCTGCAACAACATTTTCATTCAATTAAGAATATTTTGGAAAAAATCTATCCCAGTATTGAGTCGCTATTAGGTTTGAGTAATGATTATTCAATATTTTCTATAATAAGAATATTGATAGAATTGTTATCATAGTTATCTAAATGTCTTAATAATCTTTCATAAGAAATAAAATTGTATTAGAATTGTTATTACAAGCACTACATTTTTAAAGTTTGTTTGATTTTACCATGGTTGCGAATAAATATTTTAAATATAAGTACAAGGAACATATCGTTTAGAATCTTACTTGTTCGTCATATAATATATGGTACTTTTTTCATTACACATTAGATACTAACCTAAACATTTTCACTGGTCCACAACCGAAATCCCCAATTTCAATATTGAAACGGGAAGTGCTATAATTTATTCGTTAAAAATAAAAATAAAAATAATATTTAATATTAAATGTAGATAACTGATATAATATTAAGGTTTTTAACGCTTATTTTAAATATTTGTTTAGAATATATATTTAATTATATACAAACACACTCAACTTGAATTATTGTGTTAACAATATAGAACTATAAAATACTTTAAAGGCAAACAAGCACCATAGTTTCATATATCTATTTATCGTTGTAACTCGCTTGATAGTCAAAGTAAAAAACATTTCCTTTCTCCTACTCATCGTAGGACACAATTTTACTAAGATATATCACATCCTTTCCAACACATATGCATTCAAATACTAAAGAAAGTAAATTTGAATTCCTTTAAATGTGTATTTAGAGTCATGCTCAAGTCATTCATTATTATATAATCTACCCAATTTATGTCATGTAAATTTTCATTTATTTCCATAGGTTTTTATCAGTTACCGTATTGGTAAACACAGTTTAAACTTTAAACAATCTATATTCAAATTAGACATTGGCACGGTTCGAGTCGGTTCCGGACCCGAACCGGAACCGGAACCGGAACCGCCAAAACCGGGGCGGTTCACAGTTCCAAGGAACCGTCGGTTCTGGCGGTTTCGGTTCCGGTTCACGTGAACCGGTTTTTATTTTATTTTTTTTTTGAGAAATTATGAACACAAGGAAGTAAAACCTTCAATGGCATATGGCACTAAGTTTCAACCACGTAATCGTATTGATGGTAACCATTTTGAAAAGTCATTTATTATTTTATTCATATATTAATAAATGATTAGTAGTTATTCATAAGGTGTAGAAATTACTTATTTGCTTACTAAATATTTTCCCATGAACACAAGGCATTGTGGAACCCGTCTACTGCATTTCAATTCCTTTTTCTCGAATGTCATAACTCCCATCTCTTTTATTATTTATTTATTTAAAAACGTACATATTTTTAATTTTAGCCTTTGAAGACCTGCATCATGTGCAGTTTTTTTTTTTAAATTCAAATATTTGGCGTTTCCGAACCCGGTTGGAACCGCCGGTTCGCCACGCTAAACCGCTTGATCCGCTGGTTCCGGCGGGTCCTTGGACGTTCGAAACCTTCACCAACGGGACGTTTCCGGATCAGGAACTGCCGATGACGGTCGGGACGGTTCGCAGTTCGAAACCGTCCCGTGTGATGTGTAATTCAAATGTTTTTTTTTTTTTTTATTCCCCAAGAAAGTTATGTTCAAATGTTTGAAAAGCTAAAAAGTACGAAGAAAGTGCCCCACATCATGATGTACAAGAAGTTACCCACTCATTAGATTTTCAATGCAAAACAAATTACGCATATAATCCAAATTAACCAATAATAAGCCTTAGGAAGGCGTTATTTCTTCTAGAATGCTCCTTAAAACGTGCCATATCGTTTGTTTTTTATGCTTCCGCTATGACGCCCTAAACAATTATTTTCGAATATTTTACAGCAATTAAAAAATGAAAAATTAAATAAATAATTGTTAATAAAATTATCATAAAGTGGATTAGGTTGTGATGAAGATGGAATAGCTAGGGCTCTTATCTCGGTGCAATTTCGGTCTCATTTATCTCAAGCGACTGGCAGGCGCAAAGGAGTTTATAATTTATAGAATTCTGAACCGTCCCTTCCTCTGCGTCTGACACTGTCAAACGTTCATTCATTCACCTGTAATTATTATTATTTAATACAAAAATAATAAATAAAAGTGCAACCTAGGTTCCTGTGTTGCACCATATGAATCTTTGACTGCATATCGAATTAGGGACATCAGCAAATGCTCATAGTCTAATGGAACACGGGATTTCAGGGCATCCTTTTCAGTCGGACTTTCGAAATAATTAATATAAATTATTTTAGTTTTATTATATTTTTATAAATCGAATATAAATTTTTATGTATATAATCTTTTATAAAATGTATAATCATATTAAAATATACATAATGATTTATTAAAAAGATGTCAAATTTATAATCTGATCTCATTCATATATAAAAATTCAATTTAGTACTAAAATGGTAAATTCAATATAAGATCAAAATTTTTTTAATTCTTTTACTATGTTTTTAAAACTTTTATTATATTTGCTGATGCAGACTGATATATACTCCTACTCTTGCACCATATTGCAATAATAAGCTCTCTTTACAACAGCAAATATAAAAAATGATATTAATGAAGTTATAAAATAACTGTAGAAAATTTATAAAATATTAAATTTATCATTTTAAAGTCTAAAAATAAATTAAATTTTGATGTAAAATTATTATACTAAATTTAAACTTTTTAAATACTTTAAAAAAGTTATTTAAGATGCCTTTAAAAAGAAATGACAATGCTAACACATGTACCATCCACTATTGAAAGGGTAAGAAAAATAAATAAATAGAAAAGATGCTCAATTGTTCCACAATACCCAAAAAGAAAAAACGCAAACATCGAACTATTAATGAACATTTCGGCCAAAAAAACAACTGTTAATGAACAGTTTATATAGTATAGATTCCGTGCAACAAAATATTTCCCCCGTGTATCAACAAAAATTTCTTTTGTATGGAACGAGAATTGGACAGGACGACGAATAATATAAAAATGAGATTTGAATTTTTATAAAAAATTATATTAGGTATTTAAAATTTGATTTTAAATAATTTGTTATATAAAATAAGTTTTATGTATATTTTTCATATATAAAGTTTAGTTTTAAATAATTTGATACATAAGTAATTTTTATATGTACTTTTCTATCTAAAGTAAATTCAATCCATAAAAAAAATATATGCAAATTTTGTTTCAATATTAAAATTATTTAAACCAACTTCAAATACTATATAGAATTTTTTATAAAAATTTAAATACCATTTTTACGGACATGTCATGAACATTCAAGCTCGTCACACTTGGTTTTAGTATTATACTCAAACCAATCTTATCGAAATTGGATCAACCCTATCCATCTCATTTGACCCAATATTTGAAAAAATAAGAAATATCTATTAAGAAACCTTTTACCAAAATAAATAATATTATAATGATCAATGATATGATGATAGAACATTCATCATTGTGTCATTTTTCCAACCTAATAATGGGTAAAACTAATCGTGAAAATGTTTAGAAAATATGCTTGATGAATAATGTTGCATGTTTTTCTCTCCTCTTTATCTTTATTTGTTATATAAGAAAACTAGAAATAATAGATTCAATCCGACATGAAAATGGATAAAAATATCCCTTTTTTCCCTTAATTTTACATATTTGCCTCTATTTTTTTCCTCTCATCTACCTTTAATTGCTCCGATACTGTTTTTTTTTTTTTTTTTAGTTTGCCAGTTTCAATACTTAATTAAATTATACAAAAGATGTTATAAAGTGGAATATAGTTTTTATTGTTTAAGATTAGAACTGACACATTGGTTTTTTTTTTTTTAGCCAGATGCTTTTCTTTTAGTTTGAATTGAGTTTTTGTTTATTTACTTTATTTAAAATTTATTATATTTGGACGAGTCGGATTTTTCATTAAGCCATAACTATGACCTATGATCCGACCCTAATCCTTATAGTGTGGTAAAAAAAGTTTCAAACTTGTCTCAACAAGTCAAGTAATTGAATACCTAAAACAACTCATTCCTTTGCATCCCCAGACTTAGTTCCTACCAATAAATACTTCCTAACAATTTTTTTTTTCTTTTCCTGTTGTTTTTTAAACAAAATTACCAACTCTAAAATTGACGCTTTATTTGGTATAATGGAATGAATTAAGATGGAAATATTGCAAAAGGAAAGACAATGGAGTAGATGAATTATTGAAGATTTTGAAGTGTTTCTTGTGTTTGGATAATGAAGGGACAAAAATGATGAAATTTTAATCGTTATAAAAGAAAAAATAAGAGATAATTGTAAATTACATATGATCCTAAAATAATAAGTAATTAAAAAAAAGATATAAAAGTAATTTCTAAAATTTCCTATTTCTTTCCTTATCTCTGCATTCTCGAGGGATAAAAAAATAATAAGATCTAGAGAAATTACTATGCCCATTATCCCATTCCCTATGAAAACATAAGAAAATTAAATTTAATCCACTCGTTTTCTTCCCCTCCCAATTATTCCATTCCAAATTTTTCATATCAAATGGTGTTAGAGATATGAAAGGGGAATTTCGGCATTTGATCCTAAAGGAAGAAAGTGTTATTAAAAAGGTTAAAAGAAATATAATATATATATACATACATACATATAATATATATATATATATATTCTTTTAAGATTGATTGCATATTTCCAAAACAGGAAGAGCGACAATTTTATTCTTTTATTCAAGAGCAAGTGCCTTTAACATCCATTACATTTGTATATCTTTTTGTTCATATAAAGGTAGACATGCGTTAAGATGTGCTATTCAAACTTCAGCCAATGACATGACAATTGAAGCCTTCTTCATAGCAATTGAATATTATAGTGGGAAAAACTTTACAAAATTAAATATGGAAGGCTGACATCTTAGTACTGTAGGAAGGTTAATTTTAGCAAAGAAAGAAACCCATTAGGTTAATTAGAGACAGTATCTGCCCCAGAAGGAAAGTAAAGAACTGGGGTTAGTAAATTTACAAGTTAGAAACAAAGCAAGTGCCATGAAAGGTGTAAGAGTGGAAAGGAGAAAAAGTTTGTTGGACTACTTTATGATCAACTAAGTATAAATGCCTAAATACCGAAGAGACAATAAACCCTCCTAAATCTTCATCCTTCTATATAAGAAATCACAGCTAGCCAATGATGGATAAAGGAGGAATGTTATTGCATTTTAGGTAATTGTAAACATGACTAGTAGGTTAGAAAATTTTCATTGAGAAAGTTGATACAAGGTTGATTAATAAGAAAGCAATTAACCCATCCATGAGAGATTACTTGGTAGTTAAACAAAATGGATGAAAATACAATTAGCTTCCCAATATCCAACCAACTTCTGTAACCTTATGCCAATCCTACTTAACCCTAGTAAATAAAATTAGAAGGAAACATTATTAATGCACAATTGAACCCTTCTTTAAGTGATATAAATATTCCAAATGAGATCAAAAGCTATAACAAGTGTGAAAACATTGGGAGCTGATATGGCATTCTAAGCTTATATCTGAGATAAACCATATTTATGAAGATAATACATCATATCTTACCTATTGCTAATAATTTGAAAGCTCGAAATATTTCAAACTCTACAAACCCACCACTTCCCCTCTACGCCAAATCCTCTCGCGAACTTATTATTACATGAAAAGCATTCCTAAGATTACCTTGGGAATCCATGCATGTTATTCACATCCCTCTTTTCAATATGTTTCTAAATTGATAAGAGACAAATCAAAATACAAAGGATAATAAATCATTGTGTATTTAACCAATTAAACCTATTCTCTTAGGCTTATGCTTCGGAGGTTTGGTTTTCCAGATAAATTGATTTTTTAATTGAAGAATGTTCAAAGAATTTAGAATAGCCGATAAGAGCTTTAGCTCATTAACAATAATGTTATGTTGTTGTTAGCAATTACAGATACAGACACTTTTTTTAATTTTTTTTTCTAACAAGTTGTTTATAAAGATTTATAGATACTAATAAAAAAAAAGTTTACAGTTCTCATTAAAAGATCAAATAAATTAAATATAGATAAAATATAAATATAAATCGAACATATTTACATGTGTCATTTGAAAAAATATAGATACAAATGAAAAACAAACTATTCAAACAGACCCCATAAATGAAAAAGAAAAGAAGTATGATCAAAAATTAAAAGCAAATCTAAAATGGCAAGCTCCAACCTAAGGTTGGATAAAACTTAATATAAACAATTCCCTTAAATCATTCAAATTTGAGCTCATTGACACTAGAATTTTTTTCTCCTTTTCCTTCATTGGGTATTAGCATACTCTTCAAAATAAGACATTGTACCTTATGGTTTGTACAATGACACAAGAGTTCACTCCAAAATTCAAAGCTTCAGTTTTGTTTAGCAACTATTTACAACTATAAAGTTATAGTAGCTCCACGTGCATCACTTGTATCCTAAAACTCCCCACTACTAATTGACATGGTTCTATTTATATTTGTATGTACATTTTATTTGCATCTGTATAAATTTGTATCTAATCCGAATTACTTGCATATGAGTAATTAAGATTCATTTTTTAACAACTAGTTTTTGACAAACATCTAACACAATATATATATATATAATATAATATCAAACAGATTAAAATAGACAAACCAAATGGATAGAAAAGAGCTTTGAGAATAACTATATAAACCTAGCAACTAACCTAGACCATTTGACAAGATGCTACACACTTTTTTCCTTTATTTCTACTTCCAAAATGAAACATTAATTAACATAAATAGTTATAAACACAATTCAATCACAACAATATCAATTCACATAATCATTCAATAATGCTTATTTGTGCTTAAGAAAGAGAAGTTTTGTTGATAAAGAATATTTGACTATAACCCAACAAGTTAAACATTGATCTAATGGGATGGGAATCCCACAAAAGCTCCATCACGTAGTCATTTTAGAAGCTCCATGAGAACCTCAACCTAGCAAGGACCTCGGTCCCAACTTTGAGCCCTATGAGGGCTTTAGCCTTGTGAGGTTTTAGCTTTGTTCTTGAACCCACACGGATCTCCTTACTCTTTTGAACCCCAAAACTAACTTAAGTATTAGAATGACCATGTCGAACAACTCTGACACACCACTAACCATATATTACGTTTACAGATATACCATATTCCTACATACATCACCACTAGCGACTCATCACTTACAACCATTTCTCTCCTAGGATTGAAAAAATGTCATAATAACTGGACATGCGCGATTAAAAGCCAAATACAAATTATATTTTGTCTATACTGGCTCTGCACGTATATAAGCATTATTGGAAAAAAAAAAAAAACATAAATAAAAAGCTTAATCTTATTCAGAGGTGCATGAATCTCTCAGTTGAAGTGCTCTAATTAAGTATTAATCTTTTAATGAATTTGGGTGGTCCATGATTGTTGTAACTTTGGTTATTAAATGGTTAACTGTCTTTTGGCCTCGGCTTAATGTTTGTTTAATTGAATTACTTTGGAAGAATAAAAAGGTTGTTTCTTTTTTTGTTTTTTTTAATTGCCTTTCAGAAATGTCCTAGAGATTCCTTTAATTGGACGCTTTTTTATAACATGAGTGAGTGATGGTCATGCCCAATGCGCCATCCCGTTCTGCCTCTTATTCAATTTGAAGTTCCATGCTCCATCGGGCATAGATTTTGCTTCCTCTTTTGGATGTGGGAAAATCTTTCAAGGACATAATTAAAATTATCCGAAGAGACGAACCTCGGCGAGGAATTCAAAATTTTGGTTTGATCTTTCTTTTGTCTTCTGTTCACTGTCATTGACTCCTGTAAGGGGAATAAATTCTTGGAAGTATATTCTGGCACACCGATGTGATGATGCCGCGATTAGCGCTTATGTGTTCGATCTATGATTCGAACGCTGTACAAAATTATGCAAATCGTGTTTTAATATTTTAAATGGTAGGAAAAAAAAATTAACATTTTCATTTATCCAAACATGCCATATTAGCATACCTTTAACCGACTATTGATTCTAATTCGTATCAATTTATATAGTCAATTTTGTTTTTTTAATCACTTAAAATATTAATTCCTTATTTGAACACAACTCAATCAATCCCTTCCAACATAATATATATATTTATATTTTATTTATTTATTGTGATACACTCATTTTTATTATTTATGCACACTTAACCATTTATTTTTTAAATTGGGTGCTTAACCCTCCATATTATAAAGGTGTTTTCAAACCCTATTTATTATTTTTTCTTGTAATAAAACAGACTAAAAATAATATAAGATACTTTTTATTATTTTTAAAGTATAAAATGGTCATTTGGAGGTTAAAAAAACATTTCTTTCAAAGATTTGAAGATTTAAGTGCACAATTTGAAAAATGAGAGAGCTAAGTACACATGGGGCATATATAAGGGAGTATTTGTAATTTACCATATACATGCACATATACACATTGAAATTGCACCTGATGTATAAAAAAATAATAAATAAACACAGCAATAATATGGTAAGTTCTCTTCTATTTTCCACAATAGTTTAACTATTTCTTATTTCTCTAAATTATATTTCCCATTCTAACTTGCATTATTAGTTTTTTCTTTTTTTTTTTTCCTATTATAACAGGATGGGAAACTGAACATAATGCATCCCACTTAAAAGACCTATGATAATACCACTATACTATAATATCATTTATTTATTTATTATTTAACTAATGGTTAGTCATGTGAGTGTCATGTGATCTTATCCTTCATGTGGCCTTGTAGAAGTTCTTAATTCAATCAGGCATGGAGGAATGTGACTTAACATTGACTGTGAAGAGAAACATGTGATCTTAATAACTTGTCGGTGTTCGTGACAAGTGAAGAAGTTTAGTAATTGACTTCACTCTATTTAAGTAGGAGTTGGGTGTTATAGCTTGTCGAATGAACTATTCAATTCTTAAGAATAAAACTTAAGCAACGCAATATCATTTGTTTGAATCTTCTCATCGGTCAAATGAGGAGAAAATTCTTATTCATATTTTTTGAAGCTTATCTTATTCATCACTTGACTCCAATGATCAAGATATAGGCCTTTTGTAATTAATGGTCTTTGTGAGCAACAGATGGGATGTTTTCTTCATTATTGCATACGCAACTCCACTTAAGAATTTTTTAACCCAAGCATAAAATAACTTTGTTGAATATACAAGCTTAAATTACTACAACTACTACTATAACAGAAAAGGGGGGAATTGAACCCAGTACATCCCACTTGGGAAACCAATAGTAATACTAATATGCTATAATGTTATTTATTATTATTTAACTAATGGTTAGTGTCATGTAATCTTATACTTCATGTGGCCTTAGAGAAGTTTTTAACTCAATTAAGCATGGAGGAATGTGACTTGATAGTGCCATGAGAAGAGAAATAGGTGATCTTAATAGCCTATCAATGTTTGTGACAAGTGAAGAAGTCTAGTAGTCGATTCCACTATATTTAACTAGGAGTCAAGTGTTCTTCTTCGAATTAACTATTTAATTCTTAAGAATAAAACTTAAGCAACACAATATCATTTGTTTAAATTTTCTTCATCATTCAAATGAAAAAGGACAAAATACCTATTCATACATTTTAAAGCTTATCTTATTCATCACTTGACCCTAATGATCAAAATATAAACTTTCTATGATATTCACTTAATGGTCTTTGTAACCAACGGATATGATGTATTCATCGTTATTGTATATATAACTCCTCTTAAGAATTTTATAACACAAGAATATAAATAGGTTTGTTGAACATACAAGATTACAAAGAAAGGTGAAGAGTGATCAAAATGGTTCGATAGCTCATATTCCAAGCCTATCAAATTAAATCCTCCTAAAACAACTTTAAACAACCAATTATGATTCCCTAAACCCTAGCATTATGTAAAAGAATATATCCACAATATATATTTAGATTAACCACATGCCAAATTAGTTCAAAACAGTGGAAACCATAGCTTAAGAAGCATCTTATACAACATAATCAATATTTCATACTAAATAAAATATCGAGAAAATGACAAATAACTCTCATAATTTCAACTTACCATCTTAACAAGCGCTGAGATAATTGCCATCTGACTAGCACTATGAGGCATGAACCATTTAAACAATTAAAGATTAAAGACCATAAAAAGGAAGTTTAGTCATCCGAAGGACTACCTTTAGCTATTTGAATGACTAACATCGCATGCAAGAAAAATTTAATTACAGGTTTATGTTTTTTTATTACAAATTTAGTTATATTTTCACTCCATTGCTCTTAATTTCTATATATAAACACATTATCTAAACCTTTTTTCATATTGAATAATAAGGGTAACTCTTATTTATCATTAGTTTATATCAAGAAACACTTAATTAATTATGACATCCATGATCACTAGATTACAATGAGCACTAAGAGTTGGTCTATAGAAATTCAATCCTTAGTTCATTTATTAATTGTTATGCAAGCCACAATCGTTCAATCATCTAATTTTAATCATTCATAAACTCAAAAATACAATAGATATAATACTTTTTTACTATATACGATATTAATCTAAATTTTGAGTATTGAAATTTATCCTTATCATGTTTTGGATCTGATTTAATGGTTTAACCGTTTGAGATATCTTTGTTATATCAAAGTAAATTTGCAACAATATATTCTTCCATGTGTAGTAAGTGATCATTTTTAACCTCTTGAGAAAATCTTTGAGAATTGTTTGGCTACGAATCTTCAGTAGTTTTTAGCATATGTGTGAGTAGTTGGTGTGTACTTAGTAGTGGAGTAATTTATGGCAACTAGAGGGCTCGTATTAACAGTGAATATTACATGCTCGATGAATTGTTTAAATGAGGATTTTCATTGAATCTTTTATATCGTGATAATATGCAGAATCAAAGTGTGAATGGAGGAATTGGTACCAGGGCAATGGCAACAATAGCCATAAAAAGTTAAGAGAATATATAGAGAATGACTATAGAACAACACATAGTGAACCTCATTGAGATGATGTATAACTGTTGCTATGCAAACTATATTGATGCAAATTCTAGGGAGCAGTTTAATGGCATGCATAAGAAATGTGTAAAGGGGATAATTAGCAATGAAACATAAGAAAGATTAACTTTTGTGTAGTGCGATTACTGCAGCTGGTCGATCAAGTGCAATAGGTATGATGGTCGACCTGAGAGAAGCTTTGAACTAATGACATGTGTAAGATGTCACAAAGAGAGGCCTCGAAGAGAATAAGCAAAGCCGGTTTCTTGAGTGTGCGAATGTAACAAAGATCAAATCAGATGGATTCAATCGTCTTAGACTCTTTTTTCATGAAGCAGCTACTTTGATTCTTTTTGGTGTAATTTCGATAGAGTTTCCGCCTTACTCTCGATCTTAACAATATGCAAAATTCTCCCTAAATGAGAAGAGCAGCCTCCTATTTATGGATGTTAGATGCTGATGCTAGCTCTTGGATCGTCATTCATAAGGATCTAACGGTTGAGATTGAAGCCTTCCTTTGTTTAATAATGGGTTGGGCTTGAAAAAAGTCTAAAGGCTTTTATAATATAAAAGAAGTCAATTATTTATTTAAAATAGGTTTTTTTTTCAATATAATAGGGCTTAAGACTTATTGTAATCAAACAAAGCCCAAATTAACCCATGAAGATATTTTGTAGTCTATTTTCAGTGCACAAGAAAATCGAATTAGGGCGAGAGTGGAATAAACCGATCCGACGATCCATGTTTCGAGCCTACTAAGTCAAATCTCTCTTTGACATCTCTTATTAAACTCGGTTTTCTAAGCCTTATCACTAGCCGAGAAACCAACCTGTGACATTAAATTGAGCCAAAAGACTAATTACCGAAATAAACCTTTACAACTTTTAGTGGGGTATTACTTTTCCACCATAAAAATTTTAAACTAAAGCTCAGATTTTACTTAAACTATAAACCTTAATCCAAAGGCCGAGAACTCAACTAATATTCACAACATAATTTAATATAAATCCAAAGTATCGCAATAAAAAAGGTAACATTACATAATGTAATAAAAATATCAAAAACTTTATTTGACTAATAACTAAGATCATCTTACATTAGTAAAATAACCTAATTTCTATAATTACAATTACCCCCACTTTGCTTGATTATGAGTTCCTTTTATGTAGAGACCTATAAATGGGTTAAATAGGTAGAGTGGGACCTGCACACTTTAGTCTACTAGTTAAATGGGCCAAGAAATTTAACTTGTTTGTTAACCAAGCCTAAATCTCTTAGCCTTAACCCAACCCACTTTAGCATTGGCCAACACAGGGCTAGCCCACTAACCTATTCTATTGAATTCACTTAAACATCTTTATGAGCTAGTTTGGTCTATTTAACCTACCCATACTAATCATATAAGATGTACACAATAAAAAAATTAAGTTTTATAAGGCTTTATATATATTAATGATTAATTTTAGGTTAATGTCGTGATTTATACACCAACTTTACATTTTTTTTTTGTAATTATACACCTGAAATTTTCAATTGTCAATCATACACCTTATTAGATATTTAGTTGTTATCGTTTATATCTCATCTCTTTTTGTTAATATCTATTATCTCTATCATCATGAGCAATCAGTCGCAAAGTGATTTTATGATGTTTTAGTTTGTATTATGATTAATACCAAGTCATATTGTCACGTAAAAAAAAATCACATAATTAATACAAAGCAAAAAAATATGAGATATAAATAATAGAAACTAAATATCTAATTAGGTATACAATTTGAAATTTAAAATTCTAGTTGTATAATTACAAAAATATGTAAAGTTTAGGTGTAAACTACAACTAGAGGTGGGGCAAGTGGGTTAATTTGGCCAACCTAGCCAGACCCACTATAGCCTATGAGTTAAACGAGCCAAAAAATTTAGCCCAATTTAAAAACGGACCAAAATTTTTTAAGCCTAACCCAACACACTTTGGACTGTGGGTTAAATGGGTTAGCCCATTTCTTGATCCATTTAACCCGCTTGTATATATCTATGGGTTAAACAGGCCAAATTGACCTATTTAACCCATTTATACTAATTGAATAAAATATATATAAAAAAAATTAAGTTTTGTGGGGTTTTAAATATATAAATGGTTAATTTCATTATTATTATAATTACTTATATATTAAAATAAATATTTTAAAACAATTTTAGATATCATATTTCATGTGAAACAATAAATATATACTTCAAAAAAATATTATGATGCATATACATCAATTTGTCATTCATTGTTACAATTAATACATAAGTTTAAGCTTAAGTATGAAATACCCAAAAACAATACTATATTAATTATTTTCGTCACTTATTTTATTTTATTTTTTTATACAAGTGGACTAGTAGGTGGACTAGTAGATCAATCCACTTAAGCCGTGGGCCAACCCACTTTGGCCCGTAGGTTCAACACGCTGAAAAACGTTAACCCTAACCCATTTTCAAAGTGGGTTAAATGGGCCGGTCCATGGGGCACAACCCACTTGCCCACCTCTACATGACATCATCCTTATTTAATTATTTTATAATCACTTAATTAGAACAAGTTTTTGCAAACAATTTATTGGATATTTATGTTATGTTTAAATTGATAAATATAAGAGTGTTATAATGCATGTGCATCAATCCATCCTCCTTTGTTGACAGTAACATATCAACTGAAGCTAAACATAAAATAACTAAGAACAGTGCTACATCAATAATCATTTTTCTATGTTTTTTTTCCCTTTTCACAAGTGGCCTAGTGGGGCAACATCACTCACATGGGTAGGCCCACTTTAGTTTCGAATTGAGTAAGCCAGGTATAATTGGCCCGCTGATAAATAGGCTAAAAAAAGGTTGACCTAACCATTTTAAAAACAGGTAAACACGCGTCCACTAACTTTATAGAAAAAAATTACACAAATATTGAACAGGCATTTCGCAATATTACATATAAAATGTTATTTAAATATGCGATTCAACCAAAAATTATACAGTATTAAATCGCATATTCAAAGACCATTTCATGTTTTCTAAGATGAATCGCATCTTAATAGGACGATTCACTTATTTTATACGTGAATCGCATCTTTAGGATGAAATTCACATGCAAATTCGTGAATCATATGTTAAAAGTGCGATTTTATATCGGTATTTTAGTAATTGATTTTATATACTTAGTATTTGAGTAATTTTAATTTGAGGGTCGATAATCATATAATTATCTCTTTAAAAACATATTAATCAAGTTGTGGCCCATAACTATAATTTTATGGGATCTTAAACCTATCATAATAGGAAAAGCCATAGTTTGATAGATTTAGGACATACTAGATCATGAATAGTGCATTAATTTTTCTTTATGTTGGGGAATCCATTGGTCACAAGGCCTATAATGGATTAATAACTAATTTAAAATATTCAGTTTTTGGAAACTCAAGTATCACATAATCCATATCTAGCTAAATTAAAGTGACGGATCCTTTTTTGCAATTTTACTACTAAACCATACTATATTAGTTAGGTTTTTTAGTATAATAGGACAAAAATCACTGATTGCAAAATATGAACAATGAACATTAAATTTATAAAATATTTTACCAATAATAGTATTCATTCCTTAGGAAAATTAATATAAGATAAGATGATACATTATAATATTAGGATTTTGTTAGTAATTACTATTAGGAATTTCTTAGCTCATTTATAATTGTCATCAAGGAGTGACAAAGCCCAATAATATGCAAAACGTGAAAGGTAGGAAGAGAAAAAGATATTAATTTTCAGTCAAACAAAATTCGTGAGATGGGGACAAGAGGAAACAGACAGTCAAATTTCCATCAACCCACAAAATGAAAGCTTCTTTGTCATGATAATTGAAGGGAAGAACATGCATATGGCTGGCCGGAAAAAAACTCATTGATTGATTGCATTCTTAATGCCGCCCTCATTCAACTTCATACTGCATATATTTAATACATGGTCCCAACAAGGGACGTGGGCAGAATATTTATAATGAGTATGAACAGGAAACATTTTATACCATTTGTAGTGCTCATAATAATAATAACAACAAAAGAAACCGATTATATGTTTAAAAGTATTAAAAAAGTGAATACTTATTATTTAGGTTCTTAACAATTAATTTTTAGTGGTTCACTTAACGATTCTCAAATAAAAAAAAATGTTAACCGTTAACTTATTTGTATCATATCTATATCGTATCTATGTGGTCTATTTATGAGTAAAACGATCAGTTTTTCATTGATATCTATTTCTTGATAAATATTTATTAAAAACAATAAAAATATGATATCAAAATGATTTGAAATGATAAAACAAACATACATTAAAAAGAAGATTTTAGTTATATAAAATATATACTTATAAATTAAAATTTGTTTTTCAAATATTTTAATTAGTTTCTTTTTCTATAATGGGACCTCTCCGGAGGACAATTAACTCTAATTGATTGACTGATCATCACCCACTTAACCATTATATCTAAACTTTTTAGATAATCCATGCAGTGGGAAACAGAGGGAAATGAAATTTAACTTTTCATGATTGTCCCCGTTTCAAAACCCTAGACAATGTGTTTATCCAGAAAAGAAAATTAAAAAAATAAAATAAAGCCTTAGCCTTTAATCATTTCAATCATTTGCACCTTGTCGTTATCTTTGAAAAATTCGAATCACACATAATATAATAAACTAGAAGGAAAAAAAAAAGGAAAGTAAATTTTTAAAAGTTTTCTACTTCGTTGGTGGGTTTGGGGTCAAAAAGTCGTGAGGTGTGTATTCACGTACAAGGGCAGAACCTACTACTACCACTTTTGACACATCGTCGTGGACTGGTCATAGGAGATGACGACGCCTTATCAGTCTCGACTCAAGTACTGTACTTTGGAATTCTGTTTGGGGTATTGGAATCGCTCTCTTTGAATTTTGCTTTTTTATCTATTTCCTAAATTTAATGGGAAAACATGTGGTCCGCAGATTATCTATTGTTCTTTTTTTTTAATTATTTAGTAAAACACATTTATTTATATTAATTTTACTCTCCGTACGAAAGCGTGAAAATGAGAAATAGTAAACTATTAAGAAAAGATTTATTGATATAATATCACTCATATATCATGCGTAATATTTAATAAATCATTTATATATATATATATGTAATATATAATAATTAATTAATTTTTTATTAAAGCAATATATAAGTAAGCTAATCCGTTTGTTTACTTTTCTATAATAGCAGTTTCATCAACTTTATTATATTCATAAAAAATAATATTTTCTTTTCGGTGAGCCACATGGACTAATATAATGCGGCCACATAGGCCATTACAACGCTAACGCAGTGAATCAAACTCCATATCTCAAAAATAAGGATCTGGATCGGATGTCACTAAGTTGTAATTCGTCACATTTAATTTGCTAGAATTGAATAAAATTAAAAATAAACACCAATTCCTTTGTATGTGATTTGGAGCATGTATTTGGGAAAATTTTGTTTTTAATAAAGAATAACAATTCTTTTGAAAAAAAAAAGAAATAGAAATTTTATATCTATTTTATATTACATAGGATAAACATTCCTTATATAGAAATTTTTATAAACCAATCAAAAAAATATATATTCTACAGTAATAAAATTAGAATATCAGTTCTATTCCTATCAATCAAACACAACATTATGGTCTTATTGATTCAGTAAATAAAACGACTTATTAGAGTAGGATTAGATGCTTGAAGAAAATAATTTATTTTTTTTAAATGTTCTTGGTATATTTATAAGAAAATAAATATATAAATAAAATAATAGAAGTTCTATTTAACGTTTCAATAAAATTTTTTTTTCAAAGATTTTTTTTTTCTTGAGGTATTAGTTGTTGACCAGAATTAATGAATTTATGGTGAAAATAAATGCCATAAATCTGTCAGTGGATGTGATTATAATTCACATACTTGATTTAGTATGAGTAAGTGATGGGTTTTATGACAGCAAACAATCCATCTGCAGTTGATGTGAACTTTTCTTTTAGATATACTTTTAGTCATGGTAATAGGTTAATAACAATATAAAAAGCAAAAAAAAAAAAAAAAATTGAGAATACTGTTCAATGTTCCCTTCCCCCCATTAAGGATTGGCGAATCCTTAAAGTAAGCTCAACAACTACCATTTTTATGTTAGGAATCGTCAGTTAAATTGTAATTTTCTGACAAGATAGAAGATACAATAATAGGAATATATTAATACAATATGGTTAAAAATATGACTGAAAAGGTGATACTTGATTCTGTACCATACCAACAAACATTATTATATTATAATTTGATTATTTAATTGTATATAATTTTAATATTGATATAAATATAAATAAAATAAATATATAAAATTAGTTTATGTAAGAAATTTTTACGATCTTATTAATATGATCAATTAATAATTTAATCATCGTAAATTAAAGTTGTTAAATTATTAATAGGACGGATTTCATAAAAAAAATTAACAAGATGATAGGATTTTCTCATCGGTAATACGATTTACTATTTTTAACTATGATTATTAGAATAAGAAAAAAAAAGAAAGGTAATAAACAAAAAGGAAATTATAAATAATTTTCATTAATGGGACCAAAGATTTTCAAAATTGGATGGCCATCCGTGAACTCTATTTCTAAGAGTAACCAAAATGAAAAATGTTGCGTCTTCGTTCCATCTTATAAAGCATTTTGTCTCTGTGTCATCACTCTCACAGAGAGGGACAGAGGACACTGAGAGAGAGAGAGAGAGAGAGAGAAAGGGAAGGATGGAATACGAGAGGATAGAGAAAGTTCAGGTACGCCTAAGCATTTCTTGTTACACGCAATGACGAAACATGGATGGCCCATCTCCTAATTTTACTTGAATTGAACTTTCAATTCACAATTCCAGTTCCGTTTTCAGAACTTTCTTCTCTTTGTTTGGGAAATCAAAGCATTGGGTTTGGTTATATACTTAGATTTCTTTGTCGGAAACAACGTAATGTTAATTCTTCAATAAACAGCTAGTTTCTGTTTTCAAGATGCTTACTTTTCTTGTGGATATTCAAATTCTAGTTGTATCTTCTTCTTCCTGTTGAGTAATATATAATGAGAAGATAAAGATGAAGTTTTTTCACTTTTAGTTAAAGTTAATTTAGTCAAAAGATTGTGACCTTATTTATCGATTAGAATAGTAATTTGATTTTTCAATCTTTTCTTCTTTTTTTCTTTTTTGGTTGTGTTTTTTTGATGTGCAGACTGGGATAATATCTCCAAGTAAATTAAGGATGAAGTTGATGGGTGCTAGAAAGAAGGATGGATCGAATAGTAACTCTTCAAGGACATCTCCTTCCAAACTTGAGGACTCAGAATTTGTCAAAAACAGTTTGTTGAAATCAGATTTTGATGAGGAAGGTAGGTCTTGAAACAACCCATGTTCTATTTTCATTGTATTTCGCTAGAGAAACAACTTTACACATTTTGTTTAAGGTGCTATGAAGTTCATGAAGTGTGCAACAACTTGTGTTACCAATTAAACTAATTTTAGTGCTTCCAATGCTTTACTGGGGAAATTTGGCTTTGTTAGTCGCCTGCATCTATGTTCAATTACGCAAAACATGGATGGAAATGTATGTGCTGCTGAAATTATCTATCTTGTATTAAAATATAATACTTTACGCCATATCTATAAGTTTAAATTTGTAAATTATATGGTTGTGATGCTAAAGTGAATATAGTATCAGAGCAGTAGATCTTTGGTATTCTACATTTGGATGGCCGTGTGCTAACCTGAACAAACCATAGGTTTTAGCTAAAATTATAGTGGAATGTACCTTTTATGGCACTTATGTGTTCTTAAGTAGTTATAATTCTGTGACTTCTGGGGAACCGTGTTTGGCTTGGGTTATGACTTAGGAGGTAGTGGATTTATCCTTCAAATTGGTTCTAGAATTAATTGAGAAGTGTTCTTCTTTTGCTGCAGCTACAAGCGTAGTGGTTTCATCAGTGAATGTGACTGGTGAGTCGAGCGGATTCGACCAGACCTCTTGTCAGTCCAAGTTGACAGTGGTAAAGGAGAATGAAAGTACCAGTCGAGTTAGAATGCAGCATTTACCAAGGGCAGAAGGCAGCAACTCCAGTGTAATTCATCCAATCAGGACGGTAGATGACGATTCTTGATTATGATACAATGCTAGCTCATCAAGCTTTGAATTCCAAGGCAGAGCGATCTGGACACCATCATGCTGCAAGATCTTATTCTAGGCCAATGCCTTCCAAATGGAATGATGCAGAGAAGTGGATAATGAACAAGCAGAGCTTGCAAAACAAGAAAAATGTTTTGCAGAACCAAGCAAACCGTTTGCCTGGGTTGAATACAATTTCGGGTGGCTCTGAGATAGGCGATAATAAATCATACACCATCGGATTGCTGATATAAGAGGGTTGATTTCTGCCAAATGTACCAAATGGGTGCTGAAAGATTCTCTTTTGTCCCTTCTGGTGTAAATCCATCAGGACAAGCGTATGGTGGTAATGCAGCTATAGATAAAGTTTGCAAAGTAAGGATTTGAGGGAAGTTTGTGTCACTGATTATTCCTGTACCAAAAACGCCAGAAGAATCAAAGGTATTATTTTGCTTTCTCATGCATCCTTATCGCAGAGTTAATGTGTTAAAATATGTAAGCTTGCATTTTAATTTAAGACAGTTTTTGGTAAGTTCTGTATTTGGTTGACAGGGATGCTCAAAGACATTATGCATGTGGACTGTGGCATACCTAAGAAGAAAACTTTCTCCATCAAACAAGAAAGCCTTAGGCATGTAACCTGAGTCTTTGTTGAATAAAATTGAACCATATGTCACAACAGTATTGATTCACTTTCCAGGTTCTGAAGTATCAGGTCCTGATGTTAACGAGAAAAGAGTATTCTAGAAAAGTTCATAGAGTTAGAAGAACTTTACTGTTGGACGAAATGATAAAAGAATACCGGAAACACATCTACAAATGCCTTGTCTAGGAATCCAAAGAAACGATCCAATTGCCAAATTCACAATAAGCAGCATGTTCATATGGTTTTGCACTTATCGACAAAATATAGTCTGTTTCATTATTTTAAGTGGTTATTCTATTTTGGCTAATGAAAAACTTTAGCTGGTTGGTGACCCTTCATGTGGGTTTACCCTGTCCAGTGATTTTGTGCTTGGATCAAAATAGAATTGTCATTCTTGGATTCGATCAGACTATTGTTTTTTCTCTGAATGATGAGATTATTTGTGTAACTTGAGTATGTATCTTTAAACTGACATTTATTTTATTTCTCTTTTGTTGTTGACATTTTTATCATCCAGGCATTCCTGCAATAAGAGAGGTTTCTATGAGAGATATGGGAACAGAAATGACCCCTGTGGCCAGTCAAGAACCTTCTAGGACTTCCACTCCCATAGGTGCAGCAAGCCCCCTCCGAAGTCCATCTTCTTCAATCCCTTCCACTCCTAGAAGAGCAGCACCAGCACCAACGCCTTTCGGTAACATGAAGACGAAGAATCGCAGAATCCAGTAGAATTTACTAAAAGAGAATTGTCAGAGGAAGAGCTTAAGCTCAAGACAAGGAGAGAAATAGTAGCCCTTGGTGTTCAACTTGGTAAAATGAATATTGCTGCTTGGGCATCTAAAGAAGAGCAAAACACGAAAGGGGATTCCAATGAAACAGTTGATGTCGAAGAGCTTGAGAGGATTGAATTTGTGAAGCGTGCAGCAGCTTGGGAAGAAGTGGAAAACTCTAAACATATGGCAAGGTATTCTTCACCTCCAATTCCTTATATCCAGTCTTGCCACTTTTTCTGAATTATGACACATTCCACGCTCATTACATTGCTTTTCTTTTTCATTTTAGAATGAAAATGATCAAATCTACATGCATTCAAATTTGACAAAATGATGCTTCCTTTTTCAGACACAAGCGTGAAGAGATAAAAATCCAAGCATGGGAAAGTCAGCAAAAGGCAAAATTAGAAGCTGAGATGCGGAGAATTGAGGTACTTGACACTCGTTCTTAATTTTTTCTGCTTGTTATATTGTAGAGGAATATTCTGCTGATATATGACGACCTTACCTTCCATGAACATACTAAGCAGTCCACGTTAGTTTCGATTAGCATATTGACTCCTAAATTTTTAGGGTGCGTTTTCTTCATTATATCGAAGAAGTGTAGAGTTAGCTCCAAATGTATCTTGTTCAAGGTTTTTACACTCTTAAAATACACTGGTCCCTGGATTTTTCAGTTCAGGGGGGGAAGGGGGTACTGCACGGGTCACATAGTTACATGGAGGAAATTATATGTTACTAACTTGTGTAAATAAAAATTACACAAATACAGTTACATAAAATTAATTACTAGTCCCAATATATGATTTTGGTATTAGCATATGAGTCGCATAAGCAAGATGCGACTCCCGTGTTGAATACATGAACCATATGTGCTACATACAATTCACTTATAACAACATGAATCGCTCTTGCTAGATGTGATTCACTTGGGCCTCAAATCTCCCCAGATCTTTTGGGATCAATATATTCATGAATTGCTTTAACAAGATGAGATTCACTTGTAAACAACATGAATCGCACTTTTAGGATGCAATTTAGCACTGTACATGTTCTGCTATAGCGTACCTATAACACAAGATGCCTTTATAAAAACGTAAGTCACATCATCTACAATCGATTTTGTGTTGGCTTTTTGGTAATTAAAATTGTTTAATTTATATTTAGGTAAATATTTTTTAGAAAGATTCACCCTAGTTAAATGCTTTTGCTCGAGAAAGTTATTCCCCCTCAACAATTGTGGAATAGAGTCCTCTTCTTTCCATGTTCTTTCAATTCCCAGGTTTCTGGTGCTAGTAATAATCTCAACAATTGCTAGTAACAAAATGAGATAATGTTTTGTTGAACCTCAAGTGCTGTCATCCATTAATAATGCTCTTTATCGCGTGCTGATCTGAACAACTAATTGCTAAGTCATTAGATTGATATGCTTTTACATGTGAAGAGTTTGTTTATCTGGTGAAACATTTCAGGCTCAAGTGGAGCAAGTGAAAGCCCAAGCTCAAGCAAAGATGGTACAGAAAATTGCAATGGCCAGACAAAGATCAGAAGAAAAACGGGCTGCTGCAGAAGCCAGACGAAATCGTGATGCAGAAAGAACGGCAGCACAGGCTGAATATATTCGTCAAACTGGGCAAATGCCATCAACCAACCACATCTGCTGTGGTTGGTTTTGATGATATTTTAGAAGGAAATTGATGAGAAAAATGATTTGAATTGTTTATTTAGTTATCTAGGAAGAATGATCAGCATCTATGCTGTGTGTTATCATTCATTGTAAAGGTAAAGCTTTGTAGGATTGTCAACATTATTTCTTAAGCTACCAAAGGAAAAATTGAGTTTTTGCTATTGTTAGTAACTTAACTAACTGCATTAGCATCCTGGAACCTACATCCAATAACATCGTCACATGCCATTATTTTATTATAGGACTCAAGAGATTTGCTTCAACTTCAAACTTTGATTTATAGTACCATTCATTGATGGATAATTCTTTATTCATCTGCCCTTCTCACATGGCATGGTTTACAAATGACATTGGAAAGCAAATTAATATTTTAAATTTAATATCGTTAATTGTGAAAATAGAGTTTGGGTATATATAATTATTCAATTAAAACAAAACTTAGAAGGTAAGTTTTTCTATAAATATTGTGAATATTTCTCCTTACAAACAGAAAAATAAGTTTTATTCTATATTTCAGGTTGTGAAAAGGATGATTCAAGAAAACGGGATTTTAATTTTGATAAAAAGGTAAATTAAGATCAAATTTCTTGGGTTTTTAGCTTTTATTGTTCCCTTTATTCTACATTAAAACATTCTAATATTAATTTTATCTTTCACCTTCAACTTGAAAAAAGGTTTTCGGTTGGAAAAATCTGTTTCTTCTTTTGCCAAAAGAAACCTTTCATTTATATATCATTAACCATGGCCATAAGAGGACTCATAAGACACAAATTTTGCACTAAAGACTCGAAACAAATCAGCAAGGAGATACAAACTTTGCACTAGAGACTAGAAACATATCAAAAAGGATAAACTTTTGGAGTTAAGGTGGAGGGTTACACCACTAATCCAGTGAACAAATCCCTCTCTTAGTTATTGAAGCAGGCTATATGATTTGCCTTCTAGATACAAATCTAAAAGAAAAGGGGAGTAGAGGCCGAACAAACTAAATTGTGGATTTTCTAGGTATAAACTTGAGAAGCCCAATGAAAAGAAGACTTTTGCCCAAGTTAAAGTGTTTGGGCTTCCACTACCTCAGCATTTACACCTCTGGTTCTATCACCATTTCCCTTTTATTGCCACACACAAATGTTGCAATGGCCACCCAATCAGTATCAGAACACAAGAACCATCCACATTGACCTTGGCATACTTAGATTTCCTCCATATCTCTTCTTTTGACATCCCAATGCTATTATCAATCTCTCGGCTTTCCTCTTCTTTTAACCCTTTCAACATCACCCTTGAACTACGGATCACAACTTCTTGATCTATTTTACCCTGCTCAAAATAGATTTTACACCGCGACTTCCAAATATTCCAAGCAACTATACTCAACTGCGCTTCAAGATTGGATATTTTTATATAGTCCACAATTGATGTCTTCAAGTCAATCAAAGAAGCGTCAAATTTTAGATTTATCTATCTTTAAACCCAAACTTCCAAACCAAACTACATGAGTCCACTCACACAATAAAATGATAATGATAGATTAAATGCCTCTACTTTCAATATTTGGCTATTTAATATCTCTTCTTTAACATTTGTTAAATTAGTACTTGTAATTTCAAAATATTTATAATACAATATCTTTATTAAATAATATTGGCAGATATTTATATTGCTAACGAATAATAGCATATACTTGGCTAAACAGTTGCCAAAATTTAAAAGTGCGAAAATGCAGACACTTTGTCAGTCATTATTCTATCATCAAAAGAAATATCCTTGAAACATTATTCAAGAGAGACACTGGATCATACATATTTTAAAAGTATATCACTATTTTGCTAAATTCTAAATATGAGATACTAAATTAAAAAAAAAAATTTTGAAAGTTCAAACGCTTGGTCTTGATTATCCCTATAATGAAAGAGCATGTTACATTGTTTGCTCTTCTCTTCACATTAAACACAAAGGTGAAAGTAAAACTTTTCAACTAAGCAATCGTTCCGTAGTGAGAAAGATGTTTTCACTTACTCGCCACAAAAAAGTGTTGTATCTTAGGTAAGACTTTGACACTTCATACTTTCTGTTGTTGTGTTTTAACGATATGCTTAGAAGAAAAAGAAGCCATTTTTGATAGATCTTTATGTTAGATCAATTTTAGGTGATTGTAGATTGATTTCATTTAATCACCTAAATGGTTATATGACCAAATAATGGTGCCTTTCTGCTACACAAGGTTTAAATGTATTAACTTTATCTTTTCAACTTCAAGTTCTTGTAGAAAATTTCTAAGCTTCTACATGTTCCAAGCATTTCTTCTTCTTCAACAATGAATTCTTTAACTTCCATCCCCTGTAGATTCAAGCCATTCTTCCCCAAAGAAGTACATCTATCCAACATAGGCACCCACTTATCCACAAACACATCAATTCTATGACCCAAGCTCACTATCCATGGATTTTCTTCCTTTTCCGTTTGAGTACACCACTCTAAACCCATGACAGCTTCCTAGAGTAGATTCTTTAAATTCTTTGTTTGGAAAGTAGAGCCCTTTAAGCCTCAAGGACTTGAGCCCTTAATTTAGTCATATTAGCTTCTAACCTTCAAGCAAACTTAGTCAATAAGGCTAAGTTAAACCAGTGCAATTCCTTAAATCCTATTCCACCATACTCCTTAGCATATATGAGCTTCTCCCAATTCTTCCAATTTACTTTGTTTTAATTATTTTTCTATCCCAAAAGAATGTTGTTATTAATGCATTCACTTCATTACACCACTTTATGGGATAAGAGAAACATGACATTGAATAAGTAAGGATTGAAAAATAACAAATTTGATAAGGATCTCCCTTCCAACCTTAGTTGAAAGTTTTTGCTTCCATCTATTATGTTTCTCAGTCATTTTATCTTTAACTAAAGCTAAGGCTTCATACTTACATTGGCTCCGAATTTTAGGGAAACTTGAATAAGCACCTGGACTATGAGTGATGGGGATACCTAACACATTCCCAATGTCTAGTTTAACTTGAATCGGGGTGTTGATGATGAAAAATACACTTGATTTCCCCAAATTAATCTTATGTCCTAATTCCATATAATAGAGATTAAATATTTTCTACTAGCTTGCTAGAGTAACCCTACCATGTCTTCATTTCTCACTGTTTTTCAAATCCTTTGGATAACACACTAGCCACTAAGATGACAAAGGATCACCATATCTCAATCCTCTACTAGACTTTAGATGAGCAACACGTTTTCCATTCAACATTAAATTAAACTCCATTGTGTACACACATATCATAACCCAATCTACCCACTTATAATCAAAGCAATATTTCAAAAGAACTTTTCTAAGACAATCCCATTCAATCCAACCATAAGCTTATTCACATCAACTTGTTTATCAAAAAATGGAATGTTTCATATGAAATAATAATATTATCATAAACCATTCTTCTCAAAATAAATGCAGTTTGATTCTCAGTAATGAGCTTGCCAAGAAAGTGTTTTGGCCAATTAACCAAGATTTTAGATATGATATTATAGATGAAGTTGAACTGAGACATTATGAGGGTAAAGAACACTAGGAATCAAAACAAGATATGTAATATTAAGAGCAAGATAGAAATTATCTAAAAGGAAGAAAGACTTCACAACATCCATTACCATTTTCCCAATGATAGTCCAAAATGTTGATAAAACACCCCTAAATACCCATCTGGACTTAGAGCTTTAAGTCCACATAAATAAGAGATAGCTTCCTTAATTTCTTCCTCATCTATAATACATAAAGAGGAGTTTGTCCTGTCACTGACTTTTTTTTTTTTCGACCCATTCGAAACACTTCTCATCCCCGTTATCTATATCTAAAGCACATATCTACAAAAATGTTAATGAAATTCTAGAGCAATCAAATCCTGAGCCACAGTGCAAGAATTTCTCCTCTCTTTCCATTGCTTTCTATTATTTGTAAAACATTTCTTATTCCATGATTCCAACTGCATTTTGCACTTCTCAAAATTATCCACCAATAAGCCCTAACTTTGATCCATCTCCTGCCTATTTAAGCTATCTTCCACGACTTCCTACACTCGTCAGATTATAGCCATGTATTCTCAAATTCAAAACTCCTTACACCCTACCTATCTTTATTAAATAAATGCATAACAAGAACTACATGATCAAATGCATCAATTGGGATATGTTCTACTTTATAAGCTAGAAATTTATCAATCCAACCTATAGAAGCCAACCTTATATCAATTATTTCCCTTACAAAAGCATTTTCTTCTCTTTTATTAGTCCAGGCATATTTTAAACCAATAAAACCTAAGCCTTACAGCTGGGAGCTATCAACAAAATGATATAAGACAACCATAACTATCTTATCTTCACCATTAACACCCTCTTTCTCATGTTCATGTAACAAGGCGTTGAAATCACCAATGCATAACCTACTCACTTTATCACAAGATAAAGCCTCCAATTGCATGTATAAATCCTTTTTATAATAAAATTTAGTGGGTGAATGAATCCAAGAGATATAACCCACACGCCTCCAACTACCCACTTCACAACCAAATCAATGCAATAGTCATGGTGCCACAAAAAACCAACCTCTGTGTTAATCTATCACCATAAAGCTATTTAGCTAAGTAATCCCCTCCTACCCAAAAAAAAAAAAAAAAAAAGAAGAGAAACTTTAAAACGCAATCTACTCCTTAATTTTTTTAAGCAAACTTTATTTATTTTAGTTTCCATTACGTTAGTTTGGCCAAACATAAAAAAAAAAAAAAAAAAGAAGATCACGCTAGATTATAAAGCACAAACTGTGTTAGGAGGTTCTACTCCTTGATGGTTCTAAGATAAGAAACTCATGGCTCCTTTATGGTTGTTATAAGCCAACCATCACCACCTATAGACTCATAATTTTTAATAGGGACATCTACCCACTCATTCACACCATAGCTCTCTATAGTAGTGATCGCAACTTCTTTTCTCACTCTTTTTTCAATTCTACCGACTCTCACTCTCTCTCTCTCACACACACACACCTCATCTAATATTTTTTTCCTTTTATTTTGAATTTTTTCTTATTATCCCTTAACATTCTCATTATTTTCCCTCTCCATCAAACATTCTTTTTTTTTTCCAATTATAACTCCACCATCTATTGTTTTCAATTTTTTTTATACAATTTCATATCACCAACCACATCACTTGTTCTTTTAAAATGTAATTTATTAAAAGCTGATATAGTCTTGCAATAATCAATAAAGAATTAATAGCTGATAAATGCTTCCTCTGCATATTTAGAATTCCACGCCTTCTAGACATCAGATTGAGCTCCTGGTCATACCTAATACCTTCTTTTACAATTTCCTTCTTAGATACAATATGTGAAACAACATGAGGCTGGTTTAGCACAACACTAGTCTCTTAGGATTGATGAAACTCATTAGTAAGATTTCGGTAAGGTTTCTATTGAAACTCATGAGTATTGGAATAAAAGAAAGAAAGGGATTCGGGTGTATGAGAGCTTAATGTAGCTAAGAGTAATAGTTTGTGGTTCTGCGTATGAGACTATGCATGGACAAAGGTAGTAGCATCTTGGTGTTTTTAGGTTAAATAGTATATACTGTTTGGATTTATTTCAATATGGGTTGGGAATGAGTTAGAGACATTGGTTGTTTGTAAAGGCTAAGCACTATTCTTTAGTTAGCACCGATTTTGATAGCAAACCACTTGAAGAAATGGTCAATACTCTCTTTAGAATCATACAAACAATCTAAATCATCCTTCACTTCCCACTTCTTCACCCCTCCCGCATACTGAGTAGGCCCCACACCATTTTCCCAGTCTTATCAAATTCATAAGGATGACCTAATCTACTACAATTGAAGCATCAATCATTGAGTCTCTAAATAGTGAAGATGTTATAGGTTATAAATAGAATGAAAATTAATGTAAAATATATTACTAGTCTTATAGGGAATATCTTCCTCTTGTAGTCTATTAAAATCATGTATATATATTTAACTATATGAATCAATGAATGTACAATCTTTTTCCATCTCTCTCTGATTTACATGGTATCAGAGCTTTTGAGGATAAATTTCTTTTCCTATGTGTAGCCTCGGTGAGCAATGATTTCTTCCTCGAGTGTATGTATTTTGAGTGATTTATTTTTGTCATTGTTGACTAAGGATGGCACACCACTTACTAGCGAGCTTGTTTGGAGATTTTCAAAGGCGAAACCCTAACACATGGCTTACATGCGTCGCTACAAGTTTTGCTGCAAGCTTCACATGTCGACACGTGAGGGCGTGTGGGACATTAGAATCGTCTCCTTTTGTGTCATTTAGCTCGCCTGAAGTTATACGACGTAGCTTTGTGTTTATTTGGTCATTACATTTTTTGGTATGGATTATTGAAGATTAGGGTTTCAACCGTACTTTAACATATTTGTGTCCTTCACTGTTTGTTTCTTAAAGTAATCGTCTAGTGTTGTATTAGTTGCCCTCATTGATTTGTGTTGATGTTTGCTTTGGATTTGCGTCATACATCAAGTTAGTGACTATTGTATTTTTTGTTGTTTTAGATATTCATTTGAAGTTATAGGTGAAATAAAGGATGCAAAACCTATTGTCATGTCTGATGTGATTCCCATGATGTCAAAAATCAAGAAACAAAACAATGGGCTCAATTATTTAGCTTAGAGTTAAACTATAGACTTTACCTGAGGAGTATCGATAAGGATGATCATTTGACTGACAATCCTCCTAAAGAAGAGTTCGAGGTAAACTTGGCTAAGAGGATGCTCGATTATTATGAAAATACGTAATTCCATTGATAGTGAGCAATTGGATTGATTAATCACTGTAAATTTTTGAAAGAATTGATGTAATATCTTGATTTTTTATATTATGGAAGAGGAAATGTTTCTCATGAATGAGGTGTGTAAAGGCTTTTTACATGCTAAGAAACAAGATAGGTCTCCAACGAGCTATTTCATGGATTGTAAGAGGACTTATGAAGAGCTTAATATGTTATATTTTAGTCCTAGTGTGAAAGTTCAACAAGCTTAAAGGGAACAAAGGTTGTGATAAGTTTTTAGCTAGTCTTCCTCTTGAGTTGAGACATCTAAAACTCATAATTCCTCTTTAACTGTGTGATCTCATCATTGTAAGAGACATATAGAAGGATACTTTTATAAGAATCCTCAAATTGTTCATCTAGTAGTGCTCTGTGAGTCGTAATTATAAACATGCATCGGGAAGATAGAATAAACAGGGTAATGGTAGAGGGCTGATATTTAGGATAAGATATGTGTAATGTGTGCCACAATTGTCATAAACCAGGGCAATGAAATTTAATGGTATAAAATTGCAACACAATCATGGATTTCGATAAGCACATATTGCCTCTTCTAGTGATGCATCTAAAAAGTCTATTATGGTTCTGTAGATGAATTTGTCAAGTTCTTACAATATCAAAAATCATTACAGTCTTCACCTACTCCAATTGTTGCCATCGCTGAGTCAGGTAAACCAATCACATGTCTTGCTTCTTTAACTTCCCAAATGGGTCATTAATTCTAGTGCCACAAATCACATAATAGTTATTCCAATTTATTGTCTACTTTTCCACTTTAAACCTCTTGCTCTCCGTCACTTTAGTTAATGGGTTAACATCTCATGTTCTTGGGTCTAGCATAACTAATCCAACCCCATCAGTTCATTTGTCATCTATCTTAAACTTTCCTGATTTATCCTTTAATCTAATTTATGTTAGTAAGCTCACCCATTCACTTAACTATTGCATCTCATTTTTTCCCTGACTATTGTCTATTTCAGGATCTTATAACGAGTAAGACTATTGGTAAAGGACACGAATCTAGGGGTCTCTACATTTTAGACATAGAAGTACCAAGGTTTGTTGCTTGCTCTAGAGTTGTAATCCTGTTTAAAGCATATTGTCGCTTAAGTCGTCTATCTCTTTCATTGTTGAGGAAATTTTGTCCTCAGTTTCGTAGTTTAGAGTCATTACCTTGTGTGGCTCTTTACATTCTAGACATGAAGTACCCAAGGTTTATTGCTTGCTCTAGAGTTGTAACCTTATTTGAAGCATATTGTCGCTTAAGTCATCCATCTCTTTCATTGTTGAAGAAAATCTGTCCTCAATTTTATAGTTTAGAGTCATTACATTGTGAGCTGTGTCAATATGCAAAACATCATCGCATTAGTTTGGTCTTATAATCAATAAACAAGCAAATGCTTCTTTTGAGTTAGTTCATTCAAATGTTTACAGTCCTTGTCTAGTGTCATCTAAAACTATATTTGCGTATTTTGTTATTTTTATTGATGATTACTCTCAAATGACTTGGTTATATTTCACGAAGAATCATTTTGAATTATTCTCTCAGTTTTGTTTTTTTTCTTCTTTTTGTGCTGAAATTAAGGCCAAATCTAATGTTTCTGTCTAAATATTGCAAAGTGATAATGCGAGAGAATACTTAACCTGAATAATCTTACATGAATAAGAATGATATTATTCACCAAACTTCTTGTGTAGATATACTATCTCAAAATGGGGTTGCTAAGAGAAAGAACAGGCATTTGCTTGAAACCGCTAGAGTTTTGTTGTTTCAAATGCATATTTCCAAATATTTTTGAGCTGACGCAATGTCCACGACCTACTTTTTAGTCAATTGTATGCCTTCAATTATTCTAAATGGTGAGACTCCCTATCATATACTCTTCCTAAATAAACCTTTGCTTCTAATAGAATAAAAAATGTTTAATTATGCTTGTTTTGTTCAAGATATGCATCCTTAGGTTACAAAACTTGATCGCAAGTCATTGAAATGTATTTTTCTTAGCTTTCCTATGTTCAAAAGGGATATTTTCGAGAATTTTGAGATCCAAAATTCTGATCTTGTGATAGAATTTTTTTTTTTATTAAAACCTAAATTCCTAAGACAAGTCCATGCGATTCAATTAAATTAAAAGGCACATAGGATTATACGTTTTCTATTCTTAATCTCATCGGATCTAAAGGTGTTGTTGTATCACAACTCTCTCTATGGTATCCACACAAATGAAAGCTCCAAACGGATTTTGGTGTGCCAGCACCTTGGAACCATTCCAATTAACATGAGAAAAAGAACTCGCAAAAACACTCGTGAGTTATTCTTTTTGGAGAGTGCCAATTTTCTCTACAATTATATTGTGACGACGAGTATCTGTAAAACCATAGCAAAACGATAGTGCCAATTTTCTCTGCAATTATATTGTGACGGTAAGTATCTATAAAACCATAGCAATACCAAAGAGCTCTATCGTTTTTTTATACTAATGATAATATCCTTATGAAAAGGATATTAGCATTAATTCAAATCTCTAATCTAATTAGGGTTTCCTAGTAAATGAAACATGTCCTTTTAATCATCATATTCAAAATAGTAATGATTATTATTTATTATTTATTATTCTTAATAATTTAAGATTAATAAATAATCAAACAATTTCTGTTGAGTTTATTCAAAATAAAGTTAAGATTCGTTTGATTCATCCTTTGTATATGACCCTGTAAGTTCAATTAATATTAGCAGTATACATAAAACCCTTTTAGTCCACAAAGCATACGTGGTCTCTAGCAAAACATTATATTTATCCAAATTAAGTGAAGATCGTGATCTGACTTTTATCTTATCCATAACTTATGCGATTTTCCTTTTGTCACATGATATCTAGATTTAACATAAGACATGGATAATGTCACCCTTAATTGTTCAATCTTGTTATTTCTTGATCTCCAAGTGAACTGATAAAACAAATGAAATTGATCACACTATCAAGTCATTTGAGCACGACCATGCATTTCTCAATCTCACTTATCAAGGGGACAAATTACATCCTAATCACTCAATTCCTATACATGATTCACATTATGTCTAATCACAACCTTTATAATTATCATGTTAAAGATAATATTTGATTGAGTCGAAACATAATGTTTCTCATGTTGGAACTTATGGTGATTTCAGGCCAAGGATACGCTGACGTCATTATTACGAGAATCACTTATGACACTAATCCATGTAATGGTCTCATAGCGGGTCAATCCAGTGCATAGTTCTTCAATATGTGCCTATGAGTTTTATTTGTATCTCTACACAAATAAATCTCATGATTATCAAACAAAACTCATAATAGATAAATTCATTATTATTCCCACAATAATGAGCATCTAGACATTTAGAATAATTAGATTATTCATGAATCCTATTATAAAGTAAACATGCAAACAATATAATAGAAAAGTGTCTATATCAATAATATATATAATGACAAGATCCAGTAATTGGCTTAGGATATAATCACTAACAAATACAAGTACTATTGTCCTAGCCTTGATAGATATCTTGTGCCAATCAATATTACTTTTGTTAACGATACCCCTTTCTCACCATCTTCCAACAATGCAAGTTTGGGGGAAGAGGATGATCTGTTAGTATATACCATTACATCCACTACTCCTACTCTTAAACCTCATCTTTAAGTCTATTCTCATGAACAACGTAATTCTAAACCAGCACTTGATGCATGTCCTAAACCAGCTCCTTCATCATCAGATTTGATCTCCAACGGCAACCTTCCTATACCTCTTCATAAAGGTAAATGCCCATGCACTTACCCTATTTCGTCTTTTGTGTCTCATGATCAATTGTCAACATCCCCTTATTCTTTTATTACATCTCTTGACCCTATCTCTATTACTAAAACTATTCATGAAGCTTTATCTCATACAGGATGGCGTAGTGTAATGATAGAGGAGATAAATACTTTATAAATGAATGGTACTTGGGATTTGGTAAATTTACTTGCAAAAAATATGGTTATTGGATGCAAATGGGTTTTCTCCACTAAAGTAAATCCTAATTGATCAATTATTTGACTGAAAGCTCATCTTATCGCTAAAGAATGCTCAGACTTATGGAGTAGATTATCTTACACTTTTTCTTTTTTTGCTACGTTAACATCTGTTAGGTAATTTATTTCCATAGCAACAGTGCACAATTGGCCCCTGCATTAGCTAGATATCAAAAATGCTTTTTTACATAGAGATCTTCAAGAGAAAGTTTGTATGGAGCAACCTCCTAGATTTGTTACTCAAGGGAGTCAAAGAAGGTTTGTCATCTTTGTAAATCTTTGTATGGTCTGAAGTAGAGTCCTTGTGCTTGGTTTGGAAAATTTAGCCAAGCAATTGAGAGATTCGAGATATAGAAAAGTAAATCTGATCATTCAGTTTTCTACTGATGATTTGCAGCTGGTATTATTTTGTTAATGGTATATGTGGAGGATATTATCATTACTGGAGATGAATACAAGTATTTCATCTATTAAATCCTTTCTTCACAGTCAGTTTCAAACAAAGGATTTAGGGATGTTAAAATATTTTTTGCGTATTGAGGTAATGAGGAGTAAGAAAGCAATTTCTCTATCTTAGAGAAAATATGTACTTGATTTGTTATCTGAAATAAGGAAATTAGGTGCTAAACCATGTAGTACACCAATGGTTCCTAATTTGCAACTAACAAAAGAAGGTGAGTTGTTTAAAGAACCTAAAAGATATAGAAGACTGGTTGGAGAATTGAATTATTTTATAGTTACTCGTCCAAATATTGCATATTCAGTTAGTATTATGAGTCATTATATGTCATCTCCAACAATGAATCATTAGGCTGTTATAAAACAAATCCCGTGCTATTCAAAGGGCGCACTCAAGCGTGGCATCTTATATAAGAATAATGGCCATATTAATACTGAGTGTTTTTCAAATGTGAATTAAGCAGGATCCAATGAAGATAGAAGATCTACTTCAGGATATTATGTTTTTGTTGGTAGAAATTAGTTTCACAGAAAAGTAATAAGTAGAGTGTTGTATCCCATTCAAGTGTGAAATCAAAATATAGAGCTATGGCACAGTCAGTGTGTGAAGTAATATGGATATATCAACTCTTAAGTGGAGCAGGTCTCAATACCTCAATACCTATAAAATTATGGTGTGATAACTAAGCTACTCTTCATATTGCATCGAATCCAATGTTCCATGAGTGAACTAATCACATTAAAACCAACTGTCATTTGTTCATGAGAAAATTCAATAAGGTTTAATTTCCACAGGATTTGTGAAGGCTAGAGAACAGTTAGAAGACCTCTTTGCAAAGGTTCTAAATAAGGTTTGGGTTGATTATCTTTGTAACAAGCTGAACATGATTAATATCTATGCTCCAGCTTAAAAAGGGAAGAGGGCATTATAGTTATAAATAGAATGTAAATTAATGTAAAATATATTACTGGTCTTATAGGGACTATCTTTCCTCTTATAGTCTATTAAAATCACGTGTACATATGTAACTCTATGAATCAATGAATATACAATCTTTTTTCCATCACTCTCTAATTTACAAAAGAAAACTCTACATCTCTCCTCACCTCCATTATTCACCCAAATACTCAGTTTCAAAGGTCTATCAATAGGAATTTTAACTTGCATCCTTAGAACAGCTCTTCTCTTCTCTTTACTAGAAGATAAAACTTCTACTTTCAAACTACACCCAGTCTACCTCCAAGCAATGTAGCACAGTTGCTCGAAAATATAACCCCTAAGTATTTACAAGGGTATGGTGAAATTACTTACAGGTATATTGCTTGTATAAAGCCATATTAGATTGCATGATACATCATTAGTGAAGTCTTTAGTCTTAAGTATTATCTTATGCAAGCAAGTTTCATTTGTTGGTTATTTCACTTCTCACATGTTGCTAAAGTTAAACTCCCCATTGCCTAAGATAACTTAGGGAGGTCACCATAAGGCACATGGACAAAGACAATGTAGGAGAAGAGGTTGTGATCATGCACATGATGAGATTAAAAAAAGCTAACTCCTTTGATGACTTCCATTAGCCATTTTCTGCATACTATTCATTATAATTCATAAGCCTAGTATATCACTACAATTCTCAACTCTAGTTGAGATACCACTAAAGGAGTGATCTAATTTAGCCATACATATTCCACTAACTTTGTAAAAAGGGCAGCTTGCAGCCTGCTTCTATCCTCATGCACATGAGTGCTTATCATAGCCTATCGAGCACATGAAGGGACAAGTTAAAGTCTCATCCTGTTTCACAACCCCATACAATAGAGAGACCATGGTACTTTACTTTCTTATTTCCAATGTTTTCATTATCTTTGTTGTTGTTATGTCCCTTTTTTCTTCTTTTTACTTTTCAAACATATTTATAGAGCATAATCATGCATTACGGAACATTTCATAATTCTTTCATGAACTTCTTATTGTTTTGTGGCTAACACTATTTATCTTTGTCAATTTTTCATCTAGCAAAGATTGAAGTTGTTTAAAAAGTTTGGCTAAGGATGTTTGGAGTTGCTATTGGATGTTTGTGATTGGGATTAATGGTTGAGATTGGGTGTTTGGAGTGTTTAATCTAATTGTTTTGTTTATATTGTAAAGTATCTATAAGTATTTGTTAACTAATGTAAAGTTTGATTGAAAATATAAGTATTTGGTGCCATAGATTTTCAGTAGGTGAAAATCATGTCTTCAAACATAACACAATTTTAATGCCATGTATAAAATCATGGGACAAAGCCTTTTTTAGTACCCGAACTTTGGTCAAATGAACAATTAGGTACCAAAACTTTTAAAAAGACCAATTTTATACCTAGTCAAACTTTTCATACCTCTTTTACTATCTTACTCAATCATTACCTGATACGTGTCAATTACTTCAAGAGACAATCAAAGAGTGACGTAGTGAAAAATAGCACAAAAAATTGGCTATATATGAAATTAGTCTTCTTGAAAGTTCAGATACTAAAAGGCGCTTTTTTCCTAAAAATTATCTTAACGATACGATTTTCACTGTATTTCTATCCAAGACATTCTATTTTTACATTTTTTTTTCAATTGCATTTTTTTCCCTTAATCCAAGTGGTAACTGGGGAAATTGAGAAGTGAAAAATTCACCTACTTCTTAGAGAAAAGGTATTGAAAAAATATATTTTATGCATTAAAAAAGAAAATTTCAACTGATATTTTATAAAAATGAAATATAGAAAGGTAGATCTAATTTTATAAAAATTTACTAGATAATTATTTTCTTTTAAAAGGAATATATATGTGTGTGTATATATATATATATATATATATTCTTGATTATTTGAAATGATAGCTTATCTTAAAAAGTAAAAAGTGAATAATTATACAAGTCTTCAAACTTCGAATCTATATTAAATGCAGCAACCAAGAGTTCATGCGCATGATATTGGATTGGAGATTATTTCATATTTAACCATTATTTTAAAAATATTACATAAATACAATTTGCATAAAAGCAATTACATAATTACTATCGCTATATTGTATGGGTTTTTTTTTTTTTTTTTGCGAATCGCATGTTGAACACGTGATACACACGTAATCATTCAACGTGAATCCCATAAGCAACATGCGATATACATTTAGACTTATATCTCTTCTACAACATGTGATATAGAAGTGGCAATTTGATAATTTTTTCTATAATTGGCATTTTTTTTTCAAAAACGATAGATATGTCTTTTCCCAGTAGATTCATTAAATTCAATTATGGCAGACGTGTCTTTTACCTAGAAATTCTTTTATATAATTTGTACTCTCTTTTTTTTTTGTGCAAAAACAATAGACATGTCTTCACCTAATAGATTCATTGAATTCAATAATGGCACTATATATTAGCTAGGAGACAATAATCAAATGTACAATTTGCAAATATATCTCCTTATTATACTTATAGATGTTGGCATTCCTTAGCTATACAATTCACTATTTGAGATTAAACTCATGCACACGCACACACAAATTTATATATCTATTATTAAAGCAAAAAAAAAAAACATCATTTGTGTCTCTAGTGCTTATAAATTAAAAAATATTTTAAAAACTAAGTTATATTAAATAGCCATTAGAAGTTATATTAGATAGCATGAAAAATTTTATTAGATATTAGAAATAAGTAAGGTTAATGAGGTATTGATATGGAAGCTACTAATTAAAAGGAAGGGGAAAAAAATCCCACTAGAGATATATATAGATACATAAAAATATACATAGGAAATTTTATAAAAAAAAAGTATATATCTATAAAATAAAAAATTTAATAATTAATTTATTTATGTGTCTCCTAGTACGTGAGTGTGTGTGTGTGTGTGAATTTGATAGCCTTAGATATGACCAGGCCCATTTGTTGAAAAATAAGACTAATCCTTGAAACATCTTTAATCTAACCTAGTATAAACATTCCTATATTGTTATCTGTCATGTTCAATGGGGCAGAATTCTAGCCTCCTAGACACTAGACAGGTCCTCAGGCGGGACCAACATATGGGCTTCAATACAGTCCAGGATCTGCCTAGGATGTCCCTTTTCAACCTATTTCTCATGTTAAACCCAGCCCAACTCACAAATTAATTTCTCGCCACCATTTTTAATGCCCCTTGAGACTCAGACTGGAATTTATCATACATGCCAGTTTTCCCTCATTGTTATTGGAAAAATTTAGATTTGGATCATGATGATTTACCTTTTCTTAATTTCTTGTGATTCTAAAAAAAATTATAATCTCATTATGGCATCATCTTTTGTATAATAAGGTTATTTTATTCATCTAGGTGCTAGAATGATTTTTCTTTTCTTAGATAAATATCGCATCTGGTACCTACACATCACGTAATTATACTTAAGTACTAGAACTTTAATATGCAGATTTAATTACTGAAACAAAAGGTTAATTTACTGCCTCCAAAACTTTTGAGATACATAGTTTATTGTAAAAATAAAAAATATTTAAATACTAAATTAATATTTTTAAATTTCATATAATTAATTATAAAAACAAATAAAATTGCAATCAAGAGTAGAATACTCAAATTCATTATTTCTTTACACCCTCAATAGAGATGCCATATTCACTACTTTTATTGCGTTATTTACTATGAAATAATTAGAGGGTGGTATATGTTCCTAGCTAATGTTTACAAAAAAATCATAAATCATGTCTATGCAATTTATATGGATAAAACCAAATATGAAAGAGGAAAATGGGCAAAAATATAAATACATCAATTGTAATTTACTCAAAAACAATACATATCGGATTATGAAACATGTTTACACACTACTAATGAATTAAATCGAAGGTTGAAAATTATATGCATTTTTTAGTATGAAAAAGATTTTTTTATTAAACCTTTATGATGTAAAATTCGAATTAAGATGTTCTCACATTAAACGAAATGTTTTAGGAATATCAGTCCATTAATAAACCTTAAAAAAACCACATTTTCTTACATTAATCTTACAAAATATATGGAAAATTATATTCTATCAAAAGATGAACCTTGGTGCTTTTGTAGGCCAGAACATGAGTCTGTGATGCTTTGTAATGAATATTTTGACCGCATACTTTACCGAAAATTTATATATATTGACCACATTCATAGGATACGGTGATAGCCGGATTTGTCAGTGACCCTTATCAGATCATCATTGATTCTGTGACTAAATGCTTTATACCGCACCTGTTGGCGGTCAATTCCTTTATACCATTACTTTATTCGGTTATTGGACGGAAAATGCCTTTTGATGGTTATTGCACCATGCACTGGGTGACTAAATACTAGGAAAATTATCTCTATTTAAATTATGATAAAATATATAATTATATATTTAAATTTTTAAAATTGATCGATTTAATATCAAAATTTTAAAAATAATTAATTTAATAACTTTTAAAAAAATATTATATACATCAATTGTATATCCATCATATTTGTTAGAACACATACTGATCTTAGCCAATTTGATGAACGTATTATAAGTATGTACGAAAAGTTTTTTTAGATATTAAATTAATTAATTTTGAAAGTTTAAGTACTTGATTACATATCTTATCAGTTTAGGTATTATTTGCAATATTAACCTAAAAAATAAATGGTAAAAGACCTGTAACTCGGGTGAAATGGATGTTACACTATTATAAAAATCACATGAAAAGAAAAAAAAATGTAACTGAAATGTTCTGATATATATAAGAATCAATTTTATAATGAAAAATGGAAAGAAGAAATAATTCGGAGAATGACATTCAAGAAAACATATATGTTCATAAATTATGGGTTTTGTTAAAATATAAATAATAGAAAAGAAAAAAAGGACTATGGAGATGTTTTTTTTTTTTTGCATAATAAATAATTAATATACTTTCACTAAAGAAGATTAATTTGTAATAGGCAAGTAGGAAGGGGAGAGGAGGAATTGAAAATAAAAGAATATGAGAGAAAAAATTATAAGTTTTCTTATGTAGACAATCAAGATGGAAGGAAAGAAGGAAGGAAAGAAAGACGAGAAAATTTGGTAGGTATAATTTTATATTTTACTAAAATACCATAATAGCAATTTTATATAAATACCCTCTTAAGACTTAATTCTCTCCAAATATAGAGAAATTGTTTTTGTGGGCCAAAGACTGTTAACATTTTGTTCAAAATCCATTTCTTTTCCCTTTAAAGTTTAAGTTCTGTTTTAATTTCTCCTCTCCCCATACTTCCTTTATTCCAAATATAGTGTAATATATATATATATATGGGTATATCATATTCCAGTCTTATTCTTTATTTTCATTATTAACTATTAGTTAATGATATAAACTCAAGCATATCTCCGCCGTTGCAGCTCCGAAAGCATGGCTCCCATTTGTAGCAAATTTTACACAATACGTTCCTTTCTTTTAGTATTTAATTTGTTGGCAATACACTATTACACCTTCTCAGTCGCAAAGCAATGCACAAAAACCTAAAAATAAAAAAAATGAAAAAAAGAAAGAGACAACTTTATGTTAAGATATAAAGAAATGATAGAGAAAAGAAAGGCAAAATAAAAGGTTAAGTTTGAAATGACTTCACAAATTTGAAAAATCATAGGATAGGATCTTTGCCTAGTGTTTAGACGTACCTTTGTTAGGATTCAGAATCGTGCACTCTTACTCTTAGACTCATATAGTGCTTGCCAAAACCAAAAAGAAAGATATCGTGTAATGCATGGAATCTTGTCATTATTGCACCACTTATTACCATGATATAAAAGGTAAGATGAAAAAAAAAAAATGAAAGTATTGTATAAATGAGATTTAATGGATGGTTGTAATGAAACTGGTACAATTTGAATTGATGATTGGTGAGGAGCTATAGGTTTATAACCTAATGTTTTTATCTTTGCCTCTCGAATAAGAAATACCATGTTAGAATCTCACATCCTCTATTATAAAGAAAAAAAAAAAAAACACATAAAGTGCTCATATTTTAAAATTTTATCAATTTAAGCATATAAATTGAAGTTCCTATATTTTTTACTTTTAACAATTTAGTATTTAAACATTCATTTTTAATAATTTATTGTTTGTCTTATCGAATTTAATTTTGTTTTAATGTCTCTATTAATAAAAATTTAGTGGTTATTGCATTTTTTTTTTATTTTAGTGCAATTACTTTGGTTTTGATTGCATTCTCGTATCTAGACTTTAATTTTGGTGTATCTCAGTGTCCATTTACTAATCAATATATTAAAAATTAATATTTAACTTTTCTTAAATGATATATTATTTTAAAGTTAAAAAAAAAAGTTATTCATGTTGGTGTTTTTTTACTGTCCATAACTTTTGAATATGATGTCTAATTCAAACAATTTTATTACTATTAAGAAGCTCGCAAAATGTACTTTTATTCAGAAATAATATCTCATATACATCTTCTTTAACTATTTAAACCATGTAAAAATTAAAATGGTTATAATCCATAACACAAATGTCATTTAGCCTTCAAATAACAATGCAAATTTTCAAATGCATCGAATAATATACTGTCACTTAGTATAACATTTCGTTATATCTTGAGTAGTATTTTACTAATTTTTCAAATTTTGCGATTCCATTATTTATCAACAGAACATTTTATGAATGTAAACTTATTATTGTTGAAAGCATGTGTTGCATATTATTTCAGAATTGACAGTTTAACGTAAAGTTATACAATTTAAAATCATTAGTTTTCTTAAGCAGACTTCTTTTTTTTACTTTTCCAATTTTTAAAATTTTTTAAATAGATATTTTTTACAATCAAATTTTAACCGCGCCTCTAAGATTGAGTGCAGCCTAATAGGACTTCTCTTTGGAAGAAAGATTCATTTTAAGTCCGGAATAGTTACAACTTATTTTTTCAAAACAACTGGAAGAAATTCTTTTTTCACACCCGGACAAGTGGGCTAATCAATGTAAATTCTTCGATACTAAGGATCCAGGGAGGTCTTATTGAACAATCTCATAAGGGTCTTTAAGAGGACACCAACGAAAATATTCAAAGCAATATTATAGTTCATGTATATTTATATATATTGTTAAAATTTAATACTTACTATAATTTTTTTTCCGTAAATTATAAATTTTTAATATATATATATATATGGTTAATATATTTATTATAATAATATTTTAAGTAAATTTATTATTTTATTAATAAATATAATTTAAAATCAATAATGGTTTCACCTTTTATTTTCTAGTTTTTAAAGATGCTGCTTGATCACAGTCATCATTATTTAGGTACGATGATTCTTCTTTACTTTGTTAGTCTAGGAAAATGACCTTTGTTGGCCATGAATGATTCTAGTTTCAGTACTTATTTTGTCAGTGTTACTGTTACATTGACTGTTTGTCAATCGATCTAATTATGTTCTTGACCTACTTGCCGAAAAAAGGTTGAGGGAGCCAAACCAGTGGGTTCTCCCATGCTGATTCCACTTTCTTTCTTCTATCAATTTACTTATGCTTGGGCAAAACAAAGAAAGTGATAAAAGAAAGGAAGAAACACAAATAAATCAGAAGGATCATAAACCCAAGGGTAGTTGATGCAATTCCATATGCGACCACTCATCTGAAATTTCATATGTTTGTTATTCGGGTATGTTAGAGTTAGTTTATGAAAGCCCCTCCACTGTTCATCCTTATAACTTGGTAGTATGGTAAATGAAAACCCCCATTTTACTTCTTTTTTTCATGCGGAAACAAGTTCCATTATTGAAGATACCGATTATTTGAAACTTTATTTATTTTACCATATTATTTTTAGTTTTCCATCGGATGTACTTGTATTTGTAAAGTTACTGTAATAGATTTAGTGTTTGGGCAAGTAATATAAACATGAATCTTTCATATTTATTTTATGTAGTAACAAGAATCCTTAAGCTATTAGTGAATGCTACTGGAAATTCTTTAATACTATATCTTTAAGACGAAGAAAAGAATATGAAAGAAATGGAAGAAATAAGAGTAGAAAGCAAATAGTTGCTTGCATAGAAAGGAAATTGGAACATACACAATAGTTGGTATTGTACTCTATTTGATAGTGGTATTTTATAATGTACTGGACGTTTGAGTTCAATGAAATTATAGTTATTCATGATGAAAAGAAAACAATGTGGGGATGTGTTGGTATATCTTTTTTTTTTTTTTTTTAAAAAGCATATATGGGTTGTATACAATATGTTGTTAGAGCAAGTCCACGAAGTTAATCCAGACATATTTAGAGGATTAAGGATAAATGGGCAAAACCGAGATAAACAGTGGGTTGAAACATGGTTGAATCGAACCATTTCTAAGTGAAATCAAGTTCAACTGAATTGAATCAGAAGAGCCAATCTAGATTTACAACACTAATTATATATTATGTACATTGTGCCTATGAATATTATTCATAAAATATAAATATTTAAATAAATTTATATACTTTTCTACTCGTATCACCTTTAACAAAAAGTGTGATACATTTAACTTAAAAATGGGACAATTTCAACATTTACTCTTTACATTTATTTGTTGAAACTATGATATTTAGGCTATAGATGGTGGTGGGGGAAGGGGCAATTTGATTAAGTTGATTTATCTCAAAAGTGAAAAGTACATTGAGGCTTAAATATTCACACACCTAACTAAAACTTCAATGCTCAATATCAATGAAGATATTTGTTTTACCTTTTTCCTTTTCAACAATACAATAAACTATATAAAAAATAAAATAAAATAAAATTTTATTAAGAAATGAGTATTTATACTGCTATTTTATAGGGTTTTTGCTACTGCTTTTTACTTTTAATTTTTCTAATTTTTTTTTCTTTTATTAGTAATCTGGCATGACGAATGGTTAAGTTCAAATTATCATATGTTGAATCCTCCTGTTAAGCAAATGAGCAGCTCGTGCTTATCATGTCATGCTTGCCAGATCATGGGTTTCAGAAAGGTTGGTTTCATGCTAGTTCAAGGGAAGGAGTCAAAAAAAAGGTGGGGGGACACCCTTCTACCCCCACCTATAATAAAAAAATTGCCAAAACACCTACCTCTTATTGGGATATTATTGTTGATAGTGCCCTACCTTGTCACCATTCCATCCCTCAAAAAGGTCCTTATCACAAAATCAGCTCCACAACATGCATAGAAATACAAACTAACCTTCAATCCCCACTTTACCTAGTGGCCAGTGGCCATCCCATACCCAAGAATTAAAAAGACAGTAAGATCTCATTATAAACATTCTCTCCCCACCTTTTCCCTATAGTATTTTTCCCAAATAAATATATGTTTGATATAAATGGTACAGCCTAAATAAAAAATATGTTTCTTTTATTTTTTTTACCATCGTATTTCCCAATCAATATCTAAACTACTAAAACAAGCGTCGAAACAATAAGTAAAAAAAAAATGCTAGGGTTTTTTTTAACACATTAGCTTAGCTTCTTTGTTTTTTGGGCCAAATACATTAGTGCACTTGTTGAGATGAAAGACATAGTGAGGCAATTGTCTCACATGCCTATACCCTTAGATCTACCGACAGGGAAATGTCCCACATATGAAAGGGAAATATGGCATTTAAGGATTCACTTTTTTTCCTTGTCCAAAAGGAATTAAATTACCTTTCGCAATGTCATGAAAAGTGCAGGGTCAAAAAGATTCATTGCATCATGTAACCAGTTTCAATACGCAAACAATGGACAGTTTGATATGTGTGTGTGTGTTTTTTCTTTTTTATTTTTTTTTTCCCTACACCTGCATGGTAGACCTTTGGTGTAAGGGTGAGAGTGACCAATCAAGAGATATAATAATTGCATGATTTGAACAAAATCTTAAACGTATGTGAACAGAATCTACAAGGTTGGACTTTTGATCTAATTACCACAGTTCCTATGTATGTCAATGAAATCTAACCAAATTCCTTTTCAACTCACACTCAAAATCCTACCAAGATCTACTCATCAAATATAATCAGGCGCCCTTTAAATAGGCTGAGCTAATTTAGCTAGGTGTTATATTATTATACTCCCACATACTCTAAAATACATATTAATTTTCTAATAATAAAAGCTTTTACATACCTTCTTTGTTTCATAAAATGTAATATAAAAAATTGCTTGTTGAATTCATTAACAAATGCCTATCTGTGTATCCAGGCCATGGAATCACTAGCTCAATTTTATACCTCATGAATGCTCTAAAGATACTTATTTTAATTCTAATCAATAAAAATCCTTTCCCAATAAACATATTACTGGTATTGGAAAGTATAAAAAACTCCATTTCAACATTTCTGAATCATTTTGGTATCACTTTTGCTATTGCTTTCAAACAAGTGTTAATTAAAAAACCGATACTAATGAAAGACTAACGATTTTAGTTATAAACTGAACAAACAAAACCAATTTTGAACCGATACAAATATGATATAGAATCCAATATAAACAAAAATCCAACAATCCAAACCCATCAATAACTAACCAACCAATTAATCCATCACTTAACAGCTGAAATTTGGACCAATAATTTATACAAGAATTTTCATGATATCAGGTATTAGACCGAAATTCCAATTGACATTATTTTTCTATTTTTGCTAAATTCACGGTACAACATTAAAACCACTACATAAACTTTGTATGGCATTAAAAACCTCAATAAAGTATCACTTGCCGTATTTACCATTTCTATCATGCTTACTAAAACAGCATGGCCAAAGTTAACTGGATAGAATATAAAATATGTACCATGAAAGATCAGGCATTACTTTTGAAAAACAAATGTTTAATAATATAGTACGGCACTTAAAAATAAACTCCAAATTCAGACAATGATTTCGACATCATTCCCCAATTCTCAATCAAATCCTTCTACTTCCCCCCCGCCCACCCCCAAATGAATAGCTTGTACTTGTAAATCTACTAGGCTAGCATATTTAACTTTTCCCTCTATTTTTTCAGGGATTATTTAGAAGCACACTGTAGAGTAACTGAAAAATTAGACAAATATCAATTCCCAAAATGAGGTACACAAAAATTTGAAAAAGATGTCGCTGTACCATTAACGAAAAATATAAACATTCCATTTGCTTCCAAAAGCTATTGGTTAGTCACCAAAACAGAAGCAGAATATTTACTGGAGCTAATCACTTATATGGTCTGTATATTACTTGAAAGAAAAGTAATAAGAAACAAAGAGAGATGTCAGATCATTACATCACTAACTTAACTTGCACATATAGTTCCCTAAACTTCACTATGGCTGCTAAAACCTGCTCCGCCATAGAGGCGCCTCGAAGAGGTGCATGTAGTTTCTAGGAGAAAAATAGTGTTCTTAACTGGTTATAAGAATTCAATAGTCAAGAGAACCCACGGATGTAATTCCAGTGTTCAGGCTTCTTGAGTCCTTTCGACTCGTGAAATCGTCGCAGGTGCCATTGGAAAGCCTCTGAACTGGGACTGAGTTCAGAAGTTCTAGACCTCTTTTGCCCATCTGCTGCACTTCCTGCGGTGAAAGTATCTTAATGCACCAAACACTGTTTACAAACTCCCTGCAATTTGGAAGTAAAAGACAGTATTAGTACAAGTTTTCAGACATGAAACTGCATTTGCCAGATCATTTGCTTGTCTTGTTTATTTTGGTATTGTCAAGACAATCAATTCTTTTAAGAATGCAAATTTGAACCTTTCTCTCGTACAATTAATAAATAATTTGTTAAGTAGGCAGATATCAAAGTGATGGAGAATATGTTTTTCTCACACAAGGACCAAGAATTTCTGCATAACCATATAGCTGTATACACCAAAAGGAAGTGCGTACACATATATTGACAAATAAATATAGATATTGATGGGCACTCACGGCCATGGGTCGTCACCAAGGAGGAGAACATCATTCTCCCTGTCAACAAATACAAGCTGCCAGCCTGATCTCAGAGGGTCCTCCAACTGGCCTTCGAGGCCAAACATACGAGCAAGCTCACTTCTTAGCTCATTGTAGCTGCTAAATTTGCTAATGTCTAATGACCTGCCAAAGGACCCTGACTTGTAAACCTGCCAATAAAAAACCATGGTAGGTTAAGTAAATTATGCACTGAGAAGAAGAAATGGTGATATGCCATACATCACTTCAGAAATTCATATCCAGAAATGGACAGATTCCAAAAAAGAATATGAAATGCCACAACAAACTGATTACCCCAACAAAGATCATAAAATTTTAGTGAAAAATTACCTTCACAAAGGTTCTGGTAGATGGATTTACTTGGCCAGCATTTTCTGGAGACTGCAGAAAACCTGACTCATCAATACAACTGGAAGGCGCCATGGATGGATTAAGTGAAAAATCAGCACCAGTAGTGTTCATGTAATTGGAAACAAAAGGGAGTAGTTGAGTCGTTCTCACTTCCAACGCCTCTTAAGTTTGACATCCCACTCTGCATTAATAGAGATGATGGTTCTATATTGACGCCAAACAAAAGATGACCGTGTGGATCAGCATTTCCATCTTGATCTATTGAACACTCTTTACCAGGAAAAGGGGGCAAAGAGACGGAATTTTGCGACATGTTACTCTGGTGAGTCCCCATTTGTTCAGCTGGAGGCAATACAGATGGAGTTCCTGAAGGAAGAAGAGGATCAATTGCTGCTCGTTTTGACGGCCAAGCAGAAGGGGACATCACGGGACCTGTTCTAGGTAAATTGAGAAGGTGGGAGTGCTCATCTTGAGGAATGGAACCCAGAAGACTGTGGAGAGGCGAAACAACAGGGCTAGTAACAGGGTTCCCATTTGAATCAGAGAAACTGAGTTGTTGGCAAAGTGTAGGGATGGAGTGCAAGGACGATGGTGAATGAGATTGAGAGGCTGAAACAAAGTGAGACATGGCTGAAACACTAGGAACATGCTGAAGATCAACTAGCTGGTGCTGCTGATGTTGTTCAGGCGGTTGCTGCTGTTGCTGTTGCTGTTGTTGTTGCTGCTGCTGCTGCTGCTGAATATGATTTTGACTATTAAATGAGTGCTGGTGCTGCAACTGTTGCTGGAGGAGGTTTGGTTGAGCCTGTGCCTGGACCTGAGACACTGAAGGGTGATGATGTTCAAGATTTCCCTGAACAAAGGCTTGCTGAGGCTGGCGCTGTGGTAACACCTGGGACTGCATCAAAGAAGTAGAAGCCGAAGGAATGTTTTGCACTTGCTGAAACTGCATCAGGGCAGGTCCTTGTTTGGAAGAATCTACAGCTCTCATCTCCTGTAGTGCAGCAGCAGCCATAGCTTGGTACATGTCAGGTTGCAAACCAAGCATGAAGCATTAAGCCTAGGCTGCATCCATGGTGTCATCCCCATCCCTTGAAGAGTTAGAGGTTGGATACCACGGTCTCCATTGTCTCCTCGAAGCCACATCATGGGAGATGTCATACCAAATTCATCATCTCTAATGCCTTGAAGCACAAAAACATTTAGTCAGGAAACAATATTATACAGTCACTTTTGCCAAAAGACTGAGCTGCTGAACAGATATATATATGAGTACCATGAAAAGCTGGCAGTCCAGTCGGCCATGGTCTTTTAAGCCTGAGGGGAAATGGTGAAGGATACATGGGAAAGGTTGTCAAAGGTTCAATCTCCCATAATGAGACCCTTGGCTGCCTCTCCCCTGCAGTTGACTCATCCCAACCAACCTACATCAATTATGATTGTGTTAATTTAGAACAACATTGCTTAGGATAATCATGAGAATAATAGAAACCTGACAAATATTGGGACAAGGTTTACATACCTTGACCGAGCGCCAATGTGAATTTGTCCATCTGACAGGATCCAGATCACTTATGCCTGTTATTGTGCCCATGTAGCTGGATATGGAAAGGCATTTTCAGATGTCAATTATTTAGGTGCATCACCTTTGTTAAACTTCATGTAAGATGAACAAGGGAGCAAGCAGATTAAAGAATGACATATAAAGAAGCAAATAAAGATTATAGGAGGATATAAGCAATAACATCTTGAATAATTCGACAGAGAAGCCAAACAAGTTTATAAATAAAAGCAAAAAATTGTTTATATTTATCTTCCTTGCATCATAAATATTTCACAAATCTAAAGCACAAACCAAAGAAATTTTTTGACAAAAACACCATGAATGGAAAGGGAAAAACAGCAAACTTAAGATAATATCAACACCTTAATCCTTCAGGCCAAAAAACAAAAAAACTTAATCCAAAAATGTAAAGCATGCAAGACACAATCCAAACAGGCAAGCAAAACCTACCGTCTCACACTTGATTCTTCAGTTTCAAAGAGCATCCTAAAACGCATGCCAACAGACACACGAGTATGGTATACAGCTTTGGCATATTTGGCCAGGGGTATTACAAACTCAGACGGGCTAGCCCTGCACAAATTTGATAAGCATTGTAAGCATATAGCTATTGGGAAACCCCTACTTATTTTATGCTGCACAGGTTGTACCTTGGATTATAAAATATAGTGAACCGACTATTTGTTGCAGCTGCATGGGCTGCAGCAGCCAGGAGCCCAGGTGCATGCTATCACTAGATAAGACAGATGATGGCATTACAGTTTGTGGGCGAATGGCCCGTCGAACACCTAAAAGTAATTGATTCTTCTCATTCCTGTCGAACAAAATATCCGGGTCAAAATATAGACGATCACATAGAATCAAGTACATCATTGTCATCATGAAGCATGGGCACTGAATACAAACTGAAAGTGTAAAAGCAAAAAAAAAAAAAAAAAGCTTTGGGCTGTAGATTAAACTTTTGTGTTAATAGAACCAAATATACCAGAAAGCAACAAAGGGCTAATCATCTGCTTACCATATAAAGAGCACTGAGTCACCAGCAACAAGTCTCTTGGCACTTACAAAGACACTCCATCCTGTGGTAAGCAGATGTCTTTTTGGCTGCCCTGTTAAGCATTGCTAGAGGTTAAAGTAATCCAAAATATAAAAATGGAAACTCACTCTGCTAGCCTAGAGGTACAGGAGGCTTCTACAGAGATAGCATTTGCAACACAAAACATGGTAGAAGAGTCAAACGTCATTATTTAGTTATCATTTTGACATGGAACTAAATAACGATAGACATTTCCTAAAGAAAATATTTTACATTATTGAAGCAAACCTCATATTTATTGCATCAATTTAGAGAAACAAGTTTTTTGTACTTTCGCTACATATTGCAAAGCTGCATCTAGCTACATAAAAATGCAAAGTTTCATGGATCACGCCTATTTGCATCACCATATGGCTCTCCTTAATACTGCTGGTAAATCTTCAAATCCCCAGGATTGATTACAATGCACCTTGATCATTATAAATATAGGTATTCCCAACAGTGGTTGATGTGTTGAAGTATAACAGTCATGCTAGAATTTAATAATGGGACTAAGACTGGTTGACTATATTTGGGAATTTGTGATTTTTATTTCAGGTATGTAATATGTGTGAATAATATAACTACAATAATTAAAAAAGGATAATGGATAAACCGCACAGCTGCAGGCTTCATTTTCTAAAAATGGTCAAAGGAGTATCCTTTTTTAAAAAAGGAGTGACACAATACTCACCCCGAAATATATGTCTAAATTTCCATTCATTGTCATGAAGATCTCTTGCCACTAATTCTTGAGCAGGAGGCTGTTGTGAGTAATCCTGTAGAAAGAATTGGGAGTCAGAAGAAGGCATGTTGAATTTTACATATTGTGTAAATTCCAATGCAAAGCTAATGAATCAAGATATACCAAAGGAGGGAAAACTTTTTCAGCTGCCCGGCGAGGAACAGAGAATCCTCCGTGAGTACTGGTGTCACTAGCAGTCAATGTTTTACAGAAATAATTTGTGGGCTGTTTGCTGGGGTCCCCAACTCAGCAGGAAGGTATGCATCTTTTTGCTCTTGCTGTCAAATAGTACAAATTGAAGTACTGAATCAATCTATAACACCAAGGCATTGCAAAGTCAGAAAATGTAAAGTAGCTAACCGGACTCAGTGGTTGCAACGTCATCTGTGCATATACTTCATCTGTCTCGATGTCTGCCTGAAGTAAAGAATTTTAACTTTTGAGGGCCATTGACAAAATGCGACACAGCTAAGATGAAAGAAGACTTACATGCATAGTCACATTGTGAAGCTGGCATATAAGTTGAGGAGGTAAACTTGGATAGTTGGGAATATGAGCATCCACCTCCCTATTTGTTGATGCAGCGACCTGATACGAAACACTCAAAAAACTCTTCGTATCAAGACTCTCAGAAGATTAAACAATCTATTAACTCTGTTTGCTTGTAAAATTGCAAAGTGCTATTATCACTGCAGCAGTTTTCAAATTTTTCTATGATAGATATCACAGTACTGCTATATTAATAAAATCTTATCAATATATATATGCAATTCCACAACTAAAGGAGTGCAATTGGGTAATATGGTAAAAAATTGAAAGATTAGCTAGAGAAGAACCCATAAGAGCGAAGAACCCATAAGAGCGGTAAAAAATAGACCCAACTATTCATGATGGCAAGAATTATTTGGGTTCTTGAATTCTTTACCACCAATAAAAAAAAAAAAAATGCACATAGCCATTCGATAATTCAAATTTCGGCAATTCATCTTCATCGGTGAGTAAAGCTGGGGTTTGATTTCTACGTGCCCTTTCAATTTCTATAAAAGTAAAAACAATTTGTGTAGTACTACCACTAACCACCATTTTTGTGTGCAGGTTGGACTAATTACTTTGAGACGACATTAGAAAACATTAAGAAACGCACCCAAGATTCACGATACCGACCTGCTCACTATGACCTTGAGGGAAGTAGACAACTCTGCTTCCGACAGCAGGTAGAGAAACAAGGGGACCAGCACATGCATGCCAAAGTTCCGAATTCAGCACTCTCCTTTCCCTGCAAATTATGCGTATCAGCATCTGAGTCAGAATGAGTATCACAACCTTTTTTCTTGAAAATTATAAGAAAACGATAATATTTGAACTATGCGAAGAAGATAGAATGAGGAAAAAGAAAAGGGGAGAAAGAGAGAGAGAGAGAGAGAGAGAGAGACCAGGGGTACACATGCATGTACTTAATAGCAGCAAGCAAAACAGCAACAGCAGCAGAAAGTATACATTCTTAAATCATATGTTGATTCTAGCAGACAAAACTAGGAAAGAGAGAGAGAAAATTGACCTATGTTTTGGTGTCTTGAGGACAAAAAATAAAGGTTTCAATAACATAGCACAGACAGACCAAATTCTTCTTTTATGAAAAAATGATTTCATGACTTCCTAAGCAACAACCTAGTCTTTATTTTTCTATAGTAAATTATTAAGGAAGTACTTTCCACCTCTCCACTCAGCGTATAACAATTAATTTCCAATCTTGTTCATAAACCTGAGCCAATCCCAATTTTCAGAGACCCCCAAATTTGAGCTTCATAATAATGGCTATTTTCAGCCTGGTTTTCCATTAACTTCTAAATCCCACCAGATAGAGATAGATAGATAGATAGATAGATAGATAGATAGAGAGAGGGGGAGAGAGAAAGAGATGAAATATAGGTTTGCTAAACCTGCAAGCAACAAAAGAACATACCTTCCTGGGATTGAGGAGAGAAACCAGCTGAAGAAAGCCTCATTTTTGGCCCTTTCTTTTTGCACTTGAATTAACCCTAAAAAAAGATCACACAACTAGTAACCTTTCCAAGACCCCCTCTCAAAAACAACTGCAAACTTTCTTTCCTTAAACAACCACTCCACTTACTCCTCTTAACTTCCTCCTTTTCTTTTTTTCTTTTTCACAATATAACACCATAACTTACCATCTCATTCTCTTTTAACAACCACTCACATGATCCATTTCCATACTCCATCCCTGCACAAATAAACCTCAAACCTTCACTTAAAACAAAGAAGTGCTAAAGCAGGTTTGTCTGTCTTTTTAATAGGATCTTGTCTTAACCTTGATTATGAAAGTACTACCACATATGTACCTTCATGAATTTAGACTCACAACTACAAAGATTTATTAAGAACCCACTTCAAGAACTTCAACCAAAACCAGTTCCACTGCAAAGCACTGTTTTTTTCAGCTTCATTACCTCTTAAAACCAATATCCTCCCCCAAAAACACCCCAAAGTCACAAACTATAACAATAAACTTCATGTCCAGTTTCTTTATCAACAAAAACCCATATCCATTTTCACCTCCACAACCCCACAAGCTTCCTTCCCTTTTGCTTTAGGACTTAAAAAAGGTACAGACTTTGAAATTCCTACAAATACCCAATAAGTGTTTCACCAAGAATGACTTGGGAAAAGTTGGATCCTTTTTTTTTTTTTTTAAACTTCAAAACAATGCAATATAGAGCAAACCCAGATCTTAAAAACTAATCATACACCCAATTTTTAAGCTTCAAGAAGATGAAGTTTTTAACTCATGGAAAAAGTGTCGGATTATATGTATATAATACATATAAATATATATATGTGTGTGTGCAGTAAACTTACATACACCACACGTGGGGTTGTAAGATTCAAAATAAGATTGGGCTTGATTATGTTTCCAGTAATGGGAAAAAATGGTCAGTCTTACAAAACAAAACAGAGGTAGTGGTGTGAAAGAGAGAGAGAGAGAGAGATTAATTTTGAGCAAGCAAGAAAAAAATAGTACTGAAAACAGAAAACTGAGTTTGAGTGGTGGTTCTGCTACTATGTTGGCCTTTTTTACTTATTTCATTCTCTCTCTCTCTCTCTTTCTATATCTGTGTGTGGATGGAAAACAAATAAAAAATCTGACACTTTCTCTCACTACATGCACAGTGTGATGTTGGGTTGTAGTTTTTTTTTTTTTTTCTCCTCACTAGACCGTCCTTCACTTTATGTGTTTGTGTTGATTTTTTTTATTTTAGTTTTTTTTTTTAATACAGTGATGGTATGAAAAGACCTCAAAAAATGGCAGTTGGGTTGAGGGTACTGATTGATTGGAACTGCGGAAGAGGGAAGAGAGAGATTTTGCAGGAATTGAGGGGGGTAGAGAGAGAGAGAGGAGAGAGATTTTGCTTTTTCTTTTTGAAGGACTTTTCGGGATTGCTTAGGCTAGTTTATAGGGTAGAAATTTTATTTTTTTCCTCCAAGGTTAACCCTTTACCGTAGACTGTCGAAAGACTCTTTAGTATTTTAAGAAATTCAATCCGAGCAGACATTGAGTGGATAATTCTATAGAGTTAAAACCTTACAGTAGGTCCAGGTATGTTTATTCCTTATTATTTTAATATTTTTTATCATATTTTTTTTTTATAAATAAATATTTATTAAAAAATAAATATTGATGAAAAATTAATAATTTTATTTATAAAAATTATAAATACAAATTTATTATAAATACGATATAAATAATAATCAAACAATCTAAACAGATCCTTTCTGACAATAAAGAGTAGTAAAGTAAGATTTTAGCTAGGGTTTGCTAAAAAAAAATTAGCCAAACTGAATGAAATGAAACTAAATGTATGATTTTTTTAAACAATCTTACTTAAAAAATTCTCAATTTGAATTAATCTGTAAAATCATAACTATCAAAATCATGATTTACTTATATGATTTTACTAGTATATGGTTTTAGGAGGCTTTTTAAGTTAACCCATACATAAGATCCTTCCTTTGTAAAATCTTATGATTTTAGCCGAATCTACATTTAAACATTGTAAAATCTTATATTTGTAGCTATGTTGACCGATTTCATCTATTTGGGTCAAATAAATTAAAATATGAAAAATACATTACAAGCCTGTTAACTATGATAAATCTAAATCTTATAAGAGGACTTGTTTATTTTATTTTATTTTATTTGTTAAGTATGAATTTAATATAAGTTGAAGTATTTGATTCTGCTTCGATTTATAATTATTTTCAAACAAAATAGCAAAAAAAAAATTATTTTCAACTCTACTTATCATTTTGTGGGGAAATTGCAAAAACACTCCCCTAAACTTTAAGGATAGTACGGATTAACCCCCAACTTCGAAAGCATAATTTTTTACCCCTTCAACTTTCATTTACATGCGCAATTAAGAATACGTCATAATTTTCATTAAAACAAATGAAAATATACAGATTTACCCTATAAACTTTTACCTTTTATGTAGATTTACTCCTCTTTCCCTTACCAAAACAGTTAATCATCCTTATGATATTAATTTTGAAAGTTCAAGGGATCAAAAACATCACTTTGAATGTTTAAAGGTGAATCCATACTACCCTTGAAGTTTAGGGGGGTAAAATTGCAATTATCATTATCTTTTTTCTACACATATTATATTATTAAGGGTTTTTCTAAAAGAGAACTCAATTTGCTTTTTGTTTTCTAATATACATTATGTATTCCAAGCTTTTTGTTATTATTGAAAGCAAATTTATAGTTTTTCAATACTATTTTACATAAGCTCTAAAAACTTATATTTCTACATTTCAGTTTTAAGTTTCATTTCTACAGACAGTCAGATGATTTTATATGAAATCGCGAGTTTAACAACATTGTATAAAACCAAACCAAATCGTTCTAGAAAAAATGGAATAATATTTTATTATGTAACCATTGGTTTTCTTATAATGATTTATTAGATGTCATATGTGTTTATATAGTTCATTATAATATTAATTACTTAATGAATATCTACTAATATTAACTTATTCATTTTTTTAATTGTTTTTTATGTTCAAAATATATATTATTTTGTTGGTGACTTAGTTTTTTTTAATCATTTTAATTTTATGAAATATGGAATTTATTTATTTGATTATAACTCTTATTGTATATTAATTTTCAGCTTGTTTTGTGTATTTTGTTAACATATCACTTTTTTTCATGAACGACTTTTATTGGTAAATGATTTCTATTTTGAATGAATATTTTTGTAGACGATTGATTTGATGGCTTTGTGAGAGACATAGATTTCAATTTGCCATATACTTTGTTGGTAGATGACCGTGGTTGAATAGTTTCATGGAAGACTATGGATTATGAACGTAGTGGATTTTGAATTATTTTGTCATTGTTTGCCATTCAAGCTTTGTAAAATTATCCAAATATTGAATATATGTATAAGTGTAAAAGAATAAAACATTTATTTTAAATTAAATTTTTATTTAAATTGTAATTCAAACCAAACAAAACTGTAAATTGATGATTTGGAAATTTTCTAACCCAAATCAAAACATTGTTTAATGCTTTGGTTTAGGATGGAAAAAAAATTGAACTATAAATTATGGTTTAGTTTTTAGTAAAAAAAGAAACCAAATTGATTTGTATTAACCCCTAATTTCAAATGTAATTTTTCAAGGTCTATACTCAAAAAATAAATATGAATATTGACTAAATAAGATATAATATATATATGGTTATTAAAAATCATAGAGTAGGATTAGAGAGAAAGATTTTTCATAATTTGTACTTATAAAATAGGTACATATACAAGGCATGGAAGTATACTATAATTAAGAGATATATTTATTTGTTTAGTAACTTATCATAAACTTATTTACACAAATATAAACCATGTAAAAATAATAATAAAAACTATCACAAAATCATATGTCAAAGATGCAATTTCGCAATGGTATGCCATCCCGTTACATGCAGTTTCTTTGTGAAAGATCAAAATCACATCTGATTAGTATTTATGGTAATTTTAATTTGTAGGGTTAATGAACATGTGATACACCCGATTAACATGTAATTTGTTGTATCCGCTCTACAAATAATTATTCAATAAAATTAATGAATGATAAAATAAATAGCAAAACTATTATTTGCATGCTATTAATATATATATATATTAAGCAAAAGCCTAGTACATACATTAAAAATCCAAAATTGTTAGTTAGTTTCCTAAAGTACCTCTCAAATCATCATTTTTAGTTTTTATTTTCTTTCATTTTCCATTTTCTTCTCAAATTCATAAACCTTAATCTAAGATGTTGGAATTTTCCGGTTGCAATAGTACATTATCATTTTCTATAATGATTATTTTATGATGTTTTATATTGTAACAAGTGCTCTTCAATTGTATATGCTTGATCTTCTAGATAATATAGAAGGGTTGGTTATATTAAAAAAACTAATGAATAAACTCAGGGGTGTTTGATCTTCTAGATAATATAGAATTTTTTTTAGTCATTTGAATTTACTAAAAGTTCTACACATTTATTTGGCAGTAGATAAATAAACTCAGGGGTGTTTATTACATATTTCAACTTTCATGTATATATAACTAATCTAATATATAAAAAAATAATAATATTTGCATAATGAAGAGATTGTAATGTTAAGAGATTACATTTTAATTTTTTTTTTCCAAAAATGGTTTATTACAACGGTAAATATATGAAAGTAAAGTTGTCATTTACACTGCATGAAACCGTACATGATAGCTAAAACATATAATAGACGTGAAAGATAGAAAGATGGAAAAAAAATCACAAGTTTTACATTATATGATAAATTCATCTACATGCTACAAGTTTATTGTGGTAAGTTGTCTATATGTGGTAGAAATACTTAATGATTGGTTTATCGGGACAAGCCTTAATTTTAGTTGTACAGATAACTTGTAAAACTTGTAAAATTCTTCTATCTTTCTTAAATTTCAAATTTACATGATGTTTTATAAGGTATTTTATGCCCTCAAGGGCTTGGCTTAGTAGCTAAGACCTAAGACACTTCATAACAATTTGCATGGGAACATGAGTTTGAAACCCACTATAAATAATTTTTTTAAACCTAAATAGTGCAAGCTATTTTTACCTGGTGCATTAATTTTATAGGGTGGTTCGCATACCTAAAGATAGCTAGTTATAGTATGGTAGAACCCTACCATCATAAAAAGGAAATAAAAAGTAAAATACAAGGCATCTTGTATGAATTAAAATTAGAGAATAGGTAAAACAGTCATAAAGCCAATCGCATATGGACGAACTAGCCACGATACACTTATTATTGCATATAGATCAAATTACTACATGTTGCAAAAAGGTGGTACTTAGTATAGCCACCATAAATGGACCAACCTACCACATTTAGACAAGCTTACTACATGGTGCAAAAGATTGGTACTTGGCAAAATTACCGCATGTGGATTAACTTACCAAAGTTAAACAAACTTATAATGTAATGCAGAAAGTTGGTCCTTAGCAAACCTATCATCTATGGACTAACTTACTATGCTTAGACAAACTTACCACATCTTGACCAGCTTATCACTACCACATTTCACAAAAATGTTAGTTACACAAACTTACCACGTTTGGACATACTTATTACATCAGACACAACAATATATTATATATCACGATATGACTAGCTATATCAAAATCTAGTAGATAGTATATACATTGCAATATACATATAAAGTACATCCAATCATAACATGTGATGCACACATTAAAATTATATTGCATATATATGCATAAATAAAATATATTATAATAATATAAAAAGTGCTCTTTATAATTAGATGTATTCCATGACACGTGATGTATTAAAGGGGACAAAATTTATTTGGGAAGGGGTGGTGGGAATGGAATGACTGCAATATAAATTTAAGTCTATCTTGTAAAATAAGAGACACCAAAGAAGAAACTTTCACCATAAACAATATGGAATGAAAATAAAGAAATCTATTTTCCAAACCAAGTAATGTTTATGATGCAACCCTTGTGCCATGTCAAAAATAATGCTCTAAAACGTTGGGATAGTCTGATATTCTTGTTTTAGAATATCCAAACATGAGAAACAAGGAGCAGACCATCCAAAAAATCGTCCCTCAACTTCATGTTGTCTGGATAAAGAATCAGCAACAACATTTTCTTTTCCAGTCTTATATGTAATGAGTAATCATATCCCAATAATTTGGACAAGTATTTCTACTATTCAAGCATCTATATCATATAAGATAGTATTTCATTTAAGCTCCTATGATCCGTACTGATCAAAAAATGAGTTCACAAAAATATATTGTCTCCACTTTCGAACTGATTCCATTATTCCATATAACTTTCTCACACAAGCTGATGCCTTTCTCAAATGAACAAGCAATTTCTTATTGAAATAAGATGCTGGAAATTCCTCTTGCAACAAAACGGCTCTTGTTGCAATACCAGAAGCATCTGTCTCAATGACAAACCTTTTTTTGAAATATTGTAGTTTTAAAAGTGGATCCTTTACCAATGCATCCTTAAGTTCCTGAAAAGTATCCATGGCTACTTGGGTCCACTCAAAACGATCCTTCTGCAATAAATCTGTCAATAGTCCCGCAATATGAGCATACCTTTCTATAAAACGTCTATAATATCTAAACAATCCCAAAAAGGCCCTTAATTATTTGACAATTTTAGGAATTGGCCACTGTTGTACTCCTTAAAATTTATATGGGTCGGGACTTACACCTTGTGAAGATATAATGTGTCCTAAATAGTCAATTATATCTTTACCAAAAATACATTTGCTAGCATTCAAATAAATCTCATTATGCTTTAATGTTTGCAATACTAACTTGAGATGAGTTAAATGGTTTATCATGTTTTTACCATAAACCATATATCATCAGAAAACACAATGACAAATTTGCGAAGATAAGGTTGAAAAATTATGTCCATGATTGATTGAAACGTGACCAGTGCATTGCTTAATCCAAAGGGCATTACTAAAAATTCGTAATGGCCTTGATGTGTCATAAAATAAGTCTTTTCAGTATCATTAAAATGCATGCAAATCTGATGGTACCCAATCTTAAATCCAATTTAGAAAAACAAGAAGCATCATGCAACTCATCTAACTACTCAGCAGTTGTTGGAATAGGAAACTCATCTTTTACTATCACCTGATTTAAAGCCTATAGTCTATACAAAAACACCATGTCCCATCTTTTTTTTTTTTTTTAACAAGAAGCACTAGACTCAAAAAAGGGCTATTACTATGTTGTATAATCCCTAACTCCAACATATCCTATACTTGTTTCTCGAGTTCACTTTTCTGAAAGTTTAGGTACCTATACGGCTTAACATTTCCCGGTGATGCCCCTTCCACTAAATGAATTCAATGTTAGATGTTTCTTAATGGAGGCAATGATGAAGGTGCTTCAAAAATTGATGCATAGCTATCCAATAGATGATCTAATTCACTATTGCCAGTGTAATGCAAAATGAATGAGAATTTACCTCCTAAGCCAATAGTTGAAAATAAGAAACCACAGCATCTTATTGAATCAACTTACGAAGTTGATGATGTATAATCTGGGATAATGAATGCTGGTCATCTCCTTTAAGCGCCACCATAGAACCATTGTAAAACAAATTGCAGAGTAAGTGTACTATAATTAATTGTCACTGGTCCTAACTTTTGCAGTCACTATACTCCCAAAAACAAAATCAACTCCTTGTATAGGAAGAACATGGAAAATATCCTTGAAAGTTAAGCCTTGAATATCCACAGCCACATCTTCACACTATCATTCACAAGACAGTTTACTTCCATTTCATATCATTACATTCAATTGTCCTGATCTCACAATTGACAATCACAAAATGCTTCACTATTCTGGTTTGCATAAAATTATGCGTGCTGCCATAATCTACTAAGACAAATATATCTTATCCATTCGCTTTCCCACAAAATTGAATTATACGTGGTACGTTATGCCCCGTAGAGCATGATAATTGATAGTACCATCGTCAAATGGCACTACATCATTGTTCTCTTCCACTTATATGTTAGAATCATCTTCACTTTCGTCTAGCAATAACAGAAATTTTGCTTTACACTTATGTTTTATGGAATGCTTCTCATCACAATGAAAACATAGGCCTTTCTCACGCTTTTCTTGTATTTCAGCTTGTGTCATTTTTCCTAACTGGCAATTATTTTTAGTTCAACTGTGATGGTTTGGAAAACCGTAGTGTAGAATTATGTGAATGGGTAGTGTTTGGATATGTGTTTGAGGCTAAGGTGTTTGAGTGTGTGTTTAAGTTTGAATGGTGTGATGTTGAATGAAAAGGTTAAGTACGAAATGTATTATCTAAAAATTTAGCTTCATGCATCTTTGCAAGCCAAATAACATGATGTGAAGATGTAGGCCTAGCAATTTGTACATCTTTTCGAATGTGATTCTTTAAACTCGACACAAAGTAACTCAATAGAAAAGATTCAGAAATACCAGTGACCTAATTTGACAAAACTTCAAACTATTTCCGATACTCACTCACTGATTTCCTTTGAATTGATTTGGACAATGCACCTTGAAAATCCTCATATTCCGATGGACCAAAACGAGTCTTAATAGATTGTAATAACAAGCCATTGAACATATTGCAAAGCTTATCCTTCCATTGCGAATATAGAAAACTCTAGTCGTTGCTCTTCAGGCACTTTATGGAAATAAAAAAATTTATGTGTTTGATAAATCCAACCCAATGGATCTTGACCAGAAAATCTTGGAATTTCCAATTTAATTCATCTCATAAAATATTCTGCTATAGAGGATGATGAATGAGATGCATCTGAATTATCTTGTGAAACCCCATTAATATTCTCATTATGATTCCTCGAATTGTTCATTTTCTCTCCAAACTATTGAATAGATGAATTGACAGCAACATTCAATTCTTGCAAATTTTGTTGCATCATTATATTGGATTTCACATATTCTTACATCTCTACTTGCATTACTTTCATAGTATCAGCCAATGAAAACAATAAATTTCGCAATCTTGCAAACTCTTTTTGTGATCATGTCGACATTCTTGTTAAAATTGCCACAAGAATGAGAGCACCAAATTGTTGGGTTGTAAGAATTAGCCCACCCAACTTAAACTTCTACCCCTACTATCTCGACTCTTCTAAAAACACTTAGACTTTTTCTATCTTTTAACAAAACTCTAGGCATCTTCTCTCTTCTTCCCTTTGCTCTCTATCCGTTGAAACCCTAAATTTGACTTTACTAATGCTAAAGTTCTTATTTGTGTTTTGCGAGGTATATGGATGGTGATTGTGTTTACAACTATGTTCGAGCCACAGTTCAGCTCAAAGACAACACTAGATTTCACAAGGGGGGATAAGTTCCAATTTCCCTTACTTTCTGTATTTATACTTGTATTGTATAGTTGGTACAACAGATCTTGAATTGTTACATTCACTAACTACTTTACAATTGTTTTCAACTAATTCCATGTAATAATCTTGTTTATTCTGTTATAGCATAATCTATGAGTTTCCGAGTACAACTTTTCATCCTCGTACTATGCTTTGTAACAGCTCCTGAGTGCATAAAATATATGGGGAAATAGTAACATAAGTGAAATTAGCAAATATGCATCTATTATCCTAAATGACAAAACGAATAACTAAAGGCAACATTAATATTGCAGACCAATTAATAATACTATAATTGGAGCTATAAGCCCACTCAGTAGGTGCTTAAAATAAGTGCTCACACGTATAGCATAGAAGTTACAATTTGCACTTTATTATTGCACTAAGGTTCCACGTAGTTATTGCATCTAGTAATTTTTATTGCCAAGATATGATTGGATATTGTAGTCTCAATGTTATTGAATCTTGTTGGTCTTTATTTTATATGTTAAACTAAAAATGCGAGTGAAATTAATGTGATGTAATCATTAAAAATGGATTAGAGAGGTGCTAAACTTAGTTTTCTTTTTAAGAGTTTAAGATTGATGGTCTGTGTGCAATGCTGTGTAAGATAAAACCAGGGAAAATGTGAAGTGTAGCGTATGATAAAATAAAGGAAAATGTGAAATGATATAATTAAAATTACATTTGCAAAAGAAACTAATAGGTCATATGCTTGAGCTTACCTCTAAAGGTCCATTAGTTGCTCGTACATGCATAAACAAAGCATCTATACAATATAATAGGTCGATATCTAATACTTTATTAGAGTATGATTGACATTGTAAATGTAAGCAATCCTTATTATATCATGCTTGTACTTTCATTGGAAATTCTCACATTCGAAATTCATCTCAACTCATGGAGGACATTGAAGGATCTTCCTCTGTCACAAACGTAAGAACAAGAAGAACACACCCCGGTAATAGTGATTTTTGAAGAATTGTTTGGTTATTACTATAATGGAATTCTCTCTTGTAAGTGGTTTATGATCTTTTGATCTCATATAGTAATAAAAAGATTGGATGATGTTCCATGGGTGGTTGATCTTGCTGGTTCAATTGTAAAAGAAGAGTTTGCTCTAAGCATGTGACATCTTATTCTATTTGTGCTTGTTAGGAAAACTTTGGAGATCCTCTTTTTGAAAATATCACAGCTTTTTTCTTAAAGACTGGATTTTTTTTTTTTTTTTCCTTATTCTACCAATCTAGTGTGTAAAGTGCTTCATTTCAAGAAGTCAAGCATTATTCATGTACTGTATGATTTGAAAATCCAAGATGTTGATATTGTAATGTCTTTTTTTGCCATAAAGTTTCATGCCCTAAAAAATATGAGACTTTCCATCATTATTATTTTCAATTTAATATAATAGCATTATGGAGTGTTTTTAACACCTTTGAAAAGAGAAAATAAATAAAAGAAAAGAAAAAAGAGGCCAAGATATATCCTTTGTGGTCGTACTTCTATTGTTACTTTGCATTAAGATATAATGTTGATCTCAAAAAAAAATTCCTAAGGATTGATACAAGGAAGAATGAAATAACTTGAAACTAGCATATGGGCAACAGAGAGAGAGAGAGAATGAGGTTGGTAGATTGGTCAAAGGTATGCAAATGAAAATAGACAGCACATGTATTAAAACAAAATGTTGAGGGATCATTCATTTCTTGCAAATTCCTCCATTTGCAATTATTCATGCTATAGGAGTAAGAGCCGTCTGAATTAATTGTGATGTGTATTATGAATTTGGGGAACACAAAATTTTATTGTTTGTTATGTAGCATCCATCATCTTTCATAGGTTATAGTTTGATACCATTACTATACGATGAATGCCTTTTGTAAAATTTTGCAGAAGTTAAGGATAGATAAAATTATTCTTATAGTCCAATCACTAGAAGCTACTACATTAAATTGTGACATATGCATTCACACTTTGACATTTACTTTTCGTGTTTTGTTTTAATTTAATTTATTAAATTAAATGATCAATGTTATTTAATGTATGTATTATCTCTAACTTGTAGCCGATATGATCAAATTATAAAATCTTTTCATGATTTTTTATTATTTCGTTCAACTTATATTGTTTCTTCTTTTTTTCTTTTTCACTATGCTGGTTTATTGAGAAGACAAGAATTTATGATCATATCAATATCAAGTTGAAGTACCATGTCAATATTATTTTATTTTGGACTTTCTTTTTTAATCGGTTCTTCAAATTGGAAAACAGTTAAAGGCTTTGTTATTCGTTCAGAAATTTATATTCAACATTTTATGCCAATATTTGTTTGTCGTACTAATACTCGGGATTAAATTATGTTTGAACTTTAGGTTGTTAATGAAAAATGTCATAAATTCATAGGCTTCAATTTTTTCTTAGTTTTGTTTATCATACAGTATATTTACACGAACGTTTTAAGTATTATATTATATAACAAGCTCTTGTAAACTAAAAGCAGGTGCCAATATTATAGAAATTGTAATAATATATATATATATAAAGAAAATTTTCTCTACCAAAAAGACTTGTGGCTAATTGTATTATATATTTAGTAACCAAGACATATTTGGTAGCCAACAACATGATTTTTAGCTATTGTTGTTATTTTTGGATAACTTTTGGAGATTTCAACCAGTAAAATTCGGTAGTAAAAGATGTGTTGTTTTGTTACCAATTCGAATTTAGTAGTTAATAACATGACTTTTCATTACCAAATGTTGATATTAGCTACTATCCTATTAGGCTTTTAGCCACCAAACTTAGAAGCAAGAAGCGTAATTTTTGCTACTAAGGATATGCTTGGATGATTTATTTTTTATCTGTATCTATATCAAAATGATATGTATAAATATATCTGATTTATATCTATATTTTATTTATATTTAATCAATTTGATCTTTTCATGAGAACTGCCAACTTTTTTTTATCTATATCTATTTCTTGATAAACAATTAAAAAAAAGTTTGAAAAAAGCGTATATCTATCTGAAAAAGCTAAACAAATAGACCATAAATCATATTTGATAACTAATAGCAGCACATTTAACTATCAATCATCATTATTTGCTACCATTTTGCAACAAATTTTTTACTACAAACAACGTCGGTAGCTTATACCTTTTAGCAATTTGCCAGATATTACCAAATTCAATTTGGCAGCTAATGCCTTTAACTACCAATTTTTACCCTTTCCTTACTAATTATGTTGGTAGCTAAATGCCAATTTTATTGTGAATAGAAGAGAGAAAGTATCCACGTCATTGTCTTGTCTAAGAATTGGCTAGATTATGCAAAAGGTATAGGGGGTGTAAGATTTAAAAAATTTTTGATATTTTCATGCGCAAAAATTCTCTTCGGTACCTCTATAGAAATTAACCACGACTAAAGATATTTGTTAATATGATGGTAGAGTAACTCATTAAAAAAAAAAAGAAAAAGAAAAAACTTAAATCGGTTCGCCAGTCGTCAATCTACTATTTAATTATCTCAATTAGCAGTACAAATTGGCTGAAAAATTAGGGATACATATATTCTCAAAACAAAAAAATTATTAGTTCAATAAGCAACAATTAATACCTAAAAGGGGCACTGTATGTCTTGACATGATAAATTTAGTCAACATTAACCTGGGTAGATGATATTAAATGTCTCGAGTCCGTTTTTGTAATAATCTATAATGAACAATAGATGCTTAACAAAATGCTGTCGAGAAGTGTTACTATTAGTTAAGTTATACACATGTTTATATATATATATATATAATAAATATTAGTGTTTTTGTAATTAACTTTAGCATTGTTTAAGAATTATATACAGCAACTCTATTACTTTTTTTTTTCCTTTTTTTTATATATTTCATAATAAGCTTCTGGTTTCCATATCATCATTACACACACACACACATATATATATATATATGAAAAGTTTTCTCTGTTGTACATGCATTTTATTTATTGAGTTTTGGAATACTTGCTATGATTATATATATATATATATATATACGTATATATATTAACAAGGCGAAGATTACAGTATTAGAAGGTATTAATATTCAGAGGTTAACTCATTTAAGGTATCAAAATTTAGAGTGACTAAAAAAAGGTATCAACTTTTCATAAAATTCATTTAAGATATCAATATTTATATTAATTTTCAATTAATTTTGATGATTTCTTATTTTAACTAATTCAAACATTGATGCCTTCAATAAATTTATCTCCCAAACGTTGAAACTTCTTACATTGACATTTTTAAACGAACTTACTTCAAAATATTGATACGTTTCAATGTAATTTACCCTATAAACGAGTATGGCAGATGGAAAAAAAAAACATATTATTTTAAAATAGCTTATCATATGCTGATCAATTTTGGGATTTGTCTAATGCCCTTTATCTTTATTTGGAGTTTAAATTTTAGTCAGTTAAGCTTTGTAACTGGGCATCTTGGGATTCTGATAGACATCTTTTCGATGGTGTACCTCCAACAAAGTCAAGTGAGAAAGATTCCCTCAATCTACTCTCTAGCCATCCTATTACTAAATTACCTTTACCCACTTAATGATTTAAGTATCATTGTAGTTGCACGGGTAACTCTTTGGTGTCCAATCATGTTTTTTTTGTCTTTCAAGTTTAGGACAAGTAGGCCAAAGGATTGTTGGACCCAAAGGGTGTAAATCACAGTTTCAACACACGGATATTTTATATCGATAAGAATCCATTTGAAATGCTATCGATTTTCATCCGTCCAAACTGTTGTGAGGAGGTCGAAGGAAGTAACGAACGGGATAGGGTTATCTTTGAAGAACATGTAAACAGAGGAAGTTCACTTGGAACATTTGACTTTGGGAAGAAAGGAAAAGCTGTCGGAGGAAGAAATACTTAGCATGGGCTGAGTAAATGAGGATGGGCCGAACAAATTAAGGAAGGGGCCAGCCCATGAGCTGGAGTAATAATAAAGTTAGATCCACGATTTCAATTGTTAGCATTTGTTACAATTTTGTTATGTCATGATTCTGTGTAAGCCACTTGGCAACATGTGATAAGGAGAATCTAAATTGTAACTGACTACCATTACCCTATAAAATACAATTGGGAATGGTAATAGAGTATGTTATGTATCAGAAATACAAATCCACTATCGTATCTAGAGAATGGCTTATTACAATTTGTATTTAAATTGTGAGCGATTATTTTGTCAATTGCGTAACCCCACTCCAATTGGTATCAGAGCCAACTGAGGGGTGGATGGTTAAGACTCGCCAAGCTGAAGCCATGGAGGAATCCGTCACAAAGTTGCTCAAAGATCAGTAAGAAAGGCTGCTCAAAACCTTCACTGAGTTGTTTAAACAACAGCAAACCACATTAGACAGTTATGGAGCAACATTGGGTGAACTGCAAAAGAAAATGCGTGATGTCAATACTCCAAATCAAATGCAATTTGGAAGCCTGGGTGATACATGCAGCACTGGTACTTCTCCGAGTAGCTCACGGTTGAATAAAGCCAAGGCTGTTGTGCATGATCCTGTCACTATGGAGGTAACATCTCAACAATTACACTCATTAGCAAACCGTTTAGGGTTTCCTACTTTTTCTGGTGAAGATTTGAAATCTTGGTTAATTAAAGCAGGGCATTTCTTTGAGTTGGATTTTACACCTAATCCATTACAGGTTAAAGTAGCTGCAATGCATTTTGAGGGCTTAGCTCTACACTGGTACCACTCTTTTGTCCAAAACTGGGTTTCTTCTACTCCTATTACTTGGGAGGACCTTGTGATAGGGTTACAACGTAGATTCGGTTCGGGAACATTTGATGACCCTATGGCTGCCCTTAAGGAGTTAGTTCAACAGGGAACAGTAGTGGAATTCGAATATCTTGTAACTCTAGTTCCCTTGCATGAAAATCACAAAATCAGCTGTTTCCTGAGTGGTCTAAAACCATAAATTTAGTACCCTGTACGAATGTTTCAACCACAAACCCTCCTACATGCATTTACACTAGCCAAATAACAAGAAACCACATTAAATGCTACCACGTATCCTCATAGACTACACCGTGTTCCCTAGCCTATAGTTTTCACCAACAACCATTCTAACCATTATACAAACACTAAAACACTGACTTATCCAAAAGCTCAACCCAATTCTTACTTACAAACACCAAAACCAAAAACAATACCAAAACCACCTTCACCAAACACACCAACCTAAATCCACCACCCTTTACTACTCAGAATCGTTCCACCCGTCGCTTAACTCCTGAGGAAATTGATGAGAAAAGAAGGAAACGCCAATGCTTCTGGTGTGATGAGGCATTTGGTCCTGGACATAAGTGTAAGAACAAGATCTTTAGAAAACTAATAATAGAGGAAATGGATGAAGGCATGGAGGAAATAGCAGAACAAGAGGATGAAATACCCATAGAAGAAGAACTGTCAAAGTTGTCTTTATGTGCAATTAACTAAGTGCAAGAGTTTGAGATGATGAGATTCAAAGCTTTTTATAAGCGAAGAGGATTGGGAGTTTTTGTTGATTCGGGTAGCTCTTTAAATTTCTTAGATGAAAGGATTTCTAAAGGGTTATCTTGCAAGAGAACATTCCAAGTCGGTTAAGGTATCATTAGCTGATGGTACTCCAATGTTTACCAAAGGCTATATACCGCCATTCAAGTTAGAAATGTAGGGCATCATATTTGAAGTTGATGTACATATTTTACCCTTGGATGGTGAGGATGTGGTGTTGGGTATGCCCTGGTTGAGGATGTTGGGCAGTATTAATTGGAACTTCTGTGAATTAACAATGGAATTCACTTACAACAACCAACGATGTAAACTACATGGGTTAACAAACATTGTTAAACCATTGGATGCCAAAGGGTTGGTGAAATTGATAAAAAAGGATTCACTTGAAGTAGGGGTACAATGCTGGTTAATTTCTGGAGTAAGAATTGGAAAGGAAGAAACAAGTGATCATAAAATACCTCCCTGTTTGTTGGAACTTCTTGAGGAATTTCATGATCTCTTTGAGGCACCCACCTCATTGCCACCTCCTACAGGTCATGAACATCTAATCCATCTACAGGAAGGAACTCAACCAATCAACTTAAGACCTTACAGACACTCCGATGCCCAGAAAAGCGTGTTGGAAGCCATGGTACAAGAAATGTTAGAACAAGGCACAATCAGACCCAGTCACAGTCCCTTTTCCTCTCCAGTGGTATTGGTCAAGAAAAAGGATAACACATGGAGGATGTGCGTAGACTGTCGTGAACTCAACAAACTTACTATAAAGGACAGGTATCCAATTCCTTTGATTGAAGATTTATTTGATGAGTTGTTTGGAGCTAGTCATTTCAGCAAGTTGATTTACGATCGGGATATCATCAAATCTTGATGAATCCTATGGATATCTACAAAACAGCCTTCAAAACTCATGAAGGGCACTATGATTTTCCGTTATGCCTTTTGGCCTAACAAATGCTCTTCCACCTTTCAAGGGTTGATGAATGATCTCTTCAGGCCTTATCTTAGGAAATTTGTGCTAGTATTTTTTATGACATACTAGTTTACAGTAAGGAATTGAGTGAGCATGCTAAACACCTAAGACTTGTTCTGGGGGTGCTAAGGAAGGAAAAATTATATCTGAAATGAAGTAAATGTGTTTTTGGAGCCATACACATTGAATACTTAGGGCATATCATTTCCAAACGAGGAGTGACTACAGACCCTAGGAAGGTGGAAGTTGTTCACAATTGGCCATGACCCTTAAATGTCAAACAGCTAAGAGGATTCCTAGGCCTTGCGGCGTATTATAGAAGGTTTATTTAAGGATATGGTGTTCTGACTATACCTCTCACTCGATTGTTAAAAAAAGATGGATTTGAATGGAATTCGGGGGCTGACAAATCTTTCGAACTGGTAAAGAAGGCACTCATACAAGCACCAGTTCTAAGACTGCCTGATTTCTCCAAGATCTTCATCATCGAAACTGATGCTAGTGATGAGGGTGTAGGAGCGGTACTCATGCAGGAAAGACACCCCATAGCCTTCTTAAGTAAGGCACTTGGAGTAAGACAGAAGGGATTGTCCATTTATGAAAAAAAGATGTTGGCCATAGTGCAAGCAGTGGACAGATGGAGGCACTATTTAATTGGAAGGCACTTTATTATCAAAACGGACCATCAAAGTTTAAAGTACTTGCTAGAACAGAAGGTCACCACAGTTAATCAGCAAAGGTGGCTGACTAAACTACTCGGCCTTGACTATGAAATCCAACACAAAAGTGGTCAAACTAATTTAGCCGTTGATGCCTTATCTCGTGTAGGTTTTGCAGGGTTGAAGACACTCACCTATGTTTCTAATCTTTCCACAGAACTTCTGGACTCCATCAAAGAAAGTATCAATATGAATGAATTCTACCATAATATAATGGAGCAGTTACAGCAGGGAAAGCAAGTCCAGAATTACACCTGGGAAGGAGAATTGCTAAGAAGAAATGGCAAGGTGGTTGTGGGTCCTAATTGGGACTTACGGAGGAAGCTACTATCACTTTACCATGAAGGATTAGCTGGTAGGCATGCGGGTTCTCAAGCAACTTTTAAGAGGCTACATTCAACTTATTATTGGCCCGGTATGGAGAAGGACGTTAGACAGTTTGTTAAGGAGTGTGGCATCTGTCAAAGGCATAAGTATGAAAACATAGCCACGCCTGGGCTATTACAACCTCTGTCCATTCCTGGTGGATGTTGGACAGATGTTTCCATGGATTTTATTAAGGGTTTACCAAGGTCACATGGGAAGGAAGTCATCATGGTAGTAGTGGATAGGCTGAGTAAATATGCACACTTCATGAGCTTAACCCACCCTTACATAGCTCCACAAGTGGCTATGCTATATTTGGGGAATGTGTTCAAGTTGCATGGAGTACCTAACTCTATAGTAAGTGATAGAGACCCAATATTCATAAGTAACTTCTGGAAAGAATTCTTCTAGTTACAAGGAGTGGAACTTAAACTTTCTTCAGCCTACCACCCACAAACGGATGGGCAGACTGAAGCTGTGAACAAATGCTTAGAGTCTTATTTGAGATGTGTGTCTAGTGAAACACCTAAGAAGTGGAGTGAGTACCTAGCTTTAGCAGAATGGTGGTACAACACTAATTACCACTCTAGAGCTAAGACAACTCCCTTCGAAATCTTGTACGGCTACCCACCACCACTTCATTTACCCTATATTCCTGGAGACTCTAGGAATAACTTGGTTGACCGCATGCTGACCGACAAAGAGACTTAGATCCAGACTCTACAGTTTCGTTTACATAAATCACAAGAGCGAATGAAACTCCTAGCTGACAAATAAAGAATCGAGAGGACATTTCTTATAGGAGATCTAGTTCTAGTTAAGCTACAACCCTATCGTCAACATAGCATCAAAAAGCATAGAATTAACAAGCTCAGTCCTAAATACTATGGTCCTTTTAAAATTGTGGACAAGATAGGGGAAGTGGCTTACCGATTGGATCTCCCTCTGAACTCTACCATCCATCCCACGTTCCATGTTTCTCAGCTGAAACGCTTTGTTCCTAGATGTCACCCAGCCACCACAGATCTACTAGATCTACAAGCCATCGAGGCGTGGGAACCAGAGGCTGTACTGGATCGGCGCATCGTCAAGAGAGGACTTGCAGCAGACACATTAATATTGGTTAAATGGAGAAACAAACCAGAAAGTGAGTCAACTTGGGAATTTTACTTGGACTTAGCTCTGAGGTTTAAAGACCAACCCTCGTGGATAAGGGTTCTTGAAGGGAGGGACAATGTTGTGAGGAGGTTGAAGGAAGTAACAAACGGGATAGGGTTATCTTTGAAGAACATGCAAACAGAGGAAGTTCACTTGGAACATTTGACTTTAGGAAGAAAGGAAAAGCTATCGGAGGAAGAAATACTTAGCATGGGCTGAGTAAATGAGGATGGGCCGAACAAATTAAGGAAGGGGCCAGTCCATGAGCTGGAGTACTAATAAAGTTAGATCCACGATTTCAATTGTTAGCATTCTGTTATAATTTTGTTATGTCATGATTCTGTGTAAGCCACTTGGCAACATGTGATAGGGAGAATCTAAATTGTAATTGACTACCATTACCCTATAAAATACAATTGGGAATGGAAATAGAGTATGTTATGTATCAGAAATACAAATCCACTATCGTATCTAGAGAATGGCTTATTAAAATTCGTATTCAAATTGTGAGGGATTATTCTGTCAATTGTGTAAACCCACTCCACAAACATAATGTATGATCTAATTTATATGGTTAAATACTAAAAGAAATATATCATTTTTTTCCTTTTGTATCTTACATATTTTAAGAAAGCAAGATAACTCAAATCTACTTAATCTTCTTTGGTTTATAATAATATGCTTATTAAGGAGACCGGGGATAAGGTAGTTATTTAGAACGTTATGGTAAATCACAACATTTTACTTTGAAGGTACCTAGTGATTCTTCTTTCAATCTCATTCCTTTTATTCTATTTTCTCTCTTAAGACTATGCAATTTCACCTTTATAAGTCATCAACTAATGTATATGTCTATGTGAAATGTTTATATGTGTGTGTGCTGCGCACACATTGTGAATGCATTGAAGTAAATTAAGTTGTTTTTATCGTCGTTATCATCATCATCTTATTATTGTTGTTGTTGTTGTTGTTGTTATTATTGATGAAAAAGATAAAGAATAAAATGAGAGAAAGGAATAGAGAATGACGAAAACAAGCCACAAAGAGAAACAAACTTGGAAAAGGAAAATAACGAAGGATCCCTACGAAAAGTTTGGAAATTTTCAAATGAAAACAAGTTGAAAAACTTTAAAGAAGAGTAAGTTACGCATGAACATCAACCAAGAAGGAGAAAAAGGAAAAACGAAGTTCAAGATTAAAACTCTAAGATGAGAGAAAGTTAGGCGATAAGAATAAGAACCAAAGGAAACAAAACCATTTTAGCCAAAGGAAAATAGAATGATAAGTTAGAATAAAGGTTGACTAAAAGTAAAACTCAAAAAAAAAAAAAGAATGAAAAAAAAGAAGAAGAAAACCCTACAAAATCACATGGACAGATTTTTTAAAAGAGGAAAAGGTGGCTAAAACAAGGAAATTTAGTGAAAAATGCTACATAAGTACCATTGAAAACCCTCTTTTGAATGGAAGAAACAAGGAAATATCTCTGTTTTTTTTTTTTTAAAAGAAATAAAAAAGGAAAGAAGGAGCAAAAGAGAAAAATTGGAGGACAGGAAACAAAAATGTTACATCTACACATATTTAAATTAAGTGATGGATTTGGATTAATTCGTAAAACAAAAGGGGAAAAAAATGTTTAGAGATCTGGACACTAGAGGCTAATATATATTTTATTTTTAGATATACAACAAAATCCAAATATAATATGATCAATATAATTTTATTATCCTGAATAATACATGTCTAAGTAAAATATTGTTAAAGTACTTAATTTCTTAATATAAAAATTAAAAAAACATTTTTTTAAAATTTTTTAAATATGTAAAACGGCTTGATTTGTTTCAATTCTTAGACCGCGAACCATTTGCTCTTCGTCAAACCAAACCATTTAAAAAAAGAACCAACTTTTATTGTAGTTCAGTTTAGTCCAATCTTGTCCGGTTTTTTATCATTATAAAAAAAAAAAAAATCTGCTAATTAATGAAATACTAACTTGTTAATCTGGACTTGCGTTGCTAATTAAACATTAATTGAAAATTTGAAGAAAATGGGGGCGAGGCTAGGGGACGAAGGCTTTGTTTCAATGGGGCGAGAGAAAGTGTAGTCCAATGAAATTAATACTGTAATATACTATGACAGTAGACAATAGATGGTAAATAGAAATCTGTTTGGATAGTCAGTTTTTTATTTGTATCTGTATATTTTTTAAGACGATATATATAAATATATTCAATTTGTACCTATATTTGATATATATTTGATCTATATGATCTTTTGATTGGAATTGATAAATTTTTTTATCTATATCTATTTTTGATAAATAACTTATTAAAAAAATTTGAAAAAAGTATCTGTATCAGTATCTACCAAAAAAAGCTAAACAAATGGACCCTAATGAGTGTTTGGCTTGTCTATTTAGTATTCGCTCGGCATCAGTGTGTTAACCTTTTTCTATAGTATGTTTAGGGGTGTTCACGGTTCCGTTAACCGATCCGTGGCCCTATTTTTTTATCCTAACCGTAATAATCGGATTTTCAATATCCTGATTCTAAATCGATCCATTATGAACGGTTAACGGCCTTAACAGTTAACCTTTTCTTTCGGTTAATTTTTTTGGTTTTCGGTTTTTAACCGTTTAGCATAATGGTTATACAAATTTTGTAGTCAATCATATTTTTTCAATATGTCTGTAAAAAAATTAGAGTATTTTTTTGTATAATTATATTAAAAACTATAAATTAAGAATATAAGACATGTAAAATAGTTGTTAATATATATAAGTTCCATTAATATAATCATCATAATAGCTTTTTACTCATACGTTCTTATCAATATTGATCAATTGAGCTCAACACAAAATCCCAATCAAACACCACCATTTCAATTTTCAAACATATATGTATTTATTTTTTTCTTATATGAATCATTCATTTTAACATAATTCATATTGATAATACTATAAAAATAATCATATGGGTATATTATAAATTATATATATTTATAATTACGGATCAATTAACCGAATCCATCGGTTTCTAGAATCTAAAAACCGAAACCGAAACCGAAAACCGAAAAAATTAAAAATGCTAATCCTAAACCAAAACCGATGGATCGGTTAACCGTTTTTTTTTTTTTATTGATTTTTCGGTTTCGATTCGATTATCCTAAACATTCGATTTTTTTGCACATCCCTAAGTATGTTGTTTGGCAGCAAAGCAGATAAAAATAAAAATTTAATTACATACACACGCAAATCATACGAGTCAGTTACGAATTTAAAACAGGAAATTTAAATGGATCCTGTATTAACACGTGAAGGAGGTGAATACATGGAGAATGGTGATGGGGACCTTCGTTTCCAAGTGGTTTTTTCCAAGCGTAGTTTCGTGGGGAAAAAAGAAAAAAAAAAAAAAAGGTGGAGTACGGAGTATGGACCATCAAAATTCAAAGTTAGGTTCTGGCTGAGCCTGAGAGATCGTGCCCATGCTCTGAGCAAGTTATAAAGCTTGACTCCGAAAAAGACAAGCCGAGTGCGAAATGATTCAAGAAAGAATATCACAGCGTAAAGTGGCAGTTCCTTAACCTTGTGAAAGAAAATATCATGGATGAACGGCCGAAAGGGATAGTTGGGTTTCTCTCTCTCTCTCTATCCCTCTCTCTATCCATATATGCTATTGACGGACATGTCCATGTTTGAAGTAAGTTTGGATTAGGTATTAATATTTCTAAGTGATTTGAAAAAATGAACAAACATTACTTCAAGTGGACCAAATGAAAAATTACTGATGGCTACCTTATGACATTGATAAAAACTAATAAAATTATAAAAATATTGATATGTTAAATGAATTTCGCGAAACGTCAATACATTATTTTACTTATTATGTGGAATATTGATTTTTCTTTTTAATTAATTAAAATGTTAATATTTTAAATGAACTCACCCCAACTATTCGTACTTTTTGGTCTAATTTGTCTTTTTTTTTAATTTTATTTTTAAAGTATGTTCATTATTTTATTGTTCTTTTGCATTTTTGTTTTTATCTTTTTACAAGTTTTATTTCAGTAAATTTTTTCTTCTTTTAATCTTCATGATTTTTTATTATTTTCTTATATTTAATTGCTTTTATTAATAAATAAAAAAAAAGCACATGTCAGTAGCATAGCTGTGACATGAAAATAAACATGCTACACGAACATGTAAGTTTAATTAATAAAAACGCATGTTTGTTTTTTCATTACTATACTTTCTTTATTCCATGAAAGTTACAAATGATCAGGCGTCCGGGTACTACATGGGAAATATACTATAAAAATCAGTTTTGAACTTATGAATCTGCTCACAAAATTAATCGAGCTAACCTAAAAACCTAAATAAGAGTGAAAGAAGCTCAAGCCACTTATGAAAAAGAGATTTAATTTAAATTCCGGTTCATTTATAAATTAAATCTAGACAGTATCAAATTTAGGATGTATTTGTATGGGCTGATTTTTATTCCTATTTTATCTATATTTATTTCGTTGATGTGTTTATAAGTAAAAATATATATTTTTCATCTGTATTTATTTATAATAAATAATTTATCTAAAATAATAAAAATAAAATAACAAAAACAAATCAAACAAACCAAGTAAAATAAAGTTTTAGGGTTTGTTTGGCCTTTTTTTTTTTGTAGCTATAGACTTTTTTTTAATTTTTTAATAAATTATTTATCTCTAAATAGATACAGATAAAAAAATTGATAATTTTTATGAAAAAATTAAATATAAACACAGATTAAATATATTTGATTATGATACAAATACAAAAATATAGGCTAAAAACAACTCCGTAGCGGCCGCGGCATGAGCGACTTTTCTTCGTATCTGTGACTAGTATCGAAAGGAGATTTTATTAGTTTCTCAACGTGCATCGTCAAAATTTATATATACATATATATTAGAAATAAATAAATTAATAAATAAGCACTGCACAGCACTGCACTGTGGAAGAACCACACGATCTACCGAGGCTAAATAATTAGTCAATCACATTGTTTGAGTTTGACCGTGGCGGTGCATGCCTGGTTGTGCAGGAGATGTCAGTGATCCAGTAGCAGAAGAAAATAAATAAATGGGTAATCTCAGGTGACAGATGCCCTCTCAAGAGTATTTTGCTGAACCTTTGATAAAAATTGAAATATTTGAAGTTTTCTTGATTAATTCAACACTTCTTGAAAACACAAAGGCATAGAAAGAGGTCAAAAGAAAATAGGTTATTATTTTGGTACATTAACAAGTATTTATATAATATCCGTTAATTGTTGAAGGTATTTAGGTTTATAAGAACTTAGTAATATGTCCAGATCACATAATTAGGGATAAAGAACAAGTAGATATCGGTACGGAGTGGTTCTGAACTGCGAACTTCTTGAAACCATCTCTAGCGATTCCGTACTTGAGAATCGCTCCGTCGGGACGGTTATGAACAGCCGAAGAACCCGTCGGTAGCGGTTCGTCCAAAATGAACCGGCGGCTCCACTTGATCGGAAACCGCTATTCCAGATCCGGAATCGGCGATTTTGACCCAACTCCTCCACAAATTAAGGAAAAAAAAAAACAACAAAACATAAATCTAGGAGGAGAGGGTGTTTGGGGAAGGAGCTATGTGGTCTGTATGCAAATGCTATTAAAAAATAAATAAAAACTAAAATTTCAAGATTTCGTCGACAACTTTGAATTTGCGAATTGAGGAGGAAGGCCCTGCACCATGCAAGAATTGGTGAGAAAAAAGAAGGAAAACATCAAAACCATCGAAAAAAAAATATTATACAATCCCACTGTTTTGTGTCAGCAAACTTTATGTTTGCAAATTGTGGTTGGGATGCCTGCATGCATAGCGAAATGGGAAATTGAGGGGTTGAAAAATCATGAACAGTTAGGGAATGTATGTGCACTGTTTTACAAATTGGAAAAGTAATTGAATCAGACAACTTCAATGCACTGTTTTTGCAAATTGTTGGACTGTGAGAATCAAACAACTTGTTTTGCGATTTTTTACGCACGTAACAAGCTCTATAAATATACGAGTTTGATTTAAAAAACTATCAAACTTTCAAAAGCTTGTAACCACCTTCACAGATTAAGTTTTGCTAAAATATTAACCATTCCCGTGTTTGAAAAATATCAGACATTCCTATGTTTGATATTGCTTGTTATTTTGTAGACTATCTTGTACGAGAGAGTTACCCAGTAATACTTATTTATCGTCTTTGATCTTAAATTTTCAATTCTTCTAATACCATTTCTCACATTAGTACCTATTCGTTGTTGAAAAAATCAATGGCTTTCTTTTTCTTTGGTGGTTCATAAAAAAAAAATCTGTAAAGAAAGACAAATTAAAGGCGAAGCTACCTAAGTGCTAGCAAGAGCTTACTATCAATATAGATGAGGATGCTGACTGCTATGACATTAATGGGCCTCGAGTGTCCGACTTTGATTTCACACCTGAACAATTCCCTCTGGTTCCATTAGGTTTCGAGACAATCAATCCGGTTTACCATCAACAAGAGGATGATGATAATGACTCCCAAGATTCGAAAATGGAACAACTACTACAACATGAAGCCGATGATTATGACGGTTTGGGTGAAGAAATACACCCGTCAATTGAGGCAAACACATCCACAAAGCCACCTTGACTATATAAGTCTAATATGTTCACTCAACATTTTACGAAGGTCGAAGGGCCATATGGGAAGACTAGGGCGCATTGCAATTATTGCAATGCAAACTATGCCTTTTCTAAGGGAGATGGATATGATAGTCTTTCCAAACATCTCAAGTCAAAGCATCTAGTGAGTATGGTTTGGATCCATCACAACAGCAAATATCACGATCGGGTTCCGAGAAAGAAGCAAGACTATGGCATTTCAATGAAGAACGGTATCGTGATGCTATGGTGAAAATAATAAGCGGGTTGCATCTGGGTTTTAATGCAAGCGAAAACACAAATCTTGTCTATTGCCAGTAAGAAACTTTGCAACCACAAGCACCTAAATGGAGTGCTACAACAATGAAACGATATTGTCTAAAAATTGACCGCGTAAGGGACAGTTCCAAGCAAATTTTGCTGATCTCGATATGTGTGTGTCAATCTGTTCCGACATTTAAACCGATAGATGAGGTGAAAGTTCGTATATGGGGATTACATCTCATTGGATTGATAGACATTGGGTAATGGAAAAGAGATTGATTGCATTACAAAAAATGGATGGATCTCATACAGCACAAAACATATATGCGACAATAAGAACAATTCTTGATGAGTATGGGTTGACACAAATTTTTTTTCAGTAGGATTCGATAAACATCATCACAGGGCGGTTCCGAATTGCGAACCGCGAACCGCCCCAAACTATCACTGACGGTTCCTGACCCGGGAACCCCTCCGTCTGTGACCGTTCCGAACTGTCCAAGGACCCGCTGGAACCGGCAGATTCAAGCGGTTAGACGTGGAGGAACTGGAGGTTTCAACAGGGTCCTGAACCGCTATTCTAGACCTAAAACCAGCGGTTCCAACCCGCCAAATATTTGAATTAAAAAAATAAAAAGTAAGAAGATTAAAAGAATGATATGGGTGGAAGTGATGGGTATAATTAAAAAAAAAACGAAAATGATGATGATGGAATGATTATCCTATATTAATTTATCGCACATGTCAAGTGTCAACCATATTATTTTTATAATACTAGCGGACGCATCACGCAATGTGTGCCAAAATTAAAAAAAAAAAAATAGAGAAAACACTACAATTTATCCTAAAAACAGAAATAGTTACTACGAAAAAGATAGGAGAGAGATGGCGGAGTAAAAAAAGGAGAAGATGGGGTGTAAGATAACCGTTATAAATATTAAAAGAAAAAGATAAATAATTACCATATTATGTATTTTAATTTTTTATATCAAATTTTGCTTAATAATAGTAATAGATAAATGAGAAAAAAAATATTTCAGAAAAAAAAATCATCATCTCACCTACTATCCATTAAGACTTTAAAAAAAAAAAGACATATATATATGCATATAATTAAAATATTATAAAGATTATGGTTTTTTTTTGCCTTTTAGTTTAAGATTTAACAAATGTTATAGTCATTAGATCTGAATCTATTATATAAGAAGGGGGGAGGGAGGTTTGTTTACTTCATTTTTCCAAAAAAAAAAAAAACGTTCACGTGGAACTGGAACCGCTAGAATCGACGGTTCCTTGGAACCGTGAACCGTCCCGGCTCTGGCGATTCCGGTTTGGGTTCGGAACCGACCCAAACCTTGCCGATGTTTAGGATTTGACAATACTGCAACAAATACAGCAAGTATTTCTGATCTTGAGTCGTTTTGCTAACCAACGCTTGTGGAACCTTTTTTCACATGAGATGTGCATGTCACATCTTAAATTTATGTGTGAATGATGGAATGGATTATTTAAAAATCCGTACATCTTCCATAAAAAGCTGTGGTTGACTACATTACTGACCATCCATTTATTAACAGAGAATGGCATAAAATGGTGTAGTGTGCATGACCAAAAGCCGAGAAAATTTAAAAAAGATGTGCAACACCGATGGAATTTGATGTACAAGCTTCTAGCTAGCACGATACCATAGAAGGAATTGCTATGTGGCTTCGCCATTGCAGTGTACCAAATATACCACTGCATCCCAATGAATGGAACATTTGTAGTAACTTGTTGGAGCTGTTAAAGGTCTTCCATGACTGCATAAATGTTTTCTCCTGTGTGTACAATCCCAGTGTCCATCTCTTTTTACTGGAGGCCTGCAACATCATCGTGGCACTCCAACAGGTAAGATTTGATCTAACTTTGCAAATGTGTGTTAACGATATGACTCGCAAGTGGTTGGAGTATTATAGGGAAATTCCTATAATACACAACGTGGCATGGTTGTTAGACCCACTCAACAGAGTTGAGGAACTTCGCGAAGTCCTGGATCACTATTATGAATATGGGAACAAGTTGTCATACACTCAAGACATTTATGCAATTTCTGCTAATAATGTCGTGAAAGAGACAAGTAATGTGCTGTTAAACTTATATTCTCAATTTAGTAGCTCATATGGTGGACAAATACCCACTAGTCCAGCAATCCCAAGTAACGCCCCTATATAAACCACTGTAGAGAAGCTTAGAGTAGTGCTCCAGCATCGGCAGTTCAAAAAGCACCGTGGCATAGGCGGCAGTGGATCAGACTCAGAGATTGACAAGTACTTGAACACGGCATTCGAGTTTGGTGACATGGTGGATGCATACAACTTTAACATTCTAGGTTGGTGGAAACATTACGAGGGGACGTTTCCAATATTATCTTGAATTGCTAGACAAGTATTGGCCGCACCTACTTCAATTGTGGTAGTTGAGCAAGCATTCAGCATTGTTGGACAGTAGCTGGATGAGCATAGGTCCCGTGACGGTTGAGGCACTAGCTTGCAACCATGATTGGACTCATGCAGAATGACGGAAACAAGACTTAAGGACTACTCAAGTGAGGAAGACGAGTATTTCAGTAACTTCAACTCATCTGCGGGAATCACAGCTGCGACCTCTCCAGGGACTAGTCCAGGCCAATGAGTCTTGAGTTTACATTTAATTGATTGATATTATCTACCATGGGTGTTGGTGTTGTAGTCAGCGTTAATGAACTATATGATTCTAGTTAGTTATCTGTTGTTGCAATAATTAGTGTGTTCACGTTGTTGTGGAGGTAATATGTAATGTCTGGCGCAATGAAATTTGCTCGTCATCGTTTGCCTGTATGTTAATCAACTACTATGTGTTCCGTAATTGTGTTTATTATTTGCTAACCATTATATTTTATTTAGAGAAATTTTAAATGCTTATTTTAGGTATAAATAAGTTGTAATTACTTTTGTTGATTTTAGGGTTTTTTTATTTTTGATTAATTTTAAAAAAACTGCTTCACGGTTCTCGTGAAAACGGAACCGCCAGAACCGGAGGTTCCATGGAATTGTGAACCACTTAGGCTCCGACGGTTCCGGTTTCGATTCTACGAAATGTGGAGCCATGAATCGGCAATTCTAGTTCAATTTAAAACCGACCCGAATCGTGCCGTCCTCTAAGAATAGGTCTGCTGTGCAATTTAATATCTCATTCCCGTATTTTAGTATATTAGTGCTTGTGCTTCGAAGTATATTATTAAACATTTTTGTTAAATAATATTTGATGAATCATAATTTTAATGACAATATTATAACATGCACCTATTTTTCAAAATCTAAAGATGTGATACTAAACTATAAAAAAATTATAAAAAATTATAAGTATGTATACTTGATCTGCCATTATCCTTTTTTTAAAATAAATATCTATCAACTATTATTTAATAAATGTACTAAATTGCATATATTTTAAAAGTTTAAGTATTGATTTGTTGAAATTTAAATACAAAACATCAAATTATCAAAAATTAAAAGTACATATCCTTTTGGTCTACCGTTATCCCAATATATTATGTAATAAAGTAAATTATATAGGTCATCCGTATGATTTTATAAAATTTATAAATACCTCCGCTAATATAAAACATAATATATTATTTCTGGTTTTGTCGACATTAATACTGATGTAGAGTAAACACTAAGAAGAGAATGTCGCACCATCAATAAATAAAAAATTTATTTAAATACTGATATTGTGTTTCTATGACTCCATTAAAGTAATAATATAAATCCAGAAATTTTAAAAAGAAAAAGCTTTTTTATTAATATACAATCTAATGAGTATATAAACAAAATTATAAAAATAAAGAAAAAAAAAAACAAAACAGAGAAATTTCAGAAAAAAAATAAAAAAGGAAAAAGATACGACCACCCATTGCCCTTAGAATGGCGAAAATGGCCTAAAAGGCTCACTTAAGTTACAATTCAAGCTCACATTGCTTGACCAGATAGAATATAAATCGATATTTAGGATTATAATGTAAGATATGAGGTCAAATTTATTAGAATATGTTCTCACAAAGTAAGCTATGGATATAAAATCTTAGTATCTTATATCAATCATAAAGCTTATAGCCTCTACATATTAAGGCATAGGTTTCAAAATACTTATATTATTATTCACGCTATTGAAAATTATAAGATCATATTAATAAATAAGAAATAAATAATGCTTCATTTTTTTTCTTATGTGGACTTTTTTATTCAAGATTATCTTTTGAAGACTACCTGTTGAAAATTTTTATTTTGAAAGAATTTATATTATATTATTTTGGAAAAATTTATTATATTTATTTTGGAATAACTTTGGTTGCATATAATTGAACTTTCATAATAATATAAAAGTGTTATCTATTTTTCAAAACTAATCGATACAGAATTGTCTCTAAATGTTTTTTAATTTTGAAATTTCATACAAGTTCTGCAATTCAATATGATATCACCTAAGCAAGTTTGATGAGTCTATACTACAAGTTTCAGTTTTTACACATAAATGAATTTTGCAAATTGTAAAATTTGTGATTTTAAAAATTGCTTCAAACTTCTATTCATTGGGTTATTTATAGCGAATATATAAAAAATAATATAGTTTTACTTTTATATATTACATGAAATTGTATATATTATTATAAATTATTTAAGAAATAAAAAAAATATGTAGATTCTATAAAAAAAGTATAGGTTTCATAATATACCTACCCATAGGTTTTATTTATAGGATACAGGAACAATGATGCAAAATGTAATGAGATAAATTTCAAATACAAGATTTAGTATCATATAACTTATGAAATTTGAACGAGACTTCACCATACCTTGTATCCGCTTACCCATTTTCAATTCTCTTAAGTGGTTTAGCGTCGCACATCAAAGATTTATATACATTATCATCAAATTTCATTCGCTTGAAATTGAAACATCCGAGTCGTAAGGATAGGGTTCTGATATGCTTCAGACATTGCCATCAACTCAGACTAGAGATCCTCTCTTCGACTCGCTATAGGCCGCCATAAACCGCTTGCAGCGAAGGGCAAGCAATCCCACGTAGCCATTAGTACGGTTCGATTTCGAACTGAAAATCATCATCAGCGATTATAGAGTTTGAATCGGATCAGTTGAACGATTCTAGAACGGCTAAGAAATCATCGGTTGTTTCGGTTTATAGACGGTTTTAGACCGGTTCCATCTAGTTCCATTTAAAAAAAAGAAAAGAAAAGGATTATGTAAAAAATATATATAATTATTAATATTTACACTATTTCATATAAATAGTAAAATTTATTATCTTTTTATAACATTTAATGTTTTATTATCAATAATATAAATAAACATAACTTAAAATTATAAAATAATTTGTTGATTTCTCTCAATAAGGATTTTGATGATAATAAAAAGTGTTAAGTGTTTACTAACAAGTTTATTGAATGTGTAGTAAGTAAGTATTGTGAAATTGTTTGAACAAAAGAATACAAAACAGAAAGTAATTCAGAAAGTATTCCGAAAGATTTTCAAGGGATTTAGCGTTTTCGGAAACTTATTCAGAAATCGTTCAGAATGATTTTTCAAGGGATTTAGAGTTTTCAGAAACTCATTCAGAAAGAAAATCACATATTATGAAGATCTTTATATTTATCAGAAGGAATTTCAGAAACTAATTCTAGAGACATGCAAGATTCACGATCAAAATTAAAGAACGGATCTATTTCAAATTATTTGAAGACCCAGCACCAAAGTGAATGTATTTGGGAAATACATTCAATTATGTCCCACAAAGTTGGTTCAATTATCCAAAGGGGATTCAAATCATTTGAATTAAAGTTTGAATTTTTTCAAATTATTACCAGATGGATTAAGGAAGCACCAAACGAATAAATAGTGTCAGATATTCCATATTAAGATTCATTTTGGACATCATTAGAAGGATATGATATTAAAAGACGTCAAGGACAAGTTTATCCACAAATCAATTGAATTTAAATTTTAAATGTCAAAAGCGTTATTTGCTATTTCCGTGGAAGATAAAGATGCAACCAGAAATATTGATTTCAAGTTTATCTACAACAACAAAGGTTGATTCAAATTAGAACGTTAGAAGAAGATTTACATCCGAAATTCAAAAGATCGGAACCAGCAAGAAATATGGGATTCATATTTATCCCAAGCTGAAGGAAGAGGAAGAATGAACAGTAGTCTATCCGATTTTATTGGAAAATATCTGGAACTAATTCCTTTCAAGACGTTGAAGGCAAAGAATAAATATACGAAAATCAGAAGGGAGAATACAGATCGAACAAGCAATCTGATATTGAATACAAAGCAATTCTGATTATTCGAGCAAATACTGTTTCACATATTTTTCTTTGTACTGAAATTAGAGGATACATTTTATTTAATTCCTCAAATTGATTTGTTATTACATCTTGTGAGAGTGAGAGTTACAAGTAGGCTCAGTAGATTGATTGAAGCTTGTGGAAGCTAGGAGGATCAAGCTAAGTGCATATTGTAGCCAAGTGCTTTGGCAAAAGACAACTTGTAACTTGTTTGTTTTTGGATAGTGGAACATACCGGTAAAGACAATCGGATCCCAGGCTTGGTGCTGGAAGAGAGGACTGACGCTCAAGGCGGAACCTCTATAAATTACTTTGCACTCTTCTTACTCTATCTCTTTAATTTTCGTGCATAATTGTTTGTTTATATATGATATAACTTGAATGCAGAAACTATTTCAGAGAGTGTTGATCATAGCTCAGAAACTAAATCAGGAACTAACATCTGGGAATTTTCTTTGATATAAACTTCACGAGTTTAGATATTTTTGTTCTCTTTCAGATTTCAACTAACGAAATTGTTTATTGATTTCGTCTTCTTTCAAGTGAAAATAAAAAGCCATTTTAATCATTTAATCAAGTTTGTGAATTTTGAAAAGAATTTAAAAGATTGTCAGTTACATAGTATAACCAATTCACCACCACCCCCACCCCCCCTCTTGATTATACTTTGGGACCAACATAATTTACTTTATATAAACTCATTCTAAAAGCAAAATTTATTTTTTAATAACGTGAGATTATTTTTTATATTATAATTTTCTTATTATCCTCTAGAGTACTTCGCGATCTCATATTGCTAATTACAATTGATATTAGTTGTGTTTATATATAAATAAATGTGCATTCTAAATTTTTTTTAGAAATTTTGGTTAAATAAACTAATACTTTTAGACCCAATAATTAATTATTTTGAGTTTAAAATTTATTTTATTAAAATATAAAATTTATTTTTTTACTTAAGAAAAAGATGATTCTGTAATTCCAAAGCTACTAGTATCAAGTATGAACTACCTAAACTTAGTTCCCTTTATAATTGACTCAACTCGAGCTCAAATTGTAAATGAGTTGAAGTTTAACTCAAAATAAAATAGTAAGTAAAAACAAGTCAAATTTGGTCCTATAATTTTTGTATTTAGTAAAAACAAGGCTTGATTTAAACCTTAATGAATTTTTAAACATATCAACTTATTAAATCTTCAAAAGCTCAACTAGCTACTTATTTTATTGTCCCTAATATACTAAAGCTACTCCATTCAATAATGCGTGAAAGCAATAAACTTTTAAGCAGGAGCAATTTATAGTAAACGTGCAAAATGATCTATTCCAATTTGTAAAGTAATTGTAAATATTACCAATATATAATAGTTCCGCATAGCCCGACACCTATGCCTTTAATCACTCCTAGATAAGCAGGGCAAGGCGATAGGAAAGAACATTAGAGCGATAATATGATTAATCAGGTTAATGATATAAATGATATTTAAATTTTAATAAAATATATAATTAGATATTTATATTTTAAAAATAATTAATTTAGTATTTAAATTTTAAAATTAATTGATTTAATAGCTTAAATGATTTTTCATTCATATCAATAATACTTCTGTTAAGTCATTTAAGATATTAAATTGATCAACTTCAAAATTCAAATATTAAATTGATTAATTTTAAAACCAAACACCTAATTGCGTGCTTTATGAAAATTCAAGTATTATTAGTGACTTTAAACCTAATTAGTTTGTACTTGCCAGTGTAAATTGACAAATAGTTAATTTTTCTGTTTTAGAGACAAGGATCACCTTTTTTTTTTTTTTTTTTTTTCAATTAGCAGTGGCCACAATAAAATTTATAATCCTGAAGTCGTTTCTAAAAGGATCATAGACCAGGGCGGGTTTAGAATTCTAGCAAATATTTGAGAATTAGGTCATTTAGTTTTGAAAGGTGAGTAACAGTAAAAAGCAAGCAATGAGAGTGCAAAAATGTAATTGTTTTTCATAAGTAGTTTTAAGAATATATTTACAAAGTGCTCAATATTTAAGGACTAGATAAAAGTAGAGGTTTGATTCTTTTCTTTTATCTTTTTCAAAATATATAAACACGAGCACAAATTAGCATTTAGAATAAATTGTTTAAGTAGACACCCATTTGAATAATCAAAATATAAGATTTGCGTAGAAATAATTTATCTTTTCTGAAAAAAAATTATAGATAACAATTTGAGCAAAATTATTTTGCAGAAAAACTTAAATAATGAGCTACTTTACTTAAAGTACCTATTTTCCCTCTCATCTCGTATCATTATTCTTTATCTTATTACTTTATATTTATTTTTCCTTCTCCATTTAAACCCTAATATATCATGATTTTCAAACTGGAGAAGCACAAGAAAAAATGTATTCGCGAACTTTACTCTTTAATTGTGTATTTTTATCAAAAAATTCTTTCCATGGGAATGCTTGTGAAACATGGGTTAAGAAATTTTAGTGAAAAAAGTTGGATAATCACTTTACTTCATGGTCTCTTCACATCATTATTCTATAAATAATGTTATTCTTACTCATGATGTAAAAGTAGATCAACTTTTACCTATAAACAAATTCTACAAATTATAGAACTTGTGATATTAAGAAATTACATTTTAAATTTCTTTCTTTATAGTAAATATATAAAGATAAAGTTGTGATATTCCTTCAATATAAGGTGGTTGAACTCTAATCATCGATATACTTTTTCATGTAATAACTTAGAGTTCATATAAATTATAAAGTTAAGCATACTTAATGGAGAATACTTCTCCGATGGATGATCTCTTGGGAAACAGCTAGCATTGAAGGCAAAACCATGTGACATATTACCATAGCAGAGAACTCTAAAGTTAAGCATGCTAAAGGGAAAACACTTCTCCAATGGGTGATCTTTTGAGAAGAAGTTGATATTAAGGACAAAACCAGGTAGCATTTTGTCAAAATGGACAATACATTATGGGCAGAGTTTCGAGTCATTATAATTGGTATTAGAGCAGTTCATCAGCCAAAAGGATAAGAGCTAAGTACTGTACAAGGCAAAGAGTCTCAAATTAAGGGTACCTTTTAAGCCTGTATAGAGCATGTACAGTATCCTTCCTACTAGATGTAGTACTGGACCTATGTAACGAAACTAACAAAAATATTAATTCTATACGTAGGTGAGAATGTGATATCCTTAAGGATACAAATGAGTCGAACTCAACCAAGCTTCTAAAGCTCAGGCTGGCTCAGGTTCGGCTTATTTAAAATTTATCGAGCTCAAGCTCGAGTCGAATTTTTTTTTTTATTGAAAATAAAAAATATGTTCGAGCTCAACTTGTTTATGAATTGAGCTCGAGCCAAGTCGAGTCGAGCTTTCATCGTACCTACTAAGCTTTTATCGAGCCTAAAAGTTAAGCTCGAGCTCAACTCGTTTATATAACCTGTTTTTGATTTTATTCAAAACTTAGATATAATATATAAGTATTGATATAAATATACATATACATAAATATGAAATAAAATTAGTTTTTGTTGTTTAAAATATATAGTTATATATAATATATAAAGCACAAAAAATTCATAAATTTGCAAACTAGCTTATTAATGAGCCTACTCGCGAACCTGCTAGTGAGTCTAAATGAATTTATTAATGAGCTTGTTTGTGAGCCTAAATCAAAGTTGAGCCCAACTTATTTAAATAAACAAGATTTACTTCAGGATCGAGCTTGATTTATTTACTAATCGAGCTTGAGCTGAGCTTGAAGTGAGTCAAGTAGCTCGACCTTTTTGCAACATTGGATATCCCTCAAATATAAGTTAGTAGAACTCTAATTATCAAGATATCTTTTGGTATAATAGCTTATAATTCATCAAAATTGTAAAGGTAACGTGCTTAGTAAAGAGCACTCCTAAGATGGATGACTTCTTAGAAAACAACTAGTCCTGAGCACAAAATTGTGAGACATCTTGCCAAAACGAACAATATCTTGTTAAGCAAAATTCTAGATTGTTACAAATGTAATTTTCCATATTAAATGAGACAATACGTGTTATTATAAATGTGAAATTTAAGAAAAAAATATAAAAAAATCACAAGTTTCGTTAAAAAAATTTACTAGTTTTATAAGATACACAATCTCTTATAGTTTTACAAGGTATATGATGAATCTAAGGTATTACAATGCAGGTTTTAAGTACAAAATCTAGTAACTTGTACCTTGTAGGATATGTATGGATAAGACTTCATATCTTACACATTTAGTATGTGGTTACTATAACAGTTTTAAAAATATGGTGCATTGGTATGATTAACTAAAACAATTTTGAAAAAGATAGCTTTTCATGGTTCCAATGCCTCTCGAATTAACTTCTCATAAATTCAATATATTGTAACATAGCTTTTAAAATTTGAATTCTAAACAAAATATACACAGACAATAGGCACTAATAGCCATGTATATGGGGTTTGCATGAAGTTTAAGAATCCAAGTTCTAACAAAGTATACTATAGTTAAATTTTATGTTGAATGGGAGTATAGATGACGTTAACCCTGGTCAAATTTTGTCAATTAACAAGGCAGGTCGAATGGGTGGTTGACTTAGAATGGCTGCCTAGCGTTGTTTAGCCATTTCTTTGGTTATTCTTCATCCATCAGTTGGTCTGGGTCTTTGATGCAAATCCATCTTAGTTTAACTTCCCTTGACATATTTTTATATGAATTCCATAAATTTTTCATCTTTTTCCTTTTTAAACCCTTTTCCTTAGGATTTTCATCTAATACCACAAGATTTATCGATTTTCACCACACAAACAATCACAATAACTCATATGTAATCATATTTCTATATATTAAGATATAATTTTACTCTCGTAATCAAGTTTGGCTTTTTATAAAAAACTTGATTATGGAATAACCTAATTTATTTAATAATTTAATTTTCATGTAGATATAATATTAGTTCTAAATATTAAGTTTGAAGTAAATTTGATATATGAAAATGAATGTGTAGAAATATATTTGATATACTATGTTTATTAATGTAAATTATTGATGTATGTATGTATGTGTGATGAGATTAATGCTATTGCTTTTTGTATATTAATGTGTGTATAGTATAATTAATGTTTGTGTCTCTTATAAATTAATATGTATGTGTTATGTTTAAAATTATCAAAACAACTTTTGAAATGTCTAAAAATATGCTAACAGAAATTTACATTAAGTTATGCCCATTTTCAAGCTCAAATTAAGTCTAAATCAGCCCTAAATTAAGCCAAACCCATATGTACCCCAAAAGTCAAAGTTATGATAAATATGAGTCCATAATTTGATCAAATAGACCTTCTTTTGGCAGCCAATACAATCCATCCGAATTTTCACTTTTCTTTTCTTTCTTTTGTTCTTCTTTTTTCAAACCATAAGCTCCAAACCTTAGCAAGAACAGGCTCTTAGATTCAACAATTTTCCTCAAGCCAAAGCTTCCTCATGTAAGTCAATGCAAGTATAAACTCTTTGTTTATTCTTTCTTATGATATAGATATAGAATCCATGTTACAATGAGTTTTAATGTCATATGAGTTTGAATGGTTTTATGTATTAATAAATGTTAGGTTGTGTTTTGTTATTATATGAACTTGTTATAAGTGTTATGGAAGTATGAGAAGTGTTCGTGATGATTGAAGTGGATTTTGAGTAGTTAAGTTAAGGTGAAGAGTAGGAGAAGGTTTATTATAAATGATTAAAATAATGTTCAAAGTTGCTAGGAATAGTTAGTGTGGATAAAAGATAATATATGAAGCTAAATATATATTTGAAGAAGGATTAAAAGTGCTTCACGTTACAAATTTTCAAAGTGCAAAACATGGGAAACAAAAACTTTTCCAACAGGTTTGTTTTTGCGTTTACACTGGCATCTGGTACTTCAACACTGTCGGCATAGAGGCGGTGTTCGAAGTAATAAGAACCGATTTTTCTAACACTGCTTGTAACGCTACGAGTTTTGTGAAGAAATTACCCACCGTTTATTTTTTCAAATTTTATACTGGCCACTAGGGCTTCAACACCGCCGGCCTTTAATCGGCGTTGAATGCAAATAGAACCAATTTTTTTAATGCTGGGCTTAACACCGTCGGCGTATGATTCCAACGCTGTCGGCATTCAGCTCAAATTTGCCAGTGTAAATTGCCTGCGTATCCCTTGAGTTTTTACAATTTCAACCTTCTTCAATTGTCCTTCTTTGCTTCTTATATGGTTTTCTAATGAATCTATAAGTTATATAAACATGTTTTATGTATGAATTAAATGTTAAAGCTATATGTTAAGTTCATTGAATCTTCTTGTATGGTTAATTTAGAATAGCGTGTTGTATATATATTCTAACTTCGATTATTGCTTTGTTTTGTTATTCCTTATTTCAGTTAAAGGTTCTTCAGTTGATTCCCCTCTGAGTGAATATAGTAATATACTATTAGGTACAGGTACATAATAGCTTACTTGTTGTATGCTAGGAATAGACATTATTAAACTTGACTTAATTCAATTCGATTTAATAATTTGAAGATTTGGATATCTATTACGCTATTTAATCTGGTTCGAGGAGTAGTAAACCTGTCATGATGCAATGACATGTTAGTTAGACGCTTAACCTAAGTCATGATGCAATGGTACACTATGATGCAATAGCAATTTGTTTATGGTTAAGTGGATAGCTGATGGCGAGAATAGTATCTGAATAACGTTTACTTAAACTTAGGGAGAAATGCCATGGTTTAGTTCAAAGCTTATGAGGACTTGTGAACTAGATTCATGTTATGGACTGAGTTTAAGTAGAGTCGGGCAACGGCTTTGGAGCCCTAAATGAAGCTATTTCTTTATGGAATAGATATAGGAGATAAAAGTATTCGGACTGCTTAATTCAACTCCTTGAGCAGCTGCTGTTACTCAGGACCCCTAAATTCCCAGAGCGTGATTCCGGGGTTGAATACCCTACTGTTGTTTTGTTAAAGGAAAACTTAACAAGATAATGACTTGATCATTGATGCATTTCATTCGAATTAAGTTTGCTTGACAATTTGTTTTTGTATTTGTTATTGGTACTAGGCCTTTGGCTCACTTTTGCTGCATTGCAGATATTGAAGATGAGTTGTATGATGATCTGGATACGAGTAGATTTTGAGAGGTTCATGGATGAGTGGGACGAGTAGGACTCGAATGCCCTTGGTTTTGGGAGAAGCTTTTGTTTAAAACATATTCTCTTTATATGAGGCTTGTTAAATAAGCCGAATTTTTAAAAGACTTTAAGACCTCTTTATTTTAGCTTTTTGTACCAAGAACAACATGTAATTTTGTAGTGTCTTATATTGACACTAATTTTTACATAAATGTATATATGTATGGATTACTTTTATTATCAATCTTCTTTTGTTTAAAAATTGTTTATGAAGTGTTGATAGAATTAATCAAATAATTCTCATAAACTGTTAGTTTTAGGACAACTTTACATATAATGTGAAAATGTTATATGTGGTTGGAGATTCGTACACTAAATCTCGGGATTTAGCGGGTTGGGTCCTTACAGATTCCAAGCTCTTCATCAAAAACCCATTAGAACTTATACTTTGTATTAATTGCTAAACTCATAATAATCTCCATGGATAACTCGTAAGGGGATCAAATTAAGATGTTGTTATCTTATCTTTATAGATTGCCAGTGTTCTCATTATTCCAGCGAGATTTGAAATCACAAACTGCTGGTTTCAACTTTTGTAACACCTTAACCTATTGGCAATTACAACCCGCCACGTGTTCTCTCTTTAGAGGACCACAAAGGCTATAAAAGTCTAATCCACAATATAAAGACATATAATATAATCTCCATGAACACTCTCAAAGGTACATCAAAGGCTCAAAACTTATATAACATATAAATAAAAATCTTTTGAAATATCTTGTTTAACATAACAAAGTTGGCATAAACTAAGCCAACCAAATTTAAGATAATTCTAACCTCACTTATTACCTAATAATCTTTAGATCCTTAAAAGATATTTAAAAATATAAAAATCCATAGTCTTTAGAAAATATAAAATCTTTAACATTATTCTAAATTCTGTAAAAGATCTAAAAATTCTTTTCTCTAAATCCTATATGAATCTATTCCTAAGTATGGTAGTCTGGACCACTATCGCCATCCCCTTGATCTATGTGCATATATATCCAGATATATCATATACCATGTCATCTTCACCTATACTTGAAAATGAAAGGAATAAGCGAAACGCCCAGTATGTCAAACCACAAAACAAATGCACATGGACACACAACATATATATTAAATACAACTTATTCTAATGCAACCAATCAGATTATTATCTTTATTAAGCCAACCAAACAACACAGTTCAGAACTATGAATCCCTAATTCCAAACTTGGAGTAACTCAGACTCCTGAAAATCAACCAACTTTTGAAAATAGTAATTATATACATATATTGGTGAATGAGTACTCCCCAAACACCCGCGACCATACTGCCAAATCACCTAAATCTATCGGAATCATCTCCAAGTGTAACTCTACTAGGGACAACGATACACAAAGATCATCAAGTTGCTACACCAGTATCACTGTCTGCCAGGTCTTTACTGATCATAGCCAAACACACCCAACAGAAAAATTAATTAAGCCGAATAGATTTAGATTGATTATTAATATGTTCCTACAACACAACAAACAGAATACTAAACCTGCAAGCACATACAACAAACAAGGAATGGTCGTACCTTTTCAATTTCAGGAACAGATCTCAAAAACTATAATCTTCCTCAACAACAACCCACAATCTCTAAATCTCCTTAAAATACAATATAAACAGAAACAATTAAAATTTTCAACATAAAAGCAAAATCTAACATATCCAATTTCTCTAAAATCCTAACTTTTTAAGGAAACTCTAAAATAACACCTTCTTCTTTGATCAATTTTCTAAAAATTCCAATAAAACAGATCTCACTCCAAAAACCCTATTTTGCAAATCAACAAAAACAGACATGTATCATCAAAATTACATCTTATGATAGATATAGGTTTGTGAAGATAAACTTATCGAGATTAGATCCTTAAACCCTTTGCTAATCACTAAAAGATTAGATCTTGCACAGAATTAGGGTTTGCTCCAACAAAAGCTCCTTCAAAACGAAAAGAGATACAAGGAAAATGATCATCAATTTTGTAATCTTAAGGGACCTTGTTTAGATTTGCTTACTCGATCCAAAATCTTGATCTCCTCTAACTCAATAGACATTAGCAGACTTGTAGAGAGGGTTTTCTAGATTTATGAATGATTTTGGAGAAGGGGGAAGGTTAGTTTATATAGAAGACAAGGAATAACTGTTTAATAATGCCTCTTCCTCTTTAGTAACATCTCTTCCTCTTTAGTAATATCTCTTCATCCTTAGTAAAGTTCTTTATCTTTAATGATGTCTCTTTATTTTTAATAACGATGTCTCTTCATCTTTAATAATGTCTCTTTATCTTCATTTAGGCATCTAATATCCGACAAAACAAAAACCAACAAAATTAAATAAGCGTTAAGATTGACCATAAAACTCTCTTATTTTATATCAAATGACATCTTTGCCCATTAATATAAAAATATTTATTTATATATTACAAATTTTACACGTCATAGATTTATCCTATGAGGACTTACTCATGGAAAATGTAAACTTTGTGACGAGTCTCGCCCTCTATTATATTGTATAAGTTACATTTGTTTTCCATAATTCCTTAAAAAGTAAGGCTTTGAGGTTCCTTAGTACATGCCATAAAATCTTGCAAATGGTTTCAAAAGGTTTTAATTTAGACATTGTAATCATTTTAGAACATAACAATTGAACCGAAATCATAATCATCAGTTTCGGGTCTTAAAATTAAGGAGTAGGAGCTGGAATCATTTCAAAAGATTTCAATTCGGTTTCGAAACCATGGATCCACCATTTTTTTAAGTTAAAATTTAATAAGATCATTTTAAACTTGAAATGATAATTGAGTGTAACAATATTAAATATTTAACTAGATTTAAAAAAAAAAAATTGTTTTGGATGCATACTAATTTCTATACAAACACATCCAACTTTAATTGTAGTGTTTTTTTTTTTTATTACAATTGTAGAGTTAGTAATGTAAGATTATAAAATACTCTATAAGCTAAAAACAAAATTAGAATATAAAAGATAGTCTCACATTATTAAGGAATAGGATTTTGCTTTTAGGAGAAGAATATAAACTAAATTATATATGCTTTTAAGTTATATTTATTTATTTATTGTTGAATTTATAATAAATTATAATATTGACGTAAAATAGTTTAAAAATTAATAATTATATATTTAATGTTATTTTTAAAGATTTTTCTCTATTTTTTTAATGAAACTGGCTAGAACCGCTGGTTCTATTTGGTTATTTGGTTTAAGTCAAAGAACTACCTAAAAATTCTAAAACCAGTGGTTCTTTAGCCTGTCCTTGAACCGCCTAATAGATCCAATTTCGATATTGGCATCACAAGTAACGGTTTTGATTTGGAACCGAACCATGTCCATATCTAAATAGGTTTTTTCTTTTCTTTTCTTTCTTTTTCTTCTTCTTCTCTTCCTTAAGGATTCATGAGTAGGCTTTGGTAGGCATGGTAAACGTGTCATCCGCATGCTAAATTTTGCATGATTTGTATGTCGTATGCTTTCACATGCCCAATTTGTTTGTGCTCATGTGCCTCATGTGTCTTGTCATGCCGACCCATTATTTGCATGCCATATTGTGTGTCTCAACATGACTTTAATCAAGTTTGATTTTCTATAGTTTGTATGGTTTTTGGTTTATTTGTTATTTCTGACTTGCATTTTTTTTTCTAATGGTATTCAAAATTTTAAAATATAGAAACCACTCAAATTGGTTTTTAAAAATTTACAGTGTAAATATAATCAATAAATTTTACATTTAATTAAATCAACCTAAACGATGAATAAAGCATAATTTTTTTATTTCAGCGATAAAATGCAATTACATTACTATTTAAAAAAAACCATAATTAATTCATTTCCCAATAAAATAGGGAATGGGGATACTGGACATCTTGTTGTTACTGACCACCTTGACCATCAGTGCCACCAAGGGGATGATATGGTGGTGTAGTTGAACCCACGGTTGGTAGCCTACCCGTTGAAAGAAGTTTTAATGAAATTTAGTATTTTGCCCATGCTGGGATTCATACTTTGGAGAATTCGATGATGATCTTGGTTAAAGATGTCTTCATAGAATCAAATTTGTTTAAATGGTATGTTTTGTTTAAAGACTGCAACGATGACCACCACTCTGGTAACGAGAAAGTTGATCCTGCAAAGTGGCAAGTCAACAATATAGAAGCATGGGACCAGTTGGTGGAACTGATGGCTATTACAAATATACCATTCCATATAGTCAGCTATTATCGCTTCGACTAGTGGGCAATGGGAATACAAACACGCGGGACGACAAATGCTGAAAAGTGATACAATTGAGGTTTTTCCAAGAAAGTGTCAAGCCCTTAAGTAAGTGTTGTTGAGTCTTCCTTTTGTATAGGATCATTTAAAATAAATTTATTGTTTATGACATCTCTTGTTGTCAAATAAAGCACTTGGTTTTGCTTGTGCAGTATCTCCCTCACCTCACATGTATGGAAATCTCCGCTCTATGTTGTTGAAAATAGCTATATATGCATAATTGCTCACTCGATAGATGATCAGTGGTTGATTTAGAAGCAAATTATCGCTTTCTAACCATTTAGGGAAAAACACACTGGTTAAACAATTACTAATAACATCTTAAAAACCCTTTTGATCATACAACGTGTAGAATATATTCAGTATATCATTTGACAATGTATTGAACAATATTGCTTTCATTTGGTGTCTGAAAGCTAGTATTAAACCCACTATGTGATGGGAAGTTCTTCCACATTTAATGTGTTTGCCACATACTAAATATGGTAGTGCAAGTAAGCCTTGAAGCATGTGGCCTAGACATCCACATCGAAAAGATATGGTATGCAATCAACTGTCTTCGTGTTTCAAAGAGGTATAAATAGAAGTATCTGGAGTTTGTGAAGGCACACAATTTAGAGGAAAAGATGCCTATGCTTGATTGCAAGACCGGATGAAATTATATGCTCAAAATGCTTAATTGAGCACTAAAATGCAAACGGGCTCTTTACTCATTTATATAATACTTTGCTTAGTCTTGCCAATCCTAACATTAGTTTGATGGAGGAGCATGATTAAAGAATAACATGAGCAATTAAAGAGATCGTCATGGCATTTCTTGGCCTAATACAACATTTGTCTAATTGTTACTATCTCACTAGCAATTGTGTATTTCCCACTTGATTGACATATCAAATGTGTTGAGTAGCTACTGTTGCAATCCTTATCTGGTCTCCACTGTGTCTATAATGACAAGCAAGCTATGGGAGTATTTTATCCCCTTCCCCCACTCTTTCATGCTGTAACAATGCTAACCAATGATATTGCTTTTATGTGAGTAAAATACTCGAGAAATTATACAAGACTATTTATGTGGCTAATCTCGAAACATTTGCCACAAGTCTTGATATTGGAGTAATGAATCTGCTCAAAGACTTGTATCGGTATGTGATTAGGCGACTCCATGACCATCCTAGCCACAGCGAACCAATAATTACTCACCCTAAGGGTTTTACAAGAGAAGCAAACAAATGCCTAGGATGTTACGAGCAGCCATGAGAGTTCCCAAGAGCTCTTTAGTGACATGATGGTAGTGTACGAGGAGTAGCCATTTGAAGTCTAAGAGGAAGGACCAAAAGAGGGAAGGGGATGATTTCGATATCCTTAGCTGGTGGAAGATAAGATCATGCATGATGTCTGTACTTACTGTAGCGGCATGGGATGTTTTGGCTCTTTTGACTTCAACAGTTTCATTAGAGTCCGCTTTCAGTTCTAGCAAGCATCCTCAATTTGCATCGTCATAAGCTAAAAGTGGAAACCATGGAAGCATGTGTGTGTTTGAAAGATTGGGTTGGGGTCAATGATATAAAACAGACGAATCCACACTTTTGATAGTCTGAAGATAGTGATTGAGGATCGGGAGGATCATTGTCACTATCGGAGTCGCAGTGGTAGTCGCGGGCAAAGTGGTGAGGCGAGGCTAAAGGATTCTAGGATGAGATGGTCAAAGATGAGGTGGAGGGTATACGCTTGATGACCTTTTTTTTTTTTACATTCTCCTTGTAAAAACTAAATGTCTTATCAACAAAGTTTAAGTTTTCCACCAATCGAAATGCATTTATTAATTTCATTTATTTAATACTTTACAACTATTCTAAATTAATTAATTAAGCAACTTTAACATTTAACATAATTTAATTACTATATTTAATAATTTATTTATTTATCATTTCAAGAAAATAAAATATACTAGTGATATTATATTATTTAAAAAGATGAATAGGTTTAATTAAAATTACTAAACAAAACAAAATATATTAATTAAATACAATTTATAGTAAAATAAAAAACACAATCACTATTTTTTATATTATTATTTAAAAAACACCTAGCATGGTTTGCGTGTTGTGCTGTATCAGCTCACTTATTTCGTGTGCCAACTTGTATATATTCAATACTTTTATTTTTTTTCCATCGCGTGCCTAGTATGTTGTGCTAGGCTTAGGTGCTCATGAACTCTCCCTTGCACGATGCAACCTATTTACCATTGCTAGGCTATAGTTTAGAGGAGGATAATTATGTCCTTTAAATATCTGTATAAACTAAAAAGAATACTAAATTTTTGAGATGTCTAGAGTTTATTTACGACAATATCACTACTTTTAAAATATTTTCTAGTAATTTACCTTATTTTTAATTCACGTATTTCCGGTATTCATCTGCCCATCCTATGTAATGTATAATTATATTATTGTTGTTGTTTTCAAACCTTGCGGCAATCATCCTAATCCGTTCACAGGACACATTGCAATTTGCATGACTCAGATTTGCTTTATATATATGATTTATATGATGTTCACTTTCTATAGAAGAGAGAAAGACAAGTATATATGATTTTTTGATTAAAAGTTTTCGAAAAATATAAAATATGGCTACTGTATCTAAAAACATATTTATAACATCATCATAAAAGAAAGAAAAACAAAAATAGTAAATAAAAAAAGATAAGCATATGATTTTGAGACGAAAACGGTATGGCATATTCAATGGAACAATCATATTAGATAGGAATCTACCAATATAAAACGAGATATACCAAGGCACCATGTCAAGAGGCTGAATTCTCACTCGAGGATTTGAATAGATATTTTTTTGTGGACGCTTATCATGCATCTGATGCCAACTGCACTCTTGCACACTAATCGCCTAAAATGTAAAATGGTCTGAGCTCCTTGACGTGATTTGTAGTACTATACATAATGAAAATGATCTAAGCCAATATCACATACATTGGTGGGCCGCGTGTGAGAGTGATGGATTAGCATCAATGATATGTAATGGTTTTGGATAAGTGATTTTTATCCCTTAAATGGTATTTTTTTTAATGTATATATATTTTCAATTACATGCTGATGATAACGAATGCTCAGCTAAAACCTAATAGGTCCAACATTGAGCTACCAAACTCAAGAAAAACCATATCAAGAACCTTGACCAAGGAGCTTATTGAGGACCTTGGTTTGAAAGCTCCACAGGGACCTCAACCAGAAGCACTACGAGGGCCTTGAACCTATGGGGACCTTGGCCCTTCACCTTCCTTGCCTTGATTCTATGCTTTGAAGTCCATGGCATCATATCCTGCTTCTATCTCCTAGGGAAACAACTATAAGCTTAACAACCTTTACCTCGAGTCCAAGATCATCTACCTCTACATAGGCTCAAGCCTATAAGAAATAGCATTCTATGAGCCCCCAATTGTGGTATGACCAGTTTTAAATAGACCATTACCCCAAAGGTATTAGCATTTAATCTAACTCAAAACCTTTTACCTTTTTACTCTCTCAAACCCACAACTAACTTAAGCATTAAAACGACTGCATTTGACAACCATCCTGGTGCACCGCTAATCATGTATTGTACTTACGGGTCCATTGTGCTTCAACACCACTTCTACCAACGGATTCCTCACTTGTAACACATGTTGTTATGTACAAGTGAAAAAACAAAAATAGACTATTATACATGATAATATGTTTACACAAGATTAGAACAAAGATACTTTTTTAGGAGAGGGAAATCAAGTTTAAGGGTAGGGTAATAAAAATAGATAATTTTGAAAAATTAAATTTCCTTTTTGGTAAATATAGGATGTGCTAAAGCTTTAAATAAATAACAGTATCGGTTCATTAAAGAACAAGATGAAGCCATAGAATTTTCTAAAAACTATATTAATATTGGTATTTAGGAAAATTTTATGGTCATATCATTAATCTTAACTAGACTGGTTTTGTCAGCTATTTAATTGCTCAGCTTCAAACTCAATCATAACTATATAATCAAAAAGGTTAATATACCAATAGCTATATTTATTTAAATATCGATCAATCCTTTTGCTCAATAGAATAGTTAATCATTTAAATATAATATTGATAAAATTTTGAGATGTAAGTAATTTTTTAAAAATGATCTATTATCACCTCCATTTGTCAAAATAATATTGGAGTATACTTACCACTCATCCGAACATTTGATATACTAGTAGTAATAAATCTTTCTTCTCATCAATATGATGTTTAATTTCCAATTAGCTATGTTGTCAAATTCGACTGAGGGCCTTAACGCAACAAGCTAGGGGGTTAAGCGTTAATGGGTAAAACAAGGTTGAACCAACTCATTTCTAAGGAGAGGTCATATTCTATTAGGTTGAGCTGGGTGGGTCAAATCATATTTGACAACACTGTTTTGTGTACTTCCATGTAGGATCGAGAAAAAAATGATCGAATTGAAATTTTAGTCTTTGTTTATCTTTTTAATTATAGTTTCAGTTTGTGGTATGGTTTGGGAGTGTAAACTAAACTAAACTATTAAAAAAGAAAAATAAAAACTTATGTAGCTTTTAATTTAGCATTGCTGTACATGTTGCTTGAAGACTAGTATATTTAGCTTTTAATAAAAATTCAGGTTTGCTCTATCTTACACAATTATAATGCATGAGGTTTATCAGACTTAGTTTGGCATTGAGACATAAAAAAAGTTGAGTATGTTAGAAATGAAAGATGAATTTTGCTAGGAAAATGTCAAATTTTGTATCTTTAACTTTATACAAAAATTTAATTTGATATATGAACTTTGAAGTAGTCAATTTAATGCTTAATTGAACTTTTCATTGTTATTTATCCTATAGTATTAGATGATGGTAGGAGAAGTAGCAAAAAATGAATTATAAGCTAACTCTTCTATGTTAGCAACAATGAAAAGAATATTAAAAATTTAGTAAAAATATCCATAAAAATTTTGATTGGATATTAAATTGACCATTCAAATACCAAATTAAATTTTTGTGTAAAGTTTAGGAATCAATAACAATAACAATTATCTTTATGGATTTCAATGTAAAGGATTAAGGCTTGTCAATAGTTGAGCATGATCTTAAAAGTGTACTACTTACTTGACTTGTAAAGGTTGGGGATTGATCAACTAAGTTCCGGTGGAGCGTGATGAGGTCTTTGTCTTATGATATATTGGGTAAAAGAAATATTTATATGAATTTGTGTTTCTATGGTTTTATTAGGGTGTAAGAAGGTGTTAAAAAAGGGATAACAATTTTTAGGCAAAATTTAAATAAAAAATGGGATTGGTAATAATGATTCGAATCGTATATCAGACTTATGCAAACCGTTTTTTAGGTTCGAAAAAATTGTGAGCCAATCTATATAGTTAGGTTAGTTTATTTGAAAATTAAATGAACCATAACATTTGGTTTGGCTTGAGGGGCAAACTATATCATGCCCATCCCCTCTTCAATGCATGACTGGTAATATATAGTTGGATTTAGAGTCAAATGAGTGTTATTTGGAAGGCTTGGTTTATATATGCCTAAGACAGACACTTAGTATTGGGATTGCTCAAGACTTGAAGCGGAATAAATAGTTTATGAAGAGCACAACTACGGATAAACCCATGTTGATACCTATGTAAGTGTAGCAAGTTCATTGTCATTTGAGTTGAGGTTAAAAGAGATAAATGACTATTATAACCCATTATCTATTTTGCTTGTGAATTACCTTGCTCAAAGGTAACTTGTAAGAAAATTGAAAAAAAATTGAACTTTTAGAGTCGTAGAGAGTCTTGTTATCGTCGATAGAGACTATTAGGGTTAAAGACAGTAGAGAATAAATCGAGAGTCAGATTGAAGAGCTTTAATAAGATGAATTTCTATTTAGGTAAATTACACTAGAAGGTCCCAACATTTGGAGTAAGTTCATTTAAGGTATTGACATTTGAAAACGTGTCTTTTAAGTTTCAATTAAATATCTATCCAATTGATACAAGTCAACGGAAACCTTAGATTGAGTTTTTTTTTTTAGTTTTAATTAAAAATTCTCCTGTTGACATGTGTTGATAAAGATCTCAATCAACCCACTTCTCCAAATGTTGAGAGCTCAAATGAACTTATCCCCAAACATTAGAACTTTTTGATGTAATTTACCTAATTTTGTTTGCTATTCTTTTATCTTATTTATTTATTTATGGAGCACAAATTTTATGTATTGAGACTTGTGTAACCCTAGAACTATTATATAACCTACTATTTTACTAGACTTAATGGAGTTTTCAAGTCAATATCATTCAATTATGTGTGCTTATTATAATTATATAGGATAAATCACACTAGAAGATCCCAAAGTTTGAGGGTAAGTTTATTTGAGGTCCTAATATTTCGAGTGGTTCAAAAGAAGTCTTAACGTTTGGAGAAGTGACCTAACTGAGGTGTTCATTGATATGTGTCAAAACCCTTTTTCTAAGATCTCTAATGACATATATCAACAAGTGAAACATTTAATTAAAACTCAAAAGACACTTTTCCAAACGTTGGGCTTTTGAACTTTTTGAAATGCTGAGACCTTAAGTGAACTTATCCCTAAATGTCGAGATCTTCTAGTGTAATATACCCATATTGTATTAATATATAGAGAGTGTTAGCTTAATAACATATATAGAGGAAATTTCTATATGTATAACTAGATCAACAAAATTGAATAGAGTTACATGCAATCTTGAGTATGGGATGACATAAATTTGCTAGATTAAGGCTAAACCTAATAGAATAATTCATAGAGTGAAGTGTTAATTAATTAGTTAATTAGCTAAAGTAATGCAATCTAAATCAATTAATTATGAAAGTTCCAACTAATTGATGGATGATTAGAGGTTATTAGATTTGAGCAATCTCTATGCAATATATAATAGGAATTTCCACGGTCTAGAAACATGAAGAGGAATTTAAATATTCTTTTTTATATGGTTGCATAATTAGTTCTAAAAGAAGTGACATCTAAGTACATGCTTATATAATTATGTTATTGAAAACTTATTAAGGTTGTTAATATTTAATAACATAATCGAAATATGTTAATTGGATCAACCAACTTCTTATTTATCGGTTGGATAATTTTAAAACATAAAAAAGAGACAATTCTAAATTGAAATTTAAAATAACAAAAAAAATTAAAACAATTCTATAAAATCAAATCCCAACAATTCCCACTCTAGATGAATTGACGTGTGTGAATACTATTAATTTAGCTTAAGTTTTACAAATTCATTCTTCCTATGCATTAATTAGATTCACACATCCTACTAGACAAGTGCAATCATAATTCTATAACAATTGAATGAGTATGTGTCAAATCCTCATAGAGATAGTGCAATATGTACCACTATTATGTCATTCTTCTATTTTCAACCCAAAAATGAATCATAATATGAAAAGTAGCTTAACTAAATAAAACACTGGATTTTAAAATCATATTTCACCAAAAATCTTATAAACACACCTAAGCAATTGTGAATTACCATGTTAACTATTGATCAACAATCAATATCGATATGTTATTTCATTCTCTTGAATCGTGAAAATTCCTAATATAGCTACAATAAAGATTGCTTAGATCCCTCAGCCTCTAATCATTTATCAATTAACTGGAACTTCTCTAATTAATTGCTTTACATTTTAATACCTTAATTAGTCAACCAACCAATTAATTAATTATTCTTCCTTGTAAATTAACTCTATTGTTTGACTCTAATCCAACATATTTATGCTATGTATGATATCTCTAATCCCGGCTTTTTATGTGTGCCAATAGGAAAAAACAATTCATCGAACATGACATGATTAGATATAGAAGAATGAGAAACTTTTGAAATAACAATAATGCAATCATATAGTTCCCATAAGGTTGTCACATTTAGGTGTTATAAAATCACTCTTCCATAGATTCATATAATAAAGCACAGAAGAATAATAATATTGTAATAGAAAATATTATAATAATAAAGAGAATAAAATAAAAAATTGTTGATGAAAAATGATGTTCTTCAATCTAGCAATAATGCTTCCAAAAAGTTAAAAAAGACTCAAAAGAATGAAAAGTTAGAAGTTGCTAAAGCTCTTTTCTTTCTTTCTTTCTTTCTTTTTTTAATTCAAGAAAGTTATGCAACTATTTATGGACTAGGGTACACTCTAGGGTTTACATAAAAATTACATAAGACTTTAGAAGTTGCATGGCATGAAACTTGTCGTGCTATTGCTAGTATTTTTCCTATAATTATAAAATAATATGCTTGACTTCACACGAGTCAAAATTTAACTAGTGTTTTTTTTTTCCATAACACTTAATAACTTGCATAAGACTTTCAGATGTAATGTTAAGGTCTAAATCCAATGAAGTCTTTAACTATCTTTAATCAATTTAAAATAATTCCAAAACTTGATCAATTATCTTCAATTCTCAAGCCATTTTTTTTATCCCTTGAACTAAAATTAAAATCAAATTATGTAATAAAACCACTTAAAATGCCACTAATCGGTATAAAAGCAATACAAATCATCACTTACGAATAATATATAAAAGTGATCAATCGAATTTCCCACACTTAATGTTTTATTTATCCTCAAGCAAAGCAAAACAATTCTTGAAAATCCTAAGGATAAGTTGTAGTTCAAATGTGTTATGAATTTACTGTTGCATTGCATACTAAGTATAATTTATTAAACTACACGTTACAACAAAGCACCAATTATTGCAGCTTCCCATCAAAACATGAATTCATTTAATTACCTTTTGTATGCCCTTAAAACACTTTTATGTAAATTAACACATATAAATCCAAGTATACTAGAGTTTAAAAGTTAATCAATGTATATCAAATTTAACATCCTAAAATACCTAAATTAAATAAATATAAAGAAGGAGTAGAATAATAAATGTTAATTTAAAAATAGGGGAGTTTTTGTCCAACTAATTAAAATTTTAAAAGGATATGTTGGTTACCAATGTATAAAATTGTCTAGAGATGATAGCTGCTCTTTTTGCCCTATTTCAAACAATAAACAAAAACGTATTCCTCCTCTCTAAATAAAGATGTTGATTCTTGTGAATTTCTTAAAAGATCATAATGGTAAGTAAATCCTAAATCCTTTTCTAAACCCCTTCAACAAGATTGGTAAGTAAGACAAAACTTCCATGAGATGTTATGCGATGTGAATCTCTCACAAAAAAATTTAAGTGTGGTAAGAAAGAAATCCAAGGAAAATCTCCACAAAGCAAGAGTTTAGAATCGAAGGAACAGAAGATTAGGGAAAATTTGAAAGGCAATGACATTTAAGTTTATGCAACTTTTGTTGTACGACTCATGGTGAAGAATGTGTTTAATGATTCATTTATGGTGTTAGATTAAGAGTAGTAATGTATAAAAAAGGTTTGGACACATTTTGGGGATGATAAAAGCTTTAAAGAAGGGTCAAGTTTCAATATAAAGATGTTTCAAAGTTTATCATAGAAGAAAGGTTGAAACTTTGCTAAAATATGTGAAGAAATCATGCGTTTGTTTTTAACATGATTGAGTACACTAATCGTGTACTTTCTCATGTTAAAAGTGCATTGTTTTATGTAACTTGGGTTTTATTTTCTACATGATTGAGTACACAAGTCATGTTAATGTCCGTGTGGAATTTTTATGATGCATGTTTTCTAAGGTTTTAAAGGGTTATGTTCTCTACATGAGTAATTACACAGGTTGTGCTAAGACCCTTGTTGAACATAGTAGCTTTAAAACCTTGAAAATCATGCTTCTTTTCCCCACACGAATGAGTATAGACTGGTGTAGTTACTCATGTAGGAGTACACGAATGAGAATAAAAGTGGTGTTGGCACTTGTATACAAAACAACTTTTTGTCAACTTGTATTTTCTTTGTTTAAAACCTTTAAAACTTGTTAAATTCCATTATTAAGGATTTAAAATCACTCTAAAAACCTTGGAATCCAAACAATACTAAGTTAATTACCTATTTTCCTTTTCCTTCACAATTAAACCCTTTTCTTCAAACTAAATGTGTATGTAAGTGCTGTTAACATTTGGGGTAAGAGTAAAAGCTATAAGGCGTATAATCTACAAGTAACTTTGGAAGAATAAGTGATTCTAAAAACCATAATTATTTTGTTACTCGGGTCTAGAAGGTCTTGGTTTCACAAGTCTACATTCTAGGTATGTGTATAACTTGTTTGTGCTTATGCTTGTCAAGTTTAGAAACTTAAACAAACTAATTTACCATGCGAATTTAATAATATTTTTGCTACTTGTGTGTGACTGCTAGTAATAGGTAGAGAGTATCAATGCTATTATCGCGACATCTCAATGATCCATGTGTGATGGTGTTTTAAGTAGAGTTGTGCATGGAAATGATCTGAGTAAATCCGGATGTTTCGATTTCAAGAATATTGAGGAGTACCCAACACTGTATATGTGTATTATTATATATATGTGTGGCAGGATACTGAGTTTATCCCTGTGTTGCTTGCTTAGCTTAAAATAAAGATAATAAAATGTTGGTTGTTGCATTAATAATAGGTCTCCCTGTGAATGTGTGTTTTCTTGGTCATGTGTGTGTGTATGGTATATCGCATTGGGCTTCAGCTCGCTTTTTATCTTTTTAGGTTCGAGTAAAAAACATATAAACAAACTACATTGCGACTCACAACCAATTAGTGCGTTTGGGGTATGTCTCCAGCATTGAAGACTTTTCAGTTGAGGAGTAGAGAATATGTAATACGTTATGTATGGTTGGACTGCATAGTAACATGTATTTAGGGTTTATTATTAACACTTAGTTTTGTTGTATAATTCTTATGGCATTAATAGGGTGGATTTCTTTAAATCCTCCGATAAATGAATCTATATAGACTATAAGATGGTGCTATGTGATTAATTACAAAATCCATGAATGTATTCTGATATTATTTAAAGTCATTGACACAAGAGAAATTTTAGAGATAATTATAATGTTTATGATAGATAATAGCAGGTTCAGAGCCTTTGCGTGTCTGTATTTGACATGAATACGTTGTAAGTTGTAAATGACCATAGATTCTGTGTGTTACAAAGTTAACATCTATTATTAAAACAGAAACCAACAAACTTAAAAGTAGGAGCAACATACTAACCAAAAAGAGCTATCCATTTCTTTTATAATTAGTTAAAATGTATATAGTCCTTTTTTTTATCTTATCTCACCAAGTAAAATAATTTGGGTAAATTACACTAGAAGATATCAATGTTTAAGGGTAAGTTCATTTAGGGTATCATCGTTTCAAGTAGTTAAAAAGAGATACCAACATTTCGCAAAGTGAATCAAATAAAGTATCAATGTTTTGCAAAGTTTATATAAGGTATCCACATTTCGATTAGTTTTCAATTAAGTTTTCTAAATTTTTATAATGGTTAATTATTAATACCATATTTCATTCACTTCGCAAAACGCTAATTCCTCTTTTTAACCACTTGAAACTTTAATACCTTAAATGAATTTATCTTTAAACGTTGAATCCTCTTTTGAACAATTTGAAATGTTATGCCTTAAATGAACTTACTCGCAAACGTTGATATCCTTTAATGTAATTTACCCAAAATAATTTAGAGTAAATGTATGTTACATACTCCCTCCTTATATTTCCTTCCCTTGAATTTCAGCTAGGAGTCATTTTCCTTTATTCACTTTTCTTGTTATACTTATTTAGTTTAGTCTTCTTTGACTTTTCTCTTGACCCTTGTGACAAGCTTTCAATGATAATCCCAAACTCATCACCCAAGTTAATAAGTTACCTCAAAACATTTTACAAGAATGCACCCTTTACATTTAATTAATCAAGTTAACACGACCCATGATAAACTTAATATAACCCTTAATTATAAGTGCTAAAATGTGCTACATTTGGAGATTTTTATGATTATATTATGGAAATAGCACTTAAATTCTTTATTATTTGATATTCGGCATCTAAAGTATGAATTACAAGAAAAGAGAGAGATTTGACAAAGTGTTGTGAGCTTTGGAAGTGATTTGATTGAGAAAAAAACATTTTATGATTGATGGAATATATGTACAACCATGTCTTTCAACTGTGTCTTAGGCAAACTCAAAAATCCAAGTCCAATATGCAAAAATACAAGGTAAAGAGTTACATGGGTAGGGACACAATCGTATTCGAGTCATGTCTTACCTAATTTATTTTAAAATATTAATTTCAATCAAGAGTGACACAAGGATGATACAACTATCCATCCCATGCCATGACCAATGTCCAACATAAGACGAAAATCAATTTTCAAAGGGAAAGTTATCTACATTGAAGAAATAAAAGACTTTTTGGTTCTAATTATGAAAGTTCCAAAGATCTAAACCTTTCAATCTATGAAGATTATTCATTTTCCTATGTTGAGGATTCTACTTCACAATTCAAGAGAAATCCACTTTCCTCTTCTAAATGAAGCAACTTTCCTATTTTGAAGATAGGAAACTTTTGGCTATGGAAAACCTCTATATGAGGGAGAATCCACATGGGTTGCAACAACAACGAAGTTTTAGAGATTATACATCATTTATAGTGGGAGATTTGCACAAATCAAGTTATAAGCTTCGACAAGTTCTAGGATTCCTATGTAAACAAGGGCATAATTGTCTTTACTTCTTGTGTGATCATTGCTGAGTTTATGGAAGAGTAAACACTTAATTTAGATTTTGATGAACCTTGTGTTGTTTATGTGATTTGTTTTAATTGTTTCGACATATCAAGTGATTTTCTTGAACTTAATTGCGTTGCTTTTATTGTATATCTTGAATTAATAGTGTGAAAATATTGATTATTAATTAGGTTTCTCATTAGTCAATCAACAGATTACTTTTGTGAATAGATTTGTACAATTAAAGGGGGTTACATGCGATCTTGCAAGTAAGACAACATAAATATCCAGGATTATGTTAAAACCTAATAAAGGACTTTGATAATCACGATGGAGATATCGAATTACTTTAGAAATTCCTAATATTAAAAAATTATCAACTATAATATTAGAATTATCTTTAACGTAATCACATAAATGCCTTATGAGGATTCAAAATCTAAATAGTCTTGCAATTTGGCAAATTTTTATAAAAACTTGACTTATGATTAATTGGTTTGTTAATTACTAATTATATTGCCATACTTGAATTTGACAACTAGACACTAGGAGAAAGATGATTATTACTACTCACTGAATTGGGTTTGTTTATTTCGTCATCTTTCTATCATTCTAACTTCATCTTTTTATCGTTTTCAAGGAGACTATTGGTAAAAAAGATACCGATGAAAAACAAACATTTATATTCATAAATCAATCAAATAGACTAAATACCGATATGAAATATATACGATACATATACCAATAAAAAGTAGACCATCTAAACAGTCCCTAAGTTTTTAGCATTGTTGCTAGGGATTATTGATATTTAGAAAGCTTATATTTTATTGATTTAGTCATTCTTTCTTCTTCTCTATTTTGGGTAAACTTCTTACTCTACTGTCTTCTTTTACCCCCAGTAATACTTCTAATGGATACTAAGCTCACCTCCTATCGTTCTGGCTTCATCTTTTTATCGCTTTCAAATAGACTGTTTCTTAAAAATAGATATTGATGAAAGACAGATATTTTTACTCATAAATCAATTAAATAGACCAAATACTGATATGAAATAGATACGATATAAATACCAAGAAAAAACAGGCCATCTAAACAGACCCTAAGTTTTTAGAAATGTTGCCAAGGATTATTGATATTTAGAAAGCTTATATTTTATTGATTTAGCCATTCTTTCTTCTTCTCTATTTTAGGTAAAATTCTAACTCTATTATCTTCTTTTACCCCTAGTAATACTTCTTCTAAGGGACACTAAACTCACCTCCCTCTTAAACTAGCAAATTAGATAAGCTTCCACAAAGACTTTCTTGATCTCTAACATCTTCCATCAGTAGAACCTGTTTTTCCACCTTAGAAAGTGTTTAGTGGAGTCTTGAGTGTTATGGATTCGTTGGGTCATGGAATCGCTCTTAAATGTTCCTTCGAAGATCTTTATAATTCAATACATATATCTTCTTCCATTTCTTATAAAGTAGCCTATGCTTAATCAAGCACCTTTTGATTTGACATCTCTACTCCAACACCAATTTGGTCTAAAGATCTTGTGCACTATGGCTTCATCGATTTACTATAATACTTCACCAAATTTTAGGGGCTCATATTTTTTTAGCCTAAAGGACTTTTATGGGGCTCTTCTTTCTTTATAGCCATCTTCTCACTAGGTGGTACAGATTTAGAAAGTTACGTATACTTTTCTTCCATCGCCTTTCTCTTCACCTTTGTCACCTCTTATGCTTTCTAGACCATTCCTTTCAAGGTTGGGGTAGTGAATTTCTTTTTTCCCCTTTCTCTAACTTCTTGCATAAAGCATACAAATTTAGGGGTCAATTATGATTACATCTAAGATACAAAATTGTGGTCCTTCATCCATAACCATTGTACTAGTTTATAAAAGGGACCATTAGGTTTTACCTTGTTAAGGATGCTCATACCAATGAGCAAATCGTAGTCATCACAAGTGATTGGTATGCTAAAGTAATTGGGGTATGCAAAATTTAGTCCCAATCCATTTTCTTAATTTTTTTAAAATTTCCATTATTTAAATTATATTTCATTACATTATTAAATATATTTAATATTTTTTTTCATTATTCAATACAAAATATATTTGATACTTTTTTTTTATTAAATTAATCACTGTGGAGCAATTCAAAGCTAACATATGCTGTTTATGAATTTGAAAATTTAATGGATTTGACATGGGTTTAATTTTTTTTAAGAGTTTGAAAACATCAAGGACTTAAATAGAAACATTAAAAAAAAGCCGAGGAATTAAATAGAAATGTTAGTAAAGTTAAGAACTAAAAGTGTATTTTTTTGTTATTTTTATATACATATATGCTTTATTGAAGGATCTAACTCTTAACTACACCTATAATGAAAAATCATGAAGACCCCGCTTTAGCTCACTTTTTGAGAATTTAGGTCATAATTTTAAAATAATAAAATAAAATAAATACAGAATAATAAAAATAAGAAGAGCTTCGATCCCTCTAAAGCATTTTGTTCCTTTAGTGTTCCTATCTTAATTTTACGAATACAGTAGTATTTAATTTTTCCCAAATATGTAAGGCGGACTATTAATATCAACTTATCTCTTCTAGATACATATAATATTCATAGTCATTTATAAATTATGGATTTGTGTACCACGAGAAACACAAAGAACAAACAATAAATCATATCTTTGAAGGTAGATTACGTTGTATATTCTCATGTTTTTGTCCTTTTTATTTCGCATACCCACGCTTTTATTTTTATACTTTATATGCCTATATATTTTATAACTTTTTGTCATGGATACATCCTTAGGTAGTAAAGGCAGACGATTGGTTTATAAATTAACTTAACTAATAATATTATAATACTTATTTATTTAAATAAAAAATTACAAAAATATAAAATAGTGAAAAAACAAAGAAAAAAAGATGAAATTTTCAGCCAGTTGGCTAGTTAACCCATGATAAGAGGGCTCTTGCCTATTGTGTTGTAGGGGTAAGGTTTATCTCCTATCATGGGTTGCGATACATGGATAGAATGTCTTTATGTTGTATTTCTTGTTATGTTATTATCTCAACAAATAATAATATTAGATATTAGCACGGGTCGGGTATGAAGCGAGACTCGACTCGAACCATCCCTGCTTGTTCCATACTTAGGAACCGAGCCCTATAGGATGGTTATGACCGCCATATGATGCCGGTTCTCGCGGGTCAAGATGGTTTGCATAGTGAACTTAATGGGTTGTTTGGGTATTGGAACCACAACACATGAACAACGAATCAACGATTCTGACTTGGATCTACTGAGTTCTTTATTTGAAAAAAAAAATAGAAACAAACAAAAGCTACCACTATCATGAATTTGGAACTGCGTAAAAATAAAACATTGTATCTGTATCTGAAGGCAATCAGATGAGTGGAATGTCATTTTATCTTCTACTTCAAAGCTATGTTGTAAAGATAAACAACTTAGCCTAAACAAAATCAAATTCAACTGATTTCAATTCGGCGTGTTGAAAATTTTTAAACTATCAGGAATCTTATAACTTGATACACTTAAAGTCGCAAGGAACAAATGTTATATATTGATAATTTCATTTTCGAAAATATCAAAGATTCATGTGTGTGTTCTTAAATTTCTGATTCCTCTACTCCTATCTCTACATTACTGCATACTTGATATAAAAAAATTCAAATATCTGGTACTGGCTCTTTTTTATTTTTACTATCTTGTATGAGAAGGTTACTCAGTCGTACTTATTTCCTATGTTTGTTCTTAAATTTCTGATTCCTCTACTCCTATCTCTACATTACTGCATACTTGATATAAAAAAATTCAAATATCTGGTACTGGCTCTTTTTTTTTTTTTACTATCTTGTATGAGAAGGTTACTCAGTCGTACTTATTTCCTATGTTTGTTCTTAAATTTCTGATTCTCTACTCCTACCTCTACATTATTACATAGTTGATATACAAACAAAAATTCAATGGCTTCCTTTCTCTTTGCTGGCTCATCCAAAAAATCTGGAAAGAAAGAAAAATTGAAGGGAAAGCTGCCCAAGTATCAGGATGAGTCTACTATTAATATAGATGAGAATGCTGACTGTTACGACTTTAATGAGCCCTAAGCCTCCGACATTGAATATACGCCTGACCAATTTTCTCTGGTTCCATTGAGTTTCAAGATTTTCAATCCTATTTACCATCCACAAGGAGATGATGGCAATAACTCCCAAGATCTAGAATTAGAACCACTACCATAACATGGAGATGGGGATTATGGCACTTCAGGGTGAAGAAATATACCCTTCTGTCGAGGTAAACCATCAGCCAAGCCACATTGACTATATAAGTCTAATACGTTTACTTAACATTTAAGGAAAATAGAAGGTCTGGATGGGAATACCAGGGCGCATTGCAATTATTGTAATGCTAACTATGCCTTTTCCAAGGGAGATGGATACGAGAGTCTTTCCAAATGTTTCAAGTCGAAGCATCCCAATGATTATGGAATGGATTCATCGCAGTAGTAAATATCATGGTCCAGTTCAAAGAAAGAAGCAAGGTTGTGGTAATTCAAGGATGAATTATATCATGATGCTCTGGTGCAAATAATAAGCGGGTTGCATATGGATTTCAATGTTGGTGAAAATGCAGATCTTGTATACTACCATCATGAAACTCTACAAGCACCTAAATAGAGTACTTCGATAATGAAACAACATTGTTTAAAGATGTACCGGAGGAGTAAGGCTTAGCTACAAGCTATGTTCGCTGATCTCGATACCTGTATCTCAATTTGTTCCAATATTTGGACTGATAGATAGGGTAAAAGTTCTTATATGGGTATTACATCTCATTGGATAGATCGATATTGGGTAATGCATAAAAGATTAATTGCATTACGTAAAATGGATGGAGCCCCTATGGTGCAAAACATATATGCAACGATACAGATAATTCTTGATGAAAAAGGTTTGATAAGAAAAACTTTCTCCATAGGTTTCGACAATGTTGCAGCAAATACAACAAGTATTTCTGACCTACAATTGTTACGTCAGCCAAAACTTGGGGGAACATTTTTCATATAAGATGTGCATGTCATACCTTAAATTTATGTGTGAAAGATGGAATGGAGTCTTTAGAAATCTATATGTCTCCGATAAAAGCTGTGGTTGACTGTATTATGAACCATCCATCGATTAACAGAGAATGGCAAAAATAGTGTGGTGTGTATGGTCAAAAGCCGAAAAAATTAAAAAAAAGTGCAACATCGGTGGAATTCAACTTACGAGCTTTTAGCACTATAGAATGAACTGCTTTGTAGCTTCGCAATTGCATATGTATCAAACATACCACTGCATCCCGATGAATGCAATGTCTGCAATAACTTATTAGAATTATTGAAGGTCTTTTATGATTGCACAGATGTTTTCTCTCGAGTGTACAACCCTAATACATATCTTTTTTTACTAGAGGCATGCAACATTGCCATAACGCTCCAACATATAAGATTTGATCCTATTTTGCAAACATGTATTAATGGTATAACTTGCAAGTAGTTGAAGTATCATAGGGAAATTCCTATGAAATATACAATGTAGCATGGTTGTTAAACCTACAAAAAAAGTGGAGGAACTCAAGACACTCAAGACATATATGCAGTTTTTGCAAATAATGTCATGAAAGAGAACTAATGTGCTGTTGAACTTGTATTTCCAATTTAGTATTACATACGGTAGACAAATACATACCAGTTCAAAAACTCTTGTTAATGCTCTAAGATCTACCACCGTAGAGAAACCTGGGGTGGTGCTGTAACGCCGGCGGTTCAAAAAGCACCATAATATTAGCGGAAGTAAATTAGATTTTGAAATTAACAATTACTTGAATATTGCATTTGAATTTGGTGACATGGTAGATGCATACAACCTTTACATTCTTGATTGGTGGAAATGCCATAAGAAGACATTTCCAATACTATCTTGAATCACCAAACAAGTAGTGGCTGGACTGGCTTAAACTATAGCAGTTAGACAAGCTTTTACCATTGTGTGAGGTAGCAGCTAGATGAGCATAGGTTTGAATGTGGCCCAACGATGATTGGAGCACTAGCTTGCAACCATGATTGGAGTAGAGCTGAACGATGACAACAAGACTTGAGGGATTACTCAAGCGAGGAGGATAAGTACTTTAGTGACTTCAACTCCTACATTTAGTTTATATTTAACTATTTGTTATCATTCTAGCATGGGTGTTAATGTTGTCGTCTGAGTCATTGAGCTATTTATTTATGTTTAGTTATTTGTTGTTCTACTAGTATGTATGTTAATGTAGTTTATGTGCTAACCATTACTTTATATTGAAATAATTATAAATATATATTTATAATATAATTGACATAAATTTAATTTGGGACTTGTGAATTTGACAAATTTATAAATTTGGAAGTTTTTGAAAATTAAAAAAAATTATGGATCATGGTTTGCGTGGAACTGGAATTGAAACAGTTAGAACTGGCGATTATATGAATCCGTGAATCAGTCCATCTGTGGCAGTTTCAATTCTAGCTCAACCAAAAGTCACACCGCGAATTGACGGTTCTGGCTCGGGTTTCGAACCGTGCCAATACTTATGTCACATGTTATTTATTATCACTTATAAAATAATATAAAACAACACGTAGTAGATTTTCACTTAATAAACTTCAATCCTATAGATATAATTTATACGTCTCGCCTTCAATCGAATAATTTTTTCTTTTAATTTTCCTTTTCCTTTCTATTTCTAGGCTTGTAGGTAGCCGTGTCTACAACCTTAGATGGGATGCACTATCTATGGACGAAGGTGAACAACCATCCATGACTGTTGGAAAGTTGCATCAAGGTGGGTCGCGTGAGTATATTGACATAAAGTGATCAAGTTCATTTCATATTGAAAAATTTTGAGTGCCAATTTGATTTAACTATACCTAATTGAGGGTCTTTTTCATTCCGAGAAAGAAATATATCTAATAACAAACATATCAAACTTGATTAAGACACTATCAGAAATGAAATTCCATGACATCCGCTAGTCTCTGTGAAGTCGATATATATAATACTTCAAGCTTGATAAGTGAAAGATACTTGAGAGGAGCTTCCTTTGATCGGGCTCTAAATAGAGATGGCAACAAAGCTTCAATTTTCACTTTTTGTCGTAGAACGGAGCTTACGTTAAAGACGGAAAAGGACAAATCTAAATCATCGGCGGTGGGGTACTATGTGACTGGCAATGGTCGCTGACGAGACCGAACTAACATGAATGACCATCAAAAAGTTTCTTCATCTCCTATTCGTCAATTTCAAAAAAATATCAATGAATGTCACATGCTCGGTATTATGTATAAATATTAATAAGATATTAAGTAATAATTATTTTCGAAAACCATTAATTTTATTTTAAAATTATACACGTGCGTGTATTTTCTGAAATAGATTTTTCGCTTTCATTTTCAAACAGTACGGTGTAGAAGAGGCTAAATTAATTCCCCCACGCGTCCCATGCAGCAGTAATAGGAGAAGAAGCTTTCTGAAAACGACGAAGTGACGCCCTCAAAAATGGTCCTCAATGTAGAAATATGTGCCACCTCGTTGTCTATTGTTTACTCTTTTATCTTCCATCGCTTTTCTCCAACTCCAAAGTAAGCATGGTCATGAGAAAGAGGCGTCGCTTTTTGATTTCTTGGTCACAATGGTGGCAATTGCTAGTAGTTCACAAAGGATTTGCACTTTAACTTCTTTTTTTCATTTTTTTTTTCCGTTTAGTTAAAGAAAACACTACACATTTTATAAGTGCCACTATGATATATAGAAATTATACCCTTACTTAATATAGAATTTCTTACAACAATATTGGTTAAACTTGTACAATATGAAATTTTCCATAAACGAGGAACAAAGATCAATTAGACACAAATTAGTTAGCTGGTCGAATAGTTTAATGAGTAAATTATATCGAAAGCCTCCACGTTTACAGAAAAGTTTATTTGAAATTCTAAAGTTTTGAATGGTTCAAAAAAGATTCCAATGTTTGGAGAGTTGATTAATTAAAGTCTCCATTGATAAGTGTCAACAGGAAATATATTTAATTAAAATTCAAAACAACCGTCATATTAGAACATGTAGCAATAAAAACATCAATTGATCCACTTCTTCTAATATTATGACTTCTTTTAAACAACTTAAAACATTAGAATCTTAAATAATCTAATCCTCAAATATTTGAGACCTTCCGATATAATTTACGCATAGTTTAATCGATGCATACCTTCTGATATAATTTACTCATAGATTAATCGATGCATAATATGTGCGTTTGATTTAACTTATTTCGAATGGGTTGATTAATTCTCAGGCATTACTAGCTAATCTCATTCGGCTAATTTCCATTTTGTTTTGTTTCCTACATTGAGTTTATGATTTTGTTGGCTTAGCCTCTACTCTAGGTAGGGCTTATGGATACGCGCTTAGATTTGCAATAGAATCAGTTCATTTATACGTGAGTTTAAAGGGTTTTGGTATGCAAGAATGCTTACCTTGTAACATAGTTTTAAATTCATCTTTTTGAATGAGCTTGTCCCACTCTAGTTGAGATCCTTGATATGACTCTCATACATATATTCTTTTTGTTAATACTGAATTGTTGTTCCGCTTATGGTTTTTTTTTTTAATCCCATATTTGATTTTTTAGCATAAATTCCATGGATCATATATCCCCTTTAATCATTCAATATTATTTCGTTATTTATATGGTTTTTTTCATAGAATATATTAGCATCAAAAAGTAAATTATCGAACATATTTCTCTGTAAAGGCCAAAAAAAAAAAAGGGAACATTTTTCTATGTAATAAAAAACTTATCCAACTCGCAGCCTCTTCTTCTTCCTTTTTTTTTTTATAAATTAACTTTTTCAACTACAATTATCTGTATCTTATTTGTATTTGATCTACATACGTATCTTATCTGTTTGACCTGTTTATAGAAAAAAAAAAAGGCATTTCGTTTGTATCTATTCATTGACAAATATCTATTTAAAACTGAGATAAATAAGATGTAAAAACCAAAAAAAAAAAAAAAAAAGAAAAAAAACAAACACGATAGACCATTTGCCATGAAGTCCGGTTGATTTTCATTATCTAATATTCCTTTTTCCAATTACTATCTCGTTTTATAGGTCGAAACCTCTTTCAAATCGTATAATTCACATAATATATATGAGATACTATACATACATATATATATATATATATATGATGAGTAAGATATAATAAAATAGTATCACATAAAAATTTAGATATTGCATAAGTAAATTAACATGTATCTCTAAGCTTTTCTAATAGTTTACTTTTTGAGTCGTAAAAACAGCCACGTCGACATAAATCAACGAAGCATAAATATTCAACCCCTATCTTACAAACCGTGTACGGATAGAGTACACCAATGATATACACGGTATTACAAGTGGGATTTGTCCCTTTAGCTGGCATGTACTTTCTTTTGCTTTCATATGGACAAAAATGCTACAGAGTCGCTCCATCTATTTCAGCTTGATCCAGGAGATAGGAACACATCATTGTTGCCGAGCAACTTTGCTCTACGCAATTGTGGGGCTACATTTTCTCAATCAAGATAAGAAATCAAAAGCCACAACGAATTGAACAGGAAAGATGAAGAAAAACGTCCTCATAAATGTAATCTCTATGAACAGGTTTCATAAGATAACACAATGCTTTTGGCATCCCATGTGAAGAAAGGAACAAGAATATCCATTTTGCAATTGAACTCAGAACGAGGGGTAGCGATACGAATTAAAGGTAGGGTTACAAATGAGACTTATTTCAAACCAAGCTTTTGGAAGGATCAGATTTTGTTTGGCAAAAAGCTTGTCCAAATAAGCGTTAAGTTTGAGTTGAGCTGAATATTTATAAAACTTAAAAATTGTAGGTCTAAGATCAGCTCATTTAGTTAAAAAAACTTTATATTAAGCTCGAACTCAGATTTGTAATCTGAGCCGATCTTAAATAGCTCATGAGTAATTTGGTCGTGAACTCAAATCAATGTATTTGCAGCTCTAAGATATGAGATAAATCTATGAAGCTAAATGTATGAAATGATTAAATATATGAATGACATTTAAAAATATATATTTGTTTTTACTTACTTATTATATATATAACTTGCAAGTTTACTCATCAATCCATTTATGAGTTTAAATAAGTCGACTTATGAGTCTAAATAAAAGTTCAAACGAATTTTGTTTCAACTCCTAGATAAACATGTTTTTTATTTTTAATTCAAACTCTACTTGTTTGAGATCTAACTTGAGCTAAGTTGAACTTAAAGAGAATAAATTTTGAATAACTAGTAAGTACTTTAACTCGTTTACATTCTTAATTAATGGATTGGGTTTGTATTTGATTTCATATCAAATTCTTATTAAAGTTAAAAATATAAATGCTGTAGGTGGTGATTCGTCAGTTTAGATAGTGTTGGAGCATGATAAACCTACATACACAGTACACAGTTAGTGAAGTATTGGGGATTGTGTGGCGTAACTATTTTAATGCTTAAGTTAGTTGGTTGACTGGAGAGAGTAAAACACTAGGAGAAGATCAAGTTAGATAATATATCGCACCCATACCTTTAGGAGTGAGAGTATATTTATAGTCTTTGGTCATACTTCAATGGGGACCCATGCGATCTTACTCCATGTGGACTTAGCCCTATAAAGAGGTAACTATATAGACATGATTTGGTCCTTGTATGTAATGAAGCCAATTAAGCTTGGAGTTATTCCTTGAGGGAGATTAGAGTTAGACGTGCAGGTGTGATCCTCAATGTGTAGAACTTGAGTAATAGCAAACGAAAAGCCAAGGGCTTTAGCCTAATGAGGGCCTTATAGGGCTTTAGCACGAGGTCAAGGTCCTCGTGCAATAGATATCTAGTGGGTTAGAGGTCATCGTGGGGCGTCAACGTGAGCACGAGGTCCTCATGGGATGGGCTGGGTTAGACATTTCCTCGGGACGGCTTGGGTTCGGGTCCTCAAAATATGCACCCAAAACTACCCCATTTTGATGTGGGACGGTTCGGACCTGTGGACTCTCCTATTCATGGGATGGGCCCAAATGGGTTCGATCCTTTTTAAAAAAAAAAATCATCTACCTAGAAAGTAATTTTTTATTTTAATTTGTTTAGGTCCTTTTGGACCCATTGGTTCGGACAGATCTACAAGATGGACCTGTATAAAACTTGCTAACCTACATCGGGCTCCCTAGGGTTTCAAATTGCCTCAACAGGATGGGTCCAACGTTAGACCCGTCATGGTCAGTTTGGATTAGGTCATGATTCAAACTTTACCCGAGGAAATGTCTAGGCTAGGGGTCCTTATGAGCTTCTTGACCAAAGTGCTTGTGAGGCTCTTAGTAGGCTCATTGGGTTGATGTTAGGCCCGCTAAATTATGGTCAAATATTCCTATTAATAATAAAAAAACAAAATAATCAACATAAATAACTAATTAGATTGTGTACGATTATATCCACTTATATCATAATGGCGTCTTTTATATCATGTCATACCAACCTTTTATTGTTTATCAACTTCACAATCGTATCTCTAATAAAAAATCTTTTCGCCAGTTTCTCTAATGATATTGCGACTCCAACTGATCGAGTTTGTGCTCTTCTGTTATTTCATGCCTACTCCAGTAAATTTTTGGAAGTTTTCTAAACCATCTGCATGACCAAAGCTACTAGTACTAGGATAAGACCAGCTTTAATTTAATGTCTCTCCCTGTCATTTTCACTTCCATTTGTTTTATTAACCGCCAAGATAGTTGTCTTGTGCTTTTACGGAAATCGCGGGAAAGCAACTTTATATCGGATTAACGCTTTTATTAATAGCAACATGGTGTGTCCTGTTGGTGCCAAAGATGGCTATTAGATCTTGTTGCTCTCAATATCATATTAAAAATGGATCATACTACATCCAATTTACTTTTATAATAGCGTGATTTAAACGTGGTTTGTTTTGATGAGTATATACTACTTGCATGTGGAGCGTGGACAGCCTATATGGCCTAACCCGACTTATGAAAAATATATTTTATCATGTTCCAAAATAAGAGTGAGCATGTAACTCTATTATATAGGGTATTCATTTCGACTCCACTCAATGGATTAGATTCCTAATGTATATTAAGAGTTAGTGGATAGAATCTGGGTCTAGAATTTTTAGAACCTATCTCTATAGGATAGGTTACCGGTATTAGGTTCTCGATACCCTATATTTAGTCTCGAATCCGTATTTTATTATATATATAGGGTACAGGTTTCAAGTACCCTGTACTCATGGATAAAAGTTGCATAAAATACTATTAGCAATAAAATAATATAATTTATTTCTTTTAATTTTTTTGTTAACATTGTTATTATTATTATTCCTGGCCGTAACCCTTTTTTACAGTAACATTTAGTTTTTTTTTCCTTGTGCTAATTATTTAGCATTGTTGCATTAATTCATATTTCATATTGCTAACTTTTTTTTTTAATATTTTCTTCATTTTGTAGAGGCAAATTTTATTGATGAAGATATATTAAATATTAACTAAAGAAAAAATAAGTTGCATTATAAAGACTGAAGATGTAGATGTTTTAATACTTTACATTTTGAATATTAATTGTAGAGACAAATTGCAACATAAAATATTTCTTATCTTTTCAAGTTAGTTAGTATAGAAATATCTCTAAATTATAACATTTCACATTCTATTATTTGTTTGTAGTTGTAGCTTGTATGGATATCACAGAATTTGTGATATTGAGAAATTATTTTTAGATTTCTTTTTGCACTTCATGGGTAAGTTTACTATAGCAAATAATTGAAATATGATAATTTTTCATGTTAAATAAGACTATATATACTACGATATTATTAAAATTTAAAAAAGAACAAAAAAATTATAGGTTCCATGAGATACCTTCTAAGTTTTGCAGAATACAAGATACAAGGTGGGTATAAAGTGGTATAAAATAGATTTCGGATAAATCTTTATGTCTTGCTCACCTTGTACCCACCCACCCCTAATTTAAACATAATAAAGATAAGCACAATACACAGTTCTTTAGGTATGGATAGTCTTAATTTTTTAAAAATGTGATTTCACTTTTTTTATAATTTTAACTAATTTTACAAAGTATTACTAAATCCTTAATATGATCACTAAAAAAACAATAAAAAGTGACAATTTATAAGATTTTAGTAATGATCTGAGATGTGTGTGAACATGCATAAATTATGATGAGATGGATTTATACTTTAAAATATTAAAGGGCCTAATCAACATTCAACCAATATTAGAAAATGTATTTGCAATTTGCCTTCATTATTATTATTATTATTAAAAGAAAGCAGGTTGACAATTATTTTTTAAAAACTAACTAAAGATCCACATTATACGTGGTTGTTGGTTTAAAGTAGTGAGTTTTATTGCAATGGACATGTAGTAGTTGTTATACATGTGGACTAAATACTATTGTTTATTTATATAAAAAAAGTAAATCGCACTATAACTCCTTACAACTTTGATATTTTTTCATAAAAAGCATTACATTGATCTACACATCATCTTGGGTTAGTTTTGAACTAAGAACCAACTCGACTCGTCATTAGCAATTTCCAAATTTAAAACCGGCTCAAGAAGATAGGTCTGAACCGGCTAATGACCTATTTATTTTGACAAGTCTAGTTAGTTTAGCCCTTCTAAACTTGACCTAACAGTTCGAGAATCACTAATTCAATAGCTGGCTATGGAACTAGATGAATTAGCAATTTTGCACCATGAAAATTAAGAAAAAAAAATGAAAGGAAAAAAAAACTAGAGGAAATAAAATAAGAATAAATATGAGACAAATATTGAAACTATTTTCATGTAAATGGCGAACTCTTCTTTATTCACAATGTGAGACTTTATTTATTTATTTATTTATAGGACTTCTTTGCATCTTGGATATTTTATAGCCTCACATTGCTGATGTTACAATTAAAAATGGAAGTACTTGTGTATAAATAAATGCACAACTCTAATTTTTTTTAATTAATGGGCTAAAAAAGTATTGTAAGGCCCGATATCATTTCAATTTAGAAGTTTGTTCTACTTTGCTTTGCTTTTTTTTTTTTATACAAATTAAGTATAATTATTTCATTTTTTAAAATATCATGGTTCTCGTTTCTTAAGGAACTAGAATTAAACCGTGGGAACCTGTGATTCCTAAGAACTAAGAATTGAATTGACTCCTACTGATTCCATTTCTCTATTTTTTAATTAAGAATCGATGGATTCAACTTGGTTCTGGAGCCAAATTGAATCGTGACAATGTCTAATAAACTATTATGATAAAAAAAATAAAATATTATTGATGGAACTAATCTTGTATGGTTCATAAATATTTAACATTCCCACCGCCATTTGTTCACTTCATAATATTAAGGTTAACTTGCCACAATGATTAAGGTGGTCAAGTGCTCGAAGGAAAGTCCCCTCATTTCGTTAATCTGTAGCATTATAGGTTTTTTATCATGTTTCTTTTCTCAAAGTTCTGGTGAGCTAAGAGGAGAGCTCTTGAGGTTGAGGCCCAAGTTGGTGAGCTCAAGAAAGAGTTAGATGGGGTGAACTTGAGCAAGCTGAGAGTGAGGACGAACCACATGAATCTCCAAGTCCAATATGCAAATGATGTCAAGCGATAGGCGTAAAAGATCACCACCTTAAATAGTGAGGAGAACAATGCCAAGTGAGATGTCAATTGTCAAGTTGGTGCAATTTATTGCTTACTCCTTGTTTGAATCTATTAATTAGTGAGTGTTCGTATATTTGCAGCTGTTAATCTTCACTCTCAAGTTTCCATTGTTACTTTGTTCACTGGTTTGAATTTCTCTTAGTGGAAGGAACAAATCACTATCCACTTAGGTGCTTTGTATCTTGACTTGGTCTTGTTAGAGGAAAAGCCTACTAACCGTACTGAAAATAGTACAAAGGCTCAAAAGGCATACCATAAGGCATAAGCAAGGTCTAACAGATTAAGTTTGAACTTCATGCAGACGACAATTGCTAGCAACATTAAGTCTACTCTTCCAACAATTGAAAATTATAATGCTAAAGATTTTCTTAAGCTTATAGAAGATAAATATCATTCTGTTGATAAGTCACTTGCAGGGATACTTATGGCTGAACTCACGACCTTGAAGTTTGATAGATCAAAGAGGTTGCAGCAATATGTTCTTGATATGACTGATATTGCAGCAAAACTTAAGACCCTAAGAATGGTTATAGAGGACTCGTTCTTAGTGCAATTTATCATTAATTTGCTACCTACAGGATATGAACCGTTTCATATGAGTTATACCATAATGAAAGATTAGTAGAATGTCAATGAACCGTCCAATATGCTTATCCCGAAGGAAGCAAGATTGAAGAAATAAAGAGTTCATTCTAGTTAGGATTATGACGAGTAATGTTTCACTACACAAATCCTTGTGAATGTATGCACTTAAGACCGCGGTGTATTTGCTTAATAGGATTCCTTGTGAGGCGGTTCTTAAAACTCCTTTTGAGTTATGGACTGGAAGGAAAGTTAGTTTGAGACACTTACATGTTTAAGGGATATATAACAGGAGCACGAGTATATAATCCACATGAAAAGAAATTGGATTCTCATACTATTGGTGGTTGCTTTATTAGTTACCCAGAGAAATCCAAAGTGTATAGGTTTTATTGTCCAAACCATAGTTTTAGAATTGTTGAGACAGGTAATGCCAAATTCATTAAAAATAGAGAAGTTAGTGAGAGTGCTAGCAAACAATCTGTGGATATTCATGAAATGAAGGTTAATGTCCCATCACTTCTAAATGTTCCTATAGCCACAATTGTTCCAAATATTATTCTAGAAATGTAAGAACAAATCGATGGTGAACAATATTTGAATGAAGAAGCACCTCATGAAGAACCTAACTTAACACCAACTAAAATAATACACCACATAGAATAGCCTTAAATAAACCTATAGGGATTAGAAAGTCGCTATTTCGATGACTGTGTGGTTTATTTACAAGAATTAGACTTTGACTGTGACATTGATAAAGATCATGTTTCATTTTCATAAGCCATTAACAATGATGAGTTATTGAGTTTGATAAGTGGATTGATGCTATAAAAGGTGAGTTGAAGTCGATGGCTGAAAACAATGTTTGGGACAAGTTGAGTGTAAATGGGTCTTTAAGACTAAACACGACTCAAAGGGCAATATTGAACGATATAAAGCTAGACTTGTTGCTAAAGGTTATACTAAAAAAGATCATTAAGAATCATTATAGCTTTATAGCTCAGTATGATTTGGAGTTACACCATATGGATGTGAAAACCATCTTTTTTAGTGGGGATGATGTGCATCAATTTACCATTAATCGATATGCAGTTGTTGAAGTAGCAGATGAATCTGGAAATATCCATTGAAAGCCGGTTAAAGGTTGATAGCTTTGTTTTAAAGGCCAATAGCATTCTTAGATTGGCTAACAGCGTACATCATCGGCCTTATGTGTTGTTGAAGGTTGGATTTTCAAGGCTAGTAGCTTTACCTCATAGGCTGGCGGCGTTCTTTGAGTGGCTAGCAGTGTACACCATCGGCTTTATGTGTTGCTAAAAGATGGTTGTCCAAGGCTAGCGGCTTTTGTTCACAAAGGCAGCGGAGTTTAGCCAAGTGCAGTGGCCTATTAGTCGGGCTAAGACAAACCGCATTTTTCTTTAGTCAATTGTCCTTTTGAATTTCCTTTTGGGGCTTTACTATATATAAATCTTCATGCTGTCTTTTAGTTTTTAGTCTTTATTGTTTATAATTATTGTTAAACGTCTTTATTTGTAGTTATTGTCATCTTTATTATCATGTTTATTATTAGTTATTTCATCTTAATTGTCATTAATTTCGATCTTTAGGAAACTACTATAATACCCTTTTGGTATTAAGAACAAATCAGTTTTGAAATTAGTGAATGAATGAATTCTTCTCTTTGAGAAAACTTTCTCTTATAATCGTATTGATTATGGTGAGATTTTTCGTTCTTATCGATCCTTGCGATCTTAGCGAACAACCCGTTCTCATTGATCATTGTGATTGTAGCGAACCACCATTCGTTCTTTCCTGTGCATCATATTAAGAGAGAGGAAGTGTAGCTCGAGTTATTTTTGGTGCATCATATCCATCAATAATGCCGTTCATATCTTTTATTTTCACTGCATCCAAATAGAAACCATAAAAATATCATCTTTGGTATCGGATCCTTTTAGGCACATTAGGGGATCTATAGGAGGAAGTTTATATGGATCAACTCGAAGGTTTTTCCATAGAAGAAAATAGTTACTAACAAGCTTCCAGGCAATGGTATCTTAAATTCAATGATATCTTCACATCTTTTGGTTTTCAAGAAAACACTGTTGATCTGTGCATTTATTGAAAGATCAGTGGAAGTATGTTTATATTTCAGGTTCTGTGTGTTGATGATATCTTTCTTGCTGTTAATAATTTACGTGTCCTGTATTAGACTAAAGGTTTTCTCTCTAAGAATTTTGAAATGAAAGATATGGGAGGCCATCCTATGTGATTGGAATTTCAATATTTAGAAAGAGGTTACAAGGATTGCTAGGATTGTCTCAAAAAGCTTATATAAAAAATATTCTTAAGAGATTCGTTATGAAAAATGTTCAGCCAGTGTTGTCCCATTGCAAAAGGGGATAAGTTTAGTCTCATGTAATATCCAAGGAATGATGTGGAACATAAGGAAATGGAATCTATTCCATATGCCTTTATTATGGGTAGTTTGATGTATCTACAAACATGTATGAGACCTAATATTAGCTTTGCGGTTAGAATGTTGGGACGATATCAAAGTAACCCTGGCATTGTCACTAGAAAAGCTACAAAGAAAGTAATGAGATACCTTCAAGGGACTAAAGATTATATGCTCACATTTTGGAGATATGATCTGTTAGAAGTGATTGGATATTTAGATTAAGATTTCACTGGATAACTAGATAGTAGGAAGTCAACGTTTGGTTACTTGTTCCTATTAGTAGAAGATGCAATCTCATAGAAAAGTGCCAAACAATTTGTCATTACTACATCTACTATAGAGGTAAAATCTATAGCATGTTATGAAGTTACAATTCATGCATTATGGTTAGGGTTGTCAACACCATTATCAAGCCACTTAAAATTTACTATGGTAATTTTGCAGCAGTTTTCTTTTTTAAAAACGAAAAAAATTCTATAGTTGCTAAGCATATGGAATTAAAGTATTTTGTCGTTAAAGAGGAAGTTCAGAAACATAGAGTGTATATTAAACATATTAGAATAGATCTCATGATTGATGATTCGTTAACTAAAAAGTTTACAACTATAGACATTTAAAGAACATGTACATAAAATGGATCTTGGTTGTACTGATGATTGATTATGATGATGTTAGCACACTCATGAGTTGAATAATGATATGTTTATGATTTTATCGATTATTTATTGTTCCTTATATTTGTATACACTTGACGTTTGAACAAGAAATTAATGTGTCTTTAAGAGTGGACATTATGTTATTCATATAACTTATGTGATCTAACATGATAAGTTGCTAGTGTGGTAGTATATGGAAGGAGGTATACAAACTGAAAGTGTATGTCTACCATAACTCTCATTACGTAATTTATTATGTTAGAGTCAATTATGATGAAAGAATTGTATTATGAGATTTATTTATGTGCACCTAACGTTACACTATTAAATATTATGAATTGTTGGACAAAGTGGGAGAATATTAGAGTATAGTTTGAAAGTTGACCATATTTTAATATTAATAATATTAATTGATCGACTTTCCTATTTGGTTAAGATTCCTATTCAATTAGGATTCTATTTAATGGTGAATAATCTAAGTCATTGATTCTGATATATGATGGATCTACCATATTTAAAGTTGTTCTATATAAATCAGTCATCTTTCTACCTATAGGATAAGCAATTAATAGAATTTGGCTATCTATCAAGTCATCTACTTCAATAAGAGGGTTAAGGGAGAGAAATTGGTTTCATAAAAGATTAAAAAGAAGAAAGCTTTACATCATATCAAATTTTGCATCAAGTAACCGCTTTATATTTATATGTAATAAATTATTTATTCAACATCTTATATTATAATGATGTTTATGACTATTAAGAATTAAATTTTACAATTCTTCCTTCCTAAAAGCTACTGTTGATGATTGTGAAATACCGTATTCTCCTTCTACTTACAACGGGAAAAGCGATGACATATATACGAAGCTTATACCTTTTGGTTCTATGTATAGTGAACATATTCTTTTTACATGCAGCCGAAATCAAGTAAAGTTCTTTAATGGCCTCCTAGCCAACGCAGCAGTCATTTATAAAATAAATGAGAAAAGGCAAAGGAGAGAAAAAGGCTTAGCCTTAGGGCATCAAAGGCTAAAGAGAATCGAGTATATAATGATGATGTTTAATTTTGATTCCTGGTTTTAAGGGCGGAAAGTGAAACACGCCGGCCCCACGAATCTTGTTTCTTTTACCGTGACCTTCCTAGTTGATTGTATTTGGAAAAACAAAAAAAAATTATAACCAAGACATTAGCATAAAGAGTAAATAAGAATCAACATTTTACCTATGGGATGCTTTGATAATCTACTTAGGACATCCACGTCCAAGATTCTTAATAATAGTTTTAAGTAAATGACCTCATTTTTTATAATCCTTACAGATATGAAGAGCTCTTTCAAAATATCTATAAAAATATAAAAAAAAAGATAAGAGAACTCATTTGAAAAACTTTATGAATTAAATGGTGATTCATTAAGATATTGGTATGACACTTTTAAGTATTTTATAAGTAAATTATCAGATGTAAATGCTTTTATAAGATAAATAGACTCTCCATAACCACTGTTAAGCTGGAAAATCAGGCTATCATTGAAGAATATTCAAGAGCACACTCATTGCAATGCATAGGGTGCTTATACGTGCAAGAAAGACCCTCTACTCGTATATGCATTATAGACATCTTTGTCAAACAAATGGATCTGTTTGGATGATCTGTTTTTCATCTGTATTTATATTTTTTTTAAAATAATATGTGCAAATATATTCGATTTGCATATATATTTTATCTATATTTGATCTTTTGATGAGAACTGTCAATTTTTTTTATCTATATCTATTTCTTGATAAATAATTTATGAAAAAAATTTAAATATATAAAAAAAGTCTGTATCTACCAAAAAAAAGCCAAACAAACAAAAATCTATTCTTATCAACTCAGTACAACTATTTCCACAAGCCAATCTCCATCTATCTAGATGATTCTAAAATATTTTATTTAATGAATCGGGCATTACTTACAAGTTTTACGAGATAGGATCTTTTAACATTCTTACTCTTCTGATGCCACCCTCAATTTCCGAATCAACCAAGTCCCTAGAGGGTGCAGTATTTACCATTACTGCCTGGGTTGCTTAACATTTAAGCAAACGCTCTCACTTTACTGTGGTCTTCGCTAGCCACCATAATGGGTTCCGATTTATTCCAATTAGCGTCATAGTCACTGACCAAATAATTGGCTTCTAAAAAGATGGACATGGGAAGGCCTAAGTTGATGGGTTTCTAGACAACACCTGAAGCTTAATAATACCAACTTCGTTCATGATTAATTCCTTCTTTAGTGAATTGTTTTAGTGTGAATCCTTAAACTTGACATTATCATGCACTTGATGTATATACAGACGATGATGCCTTGATGTCGGCAACATGCAACAAGTGACCCAAAAGTTAACATGCATGGGGAAGATTCAATCAAGTCTCAATTTGTTATGATAACCAAGTAAAAAGATCAAATTCGTGATAGTGCAACTATGCACAAATTAGTCCTCATTAGGCTTTATTATGGTTTTGTGTTAAATCTAGAGTATGCCTTCAATGAAAAGAAATCCAATAGTTTATCAAATTGACTCCACTAAACTTGTTTTGTGAGTGACCTATGGTGTGAAGCAGGCTATGATACTAATTGTTAGAATCTTGAGTGTGCCTTCAATAGGGGAGAAATCCGATGAGTTTTGTGAATGATTATACAAATGAGCTTTTGACACATCTATAACCCAAAACTTTAAGGTAATAGATTAATGGATCTTCCATTCATATAAACTCTTCGTATAAAACGCATTTTTTATGTGATAATCTTACATTTCCACCCTAATATTTTGTTATTCATAAAATTGCTCATTTTCCTTGAACTCTTATTTATATTAAACTTAGCCCAACTAATATAAATCACTTGATAAGAAATTGAAGGGATTTGAAATTTTTAGAAAAATCTAGTTTCTGAGTCGTTACTAACCAAATTGAGAAAAGAAAATAATAAGATAAAATTGAATGGATAGAATGGTTTTAAAAGTATGATCTCAGAACGTGGTAGGATTTTTATTTCCTCAATAGCAATTCATGATGTGCCCATATTTTAGAGCATGTGAAAAATAGGAACGGAGGAAGTTCGGGTCTTTTTGGAAATTTTTATATTCATACGAATAAAGAAAATAATTTTATGGGTTTTATTTTTTTGCACTCGGTGAAAGAAATAAATTGGTGAATCACCATTGCACATTAATCACGAACACCAATACAAGATGGTTATTTTATTCTAATCAACGGCTGATATGACGTATATGTGAAGCCAAATGGATTGCTGTTTGCTAATAATGTAGTTTGGAATTTGGATAAGGATTTTATAATGGAAGTAAGTATGATTTCATCATTTTTAAGGAGGACTGACAAAGACTCCGAAAACATTTGATGATTGTAAGAAACCATACAATATTTACCTATTTGCTTGATTGTTTGGTACGTCGAAAAGAACCTAAAATAAAAAAATAAAAAAAAACAAGAGAGAGAGAATTTAAAGGGAAAAATTAGGAGCAAAAGAAAGGGTTACTTTCAATATATTTAAATGATAAAATGAAAGAAAAGTAGAAGTATGTTAAATATTACTTAAGAAATAATAAATATAATGTAAGTTATTGATATGCTTATAAAAGATAATAATAAATGACAGAATTGGTAAAGTTGAACAATAGCCAAAGGAAAATTCCATGATGCTGAAATTATCTTCTTTTTTTTTTTTAATCAAGATGGGTTAGTAAGTTATTGCATGAGTCAAATGTATATCCAACCAAACCATCAAAATCTCTTTTATTTTAGCTTTTATAACTTATTTAATAGTTAAACAATGACACTTTATGACAGGTGCATTAGCATTGATAATCCAGTAATATATATATATATATATATTTTTTTTTTTCTTTATTCATTACTTTTTCATCCCCTTGCTTTTCAATTCAGAAATAAATGAAAATTAGTGGCTTGTGGGCTTCGTCTGCTTTTTCTTTTTATCATGGATTCATTAAACAATAGAATTAAAAGTTTTTCTTCTTATTTCTTTTCCATTTTTTTTTTTTGGGTTTTTTCACTTTCCACCCAAAGAACTAAACGGAGGATTACCAAACGCTCCATTCACAAACCCAATGAAAATAAAAAAGGACGTGAATTAAGTACCCTATTAAGCCGGCAACTTACAGCTATTCACAGGCCATAGAGGATAATACTGGATCCATCATCATAAGACAAGTCGAATTATTATTTTACTTTTGTGCTACCTTAATTTTGCCGAAAAAGAAAAAGATCTATATCTAAATATATAAAAAAAGTCCATATATACAAAAGATTGGAGTGGCAGAAAGAATATTCAAAAAGCCGGTCACTGATTTATTCAATTTCTGCTAGACAAAAGAGTCAACAAAAGACAATATCTAATTTTTAAATTCCATATCAAATAATAATATACACCTGCTCGTCTATTAGTACCGACATTAACAAATTCTTTTTTTATAAAATCAATGGCAAGTAACAGCATATAACCTCATGTCCAAATAAAATATGGGTGGAAGAAGAATACTAATTTTTTAATCTTTTTATTAATGATTTTTTTTTTGTCCAAATTAAGAAATTCAAAGAGAAGCTGTGTGCAATAAAACTCATTGTTTCTCCTTTTCTTTTTCCTAATTCTTTTTCCAACATTTGAATAAAATTCTATGTTTATGTATATTGAGCATATGCAGGTAGAATATTAGTGTATCAAATTCAGAATATTTATGATTTTAAAATAATTAAGCTAATAGCATCGTAATTTTAAGCTCCGGATATTAACGCTATTAGACGGATATTATTCCTTATAATTTTCTCATTAGTTACATAATTAAGATGAAGAACAAGTGAATAAAATATGATAAATTGTTTTATTTTGTTTCTTAAAGGTAGCGTTAGATTATAATTTTTTTTTTTTTTGGGACCAGATAGGACATAACCATAGTTTACGTTTAAAATAAGTCTAATAGTGAACAAAACTTATATATATGGTATTAGAGAAAACTTGATTTTTTATTATTTGTTATTACAAAATTCTTAGAATAAAAAAGAAAATAATATTTCCTAATTAAGACATTAAATTAATACTACCATCACCATCTTATTATCATCCTTCAATCTTATGATCATAGCCATCATAGTCCATCTTAGAACCATTGCCATCACTATTATTAATTCAATACTAACACCAAGCAATTGTGATCGTTATTGTATGCTACGCGACCACTAAAGTCATCATCTCGTCACCACTATAAGTGCACCGTACTTACACCGGAGTATTGTTATTAAGAGCATTGTTAATGGTATTATGATAGCGATGGTGATACAATGATAATTGGTACCAACACCGGTTATTACAATAACACAATCGTGATGAAATAAGAAAATATATTTAAAATAGTTACATTTATATTAATAGAATGGTTTTTAAAGCGGCTATGCTAATGTATATTTTGGCATGTAAACAATGTTAAGCATGATAAAATCCTATGTTGTACTTAGTAGACCAAACATTGTATAAGAAACTTTTACTATGTTCTTTCTCTCACCGTCTTGTGCTATACCGTGAAATAAATATTAATTTCAAAAGAAAAAAAAGGGGGAGAAGATAGTGAGTCAAAGATAAGGTCACGTTTAGACACTGACAAAGCTCTTTTCTAACGTTCATTCATGGCGAAGTGAATCATCGACAGCTAGAGAGAGAGAGAGAGAGAGAGAGAGGAGGGGAGGTTCATATTTAATTATTATCGTACTGTCTCATTCTCTCTCTCTCTCTTATCAATGTACATAATGACATGATGGAGATGGAGAGAGAAATAGAGAAAGAGAGAGTGTGTGTGCTTGTGGGGATTCCGTACGTGTAATGGGTGTATATGAACGTGGAAAAGTGATAGTTGTCATGTAAAGCAACACCTCACCGATTAGATTTTCGGGGTCCACGCAATTCTTCCATTTTGATTTCCCCGCCACTCTTTCCCACCTTTTCTTTTTACGTTTTACGCGTTCTCTAAGCGCGTATCCTCCTTAATCCCCACTTGGTTTGGTTTACACAAATATCAAAGCATGGCAGTCGCAATAGCAATGCTGAAGGAAGCTACCCACTTTGTGAAAGTCCCAAAGCGTGACAACGGTGCTTTAAAATTCCCGAAAGGAAAAATCTGATGTTTTGCTAATCTGAATTTTAAAAATTCAAGTGGTTTATGTACGTGCGAGGATTCCATCGTAACGATTACGTGTGTAACTATCGTTTTGGATGGGATCGGTATGAAACGATTTAGTTCAGTTTTTTTTTAAATCAAATCAAACCTAATTTATAACTTGACTCTTTCATCATCTTAAACCAAACCCTTAAATAGTAGTTTGTTTTTATTTAGAAAAACCACTAAATAATGGTTTGATTTGATTTATATTATGGATTAATTCATAATTCTAATTAATTTTTTTTATTTTAATATTTTTATATTTGTATAGCTATTTAAATATCCATATCACTTTACAAAGTTTATATTATAAACTATAACAAAATACTTTATAAATTTATCATATTTTTAATCTATAGTCTTTTGTAATATCAGTTATTTACCAATAAAATATATTCACTAACCAATATATAGTAAGTCATAATTTTTAATTTTTAATAGAATCATCAAATCAATCATCCATCAATAAATTTAGCTAAAATAAAAAAATTATCTATCACTAAAATTCATCAACGAATAAAATGATTCATTGAGAAGATATAGTAAACAATTAATATATAAGAAGAGTTTATAACTAAACGAATAAATTTTATACTTTATAAAGTTAAAAAATATTAGAAAAAAATAGTTCATTATCAACAAAAAAATATATATAATGAGCCAAAAATAAATTTTAAAATGAACAAATTGATTTTAATCAATATTCACTAAATAACAAATATAAAATGAAATCATATGAACATATATGACTTTTAATAAATCACTATAAAAAAAATAATGATTATAACTTACAAATAAAATATCATTATATTTTTCTAAAACGGTTTGGTTCGGTTTTACGAATTGATTTAGTTTACCCTCCCAAATAAACCATAAATTTATGGATTGGTTCAGATTGGAAAAATTTTTAACCAAATTATTAAAAAAAAACCATATTTTATTTTATGTTTAGTTTGGTTTGGTTTAATTGGTTCTTTTGCCCACTCCTACCTATTGTACTATATAAGCGACACATGCATAGATGATAAAAATAAAATTTTGTAGGGATGGAGGAACATATGATCCCAATATGATCAAAGCTCACTGACTATAATAAATCAGTATGCGTTCTTAATTAAAATGTGTAATAGAAATCCAGCAATACGATGACATTTTTCCAAGATTTCCCCTTATCTAAATGAAATAAGTGGTATTTATTAGAAATCTAACTGTCGATACCGTCCGTTAGATAGGATGAACAATTAACGGCTAGAATGAGTTATTCTTATAGTTGATATTAATATGAGCTACTTTATGGACTTAGGTCCATTAAAGGCTTTATTCATAGTGTGTAAGACTTTACAACAAAAGTGGGCTACCCATTTCCAACAAGCCAAAGTACCAACTTCACTATGTTAATACTCTCACGATCATCTTAATAACATATGGGCTTGGCCTTTTAGACTCTTTTACTCTAACTCAAAGAGTTAAGCTCGGATAATTATTAGGTTTGAAGCCTACAATGAGATTTAACCCTATGCAATATCTAGTTTTGAAGTAGATAATTAAATATTCAATTAAATTATTATGGTTGTTTTTAGTAATTCTTTGCAATGTTTCTTGATTTAGGGGAAAAAAACTATTCGTGCTAGATAGTGCATGAAAAATTAATAAAAATTCAATGATATATTACTTCTTTCAAATCAGTAAATAGTATGACCATTTTAAGGAGATTGTAAAAATAACCATCAAATGTTTGATTGAATATTAAATTAATCACTTCAAAATTTAGATACCAAATTAAATTTTTGTGTAAATTTCTGATATCAAATTTGACATTTACGATATTTGATATTTTATAGTTTCTTTCAAGATTATTATCACGAATGATATTCGAATTTTGGAGAAATGCATAATTAGGTACCTGAATTTCAAAATCGATCAATTTTATATCCTAGGAAAATAATCAAGAGCTCCATTCTACTAACCTTCGAGATATCTTTATTTTTTTTTAGACAAAATGGGGAAAAAAAACCCCGGTAATTGAGCTTTTAAGGTTCAAATGCTGATAAAGTTGCAAACTTTTATTCCAAAACTTTGAACAATCTACACTTTTAAATAGATATTCCACTTGCAACTCTACTATATATCTTCCATTATTCCATAAAAGGATCCTCTTTTTTGTTTCATTTTTTCAAATTTCTTCGAACATTTTAAATTTCACTTTTTATCAAACTTATTAGAAGAAAACTTCTATCGTCATTTTGTTCTCAAAATGGCTTCAAGTTACAATTGATGGGAGAAATACTCATTCTTCTATGCGGCTGAAGAAATTCAAGAATCCGTAAATAGGTTCTTATATTATAGAAATCGAGAAAGTTTAAATAAATAATTGTGAAAATAACAAAAATTAAAGTACCAAATTGATCCTTGTAAATTTTGGTTGTTAATTGTAAAATTAATCAAAATTCAGACACTGAATACGATAATTGCTCCACTACCCAACTTGGAAAATTAGCAACAACCATCAAGAGAAGTTCTTTCCACTCCTAATTTAATATAAATATTGTATATCATTTGCAATGGTACTCTCACTTAATTTCAAATTGTGTCGATTGTGGAAATGGGGTAGCACGGGGTGGAAAATATCAAAACCAGGAATGAAAATTTTATTATACATATGCAAGGAGAATTTTATTTCAATGCAGTTTTATCAAATTTACATAGAGCATTTGTTAAAGTTTACATATTGTTGTTTTTATCAAGAGAATGAGACTCACTCGATTGACCAATTTATTAGACACCATACAAGGGACAGTATAATTTTATCTAAGGGATGAAATAAAGAAAAAAAGAAAAAGAAAAAGAAAGACAAACTCAATTGATTCTAAAATGAAAAATTTCTACGTTAAAATTAATATTACTTTGGTTAATTACTTGGAATTCCTTTTATTGTTTAGTATTTGCATCACATTAAAAAAAATGAAAAATGTTAGTGAGATTTTAGGAAACTGATGCACGTAATTATATCCTTGTCAACCTAAAAGAATCAATCTACGATTCAACAACAAAATTTTATTTTATTGTAGATCTTCCAAATTATTTAGTACAATTTATCTTCTATTTTCTCACTGACTTGACATATGCTTGCATTTCGTTTCAAATATAACTTCTACCAGTGTAAGGTGTGACAAGAATCTTCATATATGTTCTATTAGATGTTTATCTTTATTGGCACATAATAATCTGAGAATGATTTTATGGTTCACTATAATATGTTGGCTTTTTCAAAATTCATTTGCAAACTAGCATTTTAAAATTCCAACTTCACTAATTACCATAAATTTTTTGGTAAGTCAGAACAAGTCAAGGAATGAGGAATCATGAGTTTGGCTTTAACTTTCTAGAGCACAAATGTATATTATTGATATGATGATAATATTCGGCAAAAAAAAAAAAAAAAAGAAAAGGATATGATGATAATATTAATTGTTGAAGATTTTTACACATTGTTGACTAATGCTGATTAATTATTATAATTAGAACTGAAATACTCCAACTCTAGTTAACTAATACATAATTTACTTAATGGTTAACCATTAATCATTTTAAAGGTTAAAAATTGATTATAAATATCTTTGTTGTCAAATCCGGATTGATCCAGTTGAACTTGACCCCTTTTTGGGAATAGTTCGATTCAACCACGGTTTAACTCCTAGTTGTACCGGAATTTGCTCATTGGCCCTTGGCCCTCTAATATGTCCTGGTCAAATCCCTGTGTCGAGTCTGACAACATTAATAAATATTTAATGAATCATAATCTACATGCCACATTCCAAACATATTCATTCATCTCCATATCTAGCATCGGTTTCTATAGTTTTTCTTTTTCTTTATATAAATCTTATAGAGATATTAGTAAATCAGTAGTTTGTTTTTATTATTTCTAATTATGAATTAACATATCATAATTAGATTTTATAAAAAATAAATAAAATAAGTAATTAAAGATTCTGTTAAACGCACATATTTCTAAGGATGAGGGTGTATTACCAGTACTAGTGGTTTTAGTCTTTTATATTAACTTTTATTTTATTCACGTCGATTTTTAGCCATTACAAGCTATTTGAGATGTTTCGAGGACAATTTTATTAATCATTAGTACAATTATACGCTTTGTTAAAGCTTAGAATTTATATAAAAATGATAAGCCAAGTGGTTTATTGTCAGCAATTGTATTTTTTCCTACTTTCGAAACTACTTTGTTCAAATCTCCGGAGTATGAGATCTAAACCTAGTCTTGAAGTTCAAGGGATGCGGCTTGGACTTGAGGAAAAAGTCTTGGAAAAATCGTCCGAGAGATCCTATCAAACCCAAGGAAAATTATCAAAAACTAGGAATTTTGGTATGTGAAGGGACAACGTATTCAACACTTACGTAATGTTAGGAGGGCCCATGCATTTAATCAATTTTCCTTAGATGTGACGAGTTCCATCAAGTAGGACTAAGAAGAATCACATGTGCTCATTGTTATCAACATCTCAAGAATAGCCCATCTCTACAACAAGACAACCATAGTATCCAATCAAGCAAAACATCAAACGTATCTAGTTCAACATCACACAAACATTGAACTACTAATACATTAGAAAAATAATTCAAACAACCATATAATAGGCCAATTGGTTCGACTACTCATGCAGCGGTCCTCACTTGTTGTGAACCACAATCTTATTATTAGACTGTAACTTAGTCCTTGCCTTCATTTCTAAGCTCTATTTCTTTTCACTTATAATAGAAACCCTAATCACAGAATATGCCAAAATCATTGATTTCGAAAAAAAAAAAAACACCAAACTTCAAATACATGGTGAAATTCTTCAAGTACTCTATTGTTACATTTCTAATCATTCCTAGGGTTTTACCTCTAATCACTAGTCCTTTTCGTTATATTCAACTTGTCTAAGGGTATAATAATATATTAGTCCGAACAAAGAATAAATACTACATTGATACATGCCATCCATAAGTTGCCCACATTTGTACTGAAGGTAACATCGTTTGTCCTACTCATTTTTATCCTTCCATTCAAGCATTGTAGGTGGGGGCGTAAAATGCTATGAGGCTTTAGCTAGGACACATCATGAGTCATAGATTATTGCTAGGGTTGGAGCCTTGTCCATGTCTTTTCCAAACATGGAGCTTGCTACATCTCATCTATCTATATGAAATGACGACATGTGAGAGGAAGGTGTAATTGTAAAAGTAACTACTCCTTCTTGCATCTTATACATTTGTGAGTATATTACTAAACCAAAATAGTTAATTTGGTTTCATGTATTGTATAGTATAGCTAAAATTTAACTATAAAGTGTAGGAAATATGGAAAAATATAAATTTGGTGTGTGTTTTTTCTTTCAATCAATGTTTTCATATAAAAGACACCATAGGGTGATAAAACTAAAATTAATTAATTAATTATATACATAAGCATAGTAATATATGTAGTTGTCCTCTATTAATTAATCTTGGTTTACTATACTCATAAGTCGTATCCAGAATTACCCATCCAAATATTTGCCATGTTTATGGATCGCTTATCAATCCTATTAGGCTGTAAATAAGTCGACCAAAGATTATCAATATAGTACTAAACTTAAGCTCAGGCTCGAATTTAATTTGAAATTTTAAAATTCAAGTTTAACTTGTGCTCGACTAAGTTTAGAGAGTTTTTGAGATAGAATGCAATTCAAGATTGTATAAGCAAGCTTAAACTCAACTCAATTAAAATTGTTTAGGTTCAATTTATGAAAAAAAATGATTCTAATTACAATAATATTAATACCCATTTGGACTTAAACTCAATTAACATTTAAAATCAGCTCAAATTCAATTATACTAACAAACAAATTGAGTTACACATAATGAAATTCAAGATTAATTCAATAAACTACTCAAGTATTTCATATTCAAGCTTAACTTGACTATTCTTCTTATCCATGAGTATGGATATCATAGTCCTCGCACTTTCCATGAGGGACTATGCAACTATTATTTGGTGTTTTTTTTTTCTTATATTAACATATTTGTTTAAACTTTTTTCACATTGTATCATGTTTATATAATTATATTAATTAAAATTAGGTTATTGCCACATTTGATGCTTCAATTTCACTTATTTTTATAATAAACTATATGATATTTAAAAGTGTCAATTTGATACCTAAATTTTGTCCATTTTTGGATTAACTATTTGAAATTTATCTATTTTTTCAATTAACCACTTTATTTAAGTACTATAAATATTAATAAAAAGTTCTTAGGTAATAAATTGACACTTTTAAACTCCAGATAGTTAATACACAAATGGATAGTCTTTGGGTACAAAATGTGACATTTACCTTAGTTTCCTTATTTTATTCCAGTATGAAGTAGTTTGACTGAAATACAAAGTAGTTAAATTGATTTCATCTCTTATCGAACTTCCATTGCAAAATAACTGCAAATTTTTTCCATTAATTTTTTGAACCCATAACCAAGTTTGATGATACTTTATTTTAAATCAAATAATTGGTACCATTTGTGTGTGTGTGTCTTTTTTTTTTTTTTCCTTTTATCCATATTATTCAATTTTCATTAGCTAGGGTTTTTCTTCCTTTTTCCCTTTTAGCTAATAATAGAATTAACTCGTCTTAAATTAAAAGATAAATTAGCAATAAAATAGGTTTTGAAGAGGATGGAGGCAATCTTTTGGTCTTGAAAGTCACATTTTCCTCCTAAAGTTAGCTTCATTTTGTATAGCTCACCACACCAAATTAAACTACTTAGGTTAGGAATTGTCCAACCATATCTCTAATATCATGGAGAATACAATTTGAGTAAATTACACTAAAGCATATCAAAGTTTGGGGATAAAATAATTTAAGTTATCAATATTTCGAGTAGTTAAAATAAAGAATCAACATTTAGTAAAGTGCATCATATAAGGTATCAATCTATTGCAAAGTTCATCTAATGGATTAACGTTTGGATTAGTTTCTAGTTAAATTTCCTTAATTTCTATCTATAGTCAATTATTAATACATTATTTACCCAATAGAATTCATATTCAAAGATCCCTTGCCTACAAAGGCAATAAACTACATTCTCATAAATAATAGAAAGTAATAGATTAATTAATCTTGGAAATCTTTTCTATTTCTCCTCTATAATGAATAGCTATTATCTTTTATTAGGTTGTATTGGTTATTGTTCCTAGCCAAGGAATAGGTCTTATAGTTTCTTTCTTTTTTTTCCCAAACAAAATAGCTTTTGTAATATACAAATAAATATTTTATATTGAAGGCAAAGATGTCATTTGATATAAAATGAGAGGGTTTTTATAGTCCATCTTCATAAGTTTTATTTAAGTGTATTATATGGCAAGCATATAATACATGAGGTGTCTTGTTGTTTTATGTGCTGTTACACGAATTGAAGGGTTTCGTGTCTTTTTGATTCCTATGCTATTACAAGAATTGAAGGATTTTTTGTTTTTTTTTTTTTTTTCCAATGTACTGTTACGGAAATTGAAGGGTCACAAAAGTTTATTTATATCTTTACCCTATTCCTCTTCTTTCTAAACCTAGAAACCTCTCTAAAAAGATCTATTGTGAGTTTCTCATCAAGATGAGATCAAGATTTTGGTTCAGGTAAGAAGATCTAATCATGATTTTTCAAGGATTCAAGAAATCTACATCTTTCTTAGGATTCTGCTTGTGGTTTTTGAATGAGCTTTCGAGGAAGAACTCTATTTTGACTCAAGATATGGTTTTTGGAGATTTAAAAGAATCTAGAATCAATTAAAGGTAAGATCTATCTTAGAATTTTTAATTTCTTAAGATTAGCAAATTATAGGATTATGATTGTAGTATATTATTTGTTTGAATTAAGGTTCTATTCAAGCGAGATATGCACGTTCAAGGTAAGTGTGGATCTAAACAAATCTTTGTAGTTCTAAAATTATAATCTTTTCTAGTAATTGTTTTGTTAATTGAGAATCTATATATTGAAGGAATTGTTGAGATAACTAGGAATTTTGGTGAAAGTTGTGTTTGAAGGTTTTATTGAATTGTGAACAAAAGGAGCAGGTGTGTTGATCTTTTATAGATCTGTGATTAGGAGTACAATTTATGGAATTCAAGATTAAGAGTTTATTATATGCATGAAATCGAAATTGATTGAGATATGTTGTGGATCAGGAATTCTTGTGAGATTAGGAATTCTTTTCTGATAGAAGTTCTGTTGGTGAGATTGGAGATGAAGCGAATCCAGGTACGACCTTTCCTTGTTTATTGTATTTGTTTACGGGTATATTTTTCTGATTATTGTCTGTAGGAACAGATATATAAATTAACTTAATTCTATTTGGCTTAATTTGTTTTTCTGGGTGTCTTTGGCTTTGACCAGTAAAGACCTGGAAAACAGTGATACTGGTGAGGCACCCTGATGATCTTTGTGTCTCATTGTCCCTAGTGGAGTTGCATTTGGAGATGATTCCGGTAGATTTAGGTGATTTGACAGTATGGTCGCAGGTGTTTGGGGAGTACCCATTCACCAATATATGTATATAATTACCTATTTTCAAAGAGTTAGTTGATTTTCTCATGGGGTCTGAGTTACTCCAGGTTCGGGACTAATATACAGTAGTTATGAACTGTGTTGCTTTGCTGGCTTAATAAAGATAATAATCTGGTTGTTTGCATTAGATTAAGTTGCATTTGATATATATGTTCAATGTGCATATGCATTTGTTTTGTGGATTGGCGTACTGGGCGATTTCGCTCATTCCTTTCATTTTTCAGGTACAGGTGATGCAAACGTAGCATTTGATTTATCTAGTTATGATCTGTACATAGATCATGGGGATGGCGATAGCGGTCTAGATTACCGTGTTAAGGAATAGATTCAGATATAGATTTATATGAGAAGAATTTTGAGATCATTTACAATATTTGGAACTATATTAAGAATTTATATGATAAAAAGGATTTTTTGAATTTTATGTATTTTGGATTTGTTGGCTTTGGTTTTGCCAACATTGTTTGGATCAACAGGATGTTTAAAAAGATTGTTATTTACAAGTTTTATAGGATTTGGACTTTTTATTGTATCCTCTGAGAAAGTTATGGAGATTATATTTTATATGTTTTAAATTGTGGTGTTAGAATGTTATAGCCTTTACGTGTCCTATTTAACAGAGGACACGTGGCGGGTTGTAATTGCCAACAAGTTAGGGCGTTACAGCTTTTATATCTACAATAATTTTATAGTTAGCAAAAGGAAAATGTCAAATTTGGTAACTGAATTATATGCGAAGATTCAATCAAATGCCTGGATATTGAAAAGTTCAATTTAATGCTTAATCAAACTTTCTCTAGCTACTTCTACAACATTGCTTGACTTCATTTGATACATGGATGTGACAGCTAACGAGGACTTGGCACCTACTAAAAACATTGTCAAAAATTTGTGTGTGTGTGTGTGAAAGAGAGAGAGAGAGAGAGAGAGGACAAATCTAGAGGGAAAAAAATGAAGGAAGGAAGGGGAACATGAGCAGGAAATTCCGACCTAGCTCTAAATAAAGCCAATTTCTCATTATTTTTAATCGAAAACTTTATGAATTTATGGGAAAATGGTAACACACACACACAAACACATATCTAAGATTCATTCAAAAATTTAAAGAGCATAAAGATGGAAAATTGGTAAAACTTTAGGGCTTCCTATTATGAGGTGATTTGATGTTAAAAAGGAAAATATCAAATTTTGTACTTAAACTTTGCGTGAAAGTTCAATTTGGTACTTAAATTTTGAACTTGTCAATTTGATATACAGTCAAACATTTTTTGGTTATTTTTACTACGTAACGCAATGACATTTGTTCTGTTTATTGATGTGTAAAGGACAATCTATTAGCAAAAAATGGTGCTGGGGAGATAATGGAAATTTTAATGACAAGTTGTCACTTCCATGTTAGAAAAAAAAAAAAGTAAAGGGTGTTAGATTTACCAATACTCAAATACTAAATTTGACATTTACTCATGCTCAAAAGTATAAATTAAGATAATATTCTTAATTTTTTTTTCATGAGAACAAAGATATACACACAATTTCACTTGATTTGAAGAACGAAGGGGGTTTGTGGGGCTAGGATTCCACAACTTCCTTCTGTCTCTTGGACTTCATTAATGAACTTATCTTATTCTCTCTACACTAGAAATTGGAGTTCAAAATTGACACCATCATTTTTTTGGTGGTTCGTAATTTCATTAAAAAAAAAACTTTGATCTTAAGATTGTGAAGAATCACTTGATTAAAGAAGACTACTCATCATTTTCAAACTTTAACTACCACGATTATTGTTGCTTTGCTAAACTCATATTACCACACCATAGTAATTTGTTGCCACTTAAAGAGGAATGCCAACTCCAACTTACCATTGTGCTTCTACTGCTGCAAGAGCCACTTGAGAAACACCCAATGCCAACTGTTGCTAGATGAAGAAGATAATAGCGGCCACTACATGAGCATGAACTACTTTTGCACCCAAAACTCAACTCAACATGGTTAAGGATTGACCCACAACTCACATTTAGTATTGATTCATCTTCTCTTTCTTTCCTTTTATTCTTTCTCTAGATTTCTTTCCTTTGTGTCTACCTCCCAACCCCACCCATCCCCCTCCTCTCTCTCCCTATCAAATTTTTTTTTCTTTGATATGTGTTAAGCAGTTGTTGGATCTCCCATTCACATCATCAAATCGAGCAAATCAAGTTAAGTAAAGTTGTAAAACTAGTCACAAAATGTTTAATTGAGTATTAAATTTTACTTTTCAAAATTCAAGTATCTAATTAAATTTTTGCAAAAATTTTAGATATTAAAGTTAACATGTTCTCTTTATCGAAGTTAACTACCCTTTTGAGCACCACCACTCTTGACATCACTATTACTATCCCTATAACCATGACCTTCACCATCACATCACTGTCATCACAAACTCCACCTCTACATGACTACCACTATCACCACCATTTCCCAATCATCATAACCACCACATTCACACCACTACTGGCATCTTTATACTATTAATGACATAATTGCCAATGTCATCATCACCACTATCTTACTATCATTACCATTATTATAAACCCTATAACCTAACCCACCACCTCCATTAACATTACAGCTATTATCATCGTCTCATGACTATCGCATCATCACTAATTGCCTTACCATCATATTATCCCATGTAACCACATAAGCTAACCATTATTGATGTTACTACCACTATCCTTGTTCCTATGATGCCACCTCTACACTGCTACCACTATTATATCACTACTAAATCATTGTGAATATTGCATTACCACCATTACTACTACATTCCTTACTTATATTGGTACTAGCATCTTTACCACTACAGCCTTACCTAACACCACCACTATTGCTGCTACTTGACCACTACAATTACCATGGTGACAGCAATGGTGGTGATTCAGTGGTGGTGGTAATTGTGATAACCCTTAAATATAAGGTGGTAGAACTTTAATCATCGAGACGCCTTTTAGTGTAATGGATTAAAGTTCATCAGAACTTTAATGTTAAGCATACTTAGTGGGGAGCACTCCCAAGAGCAGTTGGCATCAAAGATAAAACCATGTGGCATTTTGCCGAAACGAACAATACCTCGATGAATAGAGTTCTGGGTCGTTACAAGTGGTATCAGAGTAGTTTACTAGGCATAAGTGAGGAGCTAAGTGTTGTATAAGGTAAAGTGCCTTAGAGTAGGGCCACTTCTTGAGTCCATATGGAGCACCTTTAATGTTCTCCTTGCCTAGTGTAGTTTTAAACTTAAGTAATGAAACTAATAAGGACATAAATTCTGTAAGTGAGGAGAAATGTGATAACTCTCAAATATAAGGTGGTGGAACTCCAATCGCCAAGACGTCTATTGGTATAATGGCTTAGAGTTTATTAGAACTTTTTAGTTAAGTAGTTGACACTAAGTACAAAACTATGAGGTCTTTCCCCGAAGCAGACAATACCTCGATGGGCAGAGTTCTAGGTTGTCACAAAAATGATCAAAGTAGTAATAGTGGTAGAGTTTAATGATGATGTAATAGTGGTGGTAATGGTATAGTGATGGCAATTGTGATAATAATATAATGAGGCTAGTAGCAACACTGATGTAAGGTTGTAGTAGTGGTGTCATTTAGGTAGAGGGAGGTGATACAATGCTAGTTATACAAGTAATGAAATGGTGGTGGTGATAGCGATGGTTATGATACTTTTCACTAACATAGTCATACTAGCAGCTTTATTATATTCCCAATTTAATAATTCAATATTATTATATAGGGAAAATTGAGCATTTGGTGCAACATTACCTGGAATTTGAAATATCAAGCAAAGTAAAAAAAAAAAAATAGTGAAGCACAATTCCCCTACAAAATAGAAAATATGTAAAAAAAAAAGTAATGAAAGCAAGAAAAAGAAAAACGAAAAGAAAGAAAACAAAATATAACATATTCTGTTGCTTAATGATGGGATGCAAGTGTGAGTTAGGTGACGAAGAGTCTTAGATTGAAATAATGTTAGTTAAGCAAAGCATATATAAATGAAGAAGATCCATTTACCAAATTACTTATTTATATACATAAACATGCTACAAGATGTGAGAAATGATGAATGTGTTATTATTGAACGAAGGCATAATGGAGGGGATGATGAAACGGGGAGTGCCTGTATTTTTATTTTTTGATAATTTAGTGCCTGATGTTTAAATTTTGGCAAAAAAATGTATGTTGTTTTAAAGTGCTAGCATTTCAATGCTTAAATTGCCAAAAAGTGAAAGTATAAGAACTTTTTTTTTTTTTAAGTATAGAGACAATAAAATGCTAATACTTTAAAACAATAAGTACTTTTCTATCAAAATTTAAAGGTCAGGTACTAAATTGCCAAAAAGTGAAAGTGCAAGCACTTCCTATGCTATTATCGCCATAACGAAGGGTCATTTCTTATAACATTATTTAAGGCTTTTACTAATGATGGTGCACGGTTTATATTTCAAAGTTAACTTAGCATTCTTTAGCTATCTTATCTCCAGAGAAAAAAAAATCATTTAACACATTAAACCCTCGACCTTAGCCAATTAAATTATCTTTGTTTGAAAAAAAGTAAAACATCACGCTTGGCTATACAATAAATGAAAGTACTATGTTTTGACATTTGAAAAACCAAAATGTATGCATGTACCTAGTGTGTTTTATGGTTATTATAAGTGCAAATGGACAAAAATAGACAAACATTTGAAAACCAAGGAACATGGGGTTAGGTTCATGGATCAATAATAATACATGAGGAAAAGAAACATTTGACACGAAGAATCAAATTCAATAAATAAAGTCTAACCTCATTAGACCAAAGTTGCCTTTAAAGACATGTAACGCTTTTGATTGACTTCGGTTAAAGAAGTCATACTTGATTTCCCTGAAGTCCCTATTCTTCACTTAAATGTCTATTATTAGATAAATGTTTTCTTTAAATGTTTTCCTTGCCCCAATTCTCCTTTAACCACTTTCTTAATAACTGTAGTAGTCTTAAGCCTTAATATCATAACTTGAATTATAATGAGCTTATATTAGAGATCTTAATCCATATTTTTATCTTAAATTTAGTAGAATAATTTGCTCTATTCTCTTTATGTTTAGTGTTATTTTCATTTTATCTCTCCAAAAGTTTTGATAGATTCCATTAATGAAATGATTTGTCTTTTCAGTTGCTATTTATTGTTATTGATTAATTAGTATGAATAATTAGACTTTTCATGTACCATAATATAGCTGGAACTAGATTTAGTTATGGATTGATGAGTTTGTATACAAATTGGTTTATATTTTGCTAAGGGATTTGACTTTAGCAGTTCTTAAAAATCTAATCTAGATTATCTAAGAGAAATGTAGATATTCAAATCAATTAGTAAGATGCAACAATTGAGCTACTGTAGTACTGAAAAAAAAAAGTTAATGCTCTACTTCCATTAACTTAGATTTTATTATATTAGCATTAATAATAGGATATAAATATTGAAAGCACAACAATATAGCAGTGCCTTTTGCATTTAGAAAGAAAATGTGAAAGTGGAATGGTGCAAGTTTGTGTTTGTAGGATCCTAATGCAATCACTTTTTCATCTGTAAGCAATTATAGTCTAGTACTTTGTTAGTATACAATCTTTAAATTATCATTTTATTTCAACCAAAGAAGTGCTAACTAGTCATGAACTAGTAATTATTTACTTTTCCTTGTTTAGATACTTGGTTTGCAAATTGGAAATAATTTAATATTTAATTAATTGTTATATTTGTAAAACCTATATAACACCTAGAAAATGTGGATTATGGCTGATTTTGTTTTGATTCATACTTCAATTCCTAATTATTGCAATTCAACAAATAAACAGCAATAACAATAAATTGCAATATACAAAGTGATAGCAATAAAGAAGATAATATCGGGATTTAACGTGAAATTGGGTCTGCCTCATCAATGAAAGACTTTGCACATTTTGTTTTAAACAAATAATTTGTTATAAAGGAACCACACCATAATCACACAAGAGCCGTGCCTTTACAAATGTCACACTCACACTAGGCAATACTCTAATTAATTACTCAAAAAAACACTAAGCAAACTCTAGTGTTGTGCTTTACAAAAAATAGCAAACTAAGACTTAATGGCACTACACTTTTTCTCTCTATCTCACAATATAAAACAAATGAAGTAAATGTGAGGATTTTGGCTAAAAGGAGTAACAAAGGATTAGTTGCAACTTTAATGGCTCAACAACATTTTCTTCTATTGCCAAAGTCCCCTATTTATAAGCTCTCCAAACAATTTGGTCGTTTGTCCAATTTCCCCAAAAATCAACCTTACATTTAATGCTCCAATAACTAGTTTCCTATCAATTGGCGTTTAGACGCCACTTGCAAAAACAAGGCACAAATGTTATTAGATTGGCTAGAATCCATACGCCATACCTTAGCATCAAAATACTCGCTTACTGCACGATGACTAGAAACACTCTGGTCATGACAAAACTATCTATCATCCAGACACTATCTGCATTTCTCATTGCCACAATTATGGTCATGTTAGCATCCGGACTTTAGTTATAATATAACTAGGTCCTTCAACTGTTAAAAAACACACAAAAATAATATTTAAATAGCATAACCATATTCATATCGATATACACACTTATTTTGCTAATTAAGTGTAAATAAACTCAATTAATTGGTTAATTGTGCAAACTATTTCCTTGTCAAAACTCACATATTCAACAACATTGACCATGCCCTTGCTTGATTAAACTTAAACATCATCAAATAAACACGAAAGTAAAGGAGGTTAAAGAATGAAAAAACAACAAGTAAAAAAAGATTTCACACGAAAAAACCTTAGATGAGCTTGCATTGGATAATTACAGATGTGAAGTAACAAATTTGATATGTCAAATAATTTTGTTTCGTTGCAATAGTGAACTATCTCTTATGTATAAACGTTATTACAAATCTATGTGTAAGCTCCAAATAAATCTAAAGCAACACATATTTAAAAATATACATCTAAATAAACAAAGAAAAGAAAGTGAGAAAAAGAAAAATGGAATTGGTAAAGGCCCAAGTTGGCTACCTCATTTGATCAATTTTGCTCTAATTTACCTCAAACTCCTATTGAAAAATGGAGTTAGTAAAGGCTTAAGTTAGCCACCTTATTTGATTAGTTTTGCTCCAATTTGACTCAAACACCTTATAACGCCCTAAATTTAATTAAAGCAATTACCGCCATATATCATGCCTCATGTATTATATGCTCAGACTTTCCTTTTAAGGATTTTGTTTATGTTGAACATTAGTAGCTAGTTTTAAATTTTGAAACCGTTTAATTAGATTCTAGAGACAACTGGATTTTTTATGGCAAAATAATCCAAATAAAAACATTTTTAACTTTTACTCAAATTGGTAGATCAACTTCCTAAAAAACAAAACTTTAAAAGATTATTACAACATATGGGCTCCACAAGGCCCTTTAAAGAAAATACGTTTTTAAAAGACAAATCTAGCTCCATATATAAAACAAAATAAAAACATATACAAATAATCCATCGGCCTTATCTCATTTCACTCTTCTTCCCAGAATCATCGGAAAGGCCCATAAACCGAGATAAACATCATCATCATCATCAACATTGTCACCATCAATCATCATTCTCACAATACTTGGAAAACGATAATAACAACAATATGAGTCGAAGCCCAGTACATGGTAACATAATCACACACAGGGTGACACACGAGCTTAGCTAAATGTAATACATCAATAGTAATTTATTATCTTTAAATTAAAGTAAGCAAATCAATACTGGAGCACTCACACTCTAAAACAATCCTAGGAATCGAGATCCTGAGTAACAACAGACACTTAGGGAGTTGATATAGGTAGCCTAAATACTTATATCTCATACATAACATCACAAGAAAATAATCTCATCTAGGATTTGCAACCGTTACACATCTTTATCTAATCTCAGTCCATAATATCATCTGGTTAATTCGTGCCCATAAACGTGAACTAAATCATGTTACTCCACGTCAAGCTTAACCAAACGTCATGCCAACACCGTTTACCCCATCAACTACCCACCGATCCACTTATAAAAGTCATTGAATCATGACAGGTGTGGCCTAAGCATCGCTGCTCTTCTAATGCGAGTCAATGTCACATGCACAAACAATACTCATTTATGAAGCTGATTTTAAGTTTTTAATTCATTTAGATGTCTATCCTAGCATATAACACGCAAATTACTACGTACCTTTTATATGAAATCCAAACAGAGTCTCAGAAGCTCTTTCAGAAGATTTATCACATATCCATATCTGTTCAAGACTTAAACTCATATAAGAAATTAAATTAATTATTAATTACATTAAATTTTTATTAAAACCAAATTTGATCATATACTAATTAGGAACCCCACTATGGCTGCGAAGATTATCCTGCCAAAATACGAACAGTTCTTCATTATCCGTCAAAGTATTTTTTTTTCACTTTGTTTATACTATTTTATTGCAACAACACCATCAAAACATTCATTTTCTAAACAACCATACATTTGAAACAACATTCTCCCTATGTTATTCATGGTTCATCCCAACTTATTATTATAAGCTAATTATAATTTTATTAAGCCTATATTATCTTAACTTAGCCAAATTGATTAGAGTTAATAGTTTACTTCAATTACTAAGCCAAGGTGATTAAACTTAATCAATTTAATTCATTTTAACTCATTATAACTTATTAAGTCAAGTTGAACTTAAGTTTATTAACTAAGTTTATTTTATATCTAACTTCCACATTTAATCTAGCTATTTATTAAATTTATAAATTCACTAAACTTATATTTAATTATATCATTTAACTAATATAACATATGAACTATCATTTATCTAATTCACTTTATCTTGTTTTATTTTATTTTTATTTTTGAGTAGTAGTAGGAGATAGATCACGCTTGTGATGGGGGTTGTGATTATCTTCACCTTCCTCATCATGTCTGTGATGAAGGCTGTGATCACCAATACAACCTTGTCATACCCGTAACAAGGAGATAACACCCCTTATCACGGTCGTAATTTAGGCCGTTTCCTTTGAAAATTCTTATTAGAGAAGATCACACCCTCCATAATAGCCATGATCTAAGCCGTGATGTTCATCACTTGCAAAATACTCTCATTATTATGCTTTATCTTTTGATCAGAGGAGATCACGGTCCTTAGCACACCTGTGATCTTCCTTGATTTCATTTTCCGCTTGCATCATAGGTTGTATCACGCACGTGATGAACATGGGGAACATGTTACGTTTTTCCTTTGTCTTTTATACAAATTCTAACTACTTGTCTTCAACATACATCAATAACAACAATTTGTTGTTAGCATAAACATCCATAATCTTGTCTTATAAACACTTTTGTATACATAGCTACATCATACTCCTTCATTTCATTTTATGAAACACTTAGCCTACACAACATGCACATATTTAGGTTTTTAGCAAGCATACTCATATATTCTTAATCTATCAATATTATCACAAGTTCTACTTATATCTAGTTCTAATACAACATTTACATACCTAACAAATGATCAAAATAAGAAACTAAACAAACATACATGTTTTACATGCATAAGTTACTTGATATCTCTATTACTACTCCTCATAAGCTCTAGGAGTTGTTTCTTGCATGATTTCCATACTTCATCTTATTTTCTATCTTCGATTTCTTCTATAATCTTGTTGGATTTGAGACTTATGGTTTGATTTTAAGAAAAGAAGAGAAGAGAAAGAGGAAAGAGAGATAGGTAAAGGAGAAAATAAAGAAGAAAAAGAAGGCAACAAAAGGAAATAAAAAGGGAAGAAAAGGATAAGGTTTAAAAATATTTTAAGATAAAAGTATTTAGTTTAAAACTTTCACATCGATATCTTTAATTCTAAAAGTATTTAGAAAATAGTTTCTGGATCAATAGGTTAGAAATTAAGAACTTAAGATAAGAACTTAATTTCTGAACTTACTTTAGATCAAATTTATATTAAATTTGATCTAGGCTTAAGAAATGATATTTTTAGGAAAGCACGTGATTCCAAAATTTATGGGGGTTAAGGATATAAAATGTTGAGCAAAAGTTTAGGGATTTATGAATCTACTAAACATTTAAACAATATGTTTATGGGTTTAAAAATTTGAAATCTCAAATTTCAACTTAATTCTATTTACTAAATTATTTTTATTGATTTATCTAATCATTATTCATTACCTATTTTACTTGCTTCAATTAAACTATCTAAATCCAATTTCCAACTTAACTGTAGGTTTGGGATATTTCGCTCCTATTATTTATTTATTTGAGTTTGGATTCTAACTCAAATATGTGTAAAGGATAGGTGCCATTATTACACTATTCACCCATTCACTCTAATACTAGCCATTAGACTAAAGACATAAGTCACATTCCAACAAATCCTATTTTATAGAAGTGGTATATAATAAAGAATATACTTGTCATGTATACAAATAGTGTGTAGCACTAGTAAAATTTTAGGTCAATTGCATAGATCATATTTGAAAGCTTTTATAATTGCACGGATACTTCTTGTTTCAAAGTTGAGCATTTTTTTCTCTATTATATAAATATTACATGGAAAAAAATGACGTGTCATATATCGAAAGAAAAAATGACATATCAACAAAATAATAATAATAATAATAATAATTATTATTATTATTATTATATTATTATTATTATTATTATTAAAGGAAATGAAAGATGAGCCCTCGTCACCATCATTTTTTTATGAAAACTTTCATGAAACTAAAACTACATTGTTGGTGTCATTGTAATGCTATACGCCAAACAAATTAATTAGAACAATAACATCTTCATCCTCGCGTTCCATGCTTCATAGTCACAATTAAATGAAGCAAGAGTCTAATTATAGTTTGGCCATTTTCAACTTTAAACTTGACTAAAAAGAAAAAAAGAAACAAAATAATGCGAGCAATAATTTTTAGTACCATGTAAAATTTAACATACAATAACGATCCATTTATATTCAAGCCTGTTAATACATTTAAAATTTTGTTAGTACTTACTTAATCCATGTATGAAGGGAAAAAATTATAGATAAAGATAATAACATAGATAGAAGTTAAATGAGATGAAACAATTTGGTGAAGTTGAAAAAAAAAAAAATTAAACGGTGTTGAATCAGAACAATGCACAAAAATTTTCATGAAGAAGAAGTTATGGTAATGAAAAGTATAAGTAATCGCATATTAATGACACGTGCTTTGCATTTGACATGAGATTTGTACTACAAATTTTATCAAATTAAATTTGGGATCATTTTTTCTGGGTTCGTAAATGTTTTGGAAATTATATATGTGTTTAGCAATGTAGCTTTGTCACATTGAAATTTGCAAGATGAGGTGGTCATTTTTCTTTACTTTTTTCTTTTTAAGTATATGCCAATTTTTTTTAAAATTGATATGGAATTCTTTTATTTTAGATATATGATATGTAATTTTTCAAATCGACTCTTTCTTTTTTTTCCCATAATGTATTATTCCACGTAAGCAAAAGTAGTGGAGTCCATATGTGGAAGATGGAGAAAAGTGCTTAATTTTGAAAGCAAAGGAATTGGTGCAACTATCAAAGTTTTAAGAGATATGTTCACGTAATTTATTTTAGTATATAGTTAAGTTGCTCATCTTAATTACCTTTTTTAAAAAAAAATTACCATTACTCCATCTTAACATAATTAAGACTTACTCACTATACATGTCGCATGTATTATTTAATGATAAAAAAAAAAAATCTACAACTTAACATGCGTAGCCGAAGAAATGATTAAAGTCGAAAGCTCAAATTTCAGCATTAAAAATTATATTTGGACATGCATTCCGCTACTTTTCTAACACTAATATTCCTCCTAAGTTTTGTAAAGGACATGTTAAACAGCAATATGTAACCCTAATTTGGAGACAAACAAAGAATGATTAACGTGGAGCCCATATTTACAATAATGCTTAATTGTAATAAGGACATGACTAATCCCATAGACAAAGAAAGGATGTGTGATAATGAAAGTACTAATGATTATCATTAATTAGAATGATTTTTGGTCATTAGCGAGTCTATCTAAATTAAAAACCCTTCCTAATGACAAAACACAAACCATTATGATGGACACATCTAAGAGGGCGTGTTGACCATATGTTTCGTTTTTCTTTTGCTTTTATCCATTGTGTTCCCTTGAGGAATGGCACTAGAAGGGAGGCAAAACAAGCCAGCAAACCAGCAATCTGATATTCTTTTTCTTGATCATGTTTTGGGTGACAGAGAAACTGCAACATTACCTAAACTCATCAGCCCCAAATACTTGTTATTATAGCCTTGTTTCCTAGCCTTCCACTATAATCATTTCAATATCATCTGGGTTTTGGAAAATAAAGGTCCTACAATCTGCAGGGATTTTAGAATGTAAATCTTTCACTATCTTCTAAATAATAATTTATATTCCTCTCATGGTCAAATTGACTTAGTTTTTTTTTTTTTCCCCTCTAAGATTCTATTACCTAACTTGGCCAAAGTTCAGTTCTTGGTGACTATGACAAGTACCAAATTTTATGTGCACTTTGTAAAAACACATTAAACTAACTTTGAAAATAGACTACTAATGTAGACCTAGCAAATCTTGGACCGCTAAAATGTTGGGATTCATGTTATTTATTCAAGCATGATTTTATCATAAGCTTTTCAAGATATGAATCTTCAAAATTTATTCTATTATTAACTTATCTTGTCTTATCAAGTGAAAATGAATTTAAAGCTATATAATTATACAAGTGTGGTGGACAGATACCTCAGAAGCATTAGCTGATAAATCTTTGAAAAATTAGCTCTCTAAGACTAATTACATGCTTTGTGAAAAAAAAAATAACAAATTTATGAAAATTATTTATTTATTTTTTCAGGTCAAAAAGTACCCACGATCGATATTCAATATTTTCCTAATTGTATTTCTTTAGTGTCAATGGGGGCATAATCATCTATATTTAAAGTGGTTATTTAGATTCTCAACTAATCCTTGGATTCAAAATGTTCTTTGATGAAGTGGTGGAAGTGGAACAATATCTCAAGAGGTCAAAGTGCGGGTTAGTGTCTTCTTCTCATGCAATTATATAATTGTGAAAGGGACCACTTGTGGAATTTTGCAACCAAAGGTTGGGTCTATATATGAATGATGACTTTGGTCTTCTATGCTATTTTCGTTTTATTTTTTCAAGCTAAATTTAGTACTTCTTTAATATCTTGGAAAACATTATTTATTCCTACGAAGAATCATGAACGGACATTATTATATTGCAAATGTCATTATCTATTTGTGTGCAAAATAATATAATCTAACTTTAAAGTCATGCATGGATGGGGGCTAGGGGTGATAGGGAATTACCAAAAATTGCATAATAAAGAACTTTTGAGATCTTGCAAAGGCATCAAGTTAGATTATGTAGGCCAGGTGAAATAAATTGAGGTAGATATATAGGTGTGTAGGGTTGGTGTGACCTCATTGGGCCTCCTCTCCATAAGGATTATAGCTGGCAAAAGTAGGGCCATCTTCTTACATATGAAATACACCCTCAATTATTTCAAATATCATCTTATCTTCATACTTCAATTCTTTGAAATTTCAAAACCTTCCCTTCATATCTCCACCCCCATCCCTTTCTCCAAATCTTTATTATTGAAATAGTACCATCTTTAGTTTGTCAAAACAAGCTACCTTAATTGGTACAGACAAGTCATGATATGTTAGAAAAGTACAATATAATTCCTCCTATCAATGTTAGGAATTGTATTGTTAAACATCCATTAAATAGCCTATAATCCTAGAGATATACCCTAATTCGTGGTGGGATTACTAAAGCCAAAAACACCTAAGGTTTTTGTTTATTTATTAAAAAAAAAAGTTACAAAATCTTGGAAAAAGAAAGAATAAATCACTAAAATTATTGGTTAGATACAATAAGTCTTTTAAAATTTGTAACAAATTAATTTACCCTGTGATAACTTTTAAAAATATTCCCTATTATTTAAGTTATTAGCAAAACCCTAAGATTGTCGTTATTGACCAACCTTTTAACGAGGATTTTTAAGACTTTAATACCGTTATGGCATGACAAAAAAATCTGTATGGCTGAAGCCACTAATATCACAATATTCTAAAGAGAGGAAAAAAAGGGAATTGATTAAAGTGATAGATAGATTTAGACGATAATATCAAAGAAAAAAAAGTGCATGACTTGGTCCTACTTGAACATTAACATTTTTTTTTTTCAATTTTCTGCTAGAGTAACTGGAAAAAGTAATGGACCTGGACCTATCACATATTAGGACAGAGAATGTTGCAGTTGCCAGCTTCATTCATTAATACCTAATTTTCTTATGCACCAGCATAAGTTTTTTCTTTTTGGATTAATTGGTAGCGGCTCATTGATTTAAGACAAAATTAATAAAGCTCGAAATTAAAATATATTATACGAACTGAAGCATGTGAATAATTTTTATTAAAATGGACAGGATATTTAACTCTAGGATCATGTCTTAGATGCCTTTTATGAGTAATTTTATCCATAAATACTAACCATACTCAAATATAACTGTGGTATGTGATAAATTTGGATATATAATTGTCGTTTACTCTAATCTTGTAGAGTTTGGACTTCAAGAATTCGGACTTGGATCAAAGCCGGATATTAGGCCTACGAAACATGAAACCAGTTAGTAGCACTGGGCATGGGCCCAATGGCCACTTGATGTTTAAAATTAGAATTTGTTATAATCAACCCATAATTCAAATGGGGGGAGTAGTTGAGTATAATATTACCTATCTTTAGAGAGATAGATGAGAGTATTTGTAGACAACTAACCTAACAATTATAGCTGTAGTGGGCAGTTGGAGGTATTCTTGGACACCGTGGGGCAAGCCCATGTCTCCATTATTTGGAGACAAAGTTAACTGAGTTACTTGTGCCGAGCAATTAGCAAGGCAAAGGTAATGGAGTGATTATCAAGATTGGTTAGGGGTTAGGTCGCCTGTTATGAGGTGTGTTGATGGAGTTTGGGTCTGGCAAGCTGGTCCGACCCATTGATGTGTTTGGCTCCGTTCGAGTAGCCTTATAATCCAAAACGACCATCAACAATAATTATACATCCAACTTATCTAGAATTTTTATTCTAATAGATCTAGTGTCATTTTATACCTTATGAATTAAAAGTTTGATTAAGACCAATTTAATATATTATTTCATTAAATATGTGTAAAATATTATTTTTTTCCTTTTATCCTTTTTTTTTTAACTATTATAACATGGAAGGGAGATTTAGATCCGATCCATTCCATTTAAAAAACTAGAGTTAATAATATTAATTTACAAGTTTATTAGAACATAAAATGGATTTGCTTGCAAGCGTGTGAACATCGGACCATCCCAGATCCACAACAAACTGAACCAAAAAGGATAAAATAATTAGATGTAATATAGTTTTCATATTGTTCCTGGAAATTGCTACAAAATATCTAAATCATGAAACCCTTGTCTTTTATTCAAATGGCTGATTCTTTCTCAAAATTATCTCAAATGGGCCAACCTCGCACCCGGCATACATGGGCCCAGTAAAAGCTCATGTAGCAGTTGGATCGCTCTTGGATGGGCTTCAGTCATGGTCCTACAGACGCAGTTTCATTCCTGCCGGAGTAATATACATTTAGTTTTATTTTATCTTATTTGTTTATTAAAGATTGGACTTTTTCAGCCAAAAATGGGAGCCCTACAGCATATACTCGTAAAATTACATTAATTATATTTTTTTTCTATATATGAAATAATTTTCAGTTTAGGATACTTATAAAAATTAGTTACTTATTTAAGATCAATATAAAAATAATTATCAATATACCACCCTAAATTGCGACTGAAAAATAGATATACAAAAATTAGTGTACGTACATATATCGCAAAAGAAAGAAGCGATATACATGTTATTTTCATATGTATATCGTGATTGGTAATTGCGATATACATGTTATATCGCGATTCTTTTAGGCGATATACGTATTGTCTTTTACACACGCGATATAGCAACGGTAGTGAAACATTATATCGCATGTGTATATCGCGATTTACATATTTAAAAACATTTCCTGTTTAGTAAACACGGTTTTGATGTGGTATATTAATAATTAATTTTCATTAGAATTGTATATTAGTAATATTTTTGCACAAGAACTCTAGACATGGATTGAACAAAAAAAAAAGAATATAATGGGTCTAAATTGTATACACACATATTGTCTTCCACCACATTTATCATAATTAATTACTGCCTTTAAATAATACATTGTTTCTTTCTTTCTTTTTTTCCCCCTATTTCTGCTATTTTGTGGTACATTGTCCATTTTCACTCCAGTTTAGAAAAAATCTAATCCAAACAGAAATATAGATCAATAAATTTCCAAAGTCACTTTGAATTATTGAATTGGAAAATGACATATCGTCACGAATTCTGCTTTGTATTGTGAGGTCTCATCACATGCTCTTGAATAATTAATCAGAAGAGTATTGTCTCTTTCACTGTATTTCATCTTTACTTACAGCAAATTAATATCTGATGCATCCATTTGACATCTTCAAAACTTTTTTCTGGCAATAAATAATTATTACTTACATATTCATAATTTTAAGGATGAGCACTAAGGCTCCAAACGGCCAACGGCCTTGTAGCCTAACGGCATCCCGTTCACGTCTTTATTTTTGAGATACCGAGTTTAATTCCTTGTATTAGTATTTTGTAATGGCTCTATATGATCATGTTGCGATAGCCCCTATGGCCTACCACGTATTAAAAAAAAAAAAAAAAACATGCCGAGCTGCTTGCAAGCTACTCAAGCTCAAACCTAAAACAAAGCTTGTTAAGAGCTCGAGTTTTGATTTAGGCTCGCTAACCGACTCATAAACAACCTTGTTTAGGCTCGTGAGTAGGCCCATGAACAAATTCATTAGCAAATTTATAAATTTTAAATACATAATATATTATATATAATTATATACTTAAAACAACAAAAACTATTTTTTTTTTATTTAAGACTTATGTATATATTTATACCAACACTTATATATTATATTTTAGGTTTAAAAAATAAAAAATAGACTATTTAAATAAGTTGATCTCGAGCTTAAATTCAGGCTCGATAAAAGCTTGATAGGCTTAATGAAAAACTCGGCTCAGCTTGAGCTCGAACTAAAGCTCATTTATCTAAACAAGCTGAGCGCAAGCTCAATTTCAAACTTGTTAAAAGCTCGGCTTGGGCTCGAGCTAGATAAATTTTAATCAAGTCAAGCCTGAGTCTTTAAAAGCTCACCCCACCTGGCTAGTTTGCAATCCTAGGAGCACCTTCTTCTGTTACCATCAATGGCTACACTGACATGTATATAGTATACATAGTTATAGTAATTACACGCATAAACACACACATACACTTGTATATAGAGAGGAAATTATAGGATTACCGATTTATATAGATAAAAATTACACACATGAAATTAAGTATTAAATGACTAACATAGACGTGATTTAACAATTTATAAATATCGCACATAAATTGCAATTCATGTATAAAAATAAGCGAGTCACAATGGCGGGATGCACACTTTAAAAATAAATGAGTCATAGTGGCTAGGTGCAATTCACATGGTCTAAAAGTTCTGCAGTAGACTCATACTTGAATAGTGCCTTTTACATGCAGTTTTTACAAAATATAAGTGAATCGCTTTTGTTAGATGCTATTTAGCAGTGTATACTTTTAGCTGAATTGCATCTTAGTAATGTGATTGTTTTGTTAGATATTGAATTGCATTGTTCACATGCAGTTCAACATTCGTAATTTAGTAATTAAAATTGTCTACATGTATTTATGTAATTCTTTTTTAAGTTTGTAGAGATGTGTTTCACCCCATATATGGACATAAAGTCTATATAACATTTTATTTGTATATAGTAATTTATGATATAAAGTTATATTTAAACCATCAAACACGATTCAATAATAATTATTATTATTTTTTTTTAATTTAAAAGTATGGTTATATAAACTAGTATTTAAATATTTCTATAATAAATGACTATTAATTATTGGCATATTTAACTCGGGGATCGTATGCTTTGACATACCTCTATAAGTAATTTCATCCAAAAATACTACTTGTACTCAAATATAAATATGTGATACGTGATAAATTTTGATATATAAATATACATCCACCTGATCTAAAAAATTTGGATATATAATAGAACTTGATGGAAGTATTGTTGACGTACACAACAAGTTCTTTCAAGTACTAAATTGATAAATTGTAAAGTTTAAGTATCAAATCAATCAATTTCAAAGTTTCGATATCTAATTGTATATTTGTCAAAGTTCAAGTACTATTCATGATATTACCCTTAATTATTCAAATAATATGGTAATTGTTCGGTAGGGTTGCTACGGTTGGCCAATCACATGCAGCAAATGTACTAGTCAACCCAAGGAGAGTCTTGAGATGATGATATATGTACAGATATTGTAGAAAGAGACACGAGAGGAGGAATATGCAAAGTCAATTACTTAAGCGCGCGAGTGTAATAAATGATCAAATCAAGTATACTTTACCATTCTTAATTCATTCTTCGCTAAATAATTGTTTTGATCTTTCGAGGATATTTTAATAGAGTTTCTATGTTGATCTCAATCTTATAATACATAGTTACCTCCAAATGAGAAGAAAAGCTTTTTATTTATAGATGTTACATGTTAAAACTAACCAGTAGTGACATACGAATTGATATATAGTTAAAATCAAGTGTTGCTTGCAACTATTAGATTTCTTTTATGGATCGAATGAATGCTTATCGAATGGCTAGCATTCATCCCTTTTTTTTTTCTTGTGTGGGCATAGGCTTTGTTTGTAAGCCTGGAAGATAATAAGAACTTTTATAATATAAAAGAAGCTTAATCTTTTTTTTAAATGCTCATCTTAATATAAGAGTTTAAGGTCTATTTTAGTTCATATAAATCCTATTTCAGTCAAACAAAGTCTAAATTAGCCAAAAAAAAATATTTTTAGAGTTTTTTTTCTTTTTCTTTTTTGCACAAGAGAAAACTGAATAATGCTGAAAGTAGAATGAATTGATCCAATAATCCTTATTTGAAGTATACCAAGTAAGATCTCCCCAAGATATCATTTTTTAAACTCGGTCTTATAAACATTATCACCAGCCCAACATATCAATAATGGCTTTAAATTGGATCAAAAGCCTAATAACCAAAATGACCTTCTACATAGAAATATAGATACATATATCTATTGATGATGTTTTCTTTACTTACATTAATAAAATCCACTTTCCTTATCCGATAAGGGAATAACTAAAATTTAATTCGAGTAAATAAAAATTACAATACACAATTCTATTTTTTTAAAGTTGGCTATCTTCTAATTTAAAAATATTGTGGAAACGACATTAAAGTTCATAAAAAGTAACCTTAAAAAACCAAAAAATTTTCTTCTCTCTTCACATTATGTCACCAATTCTTCTTATTTTTACCCAAACCCCAAATTTAATGGGCCTTAAACTGAGTTTATCAGAATTAATTGAAAGGCCCATAGACTTCACGGCCCAATTAATATCATCATTTGCTCTCCAAGTGATTCTTTTCTCTCCATTGTACATTATACGTTGACTCAGAGTTTATTAAGAGTGATAAATTATCTAAGAAACCCAATCTTTTTTAATAAGATCGCTGTACTCCAGAGATTGATACCTTTCCTCTTTTTTTTTTTTTTTTTTTTTGTGATTATTAGTATGAAGATAGAATTCAAATCCGATTCATTTATAGAAAAATGCTACTACCATTAAAAAAATATGATAGTATATACTCTCTTTAGTGAAAAACTATTAGAAGCTTTTGTAAAACGTGAATGGTAGTCTCCTTAAAAATTACCTACTCTCACTACAATAAATCAAAATATTATTAGTAACCCACTACTCGAGTCCAATACATGTCTAAGCTTCTTATACAAAATAATTATTAATATACTATTTGGATGAAATTAATTACTAATTTCTTGTTGTAAAAACGCATTTAAAATCTAGATGTTCAATTTTACACAAAAATCGCACGAAAGAATTACAATTTAATGTTTGAGTACCGTTGCAATATCATGATTATTAATCGCGATATAAGTATTTCTACGGATATCGCCATTAATAATCACAATATTACTCTATATGTTCAAACAAGTATCACAATTTATAGTCGCGATATGCACGCATATATCGCGTTTTAAAGACACAATATACACACATATATCACATTTTAAAGACGCGATATACATACATTTATTATTCATCCGTATATCTTGTGATAAAAACATTTTTGATGTAGTAAATTGATAATTATTTTTATTTTGACATTCTTTAAGGAATTAATTTCAATTAGTGTCATAAACAAGAAATTAATTCCCACTACTCATGGCATGTTAATAACGATGATTTTTTTTTTAATTACTCAAGCAAAAGCACCATGAACTAATTTAACTTCACACGAGGAACAATAGCAATAGCATTTTCTAATTTCATTTTATATATATGAAAAGTAGACTGTTACTAGAGTGATTAATAATATATCATACATGCAACCTATATGACCTATTGACCTATATTAGAGTTTTGCCTTTTCATTTATTCGTTTGAATTGTCTATTTCTTATATGTGTCTGCATCTAAATTTTATGTATAAACGCATCCAATTTACAGTTATATTTTATCTGTATTTTATCTATTTGATGTTTTCATAAGAACTGTCATATGTTTTTCATCTATATGTATTTCTTGATGGATAATTTGTTAGAAAAAGTTTAAAAGTATCTGTTATCTGCTAGATGCTAAACGGAAATAGAATATGAAGAAGGATAATTTTTCTCCAAACGTAAATTTTTTTAAGAGAACCCATCCAAAACGATTTAGAAGTTTAAAGAGCCATACTAGCTTAGTCCATCTTAAGAGATATATATTGAACTCTAATGACAGTAATTATAGATCTAACTTGGATTATAAATATATGATTATAGTACACTAATGTTGTAATTTAACTAGACAAAATTAAGGAGGAGGATCTCACTCTTCTTCAAAATCCAAAAGGAAATCCGTCAGATTCTCAGAATCTTCTACAGCTTCATCCAAAGACATCCGATCCTTTTTGGGTTTCGTATCCTGCAATTTATATTAGGAGGAAAGGAAGAACACACCAACAAAACAAAACTCTTAGATGATTAAATTTCCGAGGACAGGATGGCGAGCAAAGCAAAGATATCATATGCCAATGGAGCATTATATGAATGTTTTATGTCATAAATAATAAGATTTCATATAGCTTCTTATATGTGAGAATGGAATCTGTTTGGTAAGAAACGGATCAAATATACACAACTAAAAGATGTCAAACAAATAATTTTACACATAAAAAGATTAAATAAACCAGATAGAGATCATATACAGATGACAAACAGATATAAATATAAATAAAAAATTACACTGCAACCACGTGAGCTATTTAGGGTGTCTTATGTTTTCGTGTTCCAAAGTGCATATAGGATGGAGAGAAAGGAAGGGTCTTATGGGGGTGAAGAATGAGCTTCGATAGCTTTGAAACCATTTCACTAGTCTTAACAGAAGATTGACACATCTCAGAGTTTTGAAACCATTTCACTAGTCTTAACTTCAGGAATGCCTGAGAATCCCAGTGAAATTTAAATCCAGCCAGGCCAAGATCAGCCACAGAGATTAGGGCAGGAAAGCTACCTCAGGAATCAGACAGGCTAAAATGCATACAGACAGCATGTCACAAAGTAATAAATATTATCGTTACCTTTTTCTTCTGAAGTTCAGGGTTGCTTTTTAAGACACTCCAATTGCGTGTTATTTTTTCTTCTTGTTCATCACCCTCAAGCTCGCTATCCTCGTCCTCATCCTGTGATCATAAGGGCCATGCAAATAGGAATAAGATGGCAAGTCCATGAGAAGCCAGGAGAGGGGGAGGGAAGTAAGAACACCAAGGAATGAAATGATAGTATTAAAGGAAATGATCAAATATCGATACACTAAACTCACGTCATTTTCACCAATATCAACTGCTTGGGCCATTGCTTCATCCACATCCGTCATCTGCTCATATAAAATGAATACTCAGATTATGAAATTCCAGTTGAAATGAAAAAAATAAATAAATAAATGAAGTGTAAGTTTGAGAAACCATCTTTGAATAAAGTAGAATTAACAGTCAATTAAGTTCAAAAAATAAAATGATTCCAACGATCTACACTTTAGGAGCTTGAGAAGTAGGAGGGCAGATAATTAAATGCATCAGGAAGACGTGGGGGTAGGGGCAGGGTTACAGAGAGAACACAGAAGACAAGGAACTTATTGAACAATAAGAAATTCCTTTCGTCATTGTGGATCTTAGATCATGTTAAGGTTCGTTTGCTATCATAAGGTCGAACTACTAATCTGTATTAAACACATTCAAATTTCTTCCTTTACTAATGTCTATTTTTTCTGTAATATTCACTCCCTGCGGCAGTGTCACCGTTTCACGTCCCTTATCCTTAGGCTGCTGGAAATCAAGCATTTTGATTGGTCAATGGGGTACTTTCTTTTTCTTTATACTCAACATTCATTTAAAAGTGCACCTATGCAAGTTCCAACTTTAAACCTTTTGCTCTTTGCTTTGCTACAAAAATGATCTTTGAGCATATTAGGATTTCTTTCTTAGTACAAGACACACCACTCCAACATTGCAGCAGAAAGCTAGACACTGTCAAGTATCAAGCTAGGATTTATAAGCAAAAAGGGGTGCACAAAATGGCAGGATGATGACACACAAAAGCACAGGCATCAGTAAACATCAGACTAAAAAAAAACCATCAAAATTTGGACTTGGATCCAGCAGATGGAGGGTGAAAGGAAGACTCTCAAGGGAAGGATCTGAGGAAAATAAGTGTAATGCCCAACCACAGCTGAGGTCTTGGACAAATGGTAACGTATTCCTGATCCTAGGAGACACTCCATATGATATGAGAGATACTGGTTAAATGATATTACCTCAACTTCTCAGTCTTCTCTTTTGCAAGAATCTTTTCAAGCTCTTCTCTCGTTATAATCTTGCCATGCTGATCAAAAGTAAGATTATTAGCATTCAACATAACAGCTAAACAATTCATCCAAAAAAACAACTTAACATCTAAACAAATTGGAAGGAAATTTGTAGCAATGTGAATAACAAAACTTCAATGATAGCAGGTACAACATTTGCCATTAGGTATAATAGCAGCTACAAGCATCAACTGGATATGGATTTTCTTCACATAAATACACGAAGAAACCCTTAAAAGACACCAAGGAGCACCAAAGCCGGTATGAAATTAAGCTACAGGCAATACCATCTTTGAAGCCAACATAATTTTGAAAATTAAAAAGGCGCTTTCCACTGTAAAAAAACTGAAACAAATACAGGAACCTGCCTCCAATTATAGACATCTGCAATTCTCTACCATTAAATAGTCATCTTTTTCTCCGAGTTCAAATTATCCAAAAATTGGAAGGGAGGATCATTCACTAAAATGTTTTTGGGTAAAATGTAAAATATTAATGCAACAAGATAAATATCACAAGCTTTTTGAATTTACAAATGATATTACATCTAATTGGTCCACCTGGCATATATTATCATGAATAAACAAGAAAAATCAAAAGGTAGGTGTCAAATAAGATGTAATTTTGTCTGCATGAATAATCTTTAACATTCCATTTGAAATTATAAGAAATAAATAAATAAGAAATACAGTGATAAGAGACATAAGGGATAATATATATCACAAACTTCAGAATCATAATCAGAGGGATTGCAAAAATTTTTTCTTTATATATTTTGATTTTGTGAAGGACTTCCATAAGAAAATTCTCATTGGAAATAATCTTTTGAGTATATCCGGCCTTTTATTTGATGAAATAACTATTTTGCTGCCGTAGATGTTTCATGCAACAAATGTGCCTAGGGTGTTAATGCCAACTACCAGAAATGGTTTAACTGTGGCAAATTGCATGAGGCATTGCTTTCAATTGCACCAAACCACAGTTGTAATAAAAGATGTCATTTCACACACACAACACCAAAGATGATTATTGGGTGTTGGAAATGGCATTGGCCAAGATAACACACAGCCACGAAATGCTGTGGTTTCTCCGAATTGACATGTAGTAATAACTGGTCAATAACAGCCAGAGATAGTCTCAGGTGATTGTTGAACAGTCACTTGCAACCATGTATTGTCAGTTGCAATTGAAGATGGGAGAAAAAAGTAACAATCATCATAATAAACAGTGAAAAAACATATACCATTTTAAAATAATATGTCAATTTCAGCAAAATAAACTGGTTTCATCAGAGTAGTTTTCCACTAACTTCACCATTTTATTTGGCAATATCATAGAATACAAACAATGTCCTCAAGGAACAAATTAATAATAACGGAAAAATGTGCAAACAACAAGAGTATACTTTGTACAAAATGTAAAAAGAGAGACAAATCAGCCTCCAGATTAAGGGTTAGCTCAGGCATTCACTCTATTGAATTTTTAAGAGAAGATATGCAAAGATGACATAACATACTAATCCACATAGGAATGGCACCATGATTACCTAATGCGTGCTATGAAATTACAGAAGCATTTTCATTGTAGCTGCCTATATGCATCAACCACTTTCCAAAATAGTGCCTTTAACTAGAGTAAGTGTGCCGTCAACGGACAAAAAGATGTCCTACATAAGATAGAGACAAAGAAAATAGGAATTTAACAAAAATCTACCTCTTTCAAATAATCCAACATCTCTGGTGTTGGTTCATGAAAATTTGGACCCCTGTAATCAACAATCAGATTGGGATCTTGGATGTAATTGATAGTTGGATAAACAGGATCCCCACCCCATACTGCAAAAACAATATTGTTGTAACAACTCAATTAAGATATACATACATATATATTATATACATGTATATATTCTCTTCCATGCCTTTAGTTACAGACTATAACTTACAGTGCAAATATGAATGCGAAGTTTGTTCAATTGATATTTTATGGCATGTGGCAATGAACGTTATGAGAAATGGCTATGTAGGAAAATCAAAATGTTCCAACATTTTCCTATTGATATCTACCTAAACTTTAAATGTTTGCTATTATGGTAGTTGAAGCATATCATGAATGAGTTCTTAAGTGGATTTTTCGATGCGCATGAGGATCCTCACCAATTTTTTTAACAATCGCACGCCATGACTTTTGGTCATTGTCGTATGCAATTTCTGTACACAGATATTACTCAAAAGGATAGTGCATGATAGTCACCATGAGGCACATTCTCGTTGCTCTTATTCTTTTCCTTAAATGTTCTTTTCCCATGTAGATGCTAAAAAAAAGTCGAAATATGCATGTGAGATCTATCAACTATACATTGAAAAAGCATTGCAGCTCAGCATCATAGATAGAATTGCATTGGCCTTGAACTGTGGCCATGCCCCTCAACTTTGAAATGCTTAGTATCTTTAAGGGGATTGATTTCTTGATAGCATTGAGATTTCAGTTCATGAGATGACGCTAAGTTAAACTGTGCATTTTACACCTTTCTAGTAGATGAAAAATGCAACCAACTTACAATGCAACGATAATTAAGACAAAAAGAATAAAACAATCAATGCATTCAAGCAATGATCAGATATAGTTCATGGAAAAACGAATATAATAAGCAAAGAAGCTTTAGGCTTTAAATATATACTTTGCTTTATTTGATCCTCCCGCATCCTCATTGCCAAAGGATCTCTCTTGATTCGAATGTCAGTTCCCATCATCATACGGAATTCTCTCTCGGTTTGGTGTGTAAACATTGCAATTAATTGCTTATTTTCATCTTCACCAGTCTCTTCAAAATGTTTTTGAATTGCTTCTTGTGAAGTGTCCCTTTTCCATGCTTTTACCCATTCAGAGTAGTATGCAATTGGGCCCATCGTTTCCAGCCTCTCTTGCTCAGCCAGAAGCCTACAGAGAAGATTGATCAAATGGTAAGCTGCTACTGATATTCAATCAATAGTATGTTAATGTATGACATGCATTTCATGGAGAGAAAGAAGAGGATAAGAGTCCTTTCATACTTATATTTCCTATTCTTTTGGAAATACAAAGGAGATGCTCTCTTTGCCTCAACCCAAACTAAAATCACAAGCCACAACCTCAACCATTTTGAGCACGCCAGATAATTACAGGATATCATAGGTCCATTAACCAGAGGGATCATATATTGATACCTGTGAAACCGAAACACAGACAGACAGCTCCTATTTATAAAAATGGGCTCCTATCGATAACAATCCTGATGTGATGTGGTATGCTTTGGTCTGGAACAAACAGCCAGCCCCACTCGTTCTTTTATCTTAAGGCTTCTAACAATGGATAACTTTGTACAATGGGGAATGATCACCATAAATTGGTGTCTTAAGTGTGGAAGTGAGGAAGAGTCCCACGATCTTTATTTTTGGAAGTGTGTTTTCACTGAGGAAATCTGGAGAAGGGTAAAGAATACTATGGTATCAGCAACACCAAACCTTCAAACATGAACTCTTTTATGGATTTGTTTGCCTCCAGCCATGGGACCTGAGTATTCAGTGAAAGAAAGCAGTAGCAGTGGAGTGTTACTATATCTGGAAAGAAATGAATCAATGCCATGTTGGAGATTTGGGATGCCTACAGATGCTGTTCTTAGAACCATTGTCTTCCAATTTGTAATTTTTGAGATGTTGCTTCCCACCATTTTGTTTGGAGATTCTCTCTTTTTTTTCCCATGGAGCACCTTAGAACCTTATAACCATTTAATCAATCTAGGTATCCTTTCATTTTCAATGCCTAGTTTGATATAATAGGATATTAGTTTGCTCCACATCCTACTTTTTTTTGTACAGTAACTAAAGCCACACTGCACCAGTACTTACTTCCAGACTTTCAACCATAATGAATTAGCCTTGATTTTTTACTTTCCCCTTCTTCTCTTTAAATGCATGATAATTATGAACTTAAGTAAAAGGCAAACCTCAAGCATGAATTATCATGTGACATTAGCCAATGCTTATGTTGAACTGCACAGTATACCTCTGTCTAACTGAAATCAAGTACAAGAACAAGTAATCCATATGTTAAGTTTGCACAATCAGATAAAAGTCTGATATACTCGCCAGATTAACAATCTGATGAAGCAATAGACATTTCCATGTCTTCGATATTTCTGGTAAACTTAATTTTCACCAGCCATGCATGCCGATGTGCAGGAAGCCATACTTAAATCATAACAATTCAATTCTGGAGCTAAAGATTTATTTCTTTGCATCAATTACAGCAAGAGACCTTACAGAGAAAAACGGATCAATATGCCTCAACTGTCTTATCGCATGTGGCAGTGTGCTATAAGCATGCTTGTAGCCACAGCTGGATCTTATCACAGAAGATAAGCATTTGGTGGTCATTTCTAGCAGCAACAGTTTATTGTATTTGATGAGCTTGGAATCAAGTTCGCCTTGTGCTGATGGGCAAATTTGGCCGTGGCTGCCCAGCCAAAGCTGACCTGTTTAAGACATGGTCTAGCCTCCTTGTGGGGCCCAAACTCAACCACTTGACCAAGCTGATCATCCACCCTTGAATCAACTCGAACTTCCTCAGTTTACTCACCGATTCAATTGCTCAGTTCAGCTACCTGCTGACCTTCAATCTGCTCCATTACCAAAAAACTCGGAACGTGGCTTAGTGTTTCAGATGCTGCTTCCCTAATAACCACCATGATCCTTGACGCTCATCATGATGCAACTCCACTCAATACAATGGTCTCAAATCACTCTTCTATAAATACTGTACTAGACATCTTCAACAATCACTAGTACCATCTAAGACAACACTCAAAGAGGCCACAACAGAGACCCCCTATGCCCACTAACTAGTGTTTGTTTTGTAAGATAAACTCAGTTTTGGCTTTGATCAGGCAACAACACCTTGGAAGCAATGTTCCTCAACCTTGGTCATTTGTCAATCATGTTGTTGCTTATTATAAGCTTAATTAGTAGTCTATGTCCATTGATGGTAGTACGTTTTTCCTCACTAATGAATTACGTTTATTTCCAAAAACATATATACATATAATATAAATATGTCCGGCTGAGAACCATTAGAGCATAACAAAGATATGATAAATACTTATTTATCTAAAGAAAGGAGAAAGAAGAAAGTGCACATTGGTTTAAACCATCTGCACCTCTCCTCCCATTTTATCCACAAAAAAGAAAAAGAAAATACATACCTCTCTTCCTTGAATATATGTCGTCTAGCTCTATATAACGACCTTTCTGCCTCAGTTGGTTCATCACCATGTAGCTTTATTTGTCCAGTTTCTGCCATTGCTTTTAGAAAAACCTGAAAAGGAGAAAAGACAACGCAATGAATATTCAATTTAAAAAGCTTGGATACCCAAAAATCAGACAGAACTTCTTTCCACTAACATGCCCTCTATTATGTGTAGATCAATGTGAACTTGTATATTTATCAATTAACAAGTGCATCACAAAGATATGAAAACAGAAAAGTATCCACAAGATCTAATATATATTGATCACTGCATTCATATTATACTAACCGTTTCGACATCAGGTCTCCTTTTTTGCCATTGAGACCATTGTTCCTGTTCTGACTTCCTCCAATTCCACCATAGCTCTTCACTACTTAGTGGCTCCTCTATAGGTTTCTTAATCTTTGGGTCAACAAAAGGGTGAGGACGCCCTAGCTTCTTGTCCAAAGCATATCCATCTCTCTTCCTCCTCCTCAGGTTCTGTCTGGTAAACAACATATTCAGATGAATCATCTTTAGGCTCTTCAGTAACATCATCTGAAGTTTCAGGCGTGCTTTGATTGTTAGAGACTACAGATAATCCTGACGATTGAGATGTAGCAGAAGGTTCCTCAGGATCACTCAACTCTGTGGTCATTTCAGAAGAATCAGAAGCTCCCACAGCCACCGACGTTCTATTTTTCTTCCTCCTGCTTCCAGGATTTTTCCCATAAGAAGGAGATCCTGATGACTTTCCAGTTGGTTCAGGAGCTCTTGCTGCCCTGACTCGATTAGCAGTACCTTCTGGCCAATACTCCTCTCCTGGAATACTAGTCCGAGCACCAGATGCCGGTTCAAGCTGTCCAGATGTAGAGTCCAGATAAATGTGATACGGTGGACGCTCAACTGAAATATCTTCAAAAGAATCATCCTTTCCACACTTCACAGAAAATCGGAGAGCAGGCTGTCTTGAGTTATTCAATCCACTGCTTAGTTTTATAATTGAAGCTGGCAATGAACCTAGAAATGATTTCTGAAGATTCAGACAATTAGAATACTGCCAATAACAGTATATGACATGAAAAGAAATGACTAATAGTACTGAAGTCCCTGTGGATACCAGGGATGCATACGGTATGGTTTGGTTCGGTTTGTACATCGAACCGAACCGCACCATATTTTATTATTCGGTTTTTCTTTTAAATTCGAACTTAACCATACAGTTCGGTTCGTAATTTTTTCAAACCGAAAAAAAAAACAGTTCGGTACAGTTCGATTTGCGGTTCAAACCATTTTTATTCATAAAATAAAAAATATATTCTATCGAAAAACTTCCATTATATATTTCTTATCACTAATGCAAATATAAATAATAATATTTTAAATTAATCATTTATCAAATAAACATGTAAAACTTATAGGAAGGAAATGATTCCATCCATTATAAAATTATAATTGTGTCTAGTCTCATTTTTTTTAAAATATCTCGAACTATAATGGTATATTAGACTTTATCTCAATATAAGACATAAAATTTAATTCGTTGTATGTTTTTAACTAACATATTACCAATTATATAAATCAATAAGTAATTAAATAATAGAAGTAGATTAATTAGTAAGACAAATGGAAAAAAAAAAATATGTAGGAGTTAGAATACTAGATGCTAAAATCCAAAATCTATCTTATTTGTAGACAACATAATAATTAAAACATATTATGAAAGGTCTAATTTTATTCTAATAAATAATACATATGTAAGTAACAAATCTTAAAAAATTAATCGTTTTTAAGATTTGTGACTTAAATATGCATCATTAATAAAATAATTAAGAGTAAAGACAATATGTTTAATTTTTTTTATTATATAAAACGGTTTGATTCATGACCACGAACCATTTGCTCTTTCCCGAATCGAACCGCGAACTAAGCCATTTCCAAAAAGAATCAAAATTTCAGTTTAATTCGGTTCGATCCGGTCTAGTTCGGTTCACGGTTCAATCGTTTTTTGCACAGTCCTAGTGGATACTATAACTGCAGATGACAAAGCTATTTACCCAGATCAGTGGATTTAAGAAAGGAAACATAAATATAGAATCAACATAAGAAAATATTATGAAATGTTAATATAACATGTCTCGCCTTCATAAAGAGGTTGGTCTCATCACAATTAAAACCCGTATGCTGAAGTCGGTAGCTAAATAGCAACTACATCAGGGCCAACACCATCCAAGACATTTTTTAGAGGAGAGATAATACACGGTGACAACTTTTATCACTAAAGCACGTTTATATGCTGTCGTGAAAAATTCATCAATGACCTTATAAAACAAGGACCACACACTCATTTAAAAGTCTAGAAACAAATGGTTTAACAACTGGAGAAAAGAAAGCTATGAGTCTCCTCTGTATGAAGCTGCTGCCAAGTAATGATATTTATACTAATTGTCAAAAAATGTCACTGAACTAGCAAAGTTCCAGAATATCATGTGACTGGTTCTCCATGTTAACTATCTCCTCCCAAGTCTACAGTATTTCCACGGTTCAGTGTATTCCATGGTTTCATTTTCTCTTCCCCTGATATTACTAAATCAAATGAGTTCAATAAATTAATGATCAGTCAAAAGATTCGCACAACATACAATGCATGATTGCTTGCTAAAACTGTTGATCCCGCATCTCAGAGTTGAAGAATGCAACTAATCTACAGATTCAACAATCAGGAATCATCCAAATATAAAGATCAAGCTTTTCAAAATTTGTATACCTAATTTAGAATTTGAAAAACTAGAAATCAAACAATCCATAGCAGAAGAAATTATAGAACCTGCATGCATATAAAAACCAGAAGAGTAATAAGGTTTTCTTTAGGATTATGCACCTGTAAACACTTGGAATTCAATCTTTTAAAACCGAAAGCACCATCATATTTACACATACCCCTAGGTCCTGCAGCTGCAACAGAGATGAACCATCTTCTTAAAAAAGAAAAGAATGCGATAAACGATGTAATAATGAAGCAAGAGATTCTCTTTTGTAAATGAAATATAAGAGAGTTTGATATAATAATAACAATAATAACAGCAGGGACAAGTTCGATAAATGAGTTGCTAAACTCCATTAAGCATTTCCATTTTCATGTATATACCATCTAGGAGTAATATGTTATATAAAACAAATTCAAGAACTGCACAAGGAAAAAAACTGTGCTGACAGCACAATGTCGCCTAGTTGTTGCTCATATAATTAATTCTTGGTATCCAATTCCTTCTCTCTACAAGTCATTGCACTCCCAAGGAAATGGGAGACATGGCTTGAATATATTGTTCTTATACTTCAGCATATCCAACCCAATTCAGTTTCTTGGAGATTATATTCGCCTCTTACACCACCATCTTCATCCAATATACCTTCCCTGCTCTACCTCTAAGCCACGTCTACCAACCTTAGAAAAGCAAAAAGCCTTTAAATTTACATCCTTATACCATTCTAAGACAACAACTCCATCAACTCAAATCACAGCTATTCACTTTTCATGTGAAAATACCAACCAAAACTCAAGTTCCACTTCTAGCAACAAGAAAACACTACTCGTCCAATTCGAGGCTGACATTTTAAACTACCATCTCTTTGACACCACATACATATACCGCAATGGTAACACAATTGTAGAACAATCTAATTTTCAATTTTGCTTCTTCTTTGCATGGTTCTAGTCATAACAAAAATCCGTCCATACTCTAATTGCCAGCTCTCATCCATGGAAAACTAAATCAGTTCTCCAAAGCAAGTCCAGTAGAGAAAAGAATCAAGAAACCTGTCTTTTTGTCTTCCTCTCAAGTGAATTGCGCCATCAAAACCGATACTTAAAAGTCACAGGCTGGACTTCTATATTATCCTGACCCAGTTTTTTTATTTTACTCCATATCAAATTCATAGAAGCTTTAATAGAAAACGTAAAACAAAGAGATTATATATACAGAGCCATTTTGATAAACTTGCCCAAGAACCAAAAACTGAACAAGATGAAACAAAAATGGAAGTTCGCACCTTTACATAACCATGAAGATGTTATATGCAAACCCACTTTAAGAACCTTGCAAAAAGGGACGGACAAAAAAAAAAAAAAAAAAACGAAGTGGAAGTGAAGCTTGCACCTTTACACAGCCATGGAGAATATAGAGACTCCATTGCAGAGTCCTACTTGGGACTTCGGAAATTTAACTGAACAAAACCCAGCTGATATGATTCTTGGTTCTTGTAGAACCAGAAATGTGTAAGAGCGAGCAAGAGGAGACACGACACTAAACAGTGTCTGTTTAGATTGAGTTCAGTTGTAGAGGTAAAAAGGATAATGTTTCAAAGGGGTTTAGTTATTTCCGGAGGCGGATGCAGGGCTTTGTGCGTCCTAATTTATTCTAAGTGGATTTTTTTTTTCCCCCAATTTACAGAGTCATAAAGAATATCATTTTTTTCATTCGGATATACTAGATTTCGAATTCATAAGGTTTAGAAAATATAAACTACGAAGTATGTCCGTTGAAGAGGGTGAAGTAAGTCCGCTATACCGGCAAATTACACAGGCAATTATTAAAAAATATTAATATTTTATAAAATAAGTTGAATAAGATATTAACATTACAGTATTAATGAAAAAATAATTTTAATTAAAAACTAATCTAAATGTTTATACTTAAATAAATTTAAAAAGACGTTGATGAAATCACCTTGCCAAACATCTAAAATATCGATACCTTAAACAAACTTACTCACAAATGCTAGATAGCTTCTATAGTAATTTATTCCCATTATATCTACTCTGATTTTGTCTTTAAAAGTGGATTTTTAATACTCATATATTATAAATTATCCTTAAAACATTTATATAACCATTATATTATTATGGTGATATGGATATAAAGATATGGTTAAAAAAACAATAATTATATTAAAATATTATTATTATTATTCTTCTTCTTTTGAGTTACATGTCTAAGGTTCCTATACAAAATAATTACTACTATACTATTTGGATGACATTAATTACCAATTTTCAATTGCAAAATCGCGTTTAAGAAACATGATATGCAATTTTATACAAAAACCGCTTGAAAGAATCGCTATTTAATGTTTGACTACAGTCGTAACATCGCATTGTTAATCGCAATATAAGTATTTTGTACGGATATCGCGATTAATAATCGCGATATTTCTCTGTACGTCAAATATATATCACGTTTTATAGTAGCGATATGCACGTGTATATCGTTTTTTAAAGACGCGGTATACGTATTTTTATTGTTCACTCGTATATCATGTGATAAAAATGGGAATTTTGATATAGTAAATTGGTAATTATTTTCATTTTGACCTCATTTAAGGAATTAATTTCAATTAGTATCCTAAACAAGAAATTAATTCTCTTTTTTTCCTTGATCATAATAAAGGAGAGTGATCTAATCTAGTCCACTCCACTATAAGACTAGTAATAATGCCATTAGATTTTTTTTTTTCTGTAATAATACCATTAGACTAAAGAAGCAAGTAAGATTTAATTAAAATATTTAAAAGTTAAAAGATATATATAAGCTATAAGTTCTTTATTACCCATGCAGCCCAAACCACATACTGTGGGTTCACTTCCCTTATCTAAATTATACCTTACTTGTCAGAAAGATAAAAAGCTCTCATGAATCTCTTGATCTTTTACTTCCTTATCAAGAGCGAAGGTTTTGTATAGGTATAATCCTCTCTCAAATTTTACTCTAACTTTACTATCTTTATCAAATCCTAATACCTTTCTTTTTTTTTATGTTTGTAATTTTTAGGTTGATTGTAGGGTGATACAACTAATTTTGAGCTTAACAACACTCTAACATGCGCAGTATTTAATAGCGGGTAATAGACGAATGATCCCCTTTTTCTTATATTTATATATTTTTTTTTCATCAGTGGCATTGTTTGTTAAGAAGTTAAACAATTCAACTGTCATATCGATTATCTACACAGCTATCGACATAGTCTCTGTGTCAAAAAAGTATACAACCAATTCTTCTTGCAGTAAATGTCTCTTGGTTTGGAAAAAAAGACTTTGTCCTCGAGATCATGAGATAAATAGATCTGAAAAACATTGTCCTTATGTTCCCATGAAGTTTCTTCTAGGGATAAACCATTCCACAATACTAATATTTGTTTAATGGGCACCTCATGTCTAGAGATCACTTGTGAATCAAGGGTAACGAATGGAGTCAACAGTGGTTAATTGTTAACAGCTTTCTTAGGTAAATCAAGAGAAAGAATAGCTACTCTATGAGCTCTTTTCATTAGGGAAACATGAAATACATCATGATTATGAGCATAATATGGAAGCTTGAGCCTATAGGCGTAGTTATCAATCTTTTACAAGACTTTAAGGGGTTTGAAATACCTTTTGAAAAGTTTATGTGTTCTCTCCAAAGCCACTGAAGTTTGTTTGTAAGGGTGTAACTTCACAAACATAAGATCCCTAAGTAAATATTCAATGTCTATCTATATAAGCCTTCATATGACTGTGAGCCTTTAAAAGATTACACGAAGTGTTTTCAAAATTTCATCTTATGCTAATAATGCATTATCATTAGCATCTAACTTGGTGACACCCCTAATATAAGATGCATTAGAAGGTGATTGTCCCACATACACCAAGTCAAATGGTGTTGCTTTAGTCCCCACATGCAAGAAAGTACTGTACGCATACTTTCTTTAAGGCAAATGAGTAGTGTAGATATTGTTGAATAATCGTATTCAAAACCTTGGTCTACCTTGTGGATAATGACACTATTGATTTTGAAGTTGAGTGTCGCTAAGATCCTTGCAAAACTTGCTCATGAAAATAACATCCTTTTCCGAAAAAATTGACTAGGGATATCAATAAAGGTTTACTTGTTAAAATCTAACATGAACATATCATTTATTGATTATGTGTATAGTTTTTAGATAAAATAAACATAACACGTGGTGTACGATCTTAAAAATTGAACAATGTTAAGATGAAATTTAGAAGTTCAAAAATCTTGTGAAAAGGAAAAAAAAAATACTATAATAAATAATTATGAAAATGCTACTAATTAGAAAATAAAGTCAAATTTAGACAACTCACTAGCTCGTCTATTCAAAAAACGAATTAATATATGACCTTATCTTTTTGAAAGATGGGATTGGTGTCATATGCCAAAATCGTCTCCTGAAGAAACCACCCGCTTATATATTGAAGGCAGGGGTAGGATTACAATTTTGACCTTAGCTCGTTTAGACTCAAAAAAGTTTAATTTTCCTTTTAATTTTCTTAAAAAAGAAAAAATTGATATATATGTATATTATAGATAATGACATAAAAGTAGAAGTAGTTTACTAGTTAGGTGCTTTGTTTTCCATCCCATGAGTATATTTTTCTTTTTTTTTAACATGTATTTATTATTTACCATAAAATTATATTTAAATAAATTCATGTGAACAACTATTTTTTTTTATTTATAGTACGCCACAAATAACAATCATATTGTATATATTACAAATGTTTCGATTTTATCACATATAGTATTATTTTACAATAACTAATGAAATTAAATTAATTTATCATAAAATTATATTTAACTAAATAAGTTATTGTAAACAATTTTTTTATTTGTAATACACCACATATAATAATTATATTATTCATATTACAAATGTTATGATTTTATAGCATAAAGCATTTTTAAATAACACTAGTTATGCCATGTATCAACTCTACTTTTTTAATGATAATTAATTTTCAAATAATATATATGTATTTATAGTATCTTATTAAATGTACCAAATACCCTTCATTTTTTATTGAATGATTTTTTTCACACCTATCAATTTGGCAAATATGATAGTAAAATCATTAATGAAATTCTTATGCATATATAAGATGAATATAATTGAAATAGCAAGTCGATACATATAGATAATTCTAATATTAATTTAGTTAAAATTTACCTCCCTCCTCTCCCTCCCGTCGTATCATCATGTGTCCGCCCTTAATTGATAGGGAGTAGATTTTGATGTGATTGAATGCCTTACTCACCTCCTATTTCAATGCAAAGGAGCCTTTGATCATCAGGTCTCCAAACAGGTGCGATTTTCTCAATTTTATTTGTCTTCTTTCATTTTCACATTGTCACACCCCGAGGGGTAGCTTAGTAATATCAAGTTATTGTAAATCTTAATTGATGTTCTTAACAAGTAATATGAACACCAATATAGAAGACAATCACTTGTACCACTAAATTACTCTAAAGGAAATGACACAAAAAACATGATCGATGTTGCTTTGATAAGAAATACGAATATATATAAATAATATAGAAAATAAAGTAGTACTATTCATCATTATTAATTACTACTTATTACAGACTAAGTATTTTGATGATAATAATGACAAAAGATATTAAACTAATAAATTATATCATGAACTTTAAGCTTTTCCCCTTCCAGCCCTAATCTTTAGCTTTAAGACTCGTACCCGGACAAAGGCCCAATTCGGCACAAGCCATGGACTGTCTTGAAACCTAAAATGTCTATAACGGTGTGAGTGAAATCACAGCTTAGTGAAGTAATCAGACTTTATTCCACATCATACAATCACAAGCAAATTTGATTATCGAGCATATGTAATGCAACACTCAATCATATGTAACAATACAAGTTTGAATAACTGGAATTCAAATAGGGTGTAGATTTATGCCTTCACACCAGAGTTATCAGTAACCAGCACTAGTTGACCAAGCCCGAGAGAAACTAAGAACCAAGGAAAGAGAGAATTTATATGCATGCATTTAAAAATAATTTAAATTATCTCTACTTACTCTTGGAAAACTTAGAACTCTATTAAGTGTTAACTATTTCATATTGATCCCATAAGCAACGTTCCTTCAGGTGCTAAGTAGTTCTCATGGAACCAAACATATCTATGAAAACTTAGCATAAAACTAGGAAATTCACATATAGAAGTATCAATTGAATCCATAGGTTCGAAATGTTAACACATAGTAGGGTAACCTCAAAATAATGCAATTTATGCAATGCATGATAATTTATTATAAAGTTAATATTTTTAGTCTGGTTATTAAAATTGTCACTTCAATCACAAATACTTATCAATTTATCAAACAAATATTACAATCCAAGGATTTCCACTTTTATGATGATAATTCAACAACCAATACAAAACACCATACAACATGCACTCTTGTATCCCCATACATAATTCCATTTTCATTGTCTTTTATTTTGGTACACTATATTACAAACACATATAATGAAATAAATCTGAATTACTCACCAGTTCATCTTTAACCTAATCGTCGTAATAATCTTCTGGCAAGTCAGAGAACAGATCTACCTCTCCTATAATAAACTAATAGTAATCATATTATGGTAAAGATAATTAGATATGTATTCACAGTTGTGGCTAGGTGTCATAAATTTATATTTTACTGTATTTATTGCTATTTTCTCATTTCTATCCTATTTTAACACTTAAATAGTTATTTTAAAGCTTATGAAAATTACTTTATCATGCTTCTATTTATTTGACTAATTTAATTCGTATAAAATTAAATTTTCTAGAAAAATGCTTTTAAATGACTTTAAATCTAACTACTTAATCTTAAACTGGACGTAATATATTCATTTTAATTCCATTTTAAGCATATGAATAGTCATTAAAAAGTTCTTTTATGTACTTTTTATAATCTACTTAAATTTACAAATTAAAAAAATATTTTATTTCCTTTTTAAAACTGTGGACTACATAGGTATATTTATATATTATATTTTCATATAATTCCTTTTTCTAATTATTTATATAAGTTTCCATATTCCATCATCACATACTTGCTATTTTCTAAAGGAAAATATTTAAAGGTATATATACTTTATTATTTCAATGATTTATTTTTCTTTATTATTAATTAATCTTTTAATCATTTTTGTCTATTTATGTGAGACAAGAGGCATAGGCTTTTGTATTTGAAATAAAGTGATGATCTATTGTTCCTCTTGGGACCACACACATGTATGTATGCATATAGGTTCTTGTTTTGATTTTTATGTCTAAAGCTCATAAATCATTACTAAATGGTAACTCGATAAAAGCTAATATGTTTTTTTAATATAAGTCACGATCATGGTCTTATATTCTAAATTTCACCTAACATAACTAACACAGATATAGATATTCTTTCTTATCCTTTTTATAGTTGCCTTTAAAAAATCTATAGTATGCTTTAACAACTTGATGATTTATAATAATATTAATTTTTTTCTTTATCTAGTTAAAGTTTCTAAAATTATTATTTAAAGTACTAAACTATTTATATCAAATTTTCTCTTAGTCTTTTACTAAAAGCAAAGGGTTAAAGTAACTTACCTTGATCTTGTAGAAAATACAAGATATATTCCCTTTTTATACCACTTCTAAAGAAAGAAAACGACATAATTAAATTCTATATTTTAAATAACTTAATTGATAGTGCAAGTTAGAGAATTTACTTACCTTTTACACATGATTTTGTAAATATTTGCTATTCTTTTTGTCCTAGAAGCTTTCTAAGAGTCTGGAAAGTTTGTCTTGATTTGTTTTGAAAAGTAAATGAAGTAAAAATGAGAGCACATGGATAATGGGTTTCACGCCACTTTTGGAAAGTTATGTAGTAAATTTGCTTTAGTTAAAGTGAGTGACAATGAAAGTATGTGTGGCATATATTTATCAGCAAGAAAAGGAGAAATTTGAGGAGAAAATGAGAAGAAATCTACACCATTCATCAATAAGGCTAACTATTTATCCTAAGGCTAAGACTATAAAAGATAAGAGATAAGATAAGCTTATATTTATTACTCTTAAGTCTTGGTCTTCTCTATTTCTATATATGTGCATATATATATTTAATTCTATTTGTTGGTCAAAAGAAGATTCAAAGAAGAATCCTTCCCTTGGAGAATATGGTGGAGATCAAATTTGAGCAAAATAGATAATTATATACGCATATACATATACATATACTTATAAATATACATGCAAACTACCAGAATTTGCTAATGATTGCTTTACTTGACTAAGAAGAAGGAGAAATTACACTTAAATTTCGGAGCATCAATCCCACAATTGCCTCCATTGATTTTATATTGATTATTTCATCTTATTTTAATTTTTAAGGTTACACAATTAAAATTTTATAGAGTTTATACTTATCCGATTAAAGTTTTATATAATTTAAAGTATCAAAATTAATGTTGGTAAATAAAATTGAAAATATTCATATTGAAAGCTAGGCGTTTTGATTATTTAAAATACCCCATTTATAGTCTTAAATTATATTATAAAGTTTTAATTTTATGCGATTGAATAAAATTGAGTTTTGAGTTTATGCAATTAAAAATTTATATTTATATAGTTAAATATTGAAATTTACACTTACCTATTCAACAAAAAGAAAAATTTAAGACTATATAATTAAATATAGAAATTTAAGCTTATGCGATAATATTAGAATTTAAACTTATGCTTTCAAATTACATTTGAACTTATACGATTAAAGTTATAGAGGCCTAAAATTTAAATTATATATAAATTTATAACTATCATATTCTTAAATTACTATTTCTAATGGAAATTTCTAAAGAATGAAAAATTCATGGAGTTTACACACATGCCCTATCCAATTTAAATTTTGCCAACTTCTTCAATAAACAAGTCATTTAGGAACCATATAAAGGTGTTATGCATGATTTGCTAGCATACTATCAAGCAAGTAATGATATATGGCATGCTTATGTGCCTTTGGTGTACTTCCATTTTTTGGAGCATTACTTTTTAAATCGGATGCTATGACAGTCAATAGGTTATGGGGGTCCTCGTCTCCATTATTGATATGAGAGCCCTCGATAAGATAAACTGTGTAGGTGTATCGAGTGGAATTAGGCAATGGAGTATAATAAGTGGATAACCAAGTCGGATATTCGGCAAGACTAAATAGTGGAGCTGTCGGATATTCTTGTTGGAATTTCTTCAAACCATCTATCATGGTACTAAGGGATTACTTGATCGTGGCTTGATTGTATAGGTGTTATAATATGCTATATGGTAAGTTCAATGTGGAGCTATAAAGTTATTTTTCTATGATTTATGCATTATCCTTTAATATTGTTATTTGTGGTCCATTGTAGACTAATTTCATTTACTGAGTGTCTAGCACACTACCCACTGATATTGGATCTACGACACAAGAGGTTATTCGTGTGGTGGATGAGTTCATGGGCAATATCCTTCAAGAGCTAGCACTAGCACTTGCTTAGTTCGATGATGATAGTGGTGATGATGCCTTACTACCTTAGCCGATGTAAGTAGGTAAGTGCAAGCCACAAAGACAAAGGTAGGTAGGTCGTGTTAATGTATCTCGAGATGAAATACCTCGAATTTTACCAACCTAATTTAAGAATGTAATAATTAAATACTATGAAAATGCAGGTAATTTTGAATCTTATTTTAAATTTAACCTAATAATTGAATTTAGATAGTTTAGTTAAATTGAATTTAATGATGACATAATATAATTAGAAAATTTAATATAATTGGATTAGTAAATAGATTTAATCGAAATTAGAAATTCCAATACCACAAATACCCACTTCAACTTATCAAATTACTTCAATTTCCTTTCTGCAATATATCAAGCTATTCAATTCCTTTCAATTATCGACTTGTAACCAATTTCTCAAGTTAAATCATCTAAATTCCTAATTTATTAAAATAAAACCTTAATCTAAATTTCGATTAGACTTGGGTCAATAACTCACTAACTACATACCTAAGGTTATAAAAATCAAGTGTAGTAAGAACCGAAAAATTTTTAGGGTCTATTAGATAGTAAACGATAATTTAAAGATGAATCATTAGGGTTGAAAAATACGCGATAAAAATAAAAACTGATTAATATCTACCAAACTAGAGTTCAAATAAAAATTCTGAATGCGTACCCATGAAATTTAGAATTTTCTGAGTCTTGTGAGCACAATACCCTAATTTGACCTATTGAGACTACAAACCTTAATTGTATAGTGAAAATTTTGATAATTTAACATAATTAGGAATAATAAAGGAATGTAATTGAAAATAGACACTCTAATGCTATAAATACCTAATCTAACCTATTAAGCAACATCGATTACTATTTCAACAAATTCAAATTGATCAAAACTTTCTCATTATCAAATGAACTTTATCCATCAAGTTTAATCATCTAAAACCATAAATATCCAATTTAGACATTTTAGCCTAAATTTCAACTCCTTAAATCCTATAAATTTAAATCTAAACAATTGTTTTCAAATACTAATTCCTAAGCCCCTAAAACCCTAAATTCAAATAAGATATTAATTTTTCTTTTATTAGACTTCATGGAATTAATTTCTAATATCAATTAGGTAGTTCTCTTTTTATTTCTTAATTTCCATTTCTAACTCCCTAAATCCCATAACCTAAAGGCTAATTCTTCTAAAACCCTAAGCCCAATTATTCAAAGATCAAGCCCATAAGCCCATCAATTTAAGCCTACAAGACCATACATTACCATACACCATCATACAAGTTATAAAACCCGAAATTTAAGAAAATATCAAGTGTGTGAAAAGACTAAAATAGCCTTAGCCAACTCTCGAAGATTCCTAACCCTAGGAAAAGACCAAAATACCCTTAAATATCTACGCAAGAAAATATCTTCCAATCCTAGAGAGTTCTAATGCACATAAAAAGACCAAAATGCCCTCAATTAATCAAGCAAAATGACCAAAAAGCCCCTAAACCTAATGGGAATTGCATAACATGAATTAATATAAATAGGATGCTTAGAAAACCCTAATTCTCGACCCATTTTCAGCAGCCCCATTCTCTCAAATTCTCTCTCAAAACACTCTAAAAAAATCTCCCCGAAAATACACAAAAACTCCTCCATCAACTAAGCACACAAGAAAAAGTATAGCCTAAGTCTATGCTTCTAAATTTCTCTTTTTTCCTCATAATCTAACCTTTATTTCAAAATTAAATCTTAGGTGAAACTAAAGACTAAGGACAAGGTAGAAGTTAGGAGAAATAAGCTTGAAGAAGCTTTATCAACCTTTGAATGGTAAAACTAGTAGTAGATGCAATTACTTTGTTGATTTTGCTAGTTCAAGAAGTAATTTTAATTAGTGTATTTAATTATGCTAATGATACATAAATTCATGTAAACTACTAAATGATAACTTAGATTTAAGTATAGATTAATATATGTATGCATAAAAACCAAAACAAGCATATATATAAATATGGGTTATACTAATTATTGATTTAGTAAAATTATTGCATATGTATGTGTACATGTGTGTGCTGAAACATGTATATATATGTGTATGAATATATTAGCTTGATATGTTTTGTTGAGGAAATATTTTCAAATAAAAATCATAAAGTATATGCATGTATATGTGTTTTGATATAAGCTGGAAAATTGGATAAATTTGTGTTGATAAGGATGATTTAAGCTATAATTTGCGATTTAAATTGTTAAATATAAATCTAAGTATATACTAAATAATAAAACATAGAATAAACGGGGAAAAGGAAAAAAATATTAATATTTTTAAAAATAATTACGAAAATGCCACTGGGATGAAAATAATCCCAGAAATAGGCAACACGGCATCGTCTCTTCAAGAGACGAGGTCGTAAGTGCCTGACCTCGTCTCTTCAAGAGACGAGGCCTTAATATATTGTGGCCTCGTCTTTTGAAGAGATGAGGCTACACCGCACATGACCTCGTCTCTTCAAGAGACGAGGCCATTAGTGACTGACCTCGTCTCTTGAAGACGAGGTCATTGACTTCGAATTCCCGCGCGCGTCTCTTCTTCCCCATTTCCCCCATTTCAATCCGACGCAGTAAACAGCAAACCCTAAATCCCAAATTGCAAATCGCGAATTCCCATCGATTTTTGGCGCACCAAATCCACAAATCGAGTGTAATCGCTCATCCCCGAGTTTTCCAAAGTTGATTGTGTAGCGTTTGGTTGTGTAGGAGGGTCAAAAAGAGGAGATTTGAAGCGAGACGACCGACGGCGAACGGCGAACTTTGAGGTTGGTTTTGCGTGTTTTCGTATTTTTTTTTAATCATTCATGCTGCATTGTTGAATTATGATTGTATGTGGTGTTAGCATAATTTTATAGCATGATTCGTACGCCGACCGTATGTTGCGTGGTTATTGATTAGCTAAGTGGCATGTAGGACTTGGGATTTGAGCTTAAGATGCTGTAAATTCTTTATTTGTTGATGAAATGATTAATTAGTTATATGGATGAATTATTAAAAGAAATAAGTACGTGGGATGGACTTATGATGTTGGTTGATGATTCAAAGTTGAAATTGATGAAAAGTATGTTGGATATGTATTTATGTTGTGTGGTGTGATTTAAATGGGGAAAAATAAAGTGTTTTAAATCTAAAACTTTAAATGGTGTTAATGGGGTAATAAAAGTAGTCTTATGAAGTTTGATTGCGTATTAAATTTATCAATTCAAAGTTTAGGTTACAAATTCAATTTTTGTGTAAAGTTCAGGTACCTAATTTGACACTTATCCTTTTATTTTGGTTGGTTTATATATTTATATATCTTCTATTTTAAGATTTAAGTTATAAAAAATGAGTTAAGAAAAGACCTTTATTATTTTTTGCTATAAGTATTCTAAAAAGTCAGGTTTAAAATGCAAAATATGAAAACATAAGTCCTAACCAATTCGTTACTTTCATATCTACCTTTTAACCCCGATAGGCTTCAAAGGTAGCTATGAAAGTAACAAATTGGTTACAGGACTATTGTAATAATAGAAAATCATGAATTATACTCATGTATATTAATTTATGATCCTGTTCAAAAGTATCGAATAAAAGTTTACCTCGGTCTCTCTGTAGATTATCAATAATAGACACTCTTCTCATCTACCATGACTTCAACAAAGTTTTTTGGTAATCTCTTTAATATCTACAATTGTCTCCTCTATAACTTCCCCATATTCTTCTTAATAATGATTTATTGTATGAGTCTTTATTTCTTTAGATATATGCTTATGCTCATTCTTAGTAGATGATTCAAAAACCTTTGATTTAAGTTTCTCTTCTTTAATAAAGATTCACCTCTCATCTCACTGATTTTGTACAAAAGCCTTAACTACCTGCTCTAGATCCTTCATGATTGACTTAAGAGATAAAGAATAGACTAAAAATCATGGCTCTTTATAGTAATTAATGTTATTTAATGATTTGTAACATATATAGCAATTTAACTTCATTGACTCACCCAAACATATATCAACAATGTCACATAAAACTTCATCCTTGTATTGAGTTATGAAAGAAAAAAGGCTTCCTTCACTTGTTTTGTTATTCACATAGGACCTTAGCATTGGTATGGCGGTTTAATATGGCATGGAAAAATGCGATGAAAAAGCAAATATTTGTAAGAAGCAGAAGAGATTATAAAATTAAATTTCAACTTTGAAAGTGGAGGTGCAGGTCTAGGAGTTATGTTAAATGTTACGAGGAATGCAATTGATAAGTGTGATTTTTTGAATTTGATACGTGGAAGCTAATTTTGATGAGATGGCAGGATTTGTGAGGAAATGGATAAAGCGAAGTTCGTACTGTACGCTCATGGGAATATTGTGCAAGGGGATGATGGTTTTGGTTATGATAAGCGGCCTGTTGCTATGGTCAGTGTTAGCAGGAATGCAAGATATGAGCAAATAGTGGAGATTATTTGCAATAGACTGAAAGTAAATAGGTGTACACATCGGGTGGAGCTATATCATAGGTAGTAATTGGAGATAGGACGCTACGTTATGATATTATTCCAGTGACCGATGATGATGCGGCACAAGAGATGTTGCTATACACAGAAGGCTCAGTGGCTGTTTATGTGCAGATTTTTGAAATTGAATTATCACAGCACCTGCAGGGGAAATGGGCAATGATAGAAATATTGGAAGCCAGGGGTTTGTAGACTCCAACTCTACTCCAGTTCAGACAATGGGCAGTGCACAAGTAGAATTAGGTCACTTTGAATTTTCTGTACCTACATCAATAGGTGGTGATGATATGGATGCTGGGCAAGACTCATCGGCAAGTGAATCCAGCGAAGACTATGACGATGATGAAAATGTTAATGTTGAAGTAATTGCACAACAATATGCATTGCCCGAGGTACAACGAAGGGGCAATAGGTGGGACCGTTTTATTGCTCCTACTGACGTTGATGCAGTAGGGAGCTCAGCGGCAGTTCCGTTTTTCAGTGCTGAAGTTGGTAGTACTTACGCAGCATATGATGATGAGCAGGAAATGAGTGCTGGGAATTGGAGCTTCAGTGATGAATTCAAGGTCGGGATGCGTTTTGAGACCAAAGATCATCTCATACGGGCAGTTAAAATGTGGCACATAACGAACCATTACAACTTCAAGGTAGTGGATTCGGACCCAAGAGCATGGTCAGTTAAGTGTACTGATATCCACAACAGAGGTTGTAAGTGGAGACTAAGAGGCAGCTATAAGAAACATGGTGGGTGGTTTCACATCACTAAATATGAAGGACCTCACACTTGCTTGGATGAAATCACTGGACAGGATCACTCTCAGTTGGACTCCACCAGCTTGTCCAGGGCCATAATATTGGAGATCCGCAATTCTCCAGACGTGAGGGCGAAGGATCTCCAAACGAATATATTAAAACAATTCGGGTATAATGTTCATATGAAGAGAATTCGTGAGGCAAAAAGAAAGGCCATTGAGCAGGTGTATGGAAGTTGGGAGTCATCTTATGTGGAGCTTCCGCATCTACTTAATGCAATTACTGAGGCAAATCCGGGAACAAAGGTTGAGTGGCAAACTCAAGATTCAAATACTGCCGGCCACGTATTCCTAGATAAGCTATTTTGGGCATTTGGTCCTTGCATTGAGGCGTTCAACTACTGCAGGTATGTATTGTAATTATTGTTAAATTTTGTTGTAGGTTATTGATATTCACTGACTAAGTTACACATGTTAAATCGTTGCAGACCTGTGATCACAGTTGATGGCACCTTCCTGTATGGCAAGTACAAGCACAAATTGCTTATTGCAGTGGCAATGGATGGGGCCAATCATATAGTACCGTTGGCCTATGCCCTTGTGGAAGAGGAAAAGGCGGATACATGGAGTTGGTTCCTTGCAAAAGTGCTGGAACATGTCGTCAAAGACCGTTCAAATATTTGCTTGATATCGGACCGGCATGCCGGTATCAGGAGTGCGGTCGAAGGTGAGAATGCGGTGTGGCCTAGGGGGTGGCCTTGGCGTTGGTGTATCCGTCATGTTGCAAGCAACTTCAATTCGAAGGCAAAAAGTAAGGAATGTAAGGAAATTGTTAAAAGAGCTGCCTATCAAACCCAGAGTCGCAAGTTTCACGGATATTTCAATGCTGCACTTCAAAGCAATCCTTGGACAGCACGATATTTTCGTGAGTTGCCCCATGCATGTGGACTTTATCTCACGATGAAGGTGTCAGATTTGGCCTAGGCACAACAAACATGGCAGAGAGTTACAATTCAGTTATAAAAGACGCCAGGTGCTTACCTGTGGCTGCATTGGTAAAGAAAACCTTCTACAACTGCAACTCCATATTTAATAAGCAAAGGCGTGAAGCAAGCGATGCCATGAGTATGGGTAAGTTACTCACAGAATATGCGAATAAGTTTGAGCGATGGAACAACATATCCAGTTCCCATAGAGTTACTTGTTTCGATTACCAAGAACGGATATACGAGGTCATATCAAGCCCCCCCTGCTGATTCCACGAGATTAACATGAGGGACGTTCCGAGTGGAACTGGTAGTCCGAGCACGCTAGGTGGATTGCTGAGTGGGATGCTCGGCGTGATTGCATTGTACAGATGCCAGATTTGCCGGCTGGGACATCTGACGATTACTTCCAGTGGTATCATGCGATCACCCGACGCTGGATCGGTCGTACGGGAGCTATCATGCGATACATGGTAAGATCACTATCTCTGTAAGCTTTATCTCTACTTTTACTGACTTGTACTGACTTATAACCTACTAACTGATATAAATATTTGCTATTACTCGCAGGCTGATTTCATTTCTAGCGTCCCAAACATGCCCCCAGAGCTCACTGCATCCACTGCACGAGATGTCTGTCGTGTAGTGGATGAGTTTATGGGGTTGAACTTCAATGATCCAGTACCACTAGCTCCACCAGCAGCAGCAGCACAGGGTGACCCACAGCCTCATACCCTACAGAGACGACATCCTCCTAGAGAGAGTCGTGGGTGGGGACGGGGACAGGGTCTGGGACGAGCTCGGGCTCCAGGTATACAGATCAGAGATGAGCCTGAGCCGTCCGACCTACCTCCATTCGATGAGTCTGGTCCTTCCCAGGTCATTCATGACGGGGCTGGCCCGTCATCCACTTCTTACGATATGATGGACACCCCCATGCCAGACCTGTCATCCAGTGACTTCCACACTCCCTTGGCTCCATAGAAGAGGACATCATCGCCATCTCATGATATGGGGGAGGGCCTTACACAGGTCGAGCCAGACCCTGTCCCATTCCATCAGTATTGTGCTGCTATGGGAGAGGAGCCCGCTCCAGTTACAGAGACTAGCCCATATTCACCGCATCCTCATCATCAACGTACCCCATTCCCGAGGACATACGTGAGGCGGGGTAGAGGCCGCACGAGAGGAGCAGGGACACACAGCAGTAGTAGGACTAGTGGACGATAGATAGATTTTCTTCTTTTTATTTTTTTTTTTGTATGTAGCTTCTTATTTCCTTGTATTATTCTTGTATGTATAGATCGTACTCATTTTCTCCTATACTTTTTATTAGAACAATCACTCTACATTTCATTCTATTTCATTTCCTATTATGTATTATGACTCTACGAATACTCATATTTTCATTGCACTGTGTATGATTGGGATCGGAAATGTGAGTTTCGATTGAGCTTGGAAACACTGTAGTTTGTTAGTTTTTTTGCCATGGTCAAGGATGGTTAATGGCTTCTATGGCTGTTTATATTTGTATTTAACAGGTTTTTACAGGTTTTTTTATGTAAATTTTTGCTTTTTCAAGATATATAATAGGATTTGGCTGATTTTAGCTTGGCTTCGTCTGTTCAAGAGACGAGGCCAACTATGGAACACGGCCTCGTCTCTTGAAGAGACGAGGTCAGGCACTTACGACCTCGTCTCTTGAAGAGACGAGGCCGTGTTGCCTATTTCTGGGATTATTTTCATCCCAATGGCATTTTCGTAATTATTTTTAAAAATATTAATATTTTTTTCCTTTTCCCAAATAAACGTGTTTTAGATGATTTAAATATACTGAAAAATCAATTTCTATGCATATATATCAGTTTGGATAGTTTGGATTATCAAATTTAAATAAAATACTCAATGAATTTATTTTTGAATGAAATTTATAAAAGTGATAGTTTAACATGTCTATATACAAACTGTAAATTTTCGTAATTTTTGAAAGACATTTACTATTTTTAAAATTTAAATTTCAAAATAAAAAAGGGCAAAAACAGTGTTTCGGCCAGCAATGGTGGCGTGAATTCATATGGCCGAACCGATGGCTTCTTCTTCTTCTTTTTGCCTGAAATTACAACGGTTTAAAAGCTTAAAATGTCTACTTTAATTTGGTGTAAAGAACCGAACAAGAACCGGTCAGGTTAATGGTCAAATCCGATCGGTCGTCGCTGTCTATGCTCTGTTCTTGACAGTTTTGAATCAATTAAAATTAAAACCATAATTAAATAATTATTTTAGACCAAATGAACTTATAAACATGTAAATATATGTGTTGAGAAGTTTACATAAAAATTTTAGCTCAAGAACCCAAGTTTAAGATAGTAAACCGATTTATTAAAGATAGAGTGCATACTGGTTTTCTATAAGAAATGAAACATTGGAATTTAAGGTAAATTATTTCTAATCAAATAAATATAAATAATGTGTTCGAATATTAAAATACTAATTTTAAGATAGATAATTAATGATTTTGATTATAGGAATTTATTTAATAAAATAGGAATAGATATGATCTTTTAGCATAATATAAACATAATAGTAAACTTGTTTAGATTCCATAACCTATTTAGATGTAAAAATATATTATAAATGATATAAATAAATAATTATATTTTAAATGAGTTATTTTACTTAATAAAAAGTTTATTAGATTGATTATAGGATATGATATTGAAATTACCATTTTAGGAACCTAATTACCATAAAATTGGTTTAGTATACTAAGTTGAATATAGAATGAATTTGAATGATTAATTCTATTTCGACTTGGCTAAATTAAGCTAATGTAGATTTATTAACTAGTATTGGTTTGTAAATTCTTCAAAGACCAACAATTTATACTTATTTGTTAATCTAACTAGTAAACTATTATATGATCAGAATAACTGGTTAATGGCTTGAAGATAATTATAATATGATAGACCATGAATAATAAGAGGAGTATGTTGTTTCAAATGTATATTTGCTAGAAAACTAAGTAGTTAATACTAGTTTGATATAAGTTGATAATTGATTCAAATGCTTATATGAATTAATCTTTGAAGTATATATTTGTTAAGAGTCTACATTCTGCTTTATCTTCTGGTCTATCTTCTGATTGTTCAGAGCACAGATTTTGTACCAAGTACACAGTAACTTGTGTGTTGCTTACTAGGATAAGCATTATAAATCAATTAATATTTAAAGATGGCCTTAATAATTGCTTACTGCTTGTGCGTAGTTGTTTAACTCGGTTCGAGGGTCGACATCCTTGCCAAGTGATGTCAGCATGGTAGTTTGGCGCCTAGGCCACCCCCTATCATTGACATTGAACAAATGATAGTTACAAGTGGCTCGACGGGTAGCTGATGGGGGAGACAATATCGAGTAACGTTTATTCATATTGGAAAGAAGTTATGTTAAGCAATTTAATATATGGGCTCTGTTACTTTGCTTAATTACAATGGACTAATATGGATAGAGATGTGTAATGGTTGTGCCCCCTAAATGAAGCTATTTACTAGATAATCCTATAGGGGATATAGGTATTCGGGCTGCCTATCTCAACCCTCTGAGTAGTTGCTGCTACTCAGGACTCCTAGGTTCCTAGCGTGTTGCCGAAGTGTGAGTGCTTCACTGTTATTTGTCGCACTTTAATTTAAAGATATAAATTATTGGTTGTTGCATTGCATATAAAATAGGTGTGTGTGCCCATCTCACGTGTGCTTATGTTGTTGTCGTACTAGGCTTCGGCTCATTCCTTTCTTTTTCAGGTGATGATTTGGATGCTTGTGATTATTGGGTATGGGACGACTCTAAAGAAGCTTGTTAATGAGTTAAGTGTCTAGGAACGTTGAACTGTTTATAGCAAAAGTTATTAATCATCTTTTCAAACTTATAAATTGATGAGGGCATATCTATGATCCTATGGTTGTATCTTGAGATACTAGACACTGTGTACCTTGAGATACCTGATGGTATGATATTTATTTATAAAGGTTTGTCTACTCATAAAAGTTTCCTATTTGAAAATCATTTTGAAAAATTTATTTTATTATATATAATGGTCTACTCAAGAAAGTAGCTTATTAGAAAATCATTTTAAAGAAATGTATTTCTCTTCTGTTGCAACTCTAGTTGTTTTCAAAATCCAATTCAACGATTTTAGAATCTAAAATTTGTTTAGCAACGATCACGATAAACTATAAATTAGGTCCGCCTTAATGTATAATGCGTAAGTGTTATACGTGGCGGCTGGCACGCCTTGAACCAAATTCGAGGCGTGACACGAGATATTAAGGATGAGCCATCTCCGATCGCTATTTTAATAAGAGAGTCTAGTCCTTCATTATCATCATCATCATCATATATGGATCCTCTAGAGACCCTGTTGGTCCCAAAAGAATAATCAAGAGAGGAGTGAATTAGTTATAAATAAAAGTTTACTTTTCAAAATTTCAAACAAATTCACACCACTTGGTTACTCAACTTTAATGGCTTTAAAACTTTCTTTAAAACAATAAACTTAATAACTAATATCTTTGAAAAAAGTTCAAATCAAAAGAATTTACTCAAATCCTCAAAAGATCAAATAATAATTTCAAAGTTAAACTCCTAGTTTTACTCTCTGCTTAAGAAAAGATATTCTAGTTACTCGCTAAATTACTTTTTGAGCATATAACACAGCTAAGAAAAACAATTAAATATACACGAAATAAAGAGAGATAAGAGAGTAGAGAGTGTAAAATCGATTTATAGAGGTTCCACCTTAAGCGTCAGTCCTCTTTTTCAGCTTCAAGCCAGGGACCAGGTATTCCAGACCTGTATGTTCCACTATCCAATCAACAATCAATGAGTTACAATTTTCTTTGCCAAAGCACTTGGCTGCAATGTATTCAGCTTAATTCTCCAAGCTTCTCCTTAAGCTAACAATCAATCTACTGAGTCTACTTGTAACTCTCAATCTCACACAAAGTATAAATCAAAATCAAGTGAGGAATAAAGAGTAAAATTTCCTCTCAAATTCGGTATAAAGAAAACAATATCGAATAAAATATTTGGCTCGATGAAATTCGCAGCTTTCTATGCTTGTTCTTTTTCGCTCAGATGATGTATTTTAATCTTGTTTGTTATATATATTCTTCATTCCCAACAGCTAAGAAAAGATAGACTTTGTTCTTGATATATTTTGAAAATTCTGTAACGAAAACAAAAGGATAAGCCTTGCTGATATTTCGTGCTTCAAAATTTGAACTTCTTCTAAGAGATAAAACTTGAAGATGATATGTTCCTTGATATTGTTGTTGTCATTATTGTAATCTTAGAAGACCTGATATCGTGCAACAGCTGAAATAATTTGAAAAATAATCCTTATCTTGTAGATGAATTTTTGGGATAGATATTTGACTTCTTCACTTCTGATACTGTTCACTTGAAACATATTTGTATTCCTTGAAAAAATTGACCCGTATCCTTGTTGTCTTTATGAATTTGAATTCCTTAATTTTATTGAAACACGATCTTGATATTTTATAGATTTACCAAATAATCTTCTCATGACAGATTTGAAACATATATTAGACTTGTCTTGACATCGTTCTTGAATATCATTGTTGCCAAAATATTAAATCTTCAAGAATAACACTTTTAATTTAATAGAACATGAATCCTCATGGATATTGAACCAACTTAGTGGAACATAATTGAATGTATTACCCTAATACACTTAACTTTGGAGCTGGGTCTTCAAATCCACAAAGAATCATAGAAGATCTAATTTCTTGAAGTCTGTTCGTGAAATTTGTTCATAGAGACATTTACTCTCTGATTGACCTTTTGACCGTTATAAGAATTTTGTAAATCAACGAGTTTACCTTATGAGTTACCTTCTGACTATCCATTTGTTCTTAAAAAAAAAAACTTTCCAACCACTTTCTAATAAACTTTTTAATTATACTTAAGTACTGCACACTTAATAAAATTATTAGTAATTATTTAATCCTTTTTATTACCATCAAAATCAATAATGAGAGAAACCAACAAACCCCCATGCCTAGCAGCTCTACAACAACTATTTACACTCCCCCAACTCCACATAAGAAGCACTCAACACCTTAAGATGATATAAGTGAAGAACTCACTAAGTTAATCCAGACTCTATCCCATTTTTATCAGCATAGCCCATCAGGTGGAGATAGAGATAGCACACACATAACATTGGCGGATCATTTATAGAGCTTCCTTGGTAGCAGCCATAGCCATAACCACAACATGGTGCGAATGTGTGTACATTTGTTTGATAAGATAGGGGAAGAAAAAGGTGGAAAGAGCAATTTTCCTATTTATTATTTCCATTTATCGATTGCATGTATATTTTATTGTACAATCAAGTACACATTTATTTCTTATCTAGCGTTCTTTTTATGTTTTACTTGCTTTTGTATGGGTGGACTAAGAGATGTTATGATTGTTTTGTTGGTGTCTAGTAGAGAGTGGAAGGAATTGGTTAAAAATAAAGTTTAGGAAGATTTTGATTTTTAATGTTGTATCTTTGTATTTGACAAATGATTGCACATAAGAAATAATTCTACATGTATTGTATGTAGGAAATAATTCAAAGGTAGTTGTTACTATTGGACAAATTTGGCACATAACACTGTCCCCATTTATTGGTGCCATGCTAACCTTATCTCTTGAAAAGACAAATTCAACTAATTAACAATCCATTTCTTCAAAATATGAGTTTAAATTGTTTAAATTTAGAATTATTTTCGTCTCAATGGCATTTTTATAATTATTTATTAAAAATATTATTTTTTTCCTTTTTCCTATGAATTTCATGTGGGCATATATAGTATACTAGGATTTGTATAATTAGAAATTCCTATACATAGTAAACTTTTGTTATATGCAGTGTTCGATTAAGAATTCCTAATAGGCATGGTCAATAAATTGCTGATTGATTGCTTACACGTGATACACTTATATAGATATAAGGTCCTCTGTACATGTTCTCCTTTATTAATAAAAAGAAAAACTAAAACTAAAGAAAAGAAAAAATAAAAAAAAAGGAAGAAGAAGAAGAAGGGAAAAAAAAAAAAACTTCTTATCTCTTTTTGTTTTCCCTGTATGTAGGATAAATCTATTAGAAAAACCATTTTGCTGTTTATATATACATAAACTATCACGTAGTTGTTTTCTAAAGTACCAAAAGAGTAAATGCAGGTTTTCTTAAAATTAAGGCCCTCTTTTAGTTGTTTCAAAAACATGGAATAAAAGCTAAACTCTTTTAGGACTTCAAAAAAAATCAAAATGAACAAACAACTTGAATTTAATGGTTTTTCTCAATTAAAATAAATCAAAAGACTAAAAGGAAAACGAACTACAAGAATCTGTTTCTAGCTAGCAAATAAAAAAAGAGTCTATTTAGGACTTTACATATATATATATATATATTTATATATATACACAAACTATTTTACCCCTTTTAGTCTTTTTTACAAAAAAAAATAAAATATAGACTTTTTTCATTGGAAACTTTCAAATTTAATAAAACTAAAAAGGTATCTTCTTTTATCAATTTATCAATTTTACCTTATATCATTAAAAAATTCGAAATCTCATAAAAAGTTTAAACAACCCTTTATAGTTTGAAAATTACAATTTCCAAATCCAAAAATATTAGTCTTTTTGCGAATTACTAATTGAACCGAAAATCAAATCACCCTTCGATTTTCAATTCATCTTTTGTTTTCTAACTTTGATTGCTGATGAGTCAAGTTAAAAACTGTTTTCAAAACTGAGTAGTTTTAAAAATTCTTATTAATTCCTGATCTAGTATTACGTATTAAAGGGATCAATGCAATTCAAAATATTTAAAGGGAAAAAAATCTGCGCTCGACACGTAGCCATGAGTTCGGCTTGGAACAAGATTAATGCGACTCAAAATATTTAAAAGGATGGATCAAAATTTGGGCTCGGAACATAGGCATCAGCTCGGCTTGGGACGCTTGGGAAGCTACTAAACATGGTGAATGAATGAAGTACGGCCCAAAAAATAAAAACATAATGAATGAAGGCTCTTATTTTTAGAATATTCATTATTTAAGCACTAGAGAAATCAGACAAACCAGGCCCATTCTTCGTCGTCTGAGTCCATCACTTTTGGTCAGAAATTGGCCCGAGAGGCTAAACTTACAATGGCTTGGGTGGGGAATGAACTAAAGCTTACAGGTGCGCATACACATGCCTTTTCCATGATCTTCTTTGGGAAAATCATTTTTGCTACATACACTTAACCTCTGTTAGTCTTTTCTTAACCCCTTCTCTCTTTATATAAATATTTAAAGCCAATTCTACATGTTATCGATGATACTCTTCCTTCGGTTTTTTTTTTATTTGAATATTTATACTCTTAAATTTTCATAAAAGATGATTTGGGCACTAATATATTTTGAAACATTAAACAAAATAATTAAACAAGTTAGAGTTGGAAAAATAGACAAAATTAACTTCTTTCTTTTATTAATTTTCAATATTTTGTTGCACTTAATGTTAAAAATGATCATGTATGATTTCAGCAATCTACTTCTTTCTTTCTTTTTTAAAGACTCACGAGTCTATACGCTAAATCTCAAAATTAGATAGTTAATGCATATAGAGGAAATAAAGGAGATGTGTTATGATTTACTCAAAGAAAATCAATATAATTAGCCAAAGTAAGTTAAAGATTATTAAACAAGTTACATAGAGATAGCACAGTGCTAAGTTAAAGCTTGAACTTGACTTACTATCACACTTAATAAGTTCAAATTTGACTTAATTAAACTTGTTTAAGGTCAATTTGTATTAGTTATATTCTAAATATTTATTTTTTTTAGTAGCTTAACAGTGACAGGTGTTATTTTCTCATTGTTACACATGTCTTATTTCTATTGATGTAGGAATAAAGTTAGTTAGAAGAAGTATATATATTTGTATTGTTAGTTAGACAGCAATTGCAGAACAGATTTTCATATTCAGTAAATTCACCTCTCTGCAATTCTAACCTTCATTGTTGTTATTTTCTTCTACATACACAAGACTATCATGGTATCAGAGCTTTGGCGTGAGGTAATTATTGTTACAGATCGATTCTTTTTTAGTTGAATTCATCTTTTTTGGTCGTTCTTTGATCATCTTTGTAATATGAAGATAAATATTTTATAATGAAGGGTAAATGTGTCATTTATTATAAAATAAGAGGATAATTTGGTAAACCCTAATAAATGAAATATAATAATCATCCCTCACATTAATGATGATCGACAAGTCTTTAATGATAGTAAATCTTCATTAATTTATGACGTGGAGTTGCGTTTTTCCTAAGCTATCCTTGTTCTATAAATACCTCATTAACCTTTTCTTCCCACCTTTCCTTAGCCTTTGGAAACCTTGAGAAGAGCAAAGAGACGACGTTTAGGTAAGTGTTTTTTCTCCCGATCTTTTCATAATCCAAATAGATTATCTCTTTAAGTGATATTTATCTCTTTGAAAGGAATCATCAGTGAAGAAATCTTTGGAGAAAAATCCTAAATTCCTTAAAGATTTAAATTTTGGAGATCAAGAAGTCTTGAGAATCAAATCTTAGGTAAGTTGAATTGATATTCTATCCTTATGATTTTGGAGAATGATCGATATCTAAATCATGGTCTATTTTATGATTTAAGCAGATTTTAGGGTTGAAAGATCTTGTGGAGATATACCTTATTTGGAGATCTATCGTTCACATTAAGAGTAAGGTGTGATTATAAGTTATTCTGATTTAGGATTTTTGTTAAATCTATACAAATAATCTATTGATTGGGATGAAGTTCTGTTCATGTGATCAGGTTTTATGTTTAAGGTTTGAAAGAGCTGTATCCAGGCACGACCTTACCTTGTTTGCTGTTTGTGCTTGTAGGTTTAAAATTGCATAAATTGACTTAATTCTATCAGGCCTTTTAATTTGATTTGTTGCTTGTGCTTGTCTGATGTTAGTAAAGACCATGCAGAGTAAGATACTAATATTGGCAACCGAATGATCCTTGTGTGCGTTGTCCCGAGTGAAGTTGCATCTGGAAATTATTTCGATAGATCAGGAGTCGTTCCGGTCCATATGGCAGTACGAAAATATGTGTGGGGAGTACCCAACATCAATATATATGTATATAAATATTTTTATATAAAGGTTTGTATTGGAGTCATGAGTTACTCTGGGTTTAGGACTAGTTGCAAATGGTTCTAAACTGTGTTGGTTGCTGGTTAATTGAAAGATAATAATCATGTGGTTGCTGCATTAGTTATTAGAAGTGCATATGAATTTGCTTGATGCTTGTTCATGCGCATTTGTTTTATGGTGTGACGTACTGAGCCTTTGTGCTCACTCTTTTATTTTTCAAGTACAGGTGAAGATAAGATAGTTTATGACTTATCTGGATATGATATATATATGTGTGTGTATTGATCATGGGGATGGCGATAGTGGATTCGACTTCCTACTGAGAACTAATAGATTTAAATTCAGGAGATTAAGAAAGAAGATCAAAAGATCATAAAAAGTTTTTGAGATTATTGTTTTTACACTTTGGAAGATTTTAAGACACAAGTTTATATGAATTATTTGAATTTTATAGAAATAGTTTTTAGGTTGATATTAGTTATGTCTTTTAAAGAGATGAATTATATATATGATGATTTAAGATAGCCTTTTATATGAGTTAATTGGAGATATGTATTTTGAATAATTTTGTGGATTTGGAATTTTATAGCCTTAGCGTGTTCTTTTAAAGAGAAGGACATGTGGTGAGTTGTAATGTCTTTAAGTTAAGGCGTTACAGTTTATTTTATATCAGAGCAGTGAGTTTTGATCTTATTATAATTAAGTTATGACTCCTTCGGACGGTGAACAATAATGGGTGGGGTGGCAAATAGTTGAGTTTCCTTACCTATATTAGTTTTGTCTCTATCTAGCAGTTTCGCTTAGTGTTTTGATCTTTTTAGGTTGCTTTGCCTCTAAGATATCTTGTATCCTTACCCAAGATAAGAGATAAAGATTCATCTCCCATAAGATTCGAGCTACAGTTTAGAATATAAAGAGAAAGTCTATAAGATGTTTTCGACCCTATGATATCATAGGATTGCTAGTAGTTGTGGAAATCTTAGATTTGTCACCCTTTATGAAATATTTTACCTTCCTAATTATGATTTCTTTATTGATTCTTTTCTTTCTAATTAAGATTTCTTTATTGATTCTTTTATTTTTAATTATGATTTCTTTATTATTTCTTTCATTTCAGCTTATAATTTATAAGTATTATATTTATTTGTTATTATGTTTCATAATTATTTTAATATATCTTTGTTTGGAATATTTGTTATTTTATTTTATTTTATTTTTGTTTTGTCGGTGCTCCCTAAATTATTTAGAAAAGTGATAAGTAAAACAAATAAAGCCAAAAAAAAAAAAATCAAGAAATGATAATTTATAATATATGTATATATACACGCACAACCCCTTACTAAACATATGACCTTTTAGACTTCTGCCATAATACATGTACATATTTATGCAATAAGTTAATGACATAACCGACAAAATAATAATTAGTAGGAGAAGTTAAAAAGAATATATATACACACACATATATACATATGAAGGAGTTAATAATCATAATTTTCGTGAAGAAAAGTCAAAATAGGAAAAAAAAATTAATGATAGTCAATAGTCAATAAAACTTTAATGATGGTTAATAAATATAAATCTTTAATGATAGTTAATAAATCTTTAATGACTCTAAAAAAATCTTTAATGATTCTCAATTATGAATCTTTAATGACACGACGTCAACAAATCTTTAATAAAATCTCAAGAAAAGTTTTATGAGAACCATAATTTGAATTTAATGATGCAAACTTAAAAAGAAAAAAAAAAAACAAAACTACCATTCCCAACTTTCTATAGTGGTAGTAACGACTCGTTAATTTTAATAAAAAAAAACTTATAATATATATATATATATATATATATATAAGTTTTGAGAATTGAATATTCAATAATTACACAACATTTAAGGATCTAAGGCATGAACACTTGAGTTAGGACTGATGAGTTCATTGTTTGTTCTAGTATTCCTATTGTCTTGTCAAGATCAACGTATTAATTATTCTGTCATGTTGTGTCGAGTCTCCTTGTATCATGTTCTTTCTAGTTTTGTCAAGTTGTATTGAGTTGGTCTTAAGAGTCAAGACATATGTTAATCCAGTATTGGTCGGTTCATCTATTGCTGATACTTATCGATTCATGTGTTGGTAAACATCCTTCGTTCTCTTACTTTAGTGCTGTGTTTGATGATTTTGGTTATTGGATTGTTGATTTAGGTGCTAGTGATCACATAACTACTTACAAATCCATTCCCATTTATACACAAATACTAACTTCACCCATTTCAATTCGTCTACCGAATGGTTCAATTAAGTTGCTTCATCTTGTTGGATCGGTGCATATAAATGATAATCTGACTTTATCCAATGTCTTTTACATATACACACAATCTCCTTTCTGTCCATAACATGTTATCTAACTCAAGTTTGATAGTAATCATTGATTCCTTTTCTCTTATTCTTCAGGACCTGAAAACTAAGGAGACTATTGTGATAGTTGAATCAAGGAATGGATTGTATGTTTTAAAGTCACACTTACTCGGAGTTTTATAGCTCTAGATTAGTATACACACCTCTTTGATCCATCTTTGGGTTTGTCTTGTAATAAAAATAATTTGTTTCATGCATGATTAAGTCATTCCTTTTGTTCTAAATTCAAACACATTGAGTCTTGCAAAGCATTAGACATGATTGATTTTGTTGTGATGTTTATCATGAGGCTAAGGCTTCAAGGTTGCCTTTTGAGCGTAGTACTCATTCTTCTCCAACAAAATTTCACTTGTTACACTTAAGTATCTAGGGACCTTATCTTGTTCCATCTATTTTAGGTGCCTATGTATTTTCTTATCATCCTTGATGATTGTACTAGAGGTACTTAGACATATTGTTGCATAATAAATCTTAAGTTATTGCTATTCTTTCTAAATTATTTAGTTATGTTGCTAATCATGTTTCTATTACTCTTAAATACATTGGATCTAATAGCAGGCAAAATTTTCATCTCATTCTTGTCAACATCTTTTTGATGCTTTAGGAATTGTATATCAATGCACCATTGTCTATTTTTCACAACAAAATGGTAGAGTTAATTGTAAACATAGGCATATTTTAGATATTGCTAGAGCTTTATATTGACATGCCAACTTACCTAAAGAATTTTGGGGTACTTGTGTTCTTACTGCTACATATCTCATTAATAAAATGCCCATTTCTTCTTTTCATTTGAAATCTCCTTGTGAGCTTTTGTATGGTGTGAAACCTTCTTATGATCAGTTGCATGTCAAAGGATGTTTATGTTTTGCTACTAAGCCTTCAATATTAAGGATAATTTGATCTTTGTAGGATTAAATGTCTTTCTTATTGGTTATGTTTCAGTTCAAATGGGATATGAGTTGTACAATTTAGATTTTTCCTAATGTGTTTGTTAGCTTTGATGTCAAACTTTGTGAGGATGTTTTTCCTTATAAATCTTGTCCTGTTACTGTTTCTGATACTGCTATTCCTCATTGTCCTCCCCTTCCTTTTTTTTTTCCTGATGATTCTGATGCTTCTGATGAATATTCTACACATGTTATTGGTGTTCCTCTATCACAAACAGAGAATTACTTATCAAGATTCTTTATCTGGTATGCGTTGATCTACATGAGTCCATAAACCTCCACAATGGTTGAATGATTTTGTTTATTCTATCTAACCTGATTCTTTTAGTCATGCTATTACTTCTAATGTTGTTTTTCCTTTATTTTTTACTGCATCTTTCAATTCTTACCCTTCTGATCATGCAGCTTCATTAACGCATGCTTTAACTACCAAAGAACCATATAGTTACACTCGAGTTTCTAAAAGCTACGAGCGTATATTAGCTATGATTAAGGAATTAGAGGTATTGGAACTCAATAATACTTAGATGCTTACTGAGTTACCTTAGGGTAAGTGTGTTGTTGGCTCTAAGTGAGTGTATAAGATTAAATATAGGCCTGATGGTTCTATTAAGAGATATGAAGTTAGGTTAGCGGTGAAATGATATACTTAGATTGAAGGGGAAGATTATCATGATACTTCCCCATTGTTGTGAAATTTTGTATGGTTTGCTTCATCTTAGTTGTAGCTACTACAATAAATTGGCCTTTGTTTTAATTGGATATTAACAATGCTTTTCTCCATGGTTTTCTTGATGAGGAGATTTATATGCATCCACCTCAAGGATATTCTAAAGCTTTGCCTAACCAAGTTTGTAAGGTTCAACGTTCTCTTTATGGTTTAAAGCAAGTGTCTAGACAATGGACATTGAGATTTCACAGTTTTTATCATGTCATGGATTTGTTTAGTCCAAGGCCGATTATTCTTTGTTTACTCGTCATGTTGGCCAAGCTTTCACTATTTTTTGTTATATGCCGATGATTTTCTTATTATTGGTATTAATTTGGATGCTACTTTAGAGTTGAAGCAATAGCTTCATGAAGCATTTACTCTTAAGGACCTTGGCTTGGCACGGCTCTTTTTAGGCCTTGAATTGCGTAGGACGAATGATAGTTTAATGGTTCATCAATGTAAGTTCATCCTCGATTTGTTGATTGAAGAGGGCATGACTGGTTGTCATCATGCTTCAACTCCTTTTCCTTTTGGACTTAAGCTTAATAATAGTTTAGGAGGTTTGATTGATCAACCACTTATTTTATTGTAGACTTGTTAACAAACTCCTTTATCTCATATACACATTCGGATATTTCATTTGTTATTCAAGCTTTGAGTCAATTTTTATCACGTCCTAGAATATCTCTTTTGGTTGCTACAAGTCATGTCTCATGTTATCTTCAAGGCTTTTGTTCTTTAGGGATGTTTGATTCTGCTCTTAATTCTTTAGAATTAAAAGGCTTTTTTCTGATGATGATTGGGGCTCTACCATGTTAAATCGCCATTCATTAACAGGCTATTGCATCATGATTGGATTGGCTTTGGTCTCTCAGAAGCCTATGAAACAAAAGATAGTTAGTACCTTTACTACCGAAGCTAAATATCGAAGTCTTGCTTTAACTACTAAAGAGCCATTGTGGGTTTCCTTCATATTCAATGATCTTTGTGTTGCTGTTCCCTACTCTGTTTCATTAGTGTGTGATAATAATTATGCGCTCCAAATCGCTGCCAACCTTTATCTTCATGGCCACATGAAACATATTAAGATTGATTGGCATTTCCTTCATGATCACATGGCTAATGGTTTTTTGTAGCCTCTGTATCTGCCTTATTAATGACAATATACGAATCTTTTTACCAAGACCACATTTGCAGTTAAGCTTGTTGATTTTTGTTTTAAGTTGCGTCTTCTTGAGACTCTAACTTAGGGGGAATGTGGAAGTTATATTCTAGATATATTTTTTTTTAGTAGCTTATTAGTGACAGGTGTTATTTTCTCATTGGTACACTTGTCTTGTTTCTATTGATGTAGGAAGAGAGTTAGTTAAAAGAATCATATATATATATATAATATATGTTTTGCTAGTTAGTTAAATAGTAATTGCAAAACTCATCTTTGTGTTCGGTAAATTCATCTCTCTGCAATTCCAACCTTCGTTGTTCTTGTATTCTTCCACACGTACAAGACTCACACAATTTATAAAAAATATATATATTTTACTTATAATAATATTAATATCTAAACGTGATCTTAATTCAACTAATAACATTTTTTAACTCACGTTTAATGAGGCTCGTAATTTAGCCAAGTTAAATACTATGAACTTAAATGCAACTTAATTAATTTATCAAATATCCCTAACTTGAACTCGACTTGATTGTTCTTGAGTTGAATTCGAGATAATGTCAAATCAAACTCAATTAGCTTGCAAGCAGTTTAACATATTTACATTATATAGATTGAGGCACAATTTTAGAATTGCTTTGAAATCGTCAATTTGCAACTTCTAAAAACGAAGAACTGAGGTTGCCTTGCCAAGGCTAGTTTCGGTTCAATACACAAAATTAGTCATTTCTTGTACATAAGTTTAGACTACTTGTATAGTTCAAACATATGTATGTATATATGTACATATATGTTAAAGTTGAAGTTATGCTCAACCATTTTACAAATGCAATTTATACATAAACATTTATAGGTAACAAATCAGTAATGTGAAAGTAGATAAATTATATTTATTTATTAAGTTATACACATGCACACAATACAAAAGATTATGAAAGCAATAGTACTCTTACAAAATATACATCATTAGAAGTAAAACAACCATTAAGGTGCTCTATCTCCATCGTCTCCTATGCTTCTTATCGACCACATTTTTTTTCCTGAATATCAATATAAGTAAAGTCTTTCTTAGTGATACACATGTTCATGACATAATGTACTGCTTATAGAATATCACATTAACATTTTGATGCCAATCACTTACATGCATAGTTGTCAAACCGGTGATTCCATTAATAACTAGAACATACAAAATCTTTAGAATCATATAAAACTGTTAGAATTGTAAACCAATAGAAACATATACCAAAATTCATGTATAATTCAACTAAAAGTTTACACTTAAAATGATTTTATATCCATTTTAATTAAAATATATATAAATTTGTAAACTCATGGAATAATATAGTTAACTCATGATTTTAACAATCATGCTTGTATGAAAAATATTAACACATACAACAAATCTACAAATGTATCACGTGTGAAGTGAAGTGTAGTGTGTGTACAATACATAGAGTGAAGTGTGTAATGGATTTTTCATGTGTGTTTATGTTTGTTAAGTAAAGTGTGTATTCTATGGAAAAAAAACAAAAGTGTGTAATATTAGTATGTGAATACATAGAGAGAGTGTGTATGTACGATGTGTAAGTGTGCGTAGTGTAGATAATATGATTGTGTCGGTGAGATAAATTTTTTTCCTTCTTTTATTAAGATTTGGGTGGAGATAGTTGTATTTTGGATGTGTATGTGACACAATTTTGCGGTTTTGTGTTGTTATTATTATTTATATTATACAAAGTATTAGTGGGAATCGATGAATCTAAGGTTGTTGATATATTGATCTTAGTATATGGGTTAAGGCTTGCAGGTTGGCTTGTTTACCTATTCTGTGAAGTAGGTTGTGGCTTTTTTTTTTCGGTCCTTTAAAAATTGAGCCATTTTTACTCAACTTATTTAGTGTGCGGGTTGAAATGTAAAAAAGAAAAAGGAAAAATTTATGAACAACCTAAAATTTAAAGTTAAAAAAGCAATATAATAACATATTAGTGATTACTTATAATATGCTATGGAGGATGATTGATTGATATACAAACCACATGCATTATGACATTCTTTTTAAGTTTATATTTATTGGTTTGTAATATAATATCTAATAAATTATTTTAAAAACTTGTTTTCATATATATAACTAATTAAAATAACAATAAAATTAATCGTTGGTGTATATATATATATATATATATTACCTTGTAATACTTAAACATTCCAATTTCCACACAAACTAATATAAAATAATAAAAATTAAAATTAAAAAACGTTACTTTGACTCGTGGGCCAACTTAGCTTGGCCTGTTAGGCTCGTAAGCCCCACCTATACCAGCACAAAAGGGACCCTTTAAACCAATGTTGATTCTTGTTGGTAAGGTTAGAATTTGCCTAAAATTGAATTGTAACTTAGCTCTACACCCCCTTTATAATTATACCTTCAAAATTATTATATTTATATCATAAATGCTTAAATTGAATCATAAAAAACTGATTAAATCAATGTACAAATAATTTAACAAAATTCCAAATGTTTAATTATTAAATGTATTTTATGAATACAATTATAATTTTGTAAGTATTGTATATTTCCAAAGCATTGCTTCATTGATGCTTACTGAAAGTGATCGATTTAGTATGAATAGGGAAGTAGCTCACCTTGGTGTCTTTGGTATTCTTTTTCTTACATATTCTGTAAAACATATTATTTAATTTGTTTTAATTTACTCTAATTATTTGAATGTTTCTTTATATGTATCGATATTGTTATCAATAACATAATATTCTTCTCCTTAAAGATACATTTTCATCTGCTATATATTTACCACATTTTGAATTCCTTACCACAGAAACTCCCAAAATTCCGAATAAAATAAAATAAAAAAGATAAATTTAAGATAAATAACACTTTCGGCAACCATTGATATGCAATTGTCTTTGTTGAAATAGTTTATCTGAACATTTATAAGGTTAAGTTTCATTCATGGTACTTGAACTTTTTGGTTCATAACAAAAATATACCTAAAAAAAAATTATACTAAGAAAATACCTAAACATTTTAAAAGTTTCACTTATGGTACATCCGAATGAATTATGTCCATTTTATTAATAAAATTGCTAATGTGGTGAGTGAAATTGATTAAAATATCATTTCTATCGTCACATTAACATTTTTTTATTTTTTATTTTTACTTTCCCCTTGCTCTCCTCTCTTTCACTCTCTCTTTGTCTCTTCTTCTTCTCTTCCTCCCCACCTGAAGAGAATCATATAGCATCAACGACCAAATCCAACTCCAACAATACGTTTCAAGGAATTTGAGGACTAATGATGGAGTTCCAATGATAAAAACACAATTCAAGAGAACGGATGAAGCTTATAAAATAGTTTTGGGCACGAAAGATTAAAGTATTGGAGATGTAGGAGTTATACATTGCCAACTTAAAGTGAAGGCTGCCAGCTTTGATCGTATGCTGACATAAAGGTCGTCGGCGTAAACTCCTAAGCCATTGGCCTTCTTGTCTCGTAAAAATTATTCAAGTATTTTTATTTTTTTATATTTAGGTTACCTGATTTGTAATATAGGCCGTCAGCTTTTATGATTATATCTTTTAAGTTTTCATGTTTAGTTTATAAAAACCTATTTGGTTGTAACTATTTAGATAACTTTTGTTGAATGAAATTGAGAGAGTTTTATCTTTGAATTCATGATTAAATTAGTTTGAACTTATCACCATCGCATTCACCCTTGAATTATCAATCGGTTTACCATTGTCAGTTATAGCATTTTCACTATACCAAGGTTCTTACTTCCACATAAGCAACAGGTTGAGTTTTCATTAGTTCTTAGATGATCCAAGGTTTATTGTTCCAATTTAGATTACGAGTTTCGTCACACGTTGGTAGGGTTCATATCATTTGGTATCAGATCAATACTAGATCTTCTCATTTGGTATAAGAGCATTACCAAATCGTATCATGTGGTATCAGAGCAATATCATTTGGCTTCTTGAATCGGATAATCCATATCCGGTTTGATTAGAGGTAACTCGAGTTGTTCATGTCCCTTTTTCCTTTTTTACTTGTTTGATTGAAGAAAAAAAGAAGAAGAGAAATTTGCGTAAAAAAAAATTTGTGTCGTTTAAGGTTTTTGTGAATATTATGGGTTTAGAGTTTGATTAGGTTTTTGATTGCATCTTCTTGTGAAATTAATGTTTTAGGTCTAGGGTTTGATCTAAAAAAAATGATGATGAGTGAAATGCAATTGAATCCGCATTTGTGGAGAGATGATGTTGATGAGGTTCCATGTGATCCGAAATTTTATATTAGATGCTGTGTGAATAATAAGGTCTGGAGTATGGTTATTGACAGTGAGAGTTCTACAAATTTTGCTAGTATCATGTTAGTAGAGAAGTTCAATTTGAAAATTTTGAAGCATTAAACACCTTACCGATTACAATGGTTAGAAGGGTTTGAAGAAGTTGAGGTGACTGAATAGGTTCTAATTGTTTTTTCTATTGGAAAGTACCAAGATGAAGTGTTATATGATGTGGTACTAATGGAAACTAGTCATATTCTTTTGGGACGACCGTGGAAGATTGATATGAGGGTGAAGTATGATAAGAATTACTATTGTTTTGTTCTAAACAAAAGGCGTGTGACTTTAACATCCCTTAATCCATGGGAAACTATTAAAGATCATATGAGAATAAGAAGAACATTTCGGGAAAGAGAAAAGGAAAAGAGTGCTTAAGAAAAGAATGAGAGTGATAAAAAGAATGAGAGTGTGAAAAGGAGTGATCAAAACACACTGTTAAGCAAAGAGAGAAAATAATTAGAGTGTGAAACACTAGAGAGTGATATTGATAAAAACAGTGAGGATATTTGTTTTTCCACTAATGAGTTTTCTATGCCTAGTATGGATGTTTCACAACTACAAGAATCTAAAGAATTGTTTCCCTAAGAACATCCAGATGGAATACCGCACCAAATTGTTTTCATTTATAGGAAATCAACATATAGATGCAATCTGGAAGAGTCCAAGAAAGAAGATTTAAGGATGAATCTTTTCGAAGAAGGAGCGAATAATGAGAATTAGATAATGTCAATGTTAGAGCCGACCAAATCCAAGTCCATCAATATGTCTCAAGGGATTGGAGGACTAATGACTGGAATTGTAATGATAAAAGCACAAGTCAAGCGAATGGAGGAAGCTTGTAAAATAGTTTAGAACACAAAAGATTAAAGTATTGGAGTTGTACACCGCCAGCCTAAAGTGACAGCTGCTAGCTTTGATTGTATGCTAGCTAAAGGCCGCTAGCCTTCGTATATATGCCACTGGCGTAAACCCTTAGGCCTTCTTATCTTGTAAATTATTCCAATTTCATGTTTTTATTTTTGGGCCACTCAATTTGTAATATAGGACACTGGCTTTTATGATTATGTCTTTTAGGTTTCCATGTTTAGTTTATAAAAACCTATTTGGTTGTAACCATTTGGAGAACTTTTGTTGAATGGAAATTAAGAGAGTTTTCTCTTTGAATTCTTAATTGAATTCGTTTGAACTTATTGGGGGCTTTTCTGTGGTGTTTACCCTTGACTTATTAATCGGTTTGCCATCATTGATTGTGGCATCTTCACCGTACTAAGGTTCTTGCTTTCATATAAGCAACAAATTGAGGTTTCTATTGATTCTTAGACGATCTAGGGTTTATTGTTCAAATTTATATTACGAGTTTCATCATAAGTTGGTAGGGTTCGTATTATTTTGTTCAAAGCAATACCATAACGTATCATATGGTACCATAGTAATATCATTTGGCTTCTTGAATCGAGTAATCCATATCCAGTTCGATTAGAGATAACTCGAGTCGTTTATATCCCTTTTTTTCCTTTTTTTATTTGCTTGATTGAAGAAAAAAAGGAGAGAAATTTGTGTAAAAAAAATTATGTTGTTTAGGGTTTTTGTGAATATTATGGATTTAGAGTTTGATTAGGCTTTTGATTGAATCTTCTTGTGAAATTTATGTCTTAGGTCTAGGGTTTGATCTAAAAAAAATGATGATGAGTAAAATAAAATTGAATCCGCATTTATGGAGACATGATGTTGATGAGGTTTTGAGTGACCATAAATTTTATATTAGATGCTATGTGAATAACAAGGTTTGTAATATGGTTATCTACAGTGGGAGTTCTGCAAATTTTGCTAGTATCTTGTTACTAGAGAAGTTGAATTTGAAAATTTTGAAGCATCAAACACCTTACATATTACAATATTCAGAAGAGTTTGGAGAAGTTGAGGTGACTAAACAGGTTCTGATTGCTTTTTCTATTGGAAAGTACCAAGATGAAATGTTATGTAATGTGGTACCAATGGAAACTAATCACATTCTTTTAGAGTAACCATGGAAAATTGATAGGAGAGTGAAGTATGATAAGAATCACTATTCTTTTATTCTAAACAAAAGGCTTGTGACTTTAACATCCCTTAATCCATAGGAAGTTATTGAAGATCATATGAGAATAGCAAGAGGATTTCAAGAAAGAAAAAAAAAGAAAAGAGTGATCAAGAAAATAACAAGAGTGATAGAAAGAGTGAGAGTGTGAAAAGGAGTGATCAAAACACACTGGTGAGCAATGAGAGAAAAGAATTAGAGTGTTAAACACAAACACAAGAGAGTGATATTGATAAAAACAAATGGATATTTGTTTTTCCATTAATGGGTTTTCTATACCTGGTATGGATGTTTCAATACTATAGGAACCTAAAGAATCGTTTCCCCAAGAACTTCTAGATGGAATAGTGCATTAAATTGTTTTCATTTTTAGAAAATCAACATACAGATGCAATCTAGAAGAGTCCAAGAAAGAAGATTCAAGGACAAATCTTTTCGAAGAAGGAAGGAATGATAAGAATCAGATAGCATCAATGTTAAAACCAACCAAATCCAAGTCCAATAATACGTTTCAAGGAATTGAAGGACCAATGACTAGAGTTCCAATGATAAAAATATAAGTTAACCAAATGAAGGAAGCTTATAAAATGGTTTATGACATGCAAGATTAAAGTGTTGGAGCTGTAAGATTTGTATACCACCGGCCTAAAGTGAAAGCTGCCAGCTTTGATCGTACATCAGCATAAGGGCTGCTAACATAAACTCCTAAGACGCCCGCCTTCTTGTCTCATAAATTATTCCCTTAGTGTTTTGATCTTTTTAGGTTGCTTTGCCTTAGTTTTGTCTCTACCTAACAGTTTCCCTTGGTGTTTTGATCTTTTTAGGTTGCTTTGCCTCTAAGATATCTTGTATCCTTACCCAAGATAAGAGATAAAGATTCATCTCCCATAAGGTTAGAGCAACAGTTTAGAACATAAAGAGAAAGTTTGTAAGATGTTTTGGACCCCATGATATCATAGGATTGCTAGTAGTTGTGGAAATCTTAGATTTGTTACCCTTTATGAAAGATTTTACCTTCCTAATTATGATTTCTTTATTGATTCTTTTCTTTTTAATTATGATTTCTTTATTATTTCTTTCATTTCAGCTTATAATTTATAAGTATTATATTTATTTGTTTTATGTTTCATAATTATTTTAATATATCTTTTCTTGGCATATTTGTTATTTTATTTTATTTTTGTTTTGTCAGTGCTCCCTAAAATATTTAGAAAAGTGATAAGTAAAACAAATAAAGCCAAAAAAAAAATCAAGAAATGATAATTTATATTATATATATACACACACACACACACAACTCCCTACTAAACATATGACCTTTTAGACTTCTACCATAATACATGTACATATTTATGCAATAAGTTAATGACATAACCGACAAAATAATAATTAGTAGGAGAAGATAAAGAGAATATATATATACACATATATACATATGAAGGAGTTAATAATCATAACTTTCATGAAGAAAAGTCAAAATAGAAAAAAAAATAATGATAGTCAACAGTCAATAAAACTTTAATGATGGTTAATAAATATAAATCTTTAATGATAGTTAATAAATCTTTAATGACTCTAAAAAAAATCTTTAATGATTCTCAATTATAAATCTTTAATGACATGACGTCAACAAATCTTTAATAAAATTTCAAGAAAAGTTCTATGAGAACCATAATTTGAATTTAATGATGCAAACTTAAAAAAAAAAAAATACCATTCCCAACTTTCTATAGTGGTAGTAATGACTCGTTAATTTTAACAAAAAAAAACTTATAATATATATATATATATATAACTTTTGAGAATTGAATATTTAATAATTACACAACATTTAGGATATAAGGCATAAACACTTGAGTTAGGACTGTTGAGTTCATTGTTCGTTCTAGTATTCCTATTGTCTTGTCAAGATCAACGTATTAGTTATTCTGTCATGTTGTGTCGAGTCTCCTTGTATCATGTTCTTTCTAGTTTTGTCAAGTTGTATTGAGTTGGTCTTAAGAGTCGAGACATATGTCATTCCAGTATTGGTCGATTCATCTGTTGTTGATACTTATCGCTTCATATGCTTGTAAACATCCTTCTTTCTCTTACTTTAGTGTTGTGTTTGATAACTTTGGTTATTGGATTGTTGATTTAGGTGCTAGTGATCACATAACTATTTACAAATCCATTCCCATTTATACACAAATACTAACTTCACCCATTTCAATTCGTCTACCGAATGGTTCAATTAAGCTGCTTCATCTTGTTAGATCGGTGCATATAAATGATAATCTGACTTTATCCAATGTCTTTACATATGCACACAATCTCCTTTCTATCCATAACGTTTATTAACTTAAGTTTGATAGTAATCATTGATTCCTTTTCTCTTTAGGACCTGAAAACTAAGGAGACTATTGTGATAGTTGAATCGAGGAATGGATTGTATGTTTTAAGTAAAGTCTCCTTTCTGTCCACATTTTTTTTTTCTAGAACATCAAAATAAGTAAAGTCTTTCTCAGTGATACACATGTTCATGACGTAATGTATTGCTCAAAGAATATCACATTAATGCTTCGATACCAATCGCTTACATATATAGTTGTCAAACTGGTGATTCCATTAATAACTAGAACATACAAAATCTTTAGAATCGTATAAAACTATTAGAATTGTAAACAATAGAAACATATACCAAAATTCATGTATAATTCAACTAAAAGTTTACACTTAAAATGATTTTATATCCATTTTAATTAAAAAAATATAAATTTGTGAACTCATAGAATAATATAGTTAACTCATAATTTTAACAATCATGCTTGTATGAAAAATATTAACACATATAACATATCTACAAAGGTATCATGCGTGAAGTGAAGTGTAGTGTGCGTACAATACATAGAGTGAAGTGTGTAATGGATTTTTCATGTGTGTTTATTTTGTTAAGTAAAGTGTGTATTCTATGGAAAAAAAAAAAACAAATTGTGTAATATTAGTATGTGAATACATAGAAAGAGTGTCTATGTATGATGTGTAAGTGTGCGTACGTGTATATAATATGATTGTGTCAATGAGATAATTTTTTTTTCTTCTTTTATTAAGATTTGGGTGGAGATAGTTGCATTTTGGATGTGTATGTGACACGATTTTGCGATTTTGTGTTGTTATTATTATTTATATTATACAAAGTATTAGTGGGAATTGATGAATCCAAGGTTGTTGATATATTGATCTTAGCATATGGGTTAAGGCTTGCGGGTTAGCTTGTTTACCTATTTTGTGAAGTAGGTTATGGCCATTTTTTTTTTTGTCCTTTAAAAATTGAGCCATTTTTACTCAACTTATTTAGTGTGAGGGCTAAAATGTAAAAAAGAAAAAGGAAAAATTTATGAACCACCTAAAATTTAAAGTTAAAAAAGTAATATAGTAACATATTAGTGATTACTTATAATATGTTATGGAGGATGGGATTGATATACAAGCACATGCATTATGACATTCTTTTTAAGTTTATATTTATTGGTTTGTAATATATATCTAATAAATTATTTTAAAAACTTATTTTCATATATAAATAATTAAAATAACAGTAAAATTAATCATTGGTATATATATATATATATATATATACCTTATAATACTTAAACATTCCAATTTGCATATAAACTAACATAAAACAATAAAAATAAAAAATAAAAAAAGTTACTTTGACTCGCGGGTCGACTTGGCTTGGCCTATTAGGCTTATAAGCCCCACCTATACCAGCATAAAAGTGACCCTTTAAACCAATTTTGATTCTTAGGGTTAGAATTTGCCTAAAATCGAATTGTAACCTAGCTTACACCCCTTTATAAGTATACCTTCAAATTATTATATTTATCTCATAAATGCTTAAATTCAATTATAAAAAACTGATTAAATCAATGTACAATTTATTTAACAAAATTCCAAATGTTTAATTATTAAATGTATTTTATATATACAATTATGATTTTGTAAGTATTGTATATTTCCAAAGCATTGCTTCATTGATGCTTATTGAAAATGATCAATTCAGTATGAATAGGGAAGTAGATCACCTTGGTGTCTTTGGTATTCTTTTTCTTACATATTCTGTAAAACATATTATTTAATTTGTTTTAATTTACTTAATTATTTGAATGTTTCTTTGTATGTATTGATATAGTTATCAATAACATGATATTCTTCTCCTTAAAGATACATTTTCATCTCCTATATATTTACCACATTTTGAATTCCTTACCATAGAAACTCTCAAAATTCAATAAAATAAAATAAAAAAGATAAATTCAAGATAAACAACACTTTCAGCAACTATTGATATGCAATTGTCTTTGTTGAAATAGTTTATCTGAACATTTATAAGGTTAAGTTTCATTCATGGTACTTGAACTTTTTGTTTATAACAAAAATATACCTAAAAAAAATTTGTACTAAGAAAATAGCTAAACATTTTAAAGTTTCACTTATGGAACATCCGAATGAATTATATCCATTTTTTTAATAAAATTGCTAATGTGGCAAGCGAAATTGATTAAAATATCATTTCTATCGTCATGTTGACATTTTTTTTATTTTTTATTTTTACTTTCCCCTTGCTCTCCTCTCTCTTACTCTCTCTTTGTCTCTTCTTCTTCCTCTCCTCCCCACTGATGAGAATCATATATCATCAACGACCAAATCCAAGTCCAACAATACGCTTCAAGGGTTTGAGGACTAATGATGGAGTTCCAATGATAAAAACACAGTCAAGAGAATAGATGAAGCTTATAAAATAGTTTTAGGCACGAAAGATTAAAGTATTGGAGCTGTAGGAGTTGTACACTGCCAGGCTTAAAGTGAAGGCTGCCAACTTTGATTGTATTCGACATAAAGGCCGCCGGTGTAAACTCCTAAGTCGTTAGCCTTCTTGTCTCGTAAAGTATTCAAGTTTCATGTTTTTATATTTAGGCTGCCTGATTTGTAATATAGGTCATCGGCTTCTATGATTATGTTTTTTAGGTTTCCGTGTTTAGTTTATAAAAACCTATTTGGAGAACTTTTGTTGAATGAAAATTGAGTGAGTTTTATCTTTGAATTCATGATTAAATTCGTTTGAACTTATCACCATGGCGTTCACCCTTGACTTATCAATCGGTTTACCATTGCCGGTTGTAGCGTCTTCACTATACCAAGGTTCTTGCTTCCATATAAACAATGGGTTGAGTTTTCATTGGTTCTTAGACGATCTAAGGTTTATTATTCAAATTTAGATTACGTGTTTAGTCACGTGTTGGCATGGTTCATATCATTTAGTATCAGAACAATACTAGATCTTATCATTTCGTATAAGAGCAATATCATTTGGCTTCTTGAATCGAGTAATCCATACCAAGTTCGATTAGAGATAACTCGAGTTGTTCGTGTCCCTTTTTTTTATTTGTTTAGTTGAAGAAAAAAAGAAGAGAAATTTGTGTAAAAAAAAATTATGTCGTTTAAGATTTTTGTGAATATTATGGGTTTAGAGTTTGATTAGGTTTTTGATTGCATCTTCTTGTGAAATTAATGTTTTAGGTCTAAGGTTTGATCTAAAAAAATGATGACGAGTGAAATACAATTGAATCGCATTTGTAGAGAGATGTTGATGAGTTTTTATTTTATATTAAATGTTGTGTGAATAACAGGTCTGCAGTATGGTTATTGGCAGTGGGAGTTCTACAAATTTTGCTAGTACCTTGTTAGTAGAGAAGTTGAATTTGAAAATTTTGAATCATTAAACACCTTACTGATTACAATGTTTAGAAGGGTTTGAAGAAGTTGAGGTGACTGAATAGGTTCTAATTGTTTTTTCTATTAGAAAGTACCAAGATGAAGTGTTATGTGATGTGGTACTAATGGAAACTAGTTATATTCTTTTGAGACGACCATGGAAGATTGATATGAGAGCAAAGTATGATAAGAATCACTATGTTTTGTTCTAAACAAAAGGCGTGTGACTTTAACATCCCTCAATTCGTGGGAAACTATTAAAGATCAGATGAGAATAGGAAGAGCATTTCGGGAAAGAGAAAAAGAAAAGAGTGCTCAAGAAAATAATGAGAGTGATAAAAAGAGTGAGTGTGAAAAGGAGTGATCAAAACACACTGTTAAGCAATGAGAGAAAATAATTAGAGTGTGAAACACTGGAGAGTGATTTGATAAAAACAGTAAGGATATTTGTTTTTCCACTAATGAGTTTTCTATGCCTAGTATGGATGTTTCACAACTGGAATAATCTAAAGAATTGTTTCCCTAAGAACATCCGGACAGAATATCGCATCAAATTGTTTTCATTTCTAGCAAATCAACATATAGATGCAATCTGGAAGAGTCCAAGAAAGAAGATTCAAGGATGAATCTTTTCGAAGAAGGAGCGAATGATAACAATTAGATAATATCAATGTTAGAGCCGACCAAATGCAAGTTCATTAATATGTCTCAAGGGATTGGAGGACTAATGACTGGAGTTATAATGATAAAGCACAAGTCAAGCGAATGGAGGAAGCTTGTAAAATAGTTTGGGATACAAACGATTAAAGTATTAGAGTTGTACACCGCCAGCCTAAAGTGACAACTGCCGGCTTTGATTGTATGCCAGCTAAAGGCCGTCAGCCTTCATACATATGCCGCTGGCGTAAACCTTTAGGCCTTCTTGTCTTGTAAATTATTCCAGTTTCATGTTTTTATTTTGGGCCGCTCAATTTTGTAATATAGGACGCCGACTTTTATGATTATATCTTTTAAGTTTCCATGTTTAGTTTATAAAAACCTATTTGGTTGTAACCATTTGGAGAACTTTTGTTGAATGGAAATTAAGAGAGTTTTCTCTTTGAATTCTTAATTGAATTTGTTTGAACTTATTGGGGGCTTTCTGTAGTGTTTACCCTTAACTTATTAATCGGTTTGCCATCAATGATTGTGGCGTCTTCATCGTACCAAGGTTCTTGCTTCCATATAAGCAACGGGTTGAGGTTTCTATTGATTCTTAGACGATCCAGGTTTATTGTTCCAATTTAGATTACGAGTTTCGTCATAGATTGGTGAGGTTCGTATTATTTTGTATTAGAGCAATACTAGATCTTATCATTTGGTATCGAAGCAATACCAGAACGTATCATATGGTATCAGAGTAACATCATTTGGCTTCTTGAATCGAGTAATCCATATCCAATTCGATTAAAGATAACTCGAGTCGTTCATATCCCTTTTTTTCCTTTTTTAATTTGTTTGATTGAAGAAAAAAAGAAGAAGAGAAATTTGTGTAAAAAAAAACTGTGTTGTTTAGGGTTTTTGTGAATATCATGGGTTTAGAGTTTGATTAGGTTTTTGATTGAATATTCTTGTGAAATTTATGTTTTAGGTCTAGGGTTTGATCTGAAAAAAAAACGATGATGAGTAAAATACAATTGAATCTGCATTTATGGAGACAGGATGTTGACGAGGTTTGTGTGATCATAAATATTATATTAGATGCTATGTGAATAACAAGGTCTGCAATATGGTTATCGACAGTGGGAGTTCTGCAAATTTTGCCAGTATCTTATTAGTAGAGAAGTTGAATTTGAAAATTTGAAGCATCAAACACTTTACATATTACAATATTCATAAGAGTTTGGAGAAGTTGAGGAGACTAAACAGATTTGATTGTTTTTTCTATTGGAAAGTACCAAGATGAAATGTTATATGATGTGGTACCAATGGAAACTAGTAACATTCTTTTAGAGTGACCATGGAAGATTGGTAGGAGAGTGAAGTATGATAAGAATCACTATTCTTTTATTCTAAACAAAAGGCTTGTGACTCTAACATCACTCAATCCATCGAAAGTTATTGAAGATCATATGAGAATAGCAAGAGGATTTCGGGAAAGGAAAAAAGAAAAGAGTGATCAAGAAAATAATGAAAGTGATAGAAAGAGTGAGAGTGTGAAAAAGAGTGATCAAAACACACTGGTGAGCAATGAGGGAAAAGAATTAGAGTGTTAAACACAAACACTAGAGAGTGATATTGATAAAAACAGTGAGGATATTTGTTTTTCCACTAATGGGTTTTCTATACCTAGTATGGAAGTTTCAATACTATAGGAACCTAAAGAATTGTTTCCCCAAGAACTTCCAGATGGAATAGCGCATTAAATTGTTTTCATTTTTAGCAAATCAACATACAAATGCAATCTGGAAGAGTCCAAGAAAGAAGATTCAATGACAAATCTTTTCAAAGAAGGAAGGAATGATGAGAATCAAATAGCATCAATGTTAGAACCGATCAAATCCAAGTCCGATAATACGTTTCAAGGAATTGAAGGACCAATGACTAGAGTTCCAATGATAAAAATATAAGTCAACCAAACGAAGGAAGCTTATAAAATGGTTTATGACATGCAAGATTAAAGTGTTGGAGCTGTAAGATCTGTACATCGCCGACCTAAAGTGAAAGCTGCTAGCTTTGATCGTACATTGGCATAAAGGCTACTGGCATAAACTCCTAAGCCGCCGACCTTCTTGTCTCATAAATTATTCCAATTCTTGTTTTTATTTTTAGGCTACCCAATTTGTAATATAGCCACCATCTTTTATGATTATGTCTTTTAGGTTTCCATGTTTAGTTTATAAAAACCTATTTGATTGTAACCATTTGGAGAACTTTTGTTGAATGAAAATTGAGAGAGTTTCTCTTTGAATTCTTGATTGAATTCGTTTGAACTTATCAGGATTTTTCTTATGGCGTCCACCCCTGACTTAACTATCAATTACCATCAACGGTTGTGATGTCTTCACTATACCAAGGTTTTTGCTTCCATATAAGTAACGAATCGACCTTTATTGTTCCAATTTAGATTATGTTTCGTCATTGATGTGGGATTTTCTAATCGCAACCAATTAAATTAAATTTAAAAACCCTATTCTTACTCTACGATTAATCCTAGGCAAGCATACCTACTGATTGTGGCACCGGTGTAAGTACATGGATCGTTCACCAGGACCTATAACTACTAGTATTCATCCTAATTCTATTGTTTAGCTTATCTAATTTGAATGATCTTAATATGTCTAAACAACTAATTAATTATTAAACCTAACAAAAGTGAGTGTCAACGCTTCTAATGATATAAGATCACGAAACTAACCTTAATATTGGTTCACCACTAACCTTATTTCCAATTCCTTACAAAAATTGCGTTAATGATTGTTTAGGTCCTTGAACTACAGAATTCCTAATTTCATCAATCTCTATTTCAATATAATTGAATTATAACCTTATACGTCTAATGGAAACGTCTTTCATCATTAGATGCATACAAAATTGTATTAGAGTTAGATTCAATCTTTATGTAGAAAGTTCATGCAATCTATGTCTAGAGTCACATCAAACTTCACTATTCATGCTAGATCTATCTCATTAATCAATCTGTCGATTAAACAACAAGAATCAAACAATAAATGTAATAGTGCACGCATTAATTTAAAGAACAATTGAACCACATGGATAGATTCATAAAAAGCACAAACTTCCATTAACAAAACGATCCAGTCTCTACATTAGGGTTAGGGTTTCTCGAGATCTAAGTTAAAAAAAAATCTATTTTCCATATGAAATGATTACAATAATAAAGCATAGAAAAATAGTTAAGAGTTATGGTTACAACCTTTAAAGATGAAGTCTTGTAATCTCTTAATAAGCCTAGTGTATCTCCACTCTCAAAAACCTATTTTTAACTCTAGGGTTGTAAAAAGGAAGAAGGATATTGATATGATATCAAAAAGACAAGTTAAGGCCGCTATTATAGAAAAAGGTAAATTTGGTCCTACAAGAATTGTGTTCATGCCTGTATATGATGAAAACTGGTGAAAATGACGAAATTTGAGGCTACAAGACCACGAACACAGCTTGTGTTGACGGGTGCATACTTTCAAAATGTTTGCTCATCACTTTTTAACTCAAACATCTGTGTTCCACACAGCTTGTGTTGATTCTTGTGTATGTTATGAATCTTCCAAATTTCTATTTGTTTAACAAAATCTTGCTTAACTCATCCAAAAGTCTTCATTAAGCTCAAATTCTTCCTTTAATGCTGAAATTAAGATTTTAATCCAATAAGTATCCTTTTCCTTACTAGTTCACATAAGATCTATATAAAATCATATTAAAACAACGTGAATAATAAGGATCTTTAGACACCTATAGTCACAGGTTGGCGGGGTTTGTATCATTTGATATCAGAGCAATACCAGATCTTATCATAACCTCATATATATATATATATATATAAATTAATATTAGATAAGAAAGTTTAATTACCAAAGAATAGCTCATCATCAAACCAACTGTAACAGCAGTAGTAAAGTTGAGAAAAAGCTTGTCATCAAAGATAAAAAAAATTCAAATTTAGACTTTGTAATTTCTTGACCTTAGAACTTCTATAACTCCTACCTTAATTATTTTTTTTATTATTCAAAGATTAAATACACACACAAATGGAGTTCTTGAAAAAAATCCCCTCCCTCTCTCTCAGTTTTTTTTTTTTTTTATTTTGTAAAAACACTCGTCTCTTTCTCTCTTTCCACTTGTCTCTCCCTTCTTCCTTCTTCTTTCTTTCCTTAGCCTCATCGATAGCTTACACCGATATTACCTCCATTGGCTAGCCCTTTAGAACCCTAACATACCACCAAACACCGACTAAAAATAAACCTAAAACAATAACCTTGAATTAAAGCACAACCATGACACCCACTTACCAACACAGAATCCGAACCCAACTCTCCTCCGACTCCACTAAAGCCACTACGTCAACACCCTCATTGATACCACCATAGAACAACTAGAATTGCTGACCACACCAAACCTTGAACCCACACCCATAATGCCACCATAGTTGGTGAAAACCCCAGCTGACACTAATCAAACATTTTATTTATTTTTTCAAAAAAAAGAAAAGAAACTTATTGTTAGGTACCTAAGCTCAAAGGGAGAGCCTAACCTAAAGACTAGCCTATTAGGTGAGAGAGTTCTCAAACTTAAGTATCTTCCATAATTTTTTGTGGAATTGATGTGAGATTATAACATTACCCACTCCTTGAGAAGCCGACGTCCTTGGCGGTCCACTCTAAATGATTTTCACTTAAACATTATGTGCTAGGTAACTCTTTCCCAAGTCGTCCCTTCTTGGGTCATCCTTCCACTAGTACCGATACTCTCAACGAGAATACCAAATGTTACGTACTAAATGTTAAGTAACCTTCCATAATTTTTTCATGGAATCAATGTGGGATCGTAACACTTAACCTGGTTAAATTTACGTAATTAAACTTAAATTTTGTATTTGCTTTTTTTTTTTTTTTTTAAATTGAGGTTAGGAAGAAGAAGAAGAAGAAGAAGAAGAAGGGGGGGGGCGCGTGCGTGTGTTGCGGGGAATATAAATGTGGATGGAAGAAATAATATTTTAATCAATTTTTTTTTTTCATATCTGTAATTGAATGGAAAAATGGATGGAATCTATCTAATTATATCGTGAGTAAAACTTTTAAAAAGTTTGGATATTTTCTTTATACTTTAGGTATCGTAAATGAAACTTATCCTATTTATAATGTATAAAACTTTGAAATAAGAACAACCACGGTATTGTTAAAAATCATTTATGCAATTAGACAATTTAGTGTGCCATAGGTTGTTGACTAATTATTCTTTTTTTTTTTCCTCTTAGGAATTATTCTTGCAAAACCTTTTTTTTTTTGTATACTATATATAATTTTCCATTACCAGCTTTTTACGATTAATTGCGATTTTTTCCCTTAAATTGTCGATGATGCGTCTAATTTAGTGTTTACATTTTAAATTTCATCATAACGATTTATTTGATTTTCATATGCACGATGTAGATTCATAATTGCCAGTTCAGTATTTACGAGAAACATCGGGCATGTCGAGTGGATATAGCATATGAAACCGTAGCTTACCACCAGTGAAACAAACACGGTGTCCACTCGTGTATGGACTATGGAATACCTGGTGTGTTAGGTCCATTCATGTGGACCACGATGCCAGCGCAGGAAGGCAACAAACAAATCGATATCATTATTGGAGGCGTCCCGTATACGTGGTCTTGCCGTGTAAAAGGAAAGGTCATGGTCATGGTCATGGGCGTCATGACTCAAGGCCCCAGGCAAGGGGGTGTGGGTCCTTACTTTAATTGACAACTTCACTTCACTTGTTTCCTTTTCTACACAGTACACTGCAAGTTAACCACCACATCGTCGTACCCATTAATAATATCTCCACCAACATGTCCGCCTTACGTCTGAACACGACAACATTTGCCTATCTGTCCATTCCAAAAGCCTCCTTCCTACGCCACATAAGTTAACAAACAGTAGGATCCAATCCCAAAATTTGTCTCCAAACTTCATTCTCCTTTGGAAGTATATCGATCAATTGGATAATTGTGCCCTAAACGAAACATGAAAATCATCAATGAGGAACTGGGAAGATACATCCGACTACACAATTGATAATGTAATTTTTATCATTTTTATTTTCAGTGTATATCTTGGTTATTTGGGGATACAATATTGGCTTTCTTTTTCTATTGTAATGGCATTGTACGTGTATAATATAAATACCTGAAAAAATTAATTAATTATATAATAATACGTTTGGTGTTTAGAGTTTACTTATCATAAAAAAAAAAAAATCAATTTGGAGCTATATGAAAACTTTTAAAATTCAAATTATAATTATCCACAGTTACCTCATAATAGATTTATTTTGTTTTAGGGAAAGGATGATAATTTGGTAAATTTTACACATTACAAAAATTCCTCATTCCACCTTTAAATAATAATTATAGTTGGAGAATGTACTTACAATGCATGATAATTTGATGAGAAATGTGGCATTAGCATACAAGCGCCTATTTGGAATGTCTCTATTATTATTATCATCATCATCATCATCATCATCATCATCATAATGTATTTTATGTGTATCGGTTTTATATCTAATATGTATCCGTTTAAAGTATCGTGTTTGAAAATCTATTTTATATGTATCTTATATAATTCTTTTTCATAAGTATGATAAAAGGTAGTGATTGGAGTGTAAGAATCAAGATACAAAATATATTTTATACATTTGAAAAGAAAATTTAACTAATATTTCTATAAAATGAATAAATTCTAATAGTCAGTTGACATCCAATCTTTGCCAATTAAATTTAACCTTTAAACTTACCTAAAACAAATCTCATACTTATGTGATTATTCATCAACATTGTTAAAGGTTTAGCTAATCAAACGAAAGAAATAAATTCTAATAATTCTCTTACGAGTGTAGCTTCTATCTTTCATTGCTAGCATTGGTTGTAATCAATTTAAATTGATAGCTGAAGTTATACTGGCCCCATCATGATTGGTTATGATTATTTGTGTGTTTCCTATAATATATGGGTTATGGATAATATTTTACCGCGCTTGACTTCTAATCAATCGATACGTGGAATAGGCAGGTTGTGGAATGACTGTCAGGAAATGTTTAAAATAGATAACACAATATAATCAACATTGGACAACACAATTGACAATTCTTTTATATATGTTTTGTATGTATAATATTGGATAGGGATTTTTATATTGTGCAGTGTTTGATATGCATAAGTATAGGATCAGATGTTATATTTTGACCATTATACCTCTTATATTATCATATATTTATTTTATTAATTTTTATATTATTTAATAAATACAATTTAGAGAGGTTAATTTATATACACAATTAAATAAATTACATATAATATTAAATAATAGGCCACAATTTAAATCTCCAGGTCCTAATTGAAAACCGAGCTAATCCAACGAATAGCGGGTTTGACTTACGGTTTGGACTTACCAGGTCAATGAATGGTCTAGTAGGTCCATTGCATCCTTATTAAAAAAAAAAAAGGAAAAGTATTAGTTATTTTGTATAAAAAAGAAATAAAAAATAAAAAAATAAAAGTAATAGAAAATTTAAACAAAATAAATAATAAATAATGTTTAAACTATTTATGATGTGAATAGAAATTAATAATTATCTATTCACAATATTTGATGTGTTGATGATAGCAACACATGTAGTAAAATATAATTAAAAAACATGGCTTATGCTTTATGTAGAATTCCACCAAGATCATAATCTCACTTTTAAAGGATGCGAAGCTTCCTTTTCTTGCATAAAATTTACTATTTTAGAGTGAAATTCTTAGGCTCACGTTTCTAATATTTCAATTCAAATGAGATGTGCTTGTGAATAAATAATCACATATCCTTTATAGTATTAAATGAAAATGGACTAATATTCTTAGAACCTTTTTTCTTTCTTTAATTAAAAAAAAAAAAAAAACAAAAGCAAGTGGGTGGTTTAAGACTTAAAGGGTCCATGTGTAGGGACTTGTTTCACCTATGATTAGGTCGGCTCTGTGTCTTAATTTTTTGGAACCAGATGACCTATAACCGCCTCGTATTGGGGTTGGGGCAGGTCTTACTTGTGGACCCACTGAGTCATAGGGTGGGTTAGGATGGTTCTGACCCGTCCCTTTTAAAAAAAAAAAAGAAAGAAAATTTTCTTAAATTAAAATAATAAAAATTTAAACTTTAAATATATAAAATGGGGCCTAAGAATATACTACTATTTAGCCTATATTCAATTAACATTATCAAGAATGTGTAATGATTTATATATAAGTACATCCCTATAGAGTTGAAATATTGATAATATGGGACTAGAGTAACACTCTAAAAAGTAATGGAGTTTACAAAAGAAAAAGAAGTTCTACATTGTTTAGATGTGTATTTCTCTTGATGGAACTCTATATAAATCTTGAAACATGATGGTTTTGAATTGTATTTATCACATGTGTTGTTGTCAACAATGTATTAAATATTGTGGATAGATAATTAGTTATTTCTTTTCACATGAAAAATAATTTAAGTATATTAAATATTAGCTACTTTATTTTAATTTTTTTAATTCTATGCATATTTTATTTTTTAGTTTGATAATAATAACACCATATTAATTTTTTATATATTTTTAATCAGGGACTCTTAAGGACGCGTAAGGTCCACGGTTTTCGCAAGTGGACCCACCTTGGACCTGCAGACCATAGTAGGTCCCTTAGCTAGTAGGGTGGGTCCATGGCTAGCCTCGACGTAGTGGAAGTGGGTTGGATTCTGGTTCGTACTTGACCCAGAAAGATGTTTAGACTTGCTTAGACCCTAGGAATGTCTAGACCCAAACCTTGGATATATCTATGGCTAGCTATACTACTACACATACAATGGTTATTATTAAAATGCTTACTAATATCTTTTCTCATGTGTGGCTTTATCTTTATCTTTTTTATATACTGGTTTTTTATTTTAAACACGAAAATTTAATTTTTAAATCAAAGGATAGACTTCATGTGACAAGAAAATGTTGTACCCCGAAGTAGTTTTTGGTTGTAAAAATTAGATTAGATAAAAAAATAATTTGATCGTGAAAATTAAATCAGATAAAAAAAGTAAACACCATAGTATAAGGAAAATATAATTCTCTTATACATGTTTGATATTCGGGGTAATAAATATGATTTTTATTGAGAATTTTTTACTTTTGTTTAATTTTAATATTTTTTAATCATTGGATAAAAGAGATAAAAAATTTATATTTCATCAAATACCATAAAAAAGGCTTTGTGCAGCTGGAAATAAATTTTATAAGTCTACCATGATATAATATCTATCTCTAGTCCGGTGTCAATGTGAAGTTCGTATAACCATGGGTGACTTGGTTGCACCACCGTACTTGGAAGTTTTAAAATTTTAAGAAAGATGTTACTGGATAAAGTACTGGGACTTTACAGTTTTCCACGTATATCAGTCCAATAAACTATCTCGTCTAAGAGGGAAATATTAACGTTTTCTCTATCCATAAACCATGACCAATGCTAGAGTGGGATGGTCCTAGGATGAATCAACAATGATTTGAATACACGACCATTGCCCCATTGCCGAGAGAACTCAATTATCCAATTCGTCCCATAATTAATTAATTATGACCCCATTCTCCATCTCATAGACGTGGGAAGAATGCAAATGGTGGCACCAACAGAGTGAAATGAATGTTATATGTATGGCAAAACACACTAAAAATATGAAAATTGAACAGAAAATAATGGCTGATAATCTTTAATATGATATAATAATAGATGTAAGAATACAACACGATTTATTTATTTATTAATTATAGATATAAGAATACAATGCGATTGTTTTATGAATTACTATTTGCTACAATTTTTTTTTTTTTCATTTATTTCTTGAGCAGATAATAGAAGGATGGAGCTTAGGTCTTTCTTATTAGGAGACATGCATACCTGTCACTTGATTATAAGGGTCTTAATAAAAAGAATACAATTAAAAATATGAAAATTGACAAGCAATATGAATAGGGTCCGTTTAGATTGTTTGTTTCTTATTTGTCGTATCCGTATATGTATTTAAATTTTACGTATAAAGGTATTTGTTTTGTAGCTATATTTTATCTGTATTTGGTTTATTTGATATTTTCATGAAAACTGCCATATATATATATATATTTCTTGACAGATAATTGGTTAGAAAAAGTTTAAAAAATATGTTGCTATAATATCATTAAAAAAACTACAAATTTTTTTCAATCTCATTCAAGCTATCTTGAAACAATCAAAGTAAATTAAATATCATATATAAAAATGGTAAAATTAATCTATTACAAGTCAATAATAGCATTAACTATGTAGAAAAATAAAACATGATCATTTTTTCAAAACTTCATTATTGCCTTTCATAGACCTAGCTGTAGTTACACTTGCTACCTATATTGGATGACAAATAAGAGAGGGATTTATCATATTAACTATGTAAATTCTAATGTCACGTTTGACATATAGGAATGATTTAAAATGGAATGTATTAGAATATAATAAGTTTGGAAATGATAAATCCATTCATATGTTTGGAAGATTACATTAAATGAAATTGCTAAAGGTGTAATTATAGAGAATGTCCTTAGTAATAAATGTAAAATATGAATACATGATAGAGTAAAAAATTAATCATATTCATATAATTAATAAGAGTGAAATGAAATCGCAATTCCACCTTTTCAAAGGCGGAATCGAATTCCTCTTCAAAGCCGGAATTATTGATTCCAAGGAATCGACAATCCAGCTTTTAAAAACGCTTCCAAACACTACGAAAAGGAATGTAAGCTGAAATCACGATTCCATTTCAACCAACTCTTATGTACCAAACGTGCTATAAATGGTGATTGTTGGTATATTATTGGGTTTGATATCTGCTTGAATTAGATTATTCATAATTAGATTATGTAAATCATATACAAATCCGATATAGATATAGATATACATATGAAAAGATAATCCATACAACCTTTATAGAAGTATGCATAGCAAGGCGTGCGTAGATTGGACGCATTTTCATCCCAGTTTTATGTATGACAATGTTTATAAATATGAATGACCTATTTTTTTTTTCTAAATTTATTTATTGTCGTTATTACCTTTTTTTTTTAATAAAAGTATATACATCGGACCTTTTATAATATCCTTAAAGTGCTATATTAGTATCTAAATAAATTTTCATTTTCAAAGACTTCATTATTTTATCCTTAAGATTGTTCATATAAGTTTATTTACTTCTTTACTTTTATGGGTTTCATTTACTTTTATATAGTACCATACTTTTGTAATAACAACAACAACAACAACAATAATAATAGTAAAATATAAAAAAACTTATTTCTAATTCGCTTCCCAATATGGAATAAGGAGACAATGAAATTTCAATTCAAAAAGAATATAATAAGATTGTAATGGTTATTATAATATTTACTTGGTATAAAAAATAAAATAAGTATTTATTGGAGTAAAATGTGAAATATCCATAATACCTTTTATATTTATTATAGAGAAATTCAAGATAGGGTATTTATGAAAAAAGTTAAAAAAATTATTATATAGTAATTTATGGGGATGAAGACATGAATGTTTATCATTTCATATAATAGTAATTCATTATGAATTGACATTTTTTTCAAGTAAATATTATAATAACTTATTTTAGGAGAAAATAAATAATTATTCGTGCTAAGGAACCGATAGTAAAATTAAAGAATCTTTAGAAGCCGTGTTAAGAAATTCGAAATTGGATGCTCTCAGCCGACGTGTTATGAAAGAATCCATTATTATGTGAAATGCAATTAATTGCGAATGGAAATTAGGACGAGTACGTCCAACTACCAGACACAAAACGGACATTTTTTCAAACAGATTTTACCCAAAGCCGATTCCATCTCGGTCGTGAAGCAAGTGGGACAGCAAGTAGACCCTCACAAATAGTCAACGGCCACGATTTCCCCGCGCAAACCATCAAAAATATAAACCCTTCTCAAATACGATTATACTCTGTCGGCAGCATCCGATTCTGACACGTGTCCCCTTCCAAAAAGCCAGTTTAGCATTTTACGCCACATGGCCGAAAAAAATAAAGAAAGCGTTTTATGCCACGTCGTGCCATGGAAGATGGCTCTCTTTGGATATAGGGGTACGTCCCACGCGCATATATTGGGTGGGACACTTCACTCGCTTTAATATGAAGCCACGTAACTGTGGGTTCAGTGTCTTATTTTGATCACATTTTTTGTTTTGGATAATTTGTTTTTTATTTATATTTATATATTTATTTATATCAAAATAATATATATATATATAATTTATATTTATGTTTTATTTGTTTGATCTTTTTATAAAAACCGTTAATTTTATTCTATTTATATTTATTTTTTAATAATAAAATAAAAATTTTTATTTTTTATGGATAACTCGGATAAATATAGTAATTCGCAAGAACATGACAACTTATAGTTTATGAAAAAGAATATAAAAAGTAGAAAACTTTTGAAGAACATAATACATGAAAAATTTAGAAGACATTTGTTGAAAAGGAACAAAACAAAAAAAAATATATATATGTTAATATATATTTATGTCGGCTCACAAAGTACGAAGAAGGATTGATCAGAGTTGTAAATGTTACTATAAGTATAATTTATTAGAAAATAATTTTACAAAAGTATGTGTATCTATTAAAAAAAAAATAAAAGATTTCACACCGAAAGTTCAGTGGCTGGATGAAAGGTAGCGCGTAGAGATAGCAGGTCGATATTTTCGGAAGTATTTGTGTGGATAAAGTACAGACCACTTGGCCTCGCCAAATGACTGAACTAGCCTTTTGCTATACTGGTGTGGAGACGAGAACAATTTTTTTTTTTTTTTTTTCAGAAAAAGCAAAGATTTTTATTTTCCTTCCGATTGTTTTCATGAAGCAGCGGTGTTTTTTTAATTAAATTAGTTCTTTCGGTTATTTAATAATTTAAATTAATACCTTATATACTTAAGATATTACTAAATATATTTGTTTAATAATAAAATAATTTGACTAAATGATCCCATTAATGAAACTATAAAATTAAAAATTAAAATCATATTTTTCCTACAACTTATGATTACTTAAATAGAATGATTGCATTTGGGTTTCCATGGATTCATCAATTTATGGATGAATTTGAATTCGAATTCAGTACTGTATCATCTTAACTCCACTCGTTTGCAGTTTTAATCATTAGTAATCATTATTCATGTGTTATCGTGGCTTAAGAAATAGTAAATAATTATATAATATATATAGTGAAAAAGTGATTTAAGTCAAAGTTTTATCATATAGATAGAAGAAAAGTAAGAATAATCGACAACCAATAAAAAATTAGGAAGAGAAGAATAAGAAGAAAGAGCGGACAATATTATAATGTAATTTGTTATGCAATTGATTTTCTTTCAACAGTAACCTTTATAAAAAATTTATACTTTATGGTCATTGACATTGATGGTTCTAAAATTAAAATAATCAAGGGGTAGGGAATTTAAAAATACGTATGCATTATTGTTATATGTATCCTCAAAAGTGAACCAGTAGCACCATTACTATTTGATAAAATGTAACATAATAATTATTTCCTATAGAAGAGTATTATTATTTCATAATAATCTAATTTTGATTAAATAAGAAATATATCCTATTGCCAACCGCATCATAAGAAAAACCTAACTTTAGTTGTTAATAAAAGTTTTATAATTAACAATTATCATTTATTGCTCCAGGTAATTTTTATTAAGGGAAAATAATAAGAATTGGCTTAAATGCATATTGTGAATCTTAAAGAATAGAAATACATCTTTCTCTCTCTATATATGTATTTTCCGTAGAATGTTTAATTGAGTTATAAAATGTGTATTTTCTTTTATTTTTTTTCCTAAGTAATAATAATCAATTCTTTATCTCATCTTTTAAGGGGCTTTTACTTTCTACTTCAACTCAGACTTAAAAGCTAAATCCCGAGAAAACTAGTCGATTTCGTTATCATATCCTCAAAGGCCGTTACATGAGGGCAATTTAGTACTTCAGCAAAGCTCACATGGCTCTCTCTCTCTCTCTCTCTCTCAATCAATAAACGGTCACTCTCTCCCTCCCCTCTCCAACAGGAAACCTCTCCTTCAGTCCTTCTGCCCTCAAACTCGCTCCTCTCTCTCTCTCTCTCTCTCTCTCTCCCCGACTCTTTCACTGTGGGATAAGATAATATCATGGTCACCACAATGTAACGTAAGCTTTTTTCTTTGTTTTTTGGCCATCCAATGGACATAAACTTAATTGAATAAAATTAATACTTAAAAAGCAATCAAAGGAAAGCAAAAAAGACATCTAATCTCACAAATCTGTAGACCCCACCAGATATTTCTATTTCTACTTTCTCCTCCTTTCTTAATCTTCTTCCATCTTAATCTTCTTCCATCTTGCCTTATATTAACTCCACAACCACCACCTCTCTCTCTCTCTCCCTCTCCCCATGTAACGGTTACTTTTCCTCTTCATTCTCTCACTACAACCTTTAAAACGTAAAGAGTTTTTGAAGCTTTTGAACAGAATCAGAGACAAAAACAAAGAACCAGATGGATTTCACTTCGTTTATAACGTCATTAGCAACGTCGTTTCTTATATTCATAGTTTTGATGATCCTGTTCACATGGTTGTCGAGGAAACCGGGTAACAAAGAGGTGTACTATCCGAACAGGATCTTGAAGGGTATGGATCCATTCGAGGGTGGTGGTGGGTTCGGGTCGAGAAACCCCTTTGCTTGGATCCGAGAAGCATTGTCTTCCACTGAGCAAGATGTTATTAACATGTCGGGGGTTGATACTGCTGTTTACTTTGTCTTCCTTAGCACCGGTTTGTACTTCTTCCTGACCTGTGTTTTCTTTTTTTCTTTTCTCTTATTAACCGTACTCTCATTTTGTCTTTTTCTTAATTTTTTTTTTTTTGTTTCCTTTAATTGAATATGCAAGCTTTCTTCATTGATATTAAGGGGTTTTTGTGGATATACTTCTGTGAACTACAAAATTATGAATTATATAACATTCCATATCAGAGTTCTCATAGTTTCTCATCCATCCATGGAACTTACTATTTAACAGAACTCTATGATATTTAACTTAATGTAAAATTTAATATTGACACGAAGCCTTTGGCTCAACATTGTCATCATTAAAAATTCCATATGATCCTCTTTCGGCGACCGCGTGTGGGATTTTAGTTTGTATGGCTTTGATGGTAACATCATCTATTTTAACTTTAAGCGGGGCAGTTTCATATTGGTTTGTCCTGCATATTACGTCTTTCAGTGGTTTGAAGTGTTCAGTAATACTTCTTTTTTGTGTTTTGTTGCAGTGCTGGGGATATTAGTCTTGTCGGGTATAGTGCTTTTAGCTGTCCTTCTACCTGTTGCTGCTACTGATAACAGTCTGAGTCTGAAGAAAAGTGCAAATGCAACTACCAGCAATGGGACCTTTTCTGACCTAGACAAGTTGTCAATGGGAAATATTGGGGTAAACTTTGCTTTGTTAACTTACATGTTGTAGCTTTCACCATAAACTCCCTTTGTTACTACCAAATGCCTGCACAGATGTCCTTTTAATATGAATTCTGTTAATTGTTGATTGAAATTTGATGACAATTCATTTATGTTGGCTAACCTGTTATTTCACATTGTTACTTGGGAGATCCTATTTCTATTGGGGATGACGTGCTCCTGGATTTTTCATTTCTTTGAACAGGAAAATAGTGCGAGATTGTGGGCGTTTATGATTGCAGGTTACTGGCTTTCTATTATCACATATTTCTTACTATGGAAAGCATACAAACATGTCTCTGAACTGAGGGCAGATGCTTTGATGTCACCAAAGTTGAGAGCTGAGCAGTTTGCTGTTCTCGTCAGGGACATACCAGCTCTTCCTGAACGTCAAACTAGGAAGGAGCAAGTTGATTCGTACTTTAAAGCTATCTATCCTGATACCTTTTACAGATCCATGGTGGTGACAAATAACAAAGCTGTATGTTATACTATTTCTGATGCGTCTATTTCTTACCTTGCATTTTGTCATAGTGCTTGCTAGTTGGGCTTTCTTCTTCTTGTCCGTTTAGCGGTCAGTTTAGCCGATCACTTAAGCATTAACTTGCATATTATAACTTATATATGTTTATCATTCCTCCTGTAGAGATTTAATTAGTGGAGCATGCTACAATTACCATACGAGAGAGAACACAATATGGGAACATCAATAAGAATTGGTAGAAATTAATGGCTGCTATTCCACATGGTCTAATAGCAAGTTGCTATGTTTTGTCTTTGATTTGTCCAATCCTAGTCCAACTTATAAAATATAAAATAAAAAGGAATGAAAAAAATAGCAGATTCTTCTGGATGGTTCAATCTTGGAAGAGGAAGACATACATATGTAACTATTATATTTCGAGGAAATCTGGACATAACTACTAAGATAACAAGTTATTGCAGTTCTGGACTTACTAGATACGAGCCTGAGAGAGAATAGGCTCCCAGAAAAGGTGTTGTAATGGATTGAAAGTCAGATAATGGGACAATCATGCTTGGCAGTCCCAGAAAGCATGAGAGCATGTGGTTTATATAACAAGAGAATCGAAATATTTGTTAAATTCAGTTCCATAGCCATTTTAAGCTTGTAGATTAATGTGAACTTTAATATTTTGTACTTTTACTTCCCCCTCATTTATGACTTGTGACTTTTAATTGAAGCCCGTTCACGTAAACTGATTGATGAACTGGGAGGTTATATGTTAAATTTAGCTCCATAACGAGCCTATCTGAAAGTTGGTTGTAGACCTCAATGTTTTATTCATGAGCAATATGATTTATCTTATCTGTCTCTCTGCTATGATAGCTTGTCTTTCTCATGCAAGCATGCTCAGGCACAGAATGTTGCGGTAAGTAGATGGTGCATTGACCTGTGAAGATGTTGTGGGATATATGTATTATCTTCTTGTGTTGGACCAATAGAAAAGCATCGTTTCCCTGTTTGAGTATGGTCTTCATGGTGTTTTAGTTAATTTCTTTTCTTTTAAAATCATGCAGGTAAACAAAATATGGGATGAACTGGAAGGGTATAGGAAGAAACTTGCACGTGCTGAAGCAGTGTATGCACAATCAAAAACCAGCAGTCAACCAGAAGGAACTAGACCCACAAACAGAACTGGCTGTCTTGGTCTTGTTGGTGAAAAAGTTGATAGCATAAGCTACTATAATGAGAAGATCAATGAACTTCTTCCAAAATTGGAGGCTGAGCAGAAAGTCACTTTGAGGGAGAAACAGGAGCGAGCTGCTATAGTCTTTTTTACTAGCAGGGTTACAGCAGCTTCTGCAGCTCAAAGTCTACATTGCACTATGCTTGATACGTGGACTGTGATGGATGCTCCGGAGCCTCACCAACTCATATGGACCAACCTAAAAATTAAGTTCTTTGAGAGGCAAATGCGACAGTACATTGTTTATGTGATTGTGGCATTGACTATATTTTTCTACATGATTCCCATTGGATTTATATCTGCATTTACAACTCTTGCCAATCTGAAGAAATATCTTCCTTTCCTAAAGCCTGTTGTGAATCAGGCAGAGATCAAGACTGTCTTAGAAGCTTACCTCCCTCAGATTGCGCTTATTATATTTCTAGCTATGTTACCCAAGCTGCTTTTATTTCTGTCAAAGCTAGAAGGGATTCCTTCACAGAGTCATATCGAGAGAGCTGCCTCTGGAAAGTACTTTTACTTCACTGTTCTTAATGTGTTTATTGGAGTTACAGTAGGAGGAACCTTGTTTGCCACATTGAAGACTATTGAGAAGGATCCAAACTCGATAGTGAACTTGTTAGCAGACAGTCTGCCACAAAATGCGACTTTCTTCATCACCTTTGTTGCTCTTAAGTAAGGCTCAAAACTTCATACATACATAAGCCAAATAGGTTATTTTGTTGGATACTCAAAAAGGAAAATTAAAAGAAATGCTTTAATGTAGTGCAGTAACTCACTCTTCTTCCTGCAATATGCATGTTAGTTTTCTGCAGCTGCATTTTGCTATATTATGTTGATCTGTTTAGGGGCATGTATTGGTCGAACTTCCTCAGTTGTTTTATCAATAGAATTTCTAGCTTTTGTTATGCACAGTGCAGGAGCTGCTCTTTCTAATTGAACTTGGATGGCAGGTTCTTTGTTGGTTATGGTCTTGAGCTATCTCGACTTGTTCCACTGATTATTTTCCATTTGAAGAAGAAGTATCTATGCAAGACTGAAGCAGAATTTAAGGAAGCATGGTATCCTGGAGATCTTGGATATGCAACTAGAGTACCTGGAGATATGCTGATCATCACAATTGTGCTCTGTTACTCTCTCATTGCTCCTATTATTATTCCATTTGGAGTGGTATACTTTGGGTTGGGATGGCTTATTCTACGAAATCAGGTCGGGCTTGTGCTTTCCTTTTCCTCTTTGACATGCTATGAACAGTTAAGATTTTTCAGTTAGAAATTGGGGTTATAGATTTTTCAGTACCGAGTATGATGCCACGAATTTATTTATGGGATGGTTTTTCTTGGAGATATGGCCAAGCTGCTGTTGCTAGTTTTGTTTCGTCACTGGTTTTGCTTTTGTAGTTGGCATTTTGAAAGTGACGGACAAAACATTTTAATGCTAAATTTTTTTCTTGGGTTGTTGCAAAGAAAATTTCAGCCATGAAAGTCTCTGCTATCATTTAAGAGCAAAAGGTTACTTTTTGTTGAAGGCATGATTTATCTTAGCAGGAATTTTTTAGATCCCCTAATACATCTTACTGATGTACTTTAGGGAACATCTGAAGCATCATCCTTCATATGCTCTAGTAGCCTTGTTGGCGTGTGCACGTTGCTTTTCCCTTATTTGATAGAATTAACTTCTATATAGCACTGCATTTTGAAATTTTTGCCCCAGTAAGGCCTTTAGCCTTTATTTTAATTTGCAAGCCACTTATTGGAACTTAAAAGCATCTTTTTGCTTGCACAAGGCAATTTGTTGTGTCGATTCCCTTCAAGCCAATTTCTCAAATGTTTCAATTGGCAGGCACTTAAAGTTTATGTTCCAGCCTATGAGAGCTATGGACGAATGTGGCCACACATGCATACCCGTATCCTAGCTGCACTGCTTTTATACCAAGTTACCATGGTTGGATACTTCGTGGGGTGAAGAAATTCAGGTTCGCTCCCTTGATGGTTCCACTCATCATTGCAACTTTGGTCTTTGCATACGTATGCAGAAAGAAATTTTATGGTTTCTTCAGTCGCCTGGCTCTAGAAGTTTCTGCTCATGAGCTGAAGGAAACTCCGATCATGGAACGGATATTCCGGGAATATATTCCTCCTAGCTTGAGCTCTGAGAAGATTGATGATGATCAGTTTGAAGATGCTTTATCTCAAGTTTCTAGACAAGGCTCATTTGCTTGAGGTGTAGAAAATTTTCAGATACTTTTCACTTCATTGATCGTGTGCAGATTAGCTAGTCTTGTCATAACTTAATTGTTGATAAGTCTCTAGGAAAAGATGTGTTAATTGAGTTGTATGTAGCTTATGAGTTTAATTGTGTACTGGGTTGTTTGTAGATTATCTGTGAAACTCCTGTGTAAGATTTTGTGTGAAACCTCCATAATAGCTAAACGTTTGTTAGCTTTTTCAAGATGACTTTTAGGTGATATGTACAAAGGAGAAATCCATCCTTCATGGCCATAGTTTTTGCATTTAAGTTTGTTATGTTTGAAGGTACACTTCTTCCGCCACCCCACCCCCAATCACCCTCTACCCCCAACTACCCTCTCTTTTATTATGAACAAATAACTTAAAAGAGGATGCTATATCCAAATTCTATTTGGCTAGTTCTTTTACGTAGATATAGATATTTTTTAAAACTTATTTAACAAACTATTTATTAATAAATAGATATAGATTGATAGTTTTTATGAGAAAATTAAATAAATTAAATATATATAAAATATAAATGTAAATTAGATATATTTATACATAGTATTTTAATATAAATATAAGTAAAATATAGACAATCCAAATGGATCTATAGTGGCGTGGACAGGGCTAAAGCCGAAATCGAAATTCTGTGCTATTACAAGTGTTACATTGATAAGACCAAGTAGGCAAAGTGAAACATTTCCATTCTTATGTATGTGCGGATTTGTCTGGATTTCCCGAAAGCAGCCGGCATCCTTAGATGAGGCTGTTGCACTAAAGCTTATCCATAATTTGTTACAATCCCTAACAAACCCATTTCTAATATTCATCGAATTCCATTACCATAAGCAAATATAGTAATTTACCTCACTTGAATGTGCACTAACTTCACTTGTTCGTCCCAGAACTTTAATGCTGTGTTTGTTTTGGTAGAAATAACTGGAAGATAAAAGGAAATGGGATAAATATTGTGTGTTTAGTAATTTTAAATGGTGAGGAAATAAGATCAAGTGGAAGGAAATGAAGGGAAGTTGGAGCTTATTTTGTTTTCGTCCAAAGTTGGGATAAAAATGGTAGAAATGAGAGGAAAGTGGATTAAGACGATAAAATTAAAAGCAAGTGGCATTTTAGTCTATTTTATATTTTATTTCTTGTCCTTTCTTTTATTAGCCCAATCAAACAACATAAAAAAATAAACATTTCATCTTATTCCTTCCATTTCTATCTTATAAATTCAAATGAAAATAATGACATTTTCTTTCATTTCATTTCTACTATTTTTCTTTCTATTCATTTTCATCCATTTCTACTTTCAAAATAATAGCCACACACGGTGTAAATTTAGCTATTCAAATTATAAAATCACATACCCATTCAAATTCTTTGCTTAAAATGCTATAAATTCACAATATTTCATTTTGTTTCTTCTCTTCTAGTTCTTTTTCATTTCCATCATTTCCTAGCGAAAAAACATAGTTTAGTAATTAATCTAGTGCTAATCTTAACTTAGTCCAGTTTAATTAGCACTAAAAATATAATCAAAGAACTTGAGAATATTTATTATGAAAGGAGGTAGATTTTGGGATGTGCTAAGGGTGCTTCATAAGTTTGAGGTTTGCCTTTTTATAAGATTGTGTCAAATGGCACACTTAAATGAACTTTTTTTCCATATATGTGTCAATTTGACTAGCTTTTATACTTTGATGATTTTTTTTTCTAGTAAAATGATCATCTAAAAACACTTATAAACCTCAATTTATCTTATTTAATTGTTTTTGAAATGTTTTTGAATTTTGGAAAATTTTGTTTCTGTTTCCAGGTTAAGGCCAAAATTGGACTTTTTGGAAAATTTGATTGTTTAAGCCATAAATTGACTTTGATTAGTTTCAAATGATTTTGATTACTAATGATCCAATCAAATCTATTGTATCATATAATTGCTAACAAATGCCATGTGTCCTAGTAAGGGGTAAACAACTATTAATAATAATTAACACAAAATAAATTATTATCAATAGTTAGGAAATAAAATTAAAGATAGCCTTATACAATATCAAACAAGTTGTTTGAGACATAACAAACACTAGATATGGACATAACATTAATGTGTTGTTGATAACAACATATCAGATAAATATAACTTAAAAGCATATCTCCTTAATTTGTCAAGGTTCTATCAAGAGAATAATCCCACTTTTAAACAACATCGGACCTCTTTTTCTTTTATAACTTTTTTAAAATTGTTACTCTTATCATACATTGCTAATATTTCAAACTCAAATGGGATGTGCTTGTATATAAATAAAAGCACATCCTCTATAGTTTTAAATGAAAATGGGCAAGGAATAATATATTTTTCAGGCCTAATTTATATTTTAAGTTTGAAATTTATTTTAAACTAAGATCTTTTTTTTTTTCATTCATTTATTTTTAAAAAAACAATGGTTGATTTTGACCTAGAGAGGACATGGCATGGAACTTGGTGGGTGCACGGTTAAGGACCTACTCTAAACTTGGCCGGTGAGGTTTTAGCTTTATAAATTATCGAATCGAACCCTAAAGATGTCTAACAGGACATACAAAAGGTATTGCCTTGTCTACTTATGTCTACGATAAGAACATGAAAATAACAGGGTGGAAGAAGGATGAAATATTTGCCCATGCAAATAATAACTGGCGCATTTTCTTAAAGGAATGGAATAAGATAAAAATAAAATTATAATACTTAAAAAATTTAATAAAGAAGTGAAAGGTTCTTCTTATCATTCATTTAGGCCTTTTTGATGGGTGAATTTAAAACATGAACTAACTTGATTATTTGAAGGCCAACCTCCCCAAGCCTCGGATCTAATTACAAGACCAAGCGGATCTCTTATGTTTTTAGATCGGCCCGATTTGTCTACGCATTGCCTTGATCACTTCACTTGGTTACATAATGATCCTTCATCAACTCCACTTTTTGAGAAACTTAGAACGTGGTTTAATGGCTTTACTCCCTTCTCTCGCCCACCAATAAATACCATGATCCTCTGTGTTCACCACAATATAACTTCACTTATTCCAATTGTACCAAACTACTCCTCTATAAATGTCGTATAGATATCTCAAACGATCATTTGGCAACACTTAAGCCTACACACTGCTTACATTATTATTCATATTGATCCCTCATTGACCTAATCATCAAAGAAGTCGCACCTGATAACTCCCGAGCCCATAGACTTGTATTTGTTTTGCTGGCCAATCTTAAGATCAACCCAAATTCAATTGACTCTACTAATAAAACTTTGACGACAACATCATGAGTAGATATAAAAAATATGTCAAATAAAATCAAAGAAGAGCTCTTTTCCTGATTTTATGAAGGAATTAAAATTCCTTAATTTACAACAATAGTAATTCTTTGAAATAGTCATTCCGCTAACTAAATGCAAGACTAGATTTATTGAAAATAAATAGCATTTCATCCTTATAAATATAATTAAAAAATATTGTAAAATGGGGAAAGGTAGTTGGTGCCAAAGTTTATGATTAAACCCTCTAAATTTTGATATAAGTGTGGATATTCATCTAAATTTTCAAATGTTGCAAATGACTCATTTAAACTTTGATATAAGGACATTTGATTTTAGGTTTGGTAAAAACATACAAACATCACAGTTTATGGGGGTGCTAAAACACACTTTGCTAACTTCGAGGGGTTCTCACATACCAAGGTCAGAGTTTAGTATTGCTGACCCTAAGGATTGGTTTAGCTAGCTATTTTCGGTAGATATAAACATTTTTTAATTTTTTTCTAATAAATTATTTATCAAGAAATATATACAGATAAAAAAAATTAGTAGTTCTCATGAAAAGATTAAATAGATCAATATATAGATAAAATAGAAGCAAATTATGATATATTTATACATATTATTTTAATACATATATAAATATAGATGAAAAACAACATTTCAAATAAATCCTGAAATTTTTAGGAGTCACTCGCCAATTTTTCATAGTTGAGGAAGTGATTTGCAACATTTAAAAGTTTAGATACGTGTGAGCTCTCCCCTCTACTTCCAAACTGAGTGCTCTATTAAAAGCTTCATCGAAGCTTCACATTGATCATCTAAACAAGACAGTCCTGAAATGGAATAGGAAAGAATGAACCTCCTTTGGGAATAGAGTTGAGGGGATAGTTTGCCTTTTTTTTTCCCCTATAATTAATATGCATGAAGACCATCACCAAATGAGGTTACCAAACTCCATTAATGTATGACGCGACTGGACCCAAAAAACTACATAGATGGTTACGCTTTCATTACCCTGCAACCAAAATACATTACTTTCCCATAAATAGAGCTATATATATATATATATATCGATTGAAATTATCAGTTGACGATAGACATATTTTATGCTACACCCTATGGCATTCCACGATGGCTATTATCTGCTATTAGGCCTTCTGATTCTTTTTGAGGGCGTAGGGACTTGTGCTGCTACATATAATGAAGAAATATTGGAGGCATACCATCAATATAGTACCACCACGCTGAATAGAAGCAGTTTTCCTGCGGATTTTGTCTTTGGAACTTCCTCATCTTCCCATCAGGTGGGTGCGACCAAATAGTAAATTAATGCTGTTCCGCTCTCTCCAAATTCATTTCTGAATATAATTGTTCAATGACCATATGATAATGATATATATTCATATATCGTACATTGTTATCAGTATGAAGGTGCAGTCCATGAAGATGGTAGAGGGCCAAGTATCTGGGACACTTACACTCACAAACATCCAGGTTTCGCTTCTTAATCTACCACGTTGTAAAGTAAATTATTGTTATTATTTTTCCTTTTACTTTTAGGTAAAACTGGTTATATTGTGCTGTAAATTAAATCGCCTCATAAGTAATACGCTTCTTTTCGTCAATGGTATCGTTCAGTCAATCATTAACTATTAAAATAAATATAATAATAAAATATTAATTATTTTAGTGATTTAATGGGTATAATGTGAGCCGTTGATAGTAATGGGATCGATCCTGTCAAAATTAATGATGAGATCATATAATTTTCTAAAAAGAATTAATTAATATTATATGCCACATGTATTATAATACATAATTTTGGAATCTCTTTATTCCAGTAATACATTTTATCAATATCTTTTCATTTTTATGCTTTTAAATTGTGATCACTTACAAATTTCCATTACTCTTATATTGTTTGGCCATTCTTTTACCAGCTTACATTCAAGGATGATCTCCGTTTTTTCTTTTATTTTCTTTTTTCCCCCTTCTTTTTCTTGTGTAAATAATGGAAAGTGCTACAAGGTACAAGAATTAATATTTATAAAAAATGAGAAACTTTTATGATTTCGGGACCGTTCAGTCAATCATCTAATACTTAAAATAATATATTAAGTAATATATTAAGTATTTTAATAATATGATTACAATTGAGTATGATATAAATTTAAATAACTTAAAAGAGTTATAATTTTCATTACAAGCGAAAGCTATAGAATTCTATTTTTCATTACCAGAGACTTTCTAGCTTCTTGGCATTTTCGGTGTAGAAAATTTATTCATAAGAAGTTAAATTGACCATGAATACTAGACTCGCAATGAACTTGGTCTGTAATTTACAAGACTTGCAAGAAAAATGATGGATCCACATATGTATGGGTATCACGTCCATGGTCTATTTAATACAAAGGGAAAATTATATCAGTGGGATGAGTTCAAATAAAGCATTATAATTATTAACATTTTAAAAAGTGGGTTAAATGAAATATATTCACGTTTTAAATGATTTATAAAAAAAAAAGATTAATGTTATATATAAAATGATGCAAATAAGGGATCTCTTTTCTATGTCGATTTGTCACCTAATCAAAATGTTAATCTTTTTCTTTAGATATTTAAAATGTTGGTCATTTATTTAACTTATTTTATAGATAAACATTAATAATCATTCCAAAATATTGATATTCTATGCATTCTCATATAATTTTTCCACTTAATTTATGAAATCCTTCGATACATAATCCTTCATTTTTCCCCCTTTATAGTTGAGTTCATATAAACCATATAGAGCATGATTTAATGAGCAATAAGAATGGATTTATAGAAATTTCAGTTTGAACAGTTAAGACGGTACTGGCTATTGAATTATATATTGCTATCAAACCTCCACATTTGCTAATAAGGTACCAACAACCATTATAATAAATGATTATTAAGGTGTTATTTATTAATTTGTTATTAAAAAAAACAGGGTTGAGCTTACCCTATACATATAGAGTCAGACGACTGGTCTCGCCGACTTGCACCATTGGCTAGCGACGACGGTAGGAAAATGAAAATAAAAAGATGTAAGAGGGATGGGATATAGGAACTTTTACACCCCCTTCACTTATTGGGAATTTATTTTCTTTTGATTTCAGGTCAAGCTGTTGTTTTGATTTTTTTATTAGAACAAAGACAATTCATAATGAATTGTTATTATATAAAATTATGAATAACAATATATCTATTCACTTCATATAAATTGTTATTCATTCTCTTTCTATTTTACATAAATTGCTATTAGGATGTTCATTTGAGGAGAATGATAATTTATAATGAATTAAAATGACTAATAACAATATATGTTCTTACACCCATGAATTGCCATTTAATAGTTTATTTTCTAACTTTGTCATTAATATTCATGTCTTGAAAATACCACTTATACAATTATAATGTTTGATTTTCAATTATTCTCATAAATATCTTCGTCTTGAAAATATCATTTATTCAATTATCATTAATCTATAATAAAGATAAAATGTATTAAAGCATCTTTATCCCTACATACTTGGTGGAAATTTGAAGAAATATGGATAATACAACAGTTAGTTGTGCAAGGTTGCTTAGCAACCAAAGTTGCTTGGACAAGCAACTATCTCACTCCTTCTCTCATTGATTCTTTATACTTATTTAATTTTTACAAAAAGTAATCCTCTTTCTTTTTTTTTTTCCCCTCATATTGGTCCTTTCACACTTATCTAATTTTTATAAAAAAAGAAAATATAAAGATTATTTTAAGGTAATAAAATAAAATGAAACCCAAAATTTTTTTAAAAAAGTAGATAAGTAATTCTTTTAAAGTAAGCAACGATAAAATAAAAAGTTGCTTTATAGAAAGAGTGGCTTTAATAAACTTCTTAAGTAACCTAGGATAAAGATGCTTTTACAGATATTTTACTTTTACTCTAATAATTATTTATTTATTTATTTTATATCAAGTGAATATTATAATAGATGCTGCAACTCTATTACATACCTATTAAATATGAATTCAATTCCCCTTTATTCTATAGGAATGAAATGAACAGCCATTAATGTAAAAAATAAGAAAAATTGGAAGCCAGTTTGAGCCCAAGTCAGATCTATTTTATTAGCACAAAGTCGATTAGAACACGAAAGCAATAAGAGCTAGGTTAGAAACTCCCTCACAGAAATTATGAGAAAAAAATAATGTAATAATAATATTATAATATACCTTGCCAAAATAAAATATTATTATATATTAAGAATTTCAATAAATTGTCTACTGATTTATAAAGTATAGACAGCTTATAACAAAATTCTAAGAACCAAATTGCTAACGCAAGAAAGGAAAATGCTATAATCTTGTCATATTTTTTAATGAGATTAGTTCCATCGATTATTCAGTAGCTCACATTTATGTCAAATGTAGCTATATAATTAAAAAACTTAATATATTTTTATTATATTTATTTTAATAATTAAACACTTAGGAGGACGACCCTCTAGTGTAGAGATGGGCACTAGATTGAATCGGCCTTGAACCACCGAGTCACGATTCACGTCGAGGTTGAATTAGAATATGCTCGTAGACATGAAGGGCCACGTTGTGCCAGTTCAACCTGGTGGTTCAGAGCCGGTTCATGACCATTTGATCGGTGAATTATTTTTTAAAAAAGTTTTTCATAAATTTTTTTAATTAAATTGATAAGAAAAACACATAATTAGATCATCATACAATAAAAATATAGAGAATTTTAAATTACAAACTTGTACAAAATAAATAAAATTTATTAAAGAAAGTATACTTGAGTAAGAAAGTTATTCTAGAATGCACACATTTAGACTAAAAATGCATACTTGAACAAATGAAGGAAAAAAAAAAAAAGAAGACAATTTCATAAGAAATACTATTTATTCACGTTAAAATAAGTTTAAATATTTATTTCTTATTTTTTCTTGTATTTTTTAATTATTTTTTTATTTTGACTCTTCTTACTCATTGGATTGACGGATCGAGACCTTGAACTAGCTTTGATCTGCCGAGCTGATGGGTTAGTTGGCGGATCATGACTCGTATGACCGAATCGAACCATAGGCTATAACTTGCCAGTGATGATTCAGACCAAATCAATGGTTCAATCCAGTCCATGCCTATGTCTACTATATGGTGGAACCTCTAGCAAAGAGGATGTAAGATATCCGTAAAGTACTTTCTAATAATTAAGGGAAACAACACTCGTTTTTCATTCGCCTTGATAGTCAATATATGCCTGCCTAAGAGTAAACATCAAACACCATCACCACAAACCCCCTTTGGCCAACCATCATTACCACCACATAAAATAAGAGAGCAAACCATATCTCACGATCTGGGTTCACCGGAGCTAAAACCATTGTTATCATATGAACGTGGCGGTTTGATATATATAACTCAAAAAAGGGTGTAACAGAAAATGCACGGTAAATGGGATATTCTCTTCCCTCAGTCAAGTCGATATAATATTAGAGTTCTTACGTCCATTGGGTATTATTTAAAAAATAAAATAAAATAAAATTACACGACGCACTTAACAGTATTGAAAAGTAATATGACAATGTAAGCAAGCAACTGATGCTTGTACTGATAAAAAATATACATACTTGTTTTGAACTTATTTTATTAATTATCATTAAAATACAAAAAATTTTTACACATTAAGCAACATCATAAACTAGTCACTTTTCCTAAGGTTATAACAAAGAAAAGAAAATAATGCATACATATATATATATATATATATATTTATTAACTGACACTTCATAACAATCAAATTTATTAATTTAGTTATATCTAACCTGTATAAAGGACATGTTATACAAAGTTATCAATAATCATTATATTGAAAAAGAAAACCAATTTTCGACATGGCAAATTCATCCTTAAACCTTAATTATTAGCATTGCAAAATGCTAAACCATCTAATGAAGTATTTACAAAGAAATTGCTAATGTGATAGATCGTTTTTATGGCTTGAGTTCTTACAATTTTCAAAATAGATTTGTTGGAAGCGCGTTGTCCCTAGATTTATGTGGAGAATTTATGTAGAATTAGGTTGTACCGGATGAAGGTAGTTTTTTTGTCTAAAATATCCAAAATCTAAGACAATCTACATCATTCACTAACTTGTCGCTTACATTTTAGTTAGTTTATTCTATACTATTGGATGTGGGACTATTATATCTTTCATCTTCCATCAAGATTATCTGTGCTTCTTAAATCTACTGCATCATTTACTGGAGAGTTGTCTTAATCTCTCTCTCTCTCTCTTTTTTGGGCAATTGTAGAGAGAATAACCGATGGAAGTAATGGGGATGTGGCAGATGATTCATACAATCGATATATGGTACGAGCCGATTCATATTTTATTATTTATCCCCTTCAGTTATGTATGCTATTTCGTTTAAGTGAAATGTGTGACATAAAACATAGTTGAAATATGATAGCATGTCCTTAGAAGGGAATAGATGAGAATAATATAGTTCATGAGTTAAGAAAACCCTATCACTTTTTCTTACCCTTTTCGTCCTAGGTTTCTAAAAGGGTTGAGACATCTTCAAATGTCACTAAAAAAAAAAAAAAAAATTTGATTTACGATAGGGATTATTAGTCCTTTCAAAAAAAAAAAAAATTCCCTACCATAAATTATTGTAGGACTTTAAGTTTCGCTTCCAATACTTAGTGCTGTTAAGTAGGTAGTTCTTACGAAAAACTTAGGGTAGGGATGACATTCCTACCATAGCTCTCCTTTATGGCATCATTTCAAATGTTATCTAACATGTATGTTAATGTTATAGAAGAGATGTATGTCCCTATCACAAATGACATAAGGTAGGGGCATTGTCCTTTTCAAAAGTGACATTTTAAAAAAAAAAATTAATTAATCAAGTAATATTAAAAATAATAATTATAACATTCATTTTATTATATTAATCCCTATCATTAAACTTCATGCAACAACGACATTTCTCAATCATACGTGTCTGCAATACAATACTAAAACTAAAGGTAACCCCAACATCACAAAATTTACAACCATTACCAAACAACTATACACCACCATGAGTTTAACACCATCATCCAAAACCACCACAACACAACCACAAGAGTTTAGCCCCACCATCTATCATCATCATCATACAACAACAAAAAAGTCAACGAATAATCTTTAACATCAACATTGAAAATATTAAAAAATAAAAGTGAAATTTGCACCCCTACAACTAGACCCCTCGGGATGATCTTCTCAAGGCCTATACCAATCATCTTCTCGGTGTGGGCTAACAATGATTGGTGTTGAGCAAGTTAAAGACATAATATTACTGATGCTTTGGGAGGCAAAGAATGACTATGAACTTTATCCTCCTGATGATCTTCTAAAATTTTGTAACCCAGGAAACATAGAGAAGAAAAGAAAGAACAATTGTCCTTGTGAATGGAACATTAACATATGCCCCATATGTGAACTAGACATCTACCATCGGTCCTATTGGCATTGGTGTACTAGAAGACCCTCTATTGTTGTTTAATTGGGCATATGTGATAATGCTCTTCGAAGTAGGCCCCATGAGTTTGGTCTAGAACTAAATGAACAAAATTGTTGCATAAATGCGAAGTGGTTCATAGCAAACCACTGCCAATTCTATCGCTTAATCTCATGGTCTCCTTCATGTCTTGATTATACTTTGTTAGCATCTCTACCTCATCGGATAAGCTCTTAATCTCTTTAGCTGTATTGTTTGATGATAAATCATTAGAGTCATGCCACTTTGATGGTGGTTTGGGAGTTGGGACCACTATGACCCATACCGTGCTAGGAATACGACCAAGTATCTCCTCGAATGGACTCACTGACCCCTTGCTGCTACTAAATTCACGACCTAGCCATGAGAAACCACAAACTACGTACTAAGTCCACAATTCATGGCCTAGCCTCGGCAACTACCAACCAATGGTCGACGAACCATGAGCCACCAAAACTGCCAAATCCCATGACCATAACGAGCCACTAAAACCTTCACAAGGCATGGGCGGAGTCACCATATTAGATCTTGCGCCTGCGAGCCAAGTTTGTGCTTAAGTTGGGTTCGTGCGCTTGGGTTGCATTCTCTGCTAGGTTAGGTTTTTCATTGATTAGGTCAGACTCATACTCATGCACATGCGCTAGGATTTGGCGCTTGAATTAAATTTGTAATAATAGATACGCAGGTTTTGCCATTAATGGCTCAATGAAAGTGTCTTTTATTTAAAATATAGAAATCATGTATATAATACACATATACTAAAGAAAAAATTTTATCATATAGTTAAATATGGTTAAGTGCGGATAGATTTAATATTTATGGTCAAATAAGAGTTATAGGCTCAATTAAGCTATTATCACTTTTTTTTTTTTTTTTTGCATTTCTTTCTTTTCTTTCTATTTATTTATCCCAACATCTTAGTGTATTCGATAATAGTCATTTTATAACTACTATATATGTTTGCTCTCCCAAATATCCCAGGAGGATGTCGGCATCATGAAGAAAATGGGCTTAGACGCTTACAGGTTATCGATATCATGGTCTAGAATATTATCCAGTAAGATCGCAGTGCAATCTTTCTTCATGTTGTCTTTTTACCTGCTCATAAACGATCCTTAAAGTAATCGCAACATTTTCTTTGTTTCTTTTTCTTTTTTATTTTATTTATTATCAATTTTAGAAGGAAAGCTTAATGGCGGAATAAACAAGCTTGGCGTGACGTACTACAACAACCTGATCAACGAACTCCTACTCCATGCATGGTCTCCACTCAATCTCGCAATTTAATTTAATTTATGTGCACATTAATTATTAGAAAAATTTTTATTCAGTTCCAAAATTATTGATGATAAACAAAACACCCCAAATCAAGACCCATAATTTTATCTCCCTTAAAATTTTGAAACTATAAACATGTATAAATGTCTCAATTTAATTAATTTATGTGCACATTAATTGTTAGACAAATTTTTATTCAGTTCCAAAATTATTGATGATAAACAAAACACCCCAAATAAAGACCCATAATTTTATCTCCCTTAAAATTTTGAAACTATTAACATCTCTAAATGTCTTTGTGTGTGTGGGTACGTGCCCACAATAATAAGTAAGTACCAATAAAATTTTAATTTATCTAAAATTTTCCATTAATACTATAATATTTTTAAATATAATTGGATATTTATCCCCATTAATCTTCTATGGTACATACCAATGGTACGTAATATCTAATAAATTTAAGTTTTAATTAATTTCTGAAATTATTTTTTTCTTTTTCAATTAAAGAAGGATGAATTGAGAGAGTTTGAGTCATGATAGCATCACTATCCTTACGGAGAATGTAAAATTTGATATCTGAGTTTTGCACAAAAATTCAATTTGAAACCTGAACTTTTTAAAGTGGTCAATTTAATATATAATCAAAGTTTTTATCACTAGTTTTACTACCTCACTAATATTATTCATTATGTTTTTTGACATAGAAGAAGTAATCTATCAGTGCTAGACAGTACTATAAGCATTGGTATAAATTCAACAAAATTTTTTGCATTTGCAAACCGAACAAATTATATTAAGGAGGTAGTAAATATAACTGTAAAAAATTTGATTATGTATTAAATTAATTAATTTAAAATTTAATATTAAATTAATTTTTTTGTATAATATTCAGAGATCAAATTTAACATTTATCATTATCATTAATAGCGACATGACCACAAGTGTCTTATAAGCTTATTAGGTGACGGTCCCCCCCTTCCCCCCCCCCCCCCAATGTCAACATCATGTCCTATCGATAAAATCCGTGTGATTCACGAAATTAGGATGGATATCGTCATATCATGGCCAGCTTATGTAGGTAGTACTCCGCAGCTAACCCTTATGATGATTTTGGGAGAAAAAGGATCATAAGGAATTATGATTAGGAGAAAGCTTAATTTTAATCCCAATAATAATCAAACCGATTAATCAAATAATTAATTAACTTGTTATCAGAAGTTAAATCTCCTCTTGCCAAAGCGATAAATAATCAAACAATAGAGAATTATAAAACAGATAATACCAGGATACAATGTGAAAAATCCAATACGAGAAAACCACGAGACCAACAATACTCAAATCTTCCACTATAAATAATATAACAGGATCAAATGTTTTTCTCACTAGATCTGTCTAGTGGATCTTACAATTCTTCACCACAATCGGTAGATTACAAATAGGATCAAGATTTTTTTTCTTCTAGAGTTTCACACTTTAGGATTTCTCTCACTTCTCTCTTTTTCTCTTTCTATATCTCTTTATCTAGGCTTGAGAAGAGGCACACCACTTGCTCCTTGCAAACCCTAGGACAATAAGGTAAATATATATGCAACAACATAAGGAAAACCAACAGACACTCAGAACTGACAACATTTGATTAGTGTAGAAAATTGGCATTTTGGAACAACATACGCCGGCCTGTACATTGGCAGTGTAACCGCCTACACTGGCGGCGTAGCTCCCAATACCGGCAGTGTTCATGCCGGTGTAGCCTCTCTAGAACTCTCTATAAGAATTTTGCAAATTCCAGTGCTAGCTAATATTATATGTAGGCCAGCGGTGTACTATTTCCTGTTGCAGGTGTATATGTCCAACTTCCTTTGATGCATAAATTGTCCTTATTTTTCAAATCATCTTCTAAGTATATCTCATATACTTAGGATATTCTTAATTCAAAGTCCTCTAAATATATAAACATATATTTAGGGTTTTCTTGTGTAAGCGTGCTGGTCCATTCCTACTTTGATTTCAAAGTATTCTAAATATATATCCTACATATATTTAGGCTCCATTTGATTATAGACACATATGAGTTGGATCTATAACCCCAACAATTATAAATAGAAATCTGCTAGAATTAATTGTATTAAAATAATATTAATAAGGCTATTTCTATATAAAAGACACACAACAACTAAAAATGATATTTTAATTAATAAAATTTAAACTATAAAGTAGAAAAAAAAAATAACAAACTAAAGACTAAGTGAAGCAAAATCAACAGTTAAATACATCTAGATTATTCTCCAACACCCTTCATTGATTCAAAACCATGACAAACTCAATTTTATGGAGCATTTCTCTCTGCATTCCCATATTTGTGAAGCACTTTTCTTGACTATATGATTTATTTCTCATCATGTTATTGATGTACTTCTCATCAACCTTTGATTGTTGAAGCATTTCTCTCTAAAAATCTCCTCAATGCACTTCTCACCAATTAATTCAAAAGAGGCTATTTCTTCTTCAACCATTATATTTGCTTGTTCTTCTTTTCTTAACTCATCATTAGGGTTTTTTTTTTCCTTTTTTTTTAATTTACAGTCCAAATTTTTTACACTTGTAATGTTAAGGCTTTCCATATGCCAATAATCTTTTTCTTCATGGCTAGACTTCTTGCAATAGCAACATTGAAAAATTACTTCTTTCCCCTTGAAACTCTAGCAAGATAAACTCTGTTAACTATTTGTCTAATTCCTTCTTTTCTCATAGCTCTTCTTTGATCTTTAGCTTTTAAAGTGTTAATTAACTCTAATAAGGTTGTTTCATTAATATCTCTTGAATCTTGCAAAGATGAACCTTTAGTCACAAATCTTTTAGGCAACCTTATAAGTATAAACATATTCTCTTCAATTTTACTATGAGGTAGCTTTTTTCCTAGTCATGATTGTCAAAATCGCGATTTACTATTCTATGGAATGTACAAAATAAGTAGAGTCGTATAAAATCATGCAAAACTGATAAAAATTATAAACATGTAGATACACTCATCTAAATTTATGATTCTACCTAAGGTCTCCCTAAACAATTTTACATCTAATTTGATTAAGAAAAAACATATAAAATCATAAATTCGTAGAATCGTATATTTGACTCGCGATTTTAACAACTATTTTTCTAATAATCGAATTTTATTCATTGGCATCATTATCATGTTAGAATATTCTTATATAGTTTCCTTTTTCTTTCATGTTTAGAATCTCAAAATCTCTTTTGAGATTTAACACTTGCATCCTCCTTATTCTAATACATTACCTTGGTACAATTCTTTCAACACATTCGAAGTTTTCTTGGCTATTTTAAAAGTCATAATTCTTGTGAAAATTGAATCTAGCATAATAGCATGAATTAAAGATAAAGCTCTTGAAGATTTTGCTTCATCTTCTTTAAGGGCTTTAATTTGATTGAGTGATGGAGTATTTCAACTTCAACTCACTACCATGAGCCAAGACCTCTTGATAAGTTTTTATTTTGATAGCTAAAATTTGGTAGTTTTATCATTAAAAATTGGGGGCAAGAGGGTTGATAAATTGATGGAAGACATGAAGTTAGTTTTTGTTTTTTATTTTTTTTTTTCCCCGCTCAATCATGCCATCTAAGATCATTGGGCTCCAATATGATGTAGTTTTTTTAAGAAGAAGAAAACTGAAAAAAATTAGTTTTTTATAAGAAGATGAAAACAGAAAAAAATTTGCTTTTTTAAGAAGACGAAAACAGAAAAAAAATTGCTTTTTTAAGAAGATGAAAACAGAAAAAAATTTGTTTTTTTAAGAAGAAGAAAACAGAAAAAAATTAGTTTTTTAAGAAGATGAAAACTGAAAAAAAATTAGTTTGTTAAGAAGATGAAAACAGAAAAAAAAAATTAGTTTTTTTAAGAAGATGAAAACAGAAAAAAAATGTATAAGGTAATGCAAGGAATTATAAGTAGATGTCTGCAGGAATTAATTTCATTAAAAAACGTTAATTATTTTTTTTTTGGCCCAATTAAAAAAAAAAAAGTAAATTAGGCCACCTTTAGATGCGCAACTACATAGCAATTAAATTTGAAATTTTAGTCACTAATACTAAATTATAACACAGAAAAAAAAAAGAACAAATTAAAGAGCAAGTCAAACGAAATCAACTGTAAATAATTTTGAACATATTTAAGTTGCTCTTTGGTACTTGAACCTTTTTTTTAATATACAATTAACTACTTAAAGTTTAAAAATAATCAATAAGGTTAATGTTGTGAAAGGTACTTGAACTTCAATAAAATATATAATTAGGTATTTGATTTTTGAAATTAATTAATTTAATACTTTTAATTTTGAAATTGTTTAATTTAACACCTAAAAAACTTTTTATGCATACCAATACGATATTGGTTAGTGTATACAAAAAGTTCTTTTATGTATTAAATTAATCTATTTCAAAGTTCAGATATTTAATTACATATTTTACCAAAATTCATATATCATTCGTGACATTTATCTTAATTGATATAATACATAATTAAAGTTTCTATGTTCATCAATAATACCTTAGCTAACAGAGTAAACTCCATTTACCGTGTTGATACTAGTACTCCTAATGAATAAGGAAATGACACGTGTCATGTAGCCATTAAAAAAAGTTAGAAAATAAACAATTAAATAGACATATTAACACGGACAATAAAATTGATAGAAATTAATTTTCCTACTTAATAGTCTAATGAAATAACGTGTGTGTTAACAGACTTGCTTCATTATCTAATATTATTAGCTGTATGACATAGTTGCTTTCCCTTTCACTAGTAGAGCTAATTTAACAAACAGAATTGACTTTGTTAGTAGAGGGAACATTAATGAAATAAAAAATTTTGATTGGATATTTAATTAATTATTTTAAAAGTGTAGGTAATCATTGACTATATATTTGGTGAAAATTTAGATACCAAATAGTACATTTAACCATTTATGAATTCTTCAACGCTATCTCACTTTTCTTTATCCAAATTATTAATTTTCTTTTTATTTGTAAATATACAGGTATTCAACCTTATGTAACACTTTTCCACTGGGATCTTCCTCAATCCCTCGAAAATGAATGTGGTGGTTTCTTGAGCTCCCTCATAGTGTAAGTAGTCAAATAAGGAGTACGGAAATTGACAAAATAGCTTTCCTATTATATGCCTTAACTGAAAATTTACCATCCCATTGAACTAAGCAATCCCATGCTTAAATTTACAACTCATGTTTTGAGTTGATAATATTGATATTTAATAATTAAAATTTTATTTGTTAAATTAAAAATGACATAGTCAACCATTATTTGTTAGAGTATTGTAAATTATAAGTAAAAATACAAAATATATACATCAAAAATTTGATAATAATTTATATATTATTTTATAATATTACTGCTATTTCATTTTTACAGCAACGCCTAGGGCATGTAACTTCTCCAGCCTTTACAAATATCTTTCGTGATCTCTAAACAAAATTTTTCCGTCAATCCTATTATGGTCTTCTTTCTTGGAGACCATTGAGGATCTGACACGAACAATGCGGGTCTAGTTTGACTCCCCAAACCTATTACTATTTCTGGGGTAGACATGTGAAAAACAAATGGTACACTTGCATTTATGGAAAAACTTTGTGTGGTTCTCAGCACAGCACGATGGTTGATACCGTGTTTAAGATATCATGAATCCAATAGGGCCATTCTGACCACTTCTCATATACCTTTTCTTCCGTGAAGAGTCAAGACTAATCTCACTACTCAATAATCAATTAAAAAAAAAAAAAAGAACACTCCGAAAAATTGCTTTTAAATTTTTCCCGTAACAATCAAGATTTTGGATCGTTTTCATGCGATAAATTTTTTAGTTTTTGAAATCAATATGTCGATTTCAAAATTGAAGAAACTTTTAGTTTTATAATAATAAAATATGTGTTTAAAAAAAATTTTCGGTTACAGAATTTGAATGTTCAAATTCAAAGCTAGGTGAGTGATGTGGGTGTGGTCTTATTTTCAAAACACTTTCCAACACACTTAAACACATATGGAGTTACACTCTAATAAAAACACAAGGTTCATTTATAAAATATCTCATGTCGAAGACATATTATAGAAAGATAGAAAAAAATAAAATTATCAAGCTATTCTCCACAATCCCCCACAAATGGCTTGATAAGAAAGGAGAGACAAGAAATCTGGGCAAAGGAAGGAAAATATACTTAAGCATTAATGCATAGTGAAGTGAGACAACAAACTAGTTAATGAAGTGAATAACTCTTGAACTTCAAGAACTTAGATTGAGACCTCTACATCATGTATTATTTTGTTAAGTCTTGTAGTTCTGCGATATTTTAATTTAAGCACATTTTATTGGTCATGCACACACCTTCGGTTTTCATGAGTGCTCGAAAAAGTCTACCTAAGACTTTCATAAAAGGCGGCCCACCTTCACCCTCAAGCAGGTGGTTTCATCAAGTCTAAACTTTAGATTATCCAGTAGAGGCTATGAAACCATTAACAGTTAATTAGACTCAACCTATGAAAATTGGTACGCATCAAGTTCATTTGACATGAACTGCCACATAGCGCTATGAATCTATTATAATTAAATAGTAAATCCATCAAGTCCGTCTCGTAAGGACTACCCAAATATAAGGCTATGGAATCATAAAGGTATTCACCATGTTACCTTAATCCATGGGCCTAAGCCCCATCCCCCTTGATGACTCAAGGGCAACTCTTCTTGTTAAACCTTTAGTGATAGGTTTTGCTAAGTTCCTTTATGTTCTAACTTATTCCAAGGAGATCACCTTAGGAGTTGTTTGACTGCACTATGTCTAATTCGAATGTGTCTTTCCTTGCCATTGTAGACACTATTCTTAGCAATTCCAATGGCTGCTTGAGAATCACAATGTATTGACACAGACACAGGAGATTTTCTCCATAGCTTTATATGCGCTAGCAAACTTCTTAGCCATTCTGCCTCTTGACCTGCTAGTTCTAAAGCTATAAAATCATATTTCATGGTGGAATGACCTATACATGTTTGTTTAGCGATGGCAGGACACCTCCTCCTTAGGTAAAGACATAGCCATTGGTGGAGCTAACTTCATCATTGTTAGTAACCCAGTTTGCATCACATTAGCCTTCCAAAACAATAGGAAATTTAGTAAAATGTAGACTCCAACCCATAGTACCTTTAAGGTATTTGATCAAATGATGAAGCACATTCTAATGTTCATTGTTTGGATTATGAGTGTAACAACTTAATCTATTTACAACATAAGATATGTCAGGTCTAGTATAGTTCATAAGAAACATAACACTTCCTATGATCTTAGCATACGCAACTTGTGAAACACTAGTCCCTTTATTTTTCTTATGATTTATACTAGGATATAAGGAGTTCTAATAGGCAAAGCATCAAAGCAATTAAATTTTCTGACCTCTTTCTCTATGTAATGTGATTAATATTAGGAAATGCCATTTTTGGTTTTATTAATTTTGATACCAAGAATCACATCAGCTTCTTCTAAGTCTTTCGTATCAAATTGAGAAGATAGGAACAATTTTGTCTCATTTACCACATCTATATTAGTTCTAAAAATGAGCATATCATTGACATATAAGCATATAAATATAATTACATAATTTGATCTAAAGGATTTAGAATAAACACATGAATCAAAAGTATTCACAATGTATCCATTAGTTACTAAAGTTTTGCTAAACTTTTCATAGCATTGTTTAGGAGCTTGCTTAAGATCATAAAGAGATTTCCTGATTTTACACACCTCATTCCCTTGATTAGGAATCGCAAATCCCTCAAGTTGCTCTATGTATGTTTCTTCTTCTAGATTACCATTTAAAAAAGTAGTGTCTACATTCATTTGATGTATTATCAGGTCATGAATTATAGTAAGGGGCAATTAAAATTCCAATGGTAGCTATTTTAGTCACAGGGGAGTAGGTCTCAAAATAATCAATTCCTTTCTTCTGAGTATAACCTACAACTACTAACTTTGTCTTAAAATTTTCTATTGATCCATGTGGGCTCATCTTCTTTCTAAAAATCCATTTACACTTGATAGGTTTACTTCCTGGAGGCAAATCAACAAAGTCCCATGTATGATTTGTCATTATAGAATGAAGTTCACTTTTAATGGTCTCTTTCCAAAAACTAGTATTTATTGGTGTCATTACTTCTTGATATGTTTTAGGATCTTCCTCAGTTAAATATGCAGATACTATATCTTCATTTATTAATTCAAAATTTTTATTTTGAATTAAGAAAGCATTGATAAAATCTGGTCCAAAACTATTTTCTATTCTTCTTCTCCTTCTTCTTTTAGGTTCATTAATAAACTCAGTTGGAATAGAGATAGCAGACATAGATGCAGGCATCAAAGTAGTATTAGAGGAACCAATAATATCGTTAACATCATTTTTCTTTACTGGAAAGATTGTTTCAAAGAATTCATCACTTGTAGATACACATATAATATGATCATTTAAAGACATATTTATATGCAATACTATTTTGATTATAACCAATAAACACACAATCAAAGGTTTTAGATCCAATATTATTTTTTCTAAAGTTTGGTAAGCCAACTTTTGCTAAACACCCTCATACTCTCAAATAATTTAAATTAGGTGCAAAAGCTTTCCACATTTCATAAGGGGTTTTATCTAGTTTTTTATGCAAAACCCTATTTAAAATATAACTTGTTGATAGAACAGCTTCCTCTCACATGTTGTTTGACATACCATAACTTATTAATATAACATTCATCATTTCCTTAAGAGTTCTATTTTTTCTTTTGACTATGCCATTTTGTTGCGGTGTGTAAGGAGCAGTAGTTTCGTGTATAATGCCATTTGTTTCACAAGGGAGTTCCATATTCTCCACCCCTGTTAGACCTAAGTCTTTTAAATTTCTTATCCAATTGGTTTTCTACTTCTACTTTGTACTTTAAGAACATTTCTGAAGCTTTATCTTGAAAAGTCATCAACAAAAGTGATATCATACCTTTTACTACCTTTACTTATGGTATTCTTAAAATCAGTCAGATCTAAATGTATTAACTCAAGCGATCTAGAACTTTTGGTTAGAATAAGTTTTAAAGGCTTTTTGACAAATTTTGCCTTTACTCACATAGAGCACTTAGAGCAAACAACATCATCCACAGTTTTTATTAACTGCATATTTTTTACCTTTTAATAGAAGAAAACTTCACATGTCCTAGCCTACCTTGCCATAAACTAATAGATTCAACAATATAACTAGAAGTAGAAGCATTAACATTAGCACCGATAATAGTGTTCAGGATAAACAGTCCATCAGCTAAGTACCCTTTCCCCACAAAATCTGCACTTTTAGTGATAACTACCTTATTAGCTTCAAAAACAATTTTTAGACCAACCTTATTAAGTAAACTACTAGAAACTATTTTACTACGTAGGGAGGGCACATATGAGACATTATTTAAAGGTAAAGTTTTTCCACAAGTTAATTTAATAAAAGTTTTCCCATTACCAAGTACTCCAGTAATGGCGAAGTTTCCTATATAGACATATTCTCCATCTGCAACCTCCTCAAAATGGTAGAATAGCTCCTTATTCTTGCACATGTGTCTTGAAGCTCCAGTGTCAATCACCTATTTAGTTTTATTTTCTATCATGTTGGCCTCTACAACCACAGCAATAATGATGTCTTCCTTTTTAGCAAGGTTTGCTTGATACGTAGATCGAGGAAGAGGCATTGAATTCTAGTTCGAATTGTGTTGATTCTTTCTGTGGAAGCATTGGTATGCCTTATTTGCCACAAACATAGCAAGTCATCTGCTTCTTGTGAATTTTTGTCTCCTCTTTCTTGCACTACCTTTTCTATTAACTACTTTTTTGAAATTTCTTTCCCTTATTCTTGAACTTGTCTCTAGTTACACCACCAGATTTAGCAATATTAGCTTTAATTGGAAATGAGGAAGAGGAAAGTTGCTTATCTTTTAGTCTGTTGGCCTCTTCAATTCTCATGTGAGTGATAAGTTCTTGTAGGGTCAAGTCCTTTTTCGTGTGCTTGAGATGATTCCAATAATCACTCTAGGATGGTGGAAAATTTTCTAGCAATACATTTGCCTACAAAATCTCATGCATTTTCATCCCTTCATTGAGAACATCAATTACCGAATTTTCATACTCATGCACTTACTCCATTATTGGTTTATCATCAACTATCTGAAAGTGAAGCCACTTTCTGGCAACATATTTCTTCTTTCCAGCATCATCAGCTCCATATCTCACTTCTAAGGTATCCTAAATGACTCTAGCAAATTTCTGGTTGACAATAAGATCAAATAGTGAGCTATTCATATGGTTTAGCACACGACCTCTTGCTGTTTTATCATCATTTTTGAAAATTTTCTGAGTTTCATCTTAACTAGCTTTTGCCCTTTTAATGAAGATGTGTGGTTAAAGGAGTGGTAGAAATGTTAGAGGCTTGAGCCTTAGGCAGATGCTCCGCAAAAAGGATACCATCAACCTCCAATCGTTCAAAAAATATAAGTAATTTTTGAGACCATCGCTTATAGTTTGTTCCATCCAAAGGCTCAAGTTTAGAGAGGTTAGGGAGTGTTTTGTTCATATTCATACTCATTTCACTTTCAAATTGATGGAAAAACAGAGGAATGAGAAAGGAATGAACTTGTCATATTTCACTGTGTCGTGGATGATCCACTGTCTTGAAGCAAAATTTGGCACGACGGAGGTGCAAATTGATAAAACGTCATTCCGCTCCCTAAGGTTAAAATAGGTAGTTTCCAATATGTGCACTCACAGCAGGAGCTAGGATCCACAAGATGTAAAATTGCCTAGGAAAAAGCCAAAAAAGAAAATAAAATGCAGATCAATCAATCTAAAGAAAAAACCTCAAAAAATTCCTTTATTTTTTTTCGTAACAATCAAAATTTTTGCCCATTTTCTTAAGATGAATTTTTAGCTTTTAAAATCAATATTTTGGTTTCAAAATTGAAGAAATTATTGGTTTCATATTAATAAAATATGTCAGTTTTAAAAATAAAAGGAATTCCAGTTACAGAATTTGAATGTTCAAATTCAAAAATAATAACAAGAAAAGAATAAGTTATATAATCTTGACTTGGACCGAGCAAATAGCGCATGTGGCTTTATTTCCAAAACACTCTCCAGCACATTGAAGCACATATGGAGTTACTCCAATAAAAACACAAGGTTCATTTATAAAATAACCTATGTGGGAGACATATTATAGAAAGATAGAAAATAATAAAGTAATCAAGTCATTTCTTATAGTTATTTTGTTTAACTATTTATTCTTAAATAGAACTGCATAATCTTATATTACATGGCTTAAGTCTTGATGAGACCTTGATAAATTAGAAAATTTAACATGAAATGGTAGATTAAATGAAAAGCCCAAAAAGGATGTCAAGAATTATACTAGCATAGCAATTGAGAAGGTTAGGATTTAGAGTAATTTTTTTCACACAAAACCAAAGATATATATTGTTAAATAAAGAACTAACCCCATTAATTAAACAAATTATAAAGAAAAACAACTATACCAATTTCCACGAAGGCAAGAAGAAGCTACTCGTTGATTTCTAAGAGTAATTCCACCTAGATGTGACATAATTACGTAAAAGCCTGTGCTATATATAACTATTGATTTAAAATATACATATAATAAATAAGTTTACTTGAAAATTATCATAATTTATTATACGTAGTTTATAATAATAATTGGATAAATATTATTACCTAACTATATAAATATCATAATATATTAAAGTTTTATATGATTGTTGAATGGTTTATTATAAAATAAAGTAATGTAATCTATTAAACTATAAGATCAAATTTCACAAATACAAAGAATATATATATTAAATTATCCAAAAGTTACAACTATGTTAGGAGGTATATTATATGTATAAATGAATGTCTTTATTAAACAAATTTTTCTAGAATTATATCTATATATAATATTAGTATAAAGAATTCCATGAAAGATCAAAAGAACCATAATATAGCAAAGTTTGAATAAAAGAATATGACAACAAATTAATGATCATTGTTTCATCCTAACTCCATACTAATAATTATATTTAATTATTTTGCTTGATTATAGGAAGGATTTTGTGGACTATGCAGAAGTTTGCTTTAAGGAATTTGGAGATAGGGTAAAACATTGGGTTACAATTAATGAACCATATTAGTATAGCTAGAGCTGGACAAATGGGCTATGGCCCGCGGGCTAGCCCGTTTAACCCACTTTAAAAACAGGTTAGGACCAGCTTTTTTTAGCCCGTTTAAAAGTGGGTTAATTTTACCCAACCCACTTTTATAAAAATAAAATAAATAATTATAGGGTAAATATGTATTAATGAAGGTTATTCTTGAGATTTTTTATACTTGAGATTAAATTTATGTGTTAATTATAACAAAGAATGACAAATTGATGCACATGCACCATAAAATTTTATAAAATATATTATTATTGTTTTAAATGAAATATATTATATAATAAGTTATTTTAGAAAACTTATTTTTATATAAAAAGTAATTAAAATAATAATGAAATTAATCATTAATATATATAACCTTATAAAACTCTCTATTTTATTATATATATCTTATTTAATTAGTATAAATAAGTTAAGTGGGTTAACTTGGCTCATTTAACTCACAAAATATGTAATGGGTTAAAAGGGTCAAAAAGTGGGCTGGCCCGTTTAACCTACGGGCTAAAGTGGGTTGGGTTAGGGTTAGGCAATTTTGGCCCGTTTAACCCACGGGCCAAAGTGGGCCGGGCCGGGTTGGCCCGTTTAACCCACTTGCCCATCTCTAAGTATAGTAGTGGTGGGTACGCAATTGGACCACTAGCACCTGGACGATGTTCTACTTGGCAACCATTGAATTGTAGTAATGGGGATTCAGCCATGGAACTGTATATGGTTTCACACCATCTACTTCTTGCTCATGCTTCAACTGCCAAGTTGTATAGGGAAAAGTACCAGGTATCATTCAAGTCCTTATAAACATTGCTATTATTTATAGTCATTGATGGATTAAATATGATAGAGGTCTAAATAATTCATGGTAAATTTCAATTGAGCGCTCTATCTATATAGGAGTAAATTACAATAAAAGGTTCCAATGTCCCAACGGTTTGAAGAAATAAGTAAATTGAGATCTCCATTGACACGTGTCAATAGAAAAAAGAGTTTTATGAGTTTTAATTATATATTTATCCTTTTGATATGTGTCAATGGAGACCTTGATTGACTCACTTCTTGAAACGTTGGGACTTCGTTTTAACTACTTGAAATGTTAGGACCTTAAGTGAACTTACATCCAAACTTTGAAACCTTCTGATGTAATTTATCCTATTTATTTAGGTAAACCACTTAAAATATTTGATATTGACACCAAATTTCAGTAATGGTCTATAGGAAGATTGGAACCATATCATTCTTTTAAAGAGACAATATAAATTGAGCTTCTTTAAATCACATATAATTGTGTTTCCTTACCAAGTATATCTTTTCATTAGTATCTCACATGATTTATTTATAATCATAAAAGACTTATCAAGTATAATAATTCCAACACAAAGGACTTAGATTATATTATTGTATGAATATAGAAGATTTAAATGACTGGTTTATAATATAAGCTTAAAATCTTTGGTTGGATAAAGCAGTAATGAGGTAGGAATTAATTACTGGCGTCAGCATTCTTTGCTTCCACCATGTTCATCAATCAAAAACTGTATTTCTAGATGCAATTGGGAAGGGGGAAATGAAAAAACATTTTCCTCCTCGACCAAATGCCATGTGAATGTCCTACTATCCATAAGAAAGAACAACTACACCATGTTTTTAGTCTTGCTAAGCAACCCTCTTTTCTTTTTTTTTCTTTTTCTTTTTCTTTTAATAGGCTTAAAAGTTTTCCTACGGAAATATTATCTCGAGATGGAATCTTATAGATGATTCTTCGAGAAAGGTTTCTAGAAAGACGGAAATCTATATAAACACACACATATATATATATATATATATATATATATAACACTAGGGACGGACACAAGAACAAATAGTTGAGGGGTTGGATTCAATATATCTTATATGTGTAAAATGTTTATTTATTTATTTTTTCATCTTTTTATTATATCATATCTATTAATCTATCAATTTATTGAAAAAAAATATGTAAAACTTGTATACTTTTTGCTTTCAACAAAAATAGATTAGAAAAAATATGCCGATGAAAAATTGCAAATAGAAGAAAAAAACAAACTTGTATACTTTTTGGTATTCTATACTTGTTTTTTCATAATGCATATTTAGTTAATTAACAATGCTAAAAAGAACATGTTGAATATAAGTTAGTTAATAATCAATCATTTGATGATTTACACCATAACAAAAATTATGAAAAATATTAATAAACCAAATCATATAATTGTTGGTATTTTAATTGATTTGATAGGATGCAACATTTATAGTACGAATAATGATATTATTATTTATGATGTACTACTAATAGAAGTAACAATTTAGGATAATTTTTTTAGTTAAATATAAATTTTTAGTGAATGAATATGTTATTAGGTATTGTGAAAAAAAAAAAAGTAAATTTGAGAGAGAGAGAGAGAGAGGGAGAGAGAGAATATTAAGTAATAAATAGATCCAGAAAAGACAAGTGATAACCATGTGATTTGAACCCAAGACCCTTTGGTTACAAAACCAAAGCATTTACCATTTAGGTATGTACCATAATATGCTTTAATTTACTCTATGGTGTATACATATTGTACATGTATTTTTTAAATTCTTTTTTGTCAAACATAAAGATTAACATTTTTCAAGCTGGGGGGAAGGGCTCCCTAAATCCACCCATGAGTAACACACACTAGGAGACGATGACACTCGTGTTCTATGTGCGAAAAAGAAAAGAAAGGAGAAAATTGAAGTTTTGGCTATGGAGGTGGGGATAACTTTTGTTGCCTGTTGATAACCGTCATATGATAAAGAATAGGATAAGATAAATAATTTTTTGACACAAATAAGTAAGATTTGCTTAATATTAATAGAAGCACACAACACCACACACACATACAATAATTAAGGCTGTAAACGAGTTAAATTTTTGGAGGTTAGGCTACTTGCTTAAAAAATTATTGAGCCGAGCTTGAGCCGATCTTTTTATCGAGTCTAAAATCTAGGTTCGAGCTTAACTCTTTTAATTAGACGTGCTTTATTTTATGCTTGAGCTAGGCGCGTTTGTGAATCAAGCTTGAGTTGAGCCGAGCTTTTTATTAAGCCTAGAGAGTTTTTATCGAGTTTGAAATTAAAGCTTAAGCTTGACTCGTAACCTAATTTTCATTTTTTTTCAAATCTAAAAATAATATATAAGAGTTGCTATATATATATAGATATATATTAAGTGAAAATTAGTTTTGTTGTTTTAATGATACATTAATATATTATAAATATAGACCCCATAAATTTGCTAATGAGCTTCCTTACAAGCCTATCCACGAGCTTAAAACGAGTTTGTTTATTAGTTGACTTATGAGTTTGAATCAAAACTCGAGCTTAGCTCGTTTAGATAAAGGAGCTTTATTTTAAGCTCAAGATCGGCTCGTTTATTAATTGAGCTTGAGCTTGAGCTTAAGCCGAGCCGAGCTTAAAGTGAACCGAGCTCAAGTGGCTTGCGAGCAGCTCTACTCATTTGCAGCCCCAAGGGTAATATGGTAATTCTTTATGTTATTTGTACTGTGTAAAGACCTGACATGCTCAATTCTCAAATTAAGCACACCAAGTCCCCAACCACGTATAAATCTTACGAATTATACGTAAGGTTATCTTAAAAGAAGGTGTTTATGTTGAACATTGCTATCCGATTTTAGGTTATGAAATCGTTTAGTTAGATTTTCAGATAACTGGATTTAGCAGCGGAAATAAATTTTATAAAACAATTTAGAAATAAAGACATTTCAAAACTTCTACTCTTCTCAAGTGGAGAATTATTAGATTAAACAAAGCTTTGCAAAAGTTAAATTACAAAACATGGATTCTACTATGCCCTTTAAAGAATATAACAAGTTTAAATCATAAATCCAGCTCTCACTAATAGTAAACAAAAAGAAATAAAATGACTAACTACATCCACGCTCCTACTCACTTCACTCATCCATAAATTCTCTCTGAATCATCATAAATGCCTAAAACCCGAGTCAAGCATCACCAATAGCAGCAACATCATCATATCATCGTCTCATCATCCATCATCACCAATATCAACAAGAACTCATCATCATCAACTTCATCAACATCATCTTTATCAACAACAAAACCTGTAAAAAGAATAACAACAACTAGAATGAGCCGAAGCCCAGTACACAGCAACACAATCACACACGGAGTGACACACGAGCTTAACTAAATGCAATGCACAATCAACAAGTTATTATCTTTTCATTAAAATAAACAAATCAACAATGGAGCACTCACACTCCGGAACAAGCCAGTGGGAATCTAGGGGTCCTGAGTAACAACAGCTGCTCAGGGGGTTGATATAGATAGACCGGATATCTATATCTCCTATATCTAACCGATAAAGATTATTAATAGCATCATCTAGGGTTCACACTCTTTTATACACTCCACTTATCCCGATCTATAACATCAATTAGTTCAACGGTCCCATACCCGTGAACTAAAACATATTATTTCCTCCTGAGCCTAAGTAAAGAATATACCGATACATTTAACCCTATTAGCTACCCACTTAACCAATAAACAAAACCACCATTGCATCATGGTGAACCATTGCATCATGTATTTGAGTCATTGCATCATGTATTTGAGTCATTGCATCATGTATTTGAGTCATTGCATCATGACGAAGGATTGGGCTAAGTGCCTAAACTACTGTGCCATTGCATCATGACAAGGTTGTCGCTTCCCGGTTCCGGATTCAAAGACGTAAAGCACAACCAACACTCATCAATTATTAAGCCGTCTTTAAGTTCTTAATCCATTTAGGATGCCTATCCTATCAATCATCACGCATGTTACTGCGTACCTTATATACGAAATCCAAACAGAGTCTCAGAAGGAATTCTGGAAGATAAATCAGATATCCACTTCTGTTAAGGAAAGAACTCGTATGAAAAACTAAACTAAACATCCACTTCATCAAAATCATAGAAGAACTTAAGCTATTTATCCATTCATCTCAAACTCATTTTATTAAACCCTATTTGATTAGACACTAAATAGGAACCCCATTATGGCTGCGAAGATCGCCCGCCAAAATATGGACAGTTCTCTATTGTCTGTCAAAGAATTTCTTTTCTCTTTGTTTATAGTGTTTTATTGCAAAAGCATTAACAAAGAATTCATAAACCAAAAACATTCATTTTTCAAGTAAACACACATTTGAAACAACATATTCCCCATATTGTTCAAAGATCATCCTAATTCATTCATCTAAGTTAATTAATAGCTATTAACCCATTTTAGCTTAACCTTAACCAAATTGATTGGAATTAGTCATTTAATTCATTTACTAGGCCAAAGTGATTAAACTATATCAATCTAATTCATTTTAACTCATTCAAGTTCATTTAGCCAAGTTGAACCTAGAATTATCAACTAAGTTCATTTTTATAGCTAACTTTCATATTTAATCCAAATTATTAATTAAATCTACAAATCTACTAAACTCATTTTTAATTACATCAATTAACTCACATAACACATCAAATATCACTTATCTATCTCATTTTAGCTCAAAAAGATCAATTTCCTAAGCAAAAACACATTTCACAAACAAAAACAAGTTTTGAACTTTGTTTATAAAAATATAACAGCTGGAAAGAAGTAAAATTTAAGCACCGATACTTTTGGAATTTGTAAAAGCTTAAAACATGAAAGTTGTATTCTCTTTGTAAGCTTTCCAACGCAACTTGAATCACCTCAATCGGAGGTCGGATGAAAAAGTTATGATTAAAATACGAAATAGTATTGCGTCAGGAAAAATGTGAATCACGGCCATGATTTTTGGAAAGCTGTGATAAAATGGTTTTTGAGCAAAGAATCACGACCGTGATTTTTGAATTTCAAAGTTTTTGACCAACCCGCGGCTACCAAGGGATGGATCACGACCGTGATTCATCAAAACTTCTCAAAACAGAGCTTTTTCTCTTAAAATCACGCCCGTGATTCATGAAATTTGTCCAACCCGAGCCTAACAAGGCTTGAATCACGCTCGTGATTCATGGTTTTCCCCTGAGTTACGAATTTTCTTGTTTTTCAAACTTCATTTTATCAAACTTTTACACATTCTACTTCAATCAAAACTTCATAAAAGTTATATACTACCCATATCAAGTCTAAACAACACTTCTACACTCATCTAACTACATCAAACAACTCCAACTACAACAAAACTCAACTTTACTATTTATCATCTTCTTCATCACAACTCAACTCCCAACAACATTAATTCAACATATACATATATAAACAACAATCCCAACTCATTTCATCATTAATTCATCAATTAGATAAGTAAACAACAAGTAAAACAAATATAACTTGAAATAGAAAACTTAGCTTTTTGGCTAAATCATGCAACTTCTTTTACTTCTAGCTTTGATTTCCTTCTTCTATTCTCATATTCTACTTGATTCCTCCTTTTTTCTTATTGAAATTGAGATTCATGTCTTGAATTTGGAGAGAGAAAGAATGAAGAGAAGAAGAAGAAGAAGAAGAAGATACAAGAAAGAAGAAGGAGAAAAGAGGGAGAGAGAGAAAGAAAAAGAAAAAAATAAGGCAGAGGACAAAATAAAAAAAAGGAAGAAGATAAATATATATTTTAAAAATAACGTATTAGATTTAGAACTATCAGGTCAATATCTATAGTTCTAGAAGTATTTAGAAGATGATTTCAAAACCAATAGGTTAGAAATTAAGAACTTAAAGTAAGAACTTAATTTAAAAATTTATTTTGGATAAAAGATATTTAATTTGAGTTCGAGTTTAAGAACTGATTTTTTAAAATAAGCAAATGAATTCAAATTTTACTGAGATTTAGGAATTAGTGTTTAGGCTAATAATCAAGAGTTTAGGAATCCTCTAAACATTTCAATGACTTGTTTAGAGAATTTAGATTTCAAATCTCAAATTTCATTTAATTTATTACTAATCTAACTTTGTCTACTTGTCTATTTAAATCCTATGATTAATTTAATTCATTCAAATCTATCTAAACCCAATTTCTAATATATGTGAAGGTTTGGGGTATTTCATACTGATAAGTCATACTTAAGATTTTATTATTAAGGTTGTTGTACCGTAGTGATATTGATATATAATATAGATTTACTAATGAGAGAGGCCATATTGGAAGTTTTTTCTCTTTGCTGTAGTCATTTGAAAAGAAAAATGTTTTATGAATGTGTATTTAAAAATTCATCCAATATATAAAGTATATCATAAACTATAATTGTCATTAAATATGATTTGTAAATGGATAGATACACTAATTATAGTGATCCAATATCATAATTATTATCATGTCCGACCAATAATGAGTAAGAAGAGCCAATTGTATGCATGATGCAACATATAAATTGCAGCTACTTTGATTTCTCATATTTGTTGAGCAAAAATTGTATTTCTGTAATGCACAAAATTATGGAGTTAATCTTACTAAAAAAATTGTTTGTTAATATTTATATTGTATTTTTGTAATATTTAATAGTCGAAGGTTGTAACTGATAAATACACACTACTATACAACTGGACTTTAGAGACAAAAATTTTATCTTTAAACATAAATTTCATCGCAAAAACTATCGTCATTGATTTTATTTGAAGAGATATAACTTGTTTTATTATTTTTTGTCGCAGAATTTCTATTTCTAAAGGTTAGTTTTCTTATGGTGACAACCGAGATGGGATGAATATTGTTTGTTAACATTTATATTGCATTTGTTAATGGTTTGTAGTTTAGCAGCATCTCTTGTGACACCTCAAGTGAGAGATATTAGGTTCGATTTCCTTTTTACCTGTTGTAATGGCAAAAAAAAAAAAAAAAAAACATTTATATTGTATTTCAAAGCAAGAATACAACATCTATCTTTAACATTTAAAAGAAGTATATTATCTATTTTTATTGAAATAACTCTTTTTTAAAACTGAAACTCACTTAGTATAGTAACTTTTGAGAGAAAAAGCCATTTAATCGGATATTGTCTATGTGAAAATTGGTTGGATCTCTTTCCAAAAAATAGTTTTTCATTTTTCAGTTAAGAATTCATAAAATTAATATAACTTGATTGATTAGGATTGTGTCATATATATATATATATATATAATATTCTCTTTATAGACAAATATGAGGAGAGATGTTGTGCTACATGATTGTAGGCAAATCAGAAGGGAGAAATAGGAATAACACATGTAGCTCCTTGGGCAGTTCCAATCCCAAATGCGAAGCATGACGTCGATGCAACACAAAGATATGTGGACTTCACTCTTGGATGGCGAGCTTATCCTTAATGCAAACATGTGTTTTAACTTGCAATAAGAATGCTCCAAATAACGTAAATTTTTACATATCTTTAATTTTTATTAACTTCTATACCTTTAATTCATTTTATAAGTATAATTAGCACATTTTTTAGGATTCATGAAGGACACTATAAATTCTTAGTCTTGCCCTTTAAATTGAGCAACGCCTTTGCTACATTTTAATCTATTGTAGTAAGACTTTGTTGAGCATATGTATCATCTGGATATTGTGTTAAATGTTTACATATAAAACAACTTCTATTTGAAGGCTATTAAGTGCATTTTCCCCAAGGACATAGTTAAATACTTAGGCTATGTTGTTTTTATTAAAGTGATTAGTCTAAACCTAGCAAAAATGCAAGGTATGCAGCTATTCCCAATCCTTTTATGGACATCCTCTAAAAGGTAAAATTTGTTTGATGCTTGGAAGCTATGGCTACTTCTAGTAAAACGAAGGCTACTTTGTTAGCTTGCACCGATATTTTATTATCATTACTATACTTCACCAAAGAATTTGTCGTCAAAATTGATGTGTCGAGAGCGGTTGTAACTACAATAGTTTTACAAGATGAGTACCCTATTTCTAATCTTAGCAAAAAGTTACCTTTACATTTATGCAAAACTTTAACTTATGTTCAAAAACTTTATGTAATTATAAAGGGTATTAGAATTTGGAGATAATATATTTTGGGTCCACACTTTTTGATTCGCACCGATCATAGAAGTTTGAAGAAGATTTTATCACATATTATTCAATCACCAAAATGGTAAAAACATCTTTTCAAGTTAATGGGTTATGACTATATAATATCTTATAAAGTCAATTAGGAAACACCACTATTAACACTGTATCACAACATTATGAGGAAGATGAACAAGATTTTAGATGGACATCTCTCATTTCATGAGAAAATTTTTGAAAGACTAATTCCAATTGGTTAGCACTACATGTTACATGAGTAGTGCATATCATCTTCAATCATATGGGCAAACTAAAGTTCTCAACCAAGTTACCCAACAATATCTCTAATGCTTTGCAATGGAGTAACCTAATTGTTGGGATGATTTCTCATCTTAGGCTGGGTTTTCTTACAATGTTTTTATATCATGAGGTGCTCAAACAACACCATTTAAGGTTGTCCATGGAAGGAAGCCTGAAATCAAACCATTCCAAATTATACTACAGGCAGCTCTTAACTAGAAGCTATGGATGCAGAGTTAACTACACCTAAATGAGATTCTTACGGTGCTTTAGAGAAATTAGCAACAAGCACATAGGAGAATGGAATCATTGGTTGAAAATCATAGATCCGATTTACATTTGAAATTGGAGACATGATCATTGTGAAGCTCAAACCTTATAAGAAACTTTCCTTATCCCAAAGTTATCACAAGCTACTTAAGAGATTTCGTGGACCATTTAAAGTGCTATGAAAGGTTGGTTTCTATTCCTATAAACTTGAGCTCCCTACTAACTCTAAAATTTATAATGTTTTTCATATAGCTACTTTGAAGAAAGCCCAAGAGAAATTTATTCCATTATTGGATTTTCCTACAAATGCTACCAATAATCATTTGTTGTTGACCCTTATGGGTATAGTGGATATCAAAGTGATTATGCAAAATGGTAATCCTAATAGAAATGTTTTTCCGGTAGTCAGAATTACCATTGCAGGATGTTAATTGGCAAGATTTTGACTAGTTTCAAAAGATATATATTAGTTACAAACTTAAGGACAATATTGTTTTTGTAGGCTAAGAGGAAAATAGTATATCACAACATGATCCAATGAAGAATAAACTACTGTTGCTAAGAGATTACATTGTGTAGACTAGTGTAGACTAATTACAGTAACAAATTTCAAACTATAAAAATAGTTATAGTTGTAACAAATAAAACTATAGATCTAGTACATATATGCAAGCATAAAGCTCCATGAACACTATAAATAAAGAATATAAAAAGGAAAAGGGAATCGACCCTCCCCCTAAGCTAAAAATTTGATGCTTAGTTCTTTCAAATTCATAAACACGAGAGAAAAGAGGGGAAAAAATAGAGACTGACTTGTAGAGATTATATATTTCATATCACTAACATTAGTAATCCAATAGAGTTAATGTTTTAGTAATTAATGAATTTGAGTTTATTTCCAAGACCTAACAATTTGTCTATTTAGAAACATTATGTTTGAGAGATATTCATCTCCTTCTTGAAAGTGAATAAGGAGAGGATTACTAGGTTTCTAAGTTAAAACTATCATCTTTATTAGAGTTGCTTGACACAGAACCTATGGTAAGCAACTCAAATAACCAATAAAGGGAGTTACTAAGAGAGTTGTTTGACATGGGAATTAAGACTAAAGTTCCTATAATGCCCTAACCTGATGGTATTACAACTTGCCACATGTCCTTCATCTTATAAGAGAACGCCAATGTTATAGAACTCTAAACCATAATTAAATAAATATAAGTCTCCATAACTCTCATAAAGGGTATCTATTTAAGATATCTCATGAAAAACAAACATCTTGTTGGCATAAATCAAAGCTAACTAAACCCAAAATATAACAATAAAGGAAAAACTCTTAAACAATCTTAACTCGTAAAAACATATAAAAATTTTAATTTTAATCTTCCATAACTATTTATGTTCCAAAGCATCTCTAGAACTTGGCCGGTAAATCGAATCAACTAATGTCCTCCCCCCACCCCCCCCCAAAATCATCTACAAAGATATCATATCTTGAAAGATCATAAATCACTTGATCTTATTCTGTCTTCAAAAATTGAAAGGAATGAGCATAAAGCCTAGTACACCAAACCACATACAAATGCGTATGCACACACAATATATATAATCACGTGCAACTATTTCTAATACAATAGATACAAATTATTATCTATTAAATTAGCCAACAAATAACGTAGTTTAGAACCATCTATAGTCTAATCTTAAACCTAGAGTAACTCATAACTCCAGAAAAAACAAGCATATAGAAAATAGGTAAGTATACATATATTGGTATTGGAGAATCATCCACACACCGCGGCCTCTACCAAAACCTAATCTATCGGAATAATTTCTATGTATGAGTCCACTTGGGACAAGCTCACACATAGATCATCAGGATACCTCGTTAGTATCACACTCTGTGTAGTCTTTACTAGCCAAAGCCAAACACAAGCAACAAACATAATTTCTTACTGTCATATAGAATTAAGTCAATTTACAATTATGATCTTACATCACATAAAACAAACAAATCTAAAGTTACAAGAACATACAATAAACAAGGTAAGATCGTACCCGAATCAATTTCAAGGGATAGAAACTCCAAATCACCAATTCTTCTTTAGAACACAACTTAATTTCACCAAAACCTAATATTATAAACATAACAGCTTTCAATAGCATACACCATCATATAAACCTAATTGCATATATCATCTAATACCCTAATCTAAAAAGGAACACAGATCCACACCTTTCTTTTTGATTGAAACACAAAATTTTTCCAAGAACAGATTTCTCTTGACAAATCTCCTAAACCCTAAAATTCATTCAATCCAATTTCAGACCAAGTCAACAAAATTATTTCTATAATAACATAAATATTAGGAATATTCAATCTTACCTAGAAATGATCTTTAATTCTTCTTGATTCTTCAAAATCTAGATCTTCTAATCAAGATAGGTCTTTCTTCAATTTCCCCTTCAAATCCAATTGTGAACCCTAAGGAAACTAATAGATCTATAAAATCCTAAAGAGGAAATAGTGCTCTGATTACCTAATCTGAACTATTGAATCCTCTTGGCGGCTATGAACACCCACTGAGAGAACTTCTAGGTTTATTGTTATATTTTGGAGAAGGGAAAGCCTAGTTTATATAGAAGACAATGAATAACTCTTCATCTTTAGTAACGTCTCTTCATCTTTAATATTGACGTCTCTTCATCTTTGATAACGTCTTTTCATCTTTAATGATGTCTCTTCATGTTCATTCACACATCTGATAATCGACAAAACAAAACCGATAAAAATTAATTTAACTTTAGAGTTGACCATAAAACTCTCTCATTTTATATCAAATAACATCTTTGCCCTTCAATATAAAATATTTATTTGTATATTACAGTTTCTTAACTAAGCAACTCAAAAAATAAGTTGCTTACCTTCTCCCCTTTTCACAGAGTTCCTTAGTAGATAAAGTTATTTAAAATAGTAATATGACATTCTAAGTAACTCTTTTAGTAACTTATGGTGAAAGATGGTCTTAGCAATTTACTTATTTGTCTTTATAAATTTTTTTCTTTAAATATTACCATATTTTCATACTATAGAGTTTATTTTTATCAGTAGCTATTTTAAATGTAAAACTCCATAAGCTTATGAAACCATTTCCAAAGTTGTTGCAAAACTCTGTAGTTAATAGTGGGTTGAATGTTCTATAATAACCTATCCAATTGCATTTCTATAAGTGTTAGTGAAGATTCTTATATGCTTTCATTTTTTTTTTTCATTTTCCTTTTGTTTTGTTCTTCATTAAGTTATCAATTGGACCACTTAATACATGTTTAATTTTGCTTATTTTTATTCTTTTTTATAGGTTTTGTGTAGTTTAATTAATCGAAAATCACAATTTCAAATCAATTTATTTTACATTTCGTATAGCTGCATTGTTTAAGTTTCAAAACTGATAACTGTGACCTCTTTGGTTAAGAAGCTTGTGAGAACATTACGAATCGCAGGGAACGTATGTTCAAATTCTAAATATTGTCTTAGCAGACTATTCAAATTTTGAACTCGTAACTTACTCAAACTTTAAACAAGTTTCCAAGGGTCTTCGGCCAATTCTACTAAATTGGTTTCACTAAAGGCAATGAGGGATCTCTTAAGCATGCTCTATCTTTAATTATTTCTTATTAATACTATCTAATTTGTGAGAAAGGATTTAGTGGGTATTACATGTTACGTGTAATGCATACGTGATGTATAACTACAAATCCTATTCTAATATGTGGCTGTATGGATAGTAGTTGCTTTGAAAACTGCCAACTACTTCGATCATATATCAATGTATGATTAGTAGTTATACACCATGTGTATATGTACATAGTATGTATTGCCCAATTAATATTTTCCCTAATCTGGTCGTTTACAAGATTTCAAATGGTTTAACATTGACTAGTGCCAGGAACCCTACGTTTGACATCATGGGGTCTAAATTAAAGAAGTGGTTTTCGAGGCCTAAATTTGGCTTTTGGCATGCATGGTCCCATGTGATCATAGCTTACTTACAATAGGGGGTTAAGGCATGTAATTAAAATAGATTCAGTCCTTACACAACACATACGAGCTTACAAATTACACAGATCGAAGAAAACAATATCATGTTTTTTGGAATTTTGTAAAACAAATAGGGAGAGTCTCTGCTTTCCGTCGAAGAGCCACGGAGTGTTGTTTTCCTTAGAGATTTCTTGCTTAGGTTTGTTGGTGGATGGAGGCGGTTGGTCACGTTTCCCTTTCCTATAGGTTGCTCGTAAGTTAGGAATGAGTAGATTGATTTCTCCTTGTGATTGCAATGATCAAACATGGAAAATTTAAGTGAAACTCCAATGGAATTTGAAGGAAGTAGAAGATGGTGATGGCAATTTGCCTCTTCTCTCTTATTTTATTATTTATAGGTGTTGGAAAGGTAAATATGCTAAGGGTGCTTGGGTTGCGAGAAACGCTTTCGTGGATAATACATGTTATGTGTAATATACACATGATGAGTAAGTAATAATTATTATTTGATATGTAACCGTATTCCTAAATCATTTATCAAAGTTATTTTAGAAACCACTATCTATCTCTTTCACGTGTCAAAGTCTAATTGGTAGTTACTCACCACATGTATATACAGTTAATGTATATTACCTATTGAATATTTTTCCCAAAGTTGTAGCCTTTGGAATGTTAAAAGTTGAGTTTGTTTTTATTTGGATTATCTATATTTTATCGTTATATGATCTATATTTGATTTGTATTATATATAATAATATTTGATCTACATGATCTATATATGAATAATTAAGTGTTTATCTATTTTGATATTTTTTTCCAAAAACACTTGAATTTGAATGGAGACATCAAACTAATGTCAAACGAATATAAAACTAATCAAGCAAACGCAATATAAATGGATAAGGTTAGAAGTATTTTATCACATGGCCACTGGGAAGACAAGGATACCCTCAGCCCATAGAAAGCAAGAGCATTTAAGGTTTTTCTTTCCTTTTCTTTCTTTGGGATGTATGTGGTTCTAGTTTAATATTTATAAATGTATCTTTAAATTTATATGACCTTGGAAATGAAATTGAGAATAAATTTGACTAAAAAAATTATCGTCATGGAAAGTGAGTCGAACTTTATATTTACGTATAGTTTAAGGAGTCAATGGTAAAGGAGATTCAATTTTACTTGACACACGAGCATAAATTTAAATGAATTAGTTATCCACTTAAGTTGAGATGTTTTTCATAAGAATCTTAGAAACAACTTCGATGAATTTTTAGGAGTTAAATTATAAGGAATAGTAGATGTTAGTGTCAATTTGTAGAGACATTTGTTAAAGCTAATTTTAGTCTCATTGTTTTATAAATATAGTACTATTTAATTATACTTTTTAATCTTATTAATTACTTGAATTCTTAGATAATTTGCCTTCTCATTTTCATGTAAAAACTATAATAACTAGTTTATGAGGCCCCAAGTCTAATTTTAATCATAGGAATGCGGATCATACGGATTGAAGGGTACTCATTGTTATATATTGCATTATGCTATTCGAATCAATCAAAATTTTGATTCGTTCCATACTTATTCTTTGATTTTTGTAAATTTCTAATTTTCCAATTAAACAAGAGTTATGTATTTATCTATGCACCATGCTTTTTGTTATTAATCGATAGGAAGTATCTTCGGCATGGATCCCGAACCCCCGTACTCGAAAGGTTCTGGGACTTCAAGTGTTGGGGGTTAACTTCCCTAGTATCCAGATTCCAATGCTCTTGATTCACGTCTCTAAACCAGGAAGTAACTCCTCCAGCTTCGCCACCTACATACTGAGGTTTTATATACTCTTATCTATCGGTAAACAATTCAAAAAGAAATTGAAAAGAAAAGCAAAAACAGCTAGGATAAAGAAAAGGTAATTTTCTTTTCTAATTTGGATGAAAAAGAAAGAAAGTTGGTAGTTGACAGTAAGATTAGTCTAGATCTGTTACTTAAAGAATGTAAGAATATATATATTTTTAAGTTTCTTCGCTATTGTAGTAAGGTCCTTCAACTTTAAGAGTTTCTTCTTGTCTTAAATTTCTAAATTTTTGATAAATGTGAATGGCTCAAAAAAGTATACAATTATGTATTTATTTTATTTATTATTTAAAGTAGGGAAATTGTGAGATTTGGTACCTCCAACCTTTTATGAAAATTCAATTGAATATCCAAACATTTAAGTTATCGAATCAATATCCAATTTAATATTTTTGTGACTATTTTTATTGTATCTCTAGTGTTTTTAGCTCTATTTGTTAACAAGTATTAAATCAAGAGCTTTAAAGTCCAAGTACTACATTAAATTGTCATCAAACTTCATGTACCAATTTTGACATATTAAACTTACACTACAGTTGAGTTTTCTCTAGTTTTAACAAAGTTTCCCTCCACTCGTCCTGTATATCTCTCTATTATTCTTCCAGTTAAATATTATTTAGCTATTTATTCTTTCGTGCAGAATTATTATATCTTTCAAAATAATGATTTATAAAGTATAGAAGTAGTTCTACGTGTATATTAATTAGGGATCAAATCCTAAACCTATAAATTTAAGAGCACTTGAAATCAAGGGCTATATTAATACATCAAATATCTAATATCAAAGCAATTCTTCGGTGCCTTAATTCCAAGAAGTGGACTCACCACTTTAATATAAACAATATATATATATATATATATATATATTAAATGAGCAGTTAACATATGTTTAATGTACATTTCTAAGATTACCAAACATAAGAGATGTCTAGTGAATATATATATATATATATATATATGAATATACATATTGGAAGGAGAAATGAACATTTTATTCTATTCTTTTTTTCTTTTGATAGGTATTTGAATCCAATGACATATGGCAATTATCCAAGAAGTATGCGTTCTCTTGTGGGAAGTAGGCTGCCTAAATTCACTAAAGAAGAATCAATGATGCTGAAAGAATCATGTGATTTTATTGGATTAAATTATTACACCACTATTTATGCAAAGGATGCACCAAGCTCGAATGGTTTAAAAAGCTTTCTCACAGACTCCAAAGCCGACACCACAGGTAAAGAGAGCTGGGCTTTACTCTGCTTTTCCTTGTGAATTTAATTGGTCAATTACAATTTAATTTTACCTTGTTTTCTTAGAATTTTACAATGTGTATTATCCCTTAGATAAAACAAATTTGATGTGACTTTAGCTTCGAAATCATTCTCTAAAAATGAATTCATTTCTCCAAACCGCCATAGTTAACTAAAAAAAATAAGGAGATTTTCATTGTGGGGGTAATGACTTAAAGTTTATTTTTTTTTTCCTCTCTCCCCTGATTAAGCCAATAAGATTTCAAATCGTATAATTGATAAAGATGCTAGATTATATTATATAAAATTTGTCCTTCTGAGTTGCATATGGTCTTTGGCCAAAGAAAATTGATCATATTTTCGTATATTCCCTAATATATGATACTAAGAAGATTTTCTCCTTTTTTTTTTTTTTTTTTGCCCTTTCCATTTGAAAAGGGGAAAGCATCTTCATTGTATCTCTTTTAAGAGCTATATTATTATTTTTTTCAAAATAGATTTTTTCCTCCTTTCATTTTCAGGGGAACGTGATGGAGTCCTAATTGGCCCCAGGGTATGCAATATTTTGTTTTCTTCCCTTTAAATGGTTAGTAGCAATCTGTGTTTTGGGATTCTTGTTATATCTATGATTTGCTTATATTAAAATAATATCTCCTACTATAACATATCCCACATGAATAAAATTACGAAATAATTTCCAAATACCAAAATTTCATCCATTCAAAAATATAGGCATCTAAAAAATTATTATACGTAATACTAAGTCAATCATTAGATATAAGCACCCATCATATGATCTTATAAATCAAGGCGCAAAATAAAGCCTTTTTCTCTTTTTGAGCTGCACCTGGACATCACTCATATAGTTTCGACTTAATCGTGGATTTATCCAATTTTCTTTTATCTAATTTATTTCACAAATTAATTTGCTAATCTAATCCATTACTATACTCCGACTAGAAGACAAAATAGGCTATTACAATAGATGACACTATGCAAGAGGTTTCCCTCCACTTCGTGACTCCCTTACTACCTTACAAAAATTGGAGGATTAAAAAAGGAAGTACCCCATATAGTATTAGTCTACCTCCTCCAGCATGTGCTGTCGCGTAATGAGAGAGCAAGGGACCTAAGATCACCTCATACCAATCACCTATAGACATCAACCGTGCGTTAAATCCAAGTAACTGAGATAATCATACTCTCTCATACTCTATTTTCATTGTTGATATATTTTTTGCTCCCTAAAATCCTCCACTTACTTGAATATCAAGTGCTTGCATCAAGGCTACCTGAGCACCTCTCAACTCATGTATTAACTTGTGCAAACCTAATCAACCCATAATACTAAAAAATACACTAGACTCAGCTCATGAGATTATCGAATAGAATTTAGCACTAACATTTTAGTACTCACCATTTATACCAAAACCACCACCTTCTCTATTGTTGGTATGATAAACACTAGTAAAGGTCTTTGGCAACCACAAGACGTTAAGATAAGTAATTCCAAGACAAGAATCATGCCTAATTCCTAAAGGAACTACAAGTCATGAATTAGAAATGCAATTTGGTTAAACAAGATAATTGGCAAAAAAAAAAAAAAAAAGGAACAAGATAAATGTCGCCTTTGTATAGAGGTATAATAGATTTGCAACTACTTGAAGTGCAACAACGCACCGGCACCTACACAAAACCAATGTAATGATGTCCAATTATTCCATCATTCACAACCTCAAGCAAAAAATCACTACTCTCCTAATAAACAAGTAAAATGCTAACTACGTTAAGCTTCCCCGACTCAATTTGAACAAACATTACATAACTCGCCACTCAACAACAAAGATAACATCATTAACATGTTAATAAACCTCAATAAGAAGTCTGGATTACTTAACACTGATAGCATGACATGCTCTGTCTTTGTCAAGGTCATTGTAGAGAATTTTATGGTCCATACATAGAAATTCCCTATTAAGAATTTTATGATGGCTTTTCCAATAGAACAAAGCACCTCATATGCCTTGCTATTAGATAGGTTTATTTACATCTTTGATGCCATCACATGCAAGGGTTTTCTAAGAAGTCTTAACAAGATATGTATTAGTAGTATTGTATCAGTAAAAAAGTGTGACAAAACCTACGTTGAGCACATGGTGATCTCACATCTAGGGTTACAAACGAGCCAAGCTATTCACTAGCTACTCGAGCTCGACTTGGCTTGAGCTCAATTAGTAAATGAGCTAAAGTCAAACCTAAAGTAAAACTCGTTTATCTAAATAAGCCAAGCTTGATCTTTGATTTAGGCTTGCAAGTTAGTTCATGAATAAGCTTGTTTAGGCTCAGGGATATGCTCACGACTAGGCTCGTTAACAACCTCATTAATAAGCTTGTTAATAGATTTGTGATTTTTTTTTACGTAATATATTATTTATAACTACATAATAAAAACAATAAAACTAATTTTTATTTAATAATCATGTATATATATTATAACAACACTTATATATTTTATTTTAGGTTTAAAAAAAAATGGAAAACGGGTTATCTAAATCAGTTAAGCTCAAACTTAAATTTCAGGCTCGATAAAACCTCGTTAAGCTTGATAGTAAGCTTGCGCTCAAACTAAGGCTTGTTTAACTAAATAAGCCGAGCTTGAGCCTCAATTTTAGCCTCGATAAAAAGCTCGAATTGTGCTCAAGTTTGCTAAATCTTAAATGAGCTAAGCCTGAGCCTTTAAAAGCTAGGTTCGACTCGACTCGGCTAGGCTAGGCTTGTTTGCAGCCCTACTCACATCCAAAGATTAATCACATTGGTTCATAAGGAGGAGAGTGTGTCAAATAACTCACTAACTCTAAATCCCCCACATATATCTTTCCTAAACCTGGTTTATCAAATAATGAGTGTAATCTTGAATATTGTACATGGTGATCTCATGCTTATGTCCCCTCTCAGTGTTAACTTGATTATGGACATCTTGATGAATAATGTAATGTAGTAACTAACTACACCTAAATGTCAATTTTTATGTCAATCTCATGGGACTTTTAATTCTTTTATAGATTAGTGCTGGCAGAAACACCCGTAATAAATAAAAAATATTTGTTATTGATTAAATTCGTAAATAAGACTATGTATGATATCTTAAAGTAGATATACACACTAACACAAATTGCATAAAAATAAAAAGATATGAAATTATGATACTACTCTAATTAAAAAAAAAAAAACTACTCTACTCAATGTATTATCCTCATTAATCACAATCTTCACTCTTCTTTCCATTGCAATCCTCTTCTCCTTTAGTGTAACAGTGCCACCACCTATATATATCAAATAAGTGAGATATTGATATCGTATAATGATGTTAAGAACCATCATGAAGTGAACAGAGTCACTGAATTTTATTCATTAAGTTTATAGACTTTTTAAATTAAAATATTCTAGATAATTATTTTCATTATGATTTTTTTATAAAGTTATAATAATAAAATACAAATGGATATGTAAATAATGTAAAATACATATAAATATATTTTAAATTTTTGTGTCATATCCCATTTTTTCGTAAAAAATACTTTGTCACATGAGATTCTCACATGTTGTTTACATTTTAGTATTTATGCAACATAGTTAATAAATTTTATGAACTTAAATAATGTGCTCCTTTACCTATGCTCCTATCAATATCCCAAAAATATCAATCTTTGTTTCAAAACAAGTTGATTAAAAGAACGTAGTCATATGATTATTTCTGCTTCAAGAGTTTTATTGAGCCCCTCTACCATTTGTAGGACATTAATAGAAAGGCAAAATCTTACATCAAAAAAGCAATTATATCTAAGTTTCTTTAATCTCCATTGGTCATGATTTCTAGTTTATTTCCCTTCTTTTTTTTCAATACATCAACCAAAGCCTTCTATAACCCATTTTAAGTTATATTGCTAAAAAGTGCTCACCATAAATTGAAATTCATAGTTCGATCAAACTTCTCAATATCAAGTTATATTGATGCCAATATATTTAGCACACAATTGACACTCCATATTTTATGTCATCTAGGCTAGGGGATAGTTCCACAAGTCATTTCAGCCTTATGTTTATCAAGATTTTAGGTTATAATTCCTATTTCCTCTAAATTTACCTAAATGGGACACTATAAACGTGGCAAACAAACTATACGTAAGTCAACACCAATGCCTAAATATTAAATTTCAACTCTAAAACCAAATAGATATGCCTTAATTGGAGTCGGAATTGTAATCGAAGGATAGCATATAGTATATTTAGAGAAAAGAGAAAAAACAGGCGAGATAGAGATTTACTTTGTAAATTTTGATGTGAGAAAAAGAAATATGGATAAGACAGAAAAATCCACTAATAATTAATGTGGTAAATAAAAAAGGTCATAGAGATTCCACAAGACAAATAAAACTATCTCTTGGAAACTACTTTGAAATTCATAGAGCTTAGATACCTATTAAAATAAATATTAAACTTGATATCTAAACTTTACACGAAAATTTAGTTTATTACTTGAACTTTGAAGTGGTCAATTCAATACCCAATTAAACTTTTCTTGACTATTTTTACTACTTCTCCAACATTGTTTGCTCTATTTTTACTACTCATCCATGTTAACAAACAATGCAAATGGTGCTAAGGAGATAGTAAAAATCATCACGACAAGTTTGATTAAGTATTAAATTGTTCATTTCAAAATCTAAGTACCAAATTGATTTTTTGTGCAAAATTTAGGTACTAAGTTTGACATTTTCCCTAATATATATGAGGACACAATATAAATGGAGAAAAAGCTGGATGATTGCTTTGATCAACAAAGATAATGCACCTATCGACTAAGTTTATGCTAATGTATTCTATACCAACAAATCTTCTCTTTTACATAATTTTAACATGAGTAACCATGATCCAAAATGCTAACTCAAATTAGTTTTCTCAGTCTCTTATATGTATACTTCATGTTTATGTAGATGTCAAATCACTTAGTATGGTAGCTTAAACAATTAATTGTAAAGTATGCAGCTTGAAAAATAGAATAAGGAAGAACATCGATTTTGTAGCATATAATGCTACATAATTATTCCATAAAAAATGATTACTACTTCTAGGACATGACATACTATTTTCCATTACTAGCCCTACAAAAAAGTAGTAGGTGAGTAAACAACCTTCAAACCAAAGCTGAAGTGACCATCATGAGATAAAATCTACTACTAGTTAAAGCTTAGCTTTTAATTGAAGGACCAAATAACTTATTTAGCTTCTCCCTCTCTTTCTCCTTATTATCATATCTTTATTTCCATCATTGGAAGATAGATCTAGTTAACAAAGTAATATCAACAAAATTAGGAAGGATTATTGCCATTGAACAAAAAGTCATATTGTCTTTCTAGAAAGATTATTGTTTTGCTTGGATGTAAATTACATGGTTGTACAAATTTTTTCCACTATATACAACCTCCATAATATTTTCAAATGGCTTATATAGTGTCTTGCTTCATTATATAAGTGTTAACTTTGCATTATCTTTAGTCACTATATAATATGCATTTGATGACTAAAAAATCCATAGTATACTACAAAATTGATTTCATAATTTCAACATTTTAAGTTATTATTGATGCTTTTATCTTTGGCAAAGTAAATTACGTTAGAACTAAATTCAATCAATAATAACTTAAGATCTATATAAAGGGTTTTAGCAACCTACCTGCACATAAGATGATTAGAATTAATGGAAAACTAATGGTTTAAGGTTGGAAAATAATAGTCACACAAAAAGTGAACTTATCTATGAAAACAAGTTAATTTAGTCTAACTTCTCAATTTTCCTTTTTCATATTGACATTTATAGGGTGCTTCAAGTTGGCTATATATTCATCCACCTGGAATTCGGGATATGCTGCTATATGTAAAACATAAGTATAAAAGCCCATTAATATACATTACAGAGAATGGTAAGTTTACCTCTCTACTCAATAATTCTAGTCAAATTATTTTATGAAATAAGTTTTCCTCTTAGTAACGAAGTAAATTTATATGGATCATTTATGTGCTTTTATTTTTTATGTTTGTTTTTACCATAATGAGTTGTGATGATCAATTAGGGGTAGATGAGTTCAATGACTCCACACTACCATTGGAGGAGTAATTAGCGGATCCTATGAGGATTGCATATTACCATGATCACCTATTGTTCCTTCAAAAAGCAATAAAGGAAATATTTGTTTCTCAATAAATAAAGTATGATAAAATGACAATAGTTTATGACTTAATAACTATGGATTTCTAACTCTCTCTTTTCCTAAACAATGTTGTTATTTTAGGGATGGGGTCAACGTAAAGGGTTACTTCACGTGGTCCCTACTAGAAAACTTTGAATGGAGACATGGATTCACAATTCGTTTTGGCATCAACTATGTTGATTATAAAAATGGATTGAAAAGATACTCTAAACATTCAGCCATATGGTTCAAGAATTTTCTTAAAAAAGGCAATTGATAAATTTATTTTAAACTTTGATGAATGATGACATATTGGTATCCTTGTACTATTCAATAATTGTCAATAAGATTAAGGCAAGTTTATCTTTGTGTAGTAACTATATATTGTCTAAAATGTAAAAATAGATAAGTTTATAAAATAGACCTACATAATTATAATGTATAGTGCCGCATTTGATACTTGAACTTCTAGTAATATTCAATTAAGTACCTTAACTCTCCCATCGCCAATTTAATAATTAATGAAGCTTCGTTTTTCAATGAACTTTCCTTATAATTACCTAAGTAGAACTTGGCCTTTTTGCTCATTGTCACACATGTTAACCTACTAAGCAGTCTTGCCTGGGAGACATAATGTGCTTCACTGTATACTTGTTCCAAAGCATGAGCATATAAGGCTTGTAAACTTACTGAATCATTTCAAATTATAAATAATCTCCATAAACTCTTAGACATACTTTTTGTTATTTATATAATGAGGTTGTTTTACAATATAGTGTAGATGGTCATTTCGATAATTGGGTTTTTGGCCCAATTTAATGCCATGGGTCGGTCTTCTAGGTTAGTGAAACGGCTTAAAATACAGAGTCCAATAAGGGATGTCATAGGGAGATTTGGCTTGGTAAGCTCGGAACAGGGATCGTTGGATCGGTTTATTTCACTCTCGGCCTCATTCGGATATCTTATGTGCGAAAAGTAGATTCTAAAAAAATATTTCTGGGTTAATTTGGGCTTTATTTGGCTAAAATAGGGCTGATTTAGAATAAATGAGCCTATTTCTATTTTATATTAAAGATGGGCTATTTTAATAAAAAAATGGGCTCTACTATAAAAGCGCTCGTTTTATTTCAAGCTCATATTCGAAGCCCATGCCCACATACATAAAAGAAGGAATCCGACTGTTGGATTAATGGAAGAGGTCCAATGGTTGTAAGTAATGCTTATCTCAACCATCAATCCAGAAGTCATCCAATGGTTACTACTAGTCTCTAACATCTATAAATAAGATACTTTATCTCTCATTTAGAGGGATTCTGCAGATTGCTAAGATTGAGAGTAATATGGAAACTCTGCTGCAATATCTTTAAGAAAGATCAAAGTACTTATTCTTCGAAGAACGAGTTAAGAATGATCAAATCTATTTGATTTGATCTTCTGTCATACTCACACAGTCGAGAAACCAAGTTTGCTTGTTCCTCCTCTCACGTCTCTCTCTGTGACATTTTACACGTGTCATCAGTTTAGGACTTCTCTCAGATTGATTGCTACTCTTATTGCACGTGATCGGCCACTGCAATAACCCCACTATACACATGGTAAATTATACCGGAAGGTCATAACGTTTAGAGGTAAGTTTATTTGAGGTTAGAACATTTCAAGTGGTTCATTTAAAGTCACAATATTTAGAGAAGTTGGTCAATTGAGATTGCTATTGACATGTGTTAACATGAGAAACATTTAATTAAAACTCAAAGCATTTGCCATATTGTGACCTCAATTGACCTACTTCTATAAATGTTGTAGCCTCAAATGAATCGCTTGAAATGTTGTGACTTTCGGTATAATTTACCCTTCTACAACATGAAATCATAAAGTATCAAAGTATCACAATCTAAGCTCCAAATTAAATATGAAACATAAAAAGTTCACTATCCTAAGAAAATAAAGATGACCACCTTCTCCTCTAAAGCTATCGAAATGCCCACCACCAGCATATGGGTCATTGCCTACATAGTTGTAATGATCCAACTATCATCGTATCTTGAAAAAGATGTCCCACAAGGGTCAGCAAAACACCAAATATAGACCGCTATGTATAAACACATGCGATGACTAACCACATGAAACTTGTTGAACTAATATGTTAGACATATATTTAAAAATTATAATGTAATTATGTATTAAATTAATCATCATGAAAACATACATTAATTGGATTAGGCCTCAAAACACTTTTAAAACATGAACCAGACTCACTAGGCTCTATCACCTAGCCTGTTAGTCAAGTCCAAATAAATAAATAATAATATTTATATTTTAAGCCCATTTACATTTTCTGCCTGACTAAAATTCTTTGGATGGAGTTCAAGTATTTTGAGCATTAGTTACATTGATGCATAACTTGGTCAATACTTGAAGCATGATGCTGCGAGGTACTCTTATAGAGTTGAAGACTTCATTTGCTGTAAATAAATCATTAAGTAAAAGCTAAGCGCCAATGCTGCAACCTACCTTGTTGCATATACTTGTATTGTAGTGCACAAATTTGTTGCACTACCCCAGTTATACACATCGCGTTGTGTTTATAGGAATGATATTGCCTTCTATGAAATCATCTTATATCCATAGTGGGAATATACAATTCTTAGCATGCTTATTAAACTCATAAAATTTGGCAAATGTGGTAGTTTCATTCAAGCTATAATTGATTTCTCTTATAACTTCACATTTTGTGAAAAGTGTAATACTATCACTGCCCATTGTTTGACATTGATACATAAAAGATCATGTGGAGTATCACCATATGGAAATCATGTCATTAATTTTTTTCAAAAACTTCCCTTCAGTGGAACATTTTATTGTCCGAGTGACCTCATCTCCATATCCCCACACTTGACATCATTACATGCATTTTATCAATAAAGCCTTGTTCTTCCACGTGTCTTCGTCCTTCATGTAATACTTAGAATAAAAAATTGTACCCATTTATGTCTTCTTCCGATCCTTCTCTCATTGACCGAGCATACTATATATGTCCATGAGATTTAACATATGGGTATCCTTAGAGAGATCACATACACGAGAGTCTTCTGTGAGCACTAACTTCGGCATAAACAAGGAATATTCATATTCAACCAATCTGGGAGATTCATGCCATCATATTGATGTCTTTGACATTATTATCAAGCATGTGATTCTCTTAATGTCTTTGACATTATTATCTACCTTATATAAATGTATTGTTTTATTATTATCATCCGTGGGATTTGTCCACTATTTAACCATATATCAGTTAACATCCTTGGATAGATTATGGAAGCTTTTGACCAACGATCAAATATAAATATCTCATATTAAAATCGCTTGATTTCATCCTTGCCGTAGAATTCTCATAGAATAGTGTCACTCGTTCTAAAACCTTCTTCTAGATCAATCCCAAATCTTTAGTATTTCCCTATGCACTGAAATTCAATTCAAGATACCTCGTCTAAATCAGTCAAATGAGTTGAATCTCCAAATCAAATCTTCTAATGATGATTTTTTTTCACTTGCGTATTTGATAATGTATACGCACACGGAATACCAAAAATAAGAACGATTCCATCTGCGAGCATAATTTTAATATTGTAGAAATATATATATATATATATATATATTAGCCTTTAGCTTCGTCAACAGTTTCTTGCTCCCTTCTTTGGCAACTTGTGAAGTTATATTGGACTTGGTGTTTCTTTTTTAAGTTCCTTCGCCCATGCCCTTAACAGTTCCTTATCCCTCGTGGTCTCCATATTATTTTCTGACATCTTGTTTTCTAAATATTGTGTCTTGACTGCTCTTATTTTGGAAATCACTTCAACATAGTCAATATTACTCTATATTTGGCACGCTAGAAAGTGTAGTAGCCCTCTCTTAAACATTCTGTGGTTCCAGACAATAGCATTCTCAGTCACGAATCCTTACTAAACATTATTGGTGATCTCATCCATCCTTTTTATCCTTAGCGGTAGCGAGTTCATCGCCTTCAAATCATAATAGATTCAATGGTTTTCAAACATCTCCTTTAATAAATCTGAATCAATCATGTCACTTAAATTCTTTTTTTTTAATCTCTATTTGTGTATGTGAGCTCTTATGGTTTTCTTGGATATATATATTGACTCTTCATGATTGCTTTATAAGATTATTACTCTGGAAATGTTGTTGCACATAGGCAGGACCATGAGTGATTATTTGCTTAACTTGGGCCGCTTCTCGAATGGAATATGACTTGCTTTGATCTCGTAATTCCCCATGACTTGTCATAAACCAAATATTAGATAAACTATCTCGTGTCCTCCCGAAGTCGATGGCCGGCTGTATATGAATATATGCGTATACCTTTGCTTCGCAAAAGTGATTTTTCTTTATATAACTTAAAGCATTTACTTCCCCCTTTTTTTTAATCCATCCAAACCGAAGAAGGCATTGAGTATCAAACAACCGACATCATGTTGTAATTAATCATATTTCCTTATCCAATTGATTCCTTTTATTCTTTACTGAGAGGTGTTATCTCTCATAATTCGGTACCATTTCGAGTCAATCCCAACTATTCATTAAAGAATCAAAGGAACAACATATGTTGATGGCAAAAGAGGCAAAAGAATAACCAATCTCAACATGATGAGATCATCAAGCAGAAAAACTTATTGGTGTGTGATAAATTATAAATTTTATATATTTTTACCCAACTTTTTATACACTAATGTGTATATTTTTTTTATATTTTTAATAGATAAATCATACAGATCTATAAAATATACTCTAATAATTAAGTTTTGCACATACCTTTATTTCACACTATGGAATTAGGAAAATATATGCATGCGAAAAATATTGGTGCTTAATAAAAATTTAATATTATATTTCATTGTACAAGGCAACTTAATATGAAACCATCGCGTAGCTGCATCAAGCCATCCATGTCCACAATTGACATATTTCACATATAAGCTCTGCATGGTTCATTGGAATATTCGAACGAGTCACGTGCCATTTTAATTGATTAACATGAAGCCACGTGCATACAACTAGGAAATCCTGGAGGCAAGCCAAAATAGAGGAGAATATATATATTTTTGATACATAGATAGCCGCTAAGGGGGAGACGCGATTCACACTGAAAAAGCGAGCCATCATTCCTGATTTTTGGGGGACACGTAAGCTGTCATTGATATTCATATGAGGACAAGGAGACAGACGATTTGGGAGAGACATTACCGCGGAGGCTCAGAAAGATTTTTATATTCACAATTGAGTAGACTGCCATACGGAGAACCTAAGGGAGATTTGTGAGACGATTTCAACAGACATAATTCCTCGCCATTTCAATTATTCAATTTTTCTTTGGTGATCTCTTGTACAGCACATTATAGAAGTATTGGATCTTTTAATTTCTCTTGATACCAATAGATTATATTGTGAATTATTTTTATATGTATTGTTGTCTTCTTAATATAATCATGTGCTAAATTCTTCTTTATAGGACAATTGATGAACCCATGAGATGACAAGATTATTCTTGTTGAATATTTATACTATGAAATTATGTTTTAATATGAAACATAATCTTGTAGGTTATCTTAGTAACTTGGAAGGGAATTAAGGTTTTACAAAGATTCATATATAATCTAAATAATAGAATTGGAAGATTGACGAGACATAATGCAATGCTCTTGTTAATTTTTGGCTAAAGGGATTTAGAAAATATTGATCAGGGCATTATGCTATTATAAAATTGGCAGATTAATAATTGAGATTTTGAATTCATATTAATTTGATTAGAGGGATCTAAGAAATTGAATAGTATGTTAAAAAGACTTTAGGACTTGGAAGAGAATTAAAGGCTTTGGTAAATTCACATGAATAACCATTCAACTTAACATAATTATAATCTAGTAAGCAATATGGTCAGTGATTATGGTGGATTTTGTTTTTTTTTTCCTCACATCTCAATTGATTGAATCTAAAAAGAAATTCTCTCTGTGATTGCTTGGTATAATTCTAATTTAATTAGTTAGATCAATTCTACTCAATTATCGATTGCTTAAATAATATTAGAATCAATATTGGTTTAGTAATTAATTTAATCATTGTAGGATCGATAACCTTACTCACTTTATATTACTTGATCGACCAGTGCACTTGCTGGTAATTTGCTCACTAAAAATCTTTTGGGTTAGTGCATTAAGATGACAACGCCCCACAAATCAGCATCCCTAAGACCAGTGGGTGGGCGACACTATTTCTAAAGACATATTCTAGGATAAAGACTCCCACCCCAAGTTATGCGCAACTTCCCCCATTGATGGTGACTTTCGATTAGGCGAGCTTAAACCGCATGCTGATTTAGGCATCAGAGGGGACTCAGTGCTATGTTTCATGAATGAGTGGAGGAGCTGCCTTTTTCATCATGCATTTTGTGTTCCTCAAGGATCCTTCACCTGGATGGAGTGGTTGGGTAAATCACATAACTAACAACCTAGAGTATGTGCAACTCTTAAAGCAAGCCAAAATCTACATTGTTGTCATCACATCCACTTGCTAATATCTTGTAAGTATGAGTAAGATGGAAGTATGGCATGTCATCCTTTCTCAATGGAGCATCCAAACTCATACACCTACTCTACAGGACATTATTAAAATGAATTATTTTTAAATATGATTTTGATGAGAACAAAAGTTATGAAATGATTTTTAAAACACACTCACTTAAATTTTGGAAATGAATATAGAAATCTATGTTATGTATTGTGTTTTTGGTTTCAGGTACAGCATCGATAAGCCAGTGCATATGGGACTACAAGTTGGTTCATTGATTTCAAGTAAAACAGCAGTTGAGCCCTAAATCAAGTTGTGACAAAAGGGGCGAAGAGAAAAAGTCTCAAGGCATGACAGATGTGTTCTTCACATTGGCAAGCTTGTCCAATGGATCAAATCATAAAGGCCGTCAAGTCTAAGGTCCAAGGTGCAAAGATTGCAAAAGTTGGACTAGCGAGTCGGTGGGAGTTGGGACTGGCAAGCCAGTGGATGATTAAATTCGATCATTGCGTGCATTATTGTTGCCGTCTGACAGATGTTATCTCCAATGGGCATTTAAATCTTTGAAAACTATAAATACTCTTTATCTTAGAGATTCAGATAACTTTTGTGAGCCTCATTTGCAAACAAAAAAAATTCTAGTTCTCTTACTTACTTTACATTCTCTTGCTCAATAAATGTAAATCTTAAGTAAGAGAGAGAAAATTATCAGTACTCTATTCTTATTCTTTTATTATATAAAAGAGCATCTAGTGAGTGAAGGAAATATTTCATTCCTTAAGTGTTTAAAAATGTGTATAGCTAAGCTTGAGTGTGATTGTTTGGTGATAAATAAAGTAATTGTGAAGTCCTCGTTAGAGGCATTTGTGGATCGTGGAGAGTAGGAAGTAGGCTAAACTCCACATTAAATCTGGTTAATTTTCTCTATCCTTATCTCTTTTATTTCTCAATCATATTTTGCTTTGCTATTTGCGGATGTCAAAACTAAAATTTAACCATTGCATAAAAAGTATTTGTTTGTGCATTTTTGGTCAAACACTTAATTCACCTCCCCACCCTACCTTTTGAGTATTTTATAATGTGTTTTCATTTGGTATTTGTGCCAGTCTCTATCTTTTTAGTGCTTAATCGCACAATAAAGTAAGGATTATGGCATCTAATGCACTAGGATTTTTAAAAGGTAAGCTATAAATAGACCACTGCTTCTAAGTGGGGGTAACTACCCATATTGAAAGTGCAGGATGAAATTTTTTCTTAAAGCTCAAAATAGATTAATTTAGAATGTCATAGAAATGGACCTTTAGAAATAGAAGGAAATAAAGAAAAAGACCAAGGAAGAAGAAATTAGATTTAATTGTTATGAATATTTTGCATTGTGGTTTAAATAAAAGTGATTTCAATAGAATATGTACATATAATTCTGCTAAAAAAATATAGGATGAACTGGAAAAGACTTATGAAGGAACTTCTAGAGTTGCAGATACAGAAATAAGTCTTTTCGTGGTCAATTCGAAAATTCAAAATGCTTTTTGATGAATCAATAGATGAAATGCATAATGGATTCATTAATATCTTAAACCCCTTCAATGTACTTGGAAAGAATTTTACTTGGAAATAAATTCTAAACTTCTTAGGTCACTACCTAAGGATTGGGAAGCCAAAAAAACTACTATAGAAGAATCACAAGACCTAATGTTATGAGCAAAGAAAAATTCCTTGGAGTGCTCAAAAACCATGAGCTCATAAAAAAATAAGGAGAGGAATCTAACTAGAAGGTGATTGCCCTGAAAGCCACAAAACATTATTTCGACAATGATGATGATGATGAAAATAAGAAACTTGTTTTGATGGCTAAGAATCTTAAGAAGTTTGTGAGGCCCAACTTCATGTCAAAAAGAGTGGACAATGACAACAACTCATCCAGCATAAAAAAAAGGATGTGATGACTTGTTTCAAATGCCACAAACCTGAACATATCCAACAGCACTATCCACTGCTCAAAAAGGCATCTAAATGACCCAGAAAAGAAGCACTAATAGTCACTTGGAGTGATGATGACTCAAGTGACTCCGATGAGAATGTGTACTTTATGGTATTCGATGATGAGGTAACGTCTCCCTCTTCTCCTTCTTATTCTGAATTGTGTGCCATATATGATAAAGTATGTAGAAAAAAAGAACACATGCTTAAATCTTTGATAACAGAAGTAGAAGAGATTGAAAATTTTTAAATCAAGCATGAAGAGATTAATTCTGAAAATGAAAATATGCATAAAGCAACAAATAGTCTGAAATTAGAAAATAATAGGATGAACAATAAGTGTAAAAGTTGAAAAGCAAAAATAATGAACTAAAGAAATTAATGAGACACTAATAAATGAATATAATTTGCTGGATATTGAGGTTAAAACCTTAAAAATAATTAATGCTAGATTGGTGGTAGTATAGTGATGAAATCATAAAGGAGCTAGAAAATTTAAAGGTGAAAATATATTCTTAAAGGATGATTTAAAAGCTACTATGGCCAAATTTACAAATGGTAACAAGAATTTTAACGCACTTGTTCAAAATCAAAGGTATGACTCAAATAAACATGGAATTAGCATAGAGAAAGTAGTTACAAGTCCTATAAAACTCGTTTTGTAAAAGCATCCATGGGACATGTAATTACAGTAGAAAATCTAGCTACATTTCACACAATTGTGCAATAAGAAAAACAATGCAATTGAATCATCGAAGCAAGCTGGTTTGGGTTCCTAGAGAGAGGTTCTTGTTCCCTAACCAAAAGGACTTAAGCTCAAATGGATACCAAAGAAATAATAATTATTTTGCTGGGATCTTCAAGTGGCAACAACAAATGGTACTTGGACAGCGGCTGCACTAGACATATGACTGGAGATGCATCCAAGTTCACATCGCTAGACTTGAAAGATCAATGGAGTATCACCTTTAGAGACAATAAAAAGTCAACCATTGTTAGTAAAGGTAACATTCTCATAAATAAAGATTTAATTATTAAAAATGTCTTGCTTAGTGTTAGTGAATTGTGTGATAATGGTTTTAAAGTAACATTCCTTGTCAATGAATGTTCTATTGAAAGAATTACAATGACCAAGCTCATTTTGAAGGATATAGACAAAGGAATATTATAAAATCAATTTAGATGATTTTATATCATCAAATGAAACTTATTTATATTCCCAAAATGAAAATAGTTGGCTATGACATAGAAAATTGGGACATGCTAGCATGGATGTTATTTCAAAACTTATTAAAAAGAATCTTGTCAAAGGTTTACCAAAAATAAATTTTCAAAAGGTAAGATGTCACGCCCCAAAGGGTACCCTAAACGTGATAGCCTGCCAACTCAGTTAAAGCTTAAGTATAACGTCCTTATCGATATGAAGGCTTTGATATCAAGTGTAAGGCGTACTTTCACAATCATAGAAAACCATACTTTGAAACAAGTAGTTTAAGGAGATATGCATAATCGCGATTAAGAATGGAAACCATAACATTACAACTTAGTTCATAATATAAAGAGTCTTACATAAATCAAAAGGGGCATACCACCAACAAAATATACACTTTAGTCATAAACTAATTCTTCAAAATAAACACAAAGGAGTTTTCTTTAGAAGTTTAAGTCTACAAAGCACGAATTCTTTCAAAAACTCTTTGATGCCAAAAGGTCAATACTGAGCAAAATATCCCTAGGACTTCAATAAAAAAAAGGGGAGCTACAAAAGGTACCTAAGGTGGTATAAGCTTACTTGCTTAGTGAGAAATATTTCCATAACAAATTATTCATTGCAAAGAATTTCAAACAAGTTAATTTAAGCAAACATATGTAATGCACAAACATGGGCAAACAATACACATGATTAATCGGAAATCATATATTTGAATGGATTTACACTCTCTACTCGGAGTTAGGTGTTCGGGCTCATACAACCAAAGCTTGCAAATGATATATTTTTGCAGTTCTTTTGGGATACAACTCGTCTTTAAAATGTAGTCATATGGGCACCTTCACGCCAAAATTTTATTGTATACCTCACTATTATGCTCTTCTCCTACCAAAAGTATAGTAATGAATGCGTGACTCACTTCATGATATGCATGGTCCATCTAATTAGATTCTTAAAACATGACATTAAGTGTCTTAGAGGCGATCATGGAATTTGCAGAAACTTAATATAATACTAGAGCATCAACTTGATTATAGTCACTTCAAGCTTTGATATACTTAGTGTAATTTCAACCAACATTATAAGGAACATTGACTTTCGATTTTTATCTTTTCCTATTTTAGTGCACTATACTACAAGCAAAAATATAAGTACGAATTTTAAGGAAATAAATTCACTCTGGCATAGTGCGGAAAATCCATTAGTCAAAGTAATCGTTGAGATACGGAAGGTCGTCCTCTATGTCAGCTAAACAAGAGAAATACCCAAAATCAGTATCTCGTGAAATTCTACTTTAACTTGCTAATTCTAGCTTACTATATTCATCAAAATTCGGATAGAGTGAGATTCCAACTTAAAATGGCCATAACTTGCTTATTTTAACTCGGAATTTCGCATATTATATGTCATTTTCTACCTACTTGAAAAGATCTATCTATTTCTAAATTTATTTTTATCATAGCAATTTACATTCCAAAATGGTTCGATACAGAATTGTTATAAATTTCCTAGCCCTCAAAAGAAATTTTCTAAGCTTTTCATCATCCAAAAATTCACAAACAAACATATAGATATTTATATAGTTGAAAAACCTTTTCAATACACATATGAACTCACATCATATGCATGATTATAGCAGTGTTGTCTCAATAATAATCTTTTTATAACATAATCTATTTTAGAGTTAAAGAATGAAGTTTACAAAAGTTCTCTTTAAGTTATTGGAGTGAAAATAAAAAGTTGAGTCATTACAAATGAGTGTTGCTTTGTTATAACTATATTTTCTTAGCTTTGAAAAATAAATTTTATTTCCAAAATGTTGGTCCTTTAAGTTATCAATAAATTTTATTTCTTGAGTGAACTTTTAACTAGTAAATTGATTTTAGCTTGGCTAAAAATACTTGTCTTGTTCTTAATGTGTACTAAAGTATTGGTATAGATCTTATAAATAAGTTTTTAAGAAAATTTTTCAACAAAGAATTATGAACATTAAGGTTTAATAATAAATTTATTTTCGTATCATGAATAGAGAGGGTAATGGAACTACTCAATTAAATCTTAAAGAAGTTTTGCAAAATAACAACTCTAAAAATTTATGATGGTCTTAATTAAACTTTTGAAAAGAATGTTGTTGAAGTATAATCCAAAATTTTAATTGGGAATTTTTCTTAAGTGACAAAATTATTTTTATAGAAGTTTTAATCTTATTTTATAAAATAAAAGAACTCCTTTTATTTTATTAAAACAACAACAATATGATCATGCATAAATATGAACTTGTAGTTATATAGTATGACAAAAATAACTCATATAAATAACAAAAGACATAGAAATTAAATAGTTGTATCAAGGCCCGGACTTAGATATGGGCAAGTCCTTCAAGAAAAATAAGAAAATAAATAAAAAAATCATGAAGTCTTAGATTTATGTAAGGCTTCCCGAATTTTAGATTATGGACAAGTTCAAAAGAAAGAAGAGAAAATTGTTTTGACTTGATGATGTCAAGTCTAAGACTAGAATGACAAATCTTAATAAAATTGCATGAAATAAATAAATTACAAAGAACATAAAAATATAAATAAAAGATTGTGTTAGTGAGTTTATAGCTCTAAGACAATATATACATAACTAGTTAATAATATATAGGAGTTAGATTAGGAGCAGTAATAAAGTATAATAATATAGCAACGATAATCATAAATGGGTATAGTGTTGAACAGGACATGAGTAACTTGTTATTTTCATGATTTCTTCCCTATCAACAAGCTCATGGGTTTTAGAAATCAAAATAACAAGAGGATCATGTTATGTTAACATGAAAAGAAGAGGGGTTCAGGAATTTAACTAAAGTTTATGGTGATTGAAGATGGTTAGTGATTGATGAATGAAAGAAAATTATAGAAATTGTATGGAAGAAGGAAGGGATAGCTCACGGTTTAAAGAGGAAAAAAGAGAGAGGGTTGAGAAGAAAATTTTCAAGAGTTTTGTTATGGTGAGAAAGTATGTGTAAGAATGTAGGAGGGAGGAGGGTATTTATAGAGTTTTGGAGTAGAAATTAGTGTGATTAAAATTAAATGAAAAAGAAAAGAAAACTTGATGGAAGAAGAGAGAGGGGCACTGGCCATAAAGAAAAAGGGGGACAAAAATTGATTTATTTGTATTTTTGTTAATGAAAAGTAATTAATGTATAAATTAGGAAAGATATAGAGCAGTATTGGAAATGAAAATTGTACGGGATAGGTATATAGTGTAAGGACTCGCTATTACCCCTATATTTGAAATAGGCGATAACAGTTCCCCAACCACATATAACCTATAAGATTATATGTAAGGTTGTCCGAAAGAATTGTTTGAGAAATTGTTTATCTAATTCCATATAGATAATATAATAGAAATCATAATATTTTTTTTTTCTAAACCTTAAACAAAGCTATACTACTACACTACCAACACATTTTGCAAAGGAAACAACTTAACTCTTACATAGCTAAGTACATATATATATATACATATTACATCCAAAGGCTTCTTACAAGCCTTAACAAAATCTTCAAAACACAACCCAAACTAACACTTTAATTACATCATTAACGAAAGGAATCACATCTAATCTATTACAATCATAGGGTTCCATTGAGTCTATGGTTAACTCTAATCCTCCAAACCATCAAGAAAATCTTCAAAGTCGGTTCTGTACCCCATACTCACATAGAACTCATCGGAGTCATTACCTGAAATGGATAAAATATAAGCCAAAGGCCCAGTACACAAGTAACGAATACAAATGCAAAGTGGGTCACATATTCTTAGACTAATGCATTATGCAACAATCAATTGTTTATTGTTAAATCTTTAGTTAGTAAAACAATACGGGAGTATTCAAACTCCGGACAACAAGGATCTAGTATTACTGCCGCCTCCTTGAGTGGTCCCTACTGTTCATACAGACTAGGCAAGCCTACCTTCCGGCGTAGCCCATAATACTGGGGGATCCTGAGTAACGCATCACGACGCTCAGGGGGTTGACATGAATAGCTCGGATACTCAGATCTCCTAAATAATTCTATCCATTAACGAGAAAGCACCCTGCCCCCCATTTGCAGAGTGTCACTCCCCAAACCAGATTCAACGGAAACCAAGGAAAATTCAACACTCATCAATTAATAGAGTTTTCTTAAATTAAAGTAATTTGGTTGTGATGCCTACCCTAGCAACGAAACAAGCAAGTTACTGCGTACCTAATATAGCTCGGGAACTAACGGGATTGGCTGGGTGAGAATCTATCATTGTTTAAATAATATTAAATTCCACACTTAGTTTAAGCACTAATTCATTAGTTGAAAATACAATTAATAAAGAAAGTCAAATAAATTAATACAAGGTCATAATAAAGCATTTAAACATCCTATTATATCATAGAATACTTAACAAATACTTAATTGATCATATACCAAACTTAGTAAAATTTTGAAGAAAGTTTTTGAAATTGAAAAGCGCAGGGGATACGCCGGCCATCAAAGCCGGCGGCTTTGAACCGGTGTTCAGTACACTAAAGTTCAACACTGCCAACACTGGCAGCGTTCAACAATACGCCGGTAGCCTTCATTCGACGCCGGCGGCTTTGAGCCGGTGTAGAATGCAAATCCAAATTTCTAAAATTTTCCGAGAGGTTCACGAGGTTGATCCACGCCCGTGAATACCCCCAACACCGGCAGCGTATCCACTTACACTGGCAGCCTTGGATCATATACCGGCGGCCTTATGCCTGGCGTTAAAAATTATGATTCTGTTCCCATTCCACACCACCCCTAAGCCGGCGACGTTGGAATCCCAGTAGCCGGTGTACATTTTGAAAAATAAACACTGGCAGACTTTTCCATTGAAAGCCGGCAGCGTTTAAGCGGCTTTAAGAAAATTGCTTCTGTTCACTTCCAACACCGCCTAATCTTTCTAAAGTTTGTTATATGTTCCAAACACTATCCTAACAACATAAATTCTACTTCTAATCATCAAAACACTAATCACACTTCAAATCCACTCCTCAACTACTCAATCCTTCAATCTTCCCAAAACACTCATCCTCACACATCAACATCCATATAAGATGTACACTACCACTCCTCTAGCCATGTAATCCTATTCAAACTACCATCAATGCACCAAATCAATCTCACACCAATTAGTACATAAATTTTATTTTATCTAACCTTTACAAACAAACACAATATAGAACATAAAATAAAAAGATTAAGCTTGCATTTAACTTACATGACTAAATCTTGGCTTAGAATGATGTTTAAATCCAAAAGCTTGTAGTTGATCTTGGCTTAGGGTTTAAGATTTTGGGATGGGAAAGGAAGAAAGAAAGAAAAGAAAAGAAAGGAAAATTCGTATGGGGAAATAGGGTTGCCAAAAAGGGTCCAAAACTTATCTAAAATAAAGTCATACTCATCCAAATTTGTCTTTAAGGGTATATTTAACCTAAGATTAATTTGAGTTAATTTCAAATGCATTTGAGTTGGATTTAGGCTTAAAACGTAGACTTAAATTTTGTAAAATTTCTATCATTAATTTTAAGCAATTCAAAAGTAATTTTATTAAATTCTAAAACATAAACACATACATATTAATTTACAAAAGACACATTTATTCATTACACTATACACACATTTATACATATTATACAATAATATTAATTTCATTATACTATACACATACAAAATAGCACATGTCTAACACATATACCAATTATATTGTCCAAGCACACATATACATACATATATATATCATTTCAATAACACATTACTATGTAAATTAAGAAATTCATAGCTATTTCATATAGGTTATAAGAATAGATAGTAAGAAAAAATAGATATAGTGAAATAGTAATAAATAGTGTAGAATAGTAACTTGAATAATAGACAAGACAAATTGCTACTGGTAGTAAAAAAAATACGTGTAAACGGGCTATATCTAATATTTTTAGGTATTGAAATATTCTAAAATTGATATTTTATGAATCCTTATATTATTACGAGTCTAGAGGTGTTGTTAGAATATTTTTACCATTTTACGTGTTTAGACCCTAATTTTTTCTTTTTATTAGTTGATAAAAAATGTTAGATAATATTGTTGCTTTGATAGAAAAAACGTATGATGATCCGTATTATTTGTCTAGATTAATCTGCTCTTGTGATAACGAATCTGATTTTTAATGGATCAAACTTCAAAGTGTAGAGTTGATTGGTTTGTTTAGCCTTAGGAGGTAAAGCTAAGCTGAGGTTTATTAGGATACCTAATAACATTGAAATTGAATCACATAAATGGATTAGGAATGATGCTATGACTCATTGTTGTTTCTTGTATTCAATGTTAAAGGAATTGTCAAGGACTTTTCTACGTGGTACTTCAACTAAAGAACTTTGGGATGATTTATGTGAGAGATTTGAAATGACAATCCTTTAGTGTACAACTACAATATGAAATTTCCTATGTCCAACAAGGAAATTCAACTCTAGCAACATATTTCAACTAACTTAAGAAACTTTGGGATGAGATGAATGATTTTTTGTGAAATATCCTCTATGTACTTATGGCGGATTGGAACATTTCTCTTATGAGTTGAAGTTGAAGTTGATGAGAATTGAGAATAGACAAAAGTTAATGTAATTGCTAATGGGGTTAAAGTCGAAAATGATGCCTTAACTTTAGCAAAATATGCAATTCGGTACTTAAATTTGAAATAAATTAATTTAGTACTCAAACTTTGAAACTGACCAATTTACCATATAAATGAGCTTTTCATGCACGCCAACTGTACCTCTGTGATATAGAATAACATATATGAAACGTAATTTTAAGTACTAAATTAATCAATTTCAAAGTTTAGATATTAAATTGATCAATTTTAAAACTTATTAAATTGCTAATTGCATATTTTGCCAAATTTAAAGTATCATTCGTAACATTTACCCTATTTGATAGGACTGAGTTATGTATGTGGGTGTCGAGCATGGATTTTAATTTTCAGTTTAATTTCTTTTAGTCTGATTTATACAAAACCCAAACTCGTTAATATAAATCATCAACTACAAATTAAAAAAATTGAAATTTTACAAAAAATTTAGAGTGACCACTCAATTAAAGCACTATAAGAAATTTTGGCTTTAAAAACAAAAAATTTTGTCTTTAAGGACTTCAGAGACAGATTTTCCATCATAAATTTTATCTCAAAAATCATCTTTGCTAATTCTTTTGGAGACAAATTTATTATCTGTCGCAAGCAATGGATTTTTTGTCGCAAATCTATCTCCGTTTTAGAATTAGTTATTATCAAATATCCAATCAGTAAATATTAAATAAAATTATTTTGTGGTAAATCTATCTCTGATTCTAAGATAAATTATTAAAAAAAAATTCTCATTTACCTTCTATATTCTTCCAAATATGTCACTCATCATTGAATGCTATATATTAAGTACACTTAATATTGAAGTTTTCACAAGAACTAAACCAATAAACCAATTTATATATTCATAAATAAAATTCCACTACTATTTATTTAATATATATCACAATTTACGACATTATAACTATAAAACATTTTATAATTAAGTTATATTTTATAATTTCACTTTGCCTATTTATTAAGGATTTTTAATTCATATTTTATTAAAATAATATATAATATTTATGTATACTAAGTTTACATTTTATAATAATTATTTTAATTTATATATTTATTATAAATATATATATATTTTAGTAGTATATTATAATTTTTTCCCAAAGATGATATTATTATTAAAAACATTATATACTATGTATACATATATAATAATATTATATATAAATTTATATATATATATTTAATGATATGAATAACAATTATATTTTTTACATTACTTATTTATATTTTATATTAACATAATAAATTTTATATATTTTAAAGTAATTTTTTATTTTTTATATCATTTTTTATTACACTTAATAAATTATGTAAAACTTATAAAGATATAAATTTTATTAGTGTATATGATAAATATACTATAGAAAATATAAAAATTTATTTTTCACTAATATGTTAATAAAATAATATATAATATAAATTTAAACATATTTATATTTAACTAATATAAATTATGTAAGATATAAATAAAGAATTCTTTTATATATTCAATAACATATGAATAATAATAATAAATATATATAGTAAAAATATTATAAATAATATTATTATATATTAGTAAAAATTTTATTTATATTTTTATATATGTTTATATATACTAAGTTTACATTTTATAGTAGTTTTTTTATTTTACATATTTTTATTGACATATAACTTTATTTTTAAGTAGTAGTTTATTTATTACTTATATTTAACATATTATATTATTTTTATACATTATTTTATCAATTTGTATATTTCATTTTTTTTTATATAAGAAGTTATTACGTAAAAGAGTATATAATAGATGCAAATAATAATTTATGAAATGTATAAATGTTTATAGCAAACGTATTTCAAGTAATATTTATTATTTTTACTTTGCAACATATTAATAAATTTATTATAAATAAGATACATAGTATTAGTTATAAATGACATATGATTATACATATTATATTTATTATATAATAAAATTAATTTACAAATATAATATAAGTCCATATTATATATATTATATTTGATATGTATAATTAAAAATATATTTTAAACATAATTATTTAAATATAAATATATATAATAATTTAGTTTAGAGAAGAAATTGCAACAAAAAAAAAATTTCATTGCAAATCAATTTGTAATCCGTCGCAAATTCCATCGTAAGAGCATATAAAAATTATAAGATTATTCATAATTTATGTCATCACAAATCCATCGTAAATCTATTGCTAATTCATTTTTTTAGAGAAAGAAATTTTTCGTCGCAAATTTTCTATCTATAAAAGCTAGTTTTCTAGTAGTTAAATCAGGAAAAAAATTACGATTAATGGGTAGGTTGATCTTAATTTAGCTACTGATTTGCAAATTTTTTTTAGACAATAACTAGAAATTACTGAGTCTGAGGGTTATCCTATTAAAACTTAAAAGTTACCACCTTTAATTCTCTAATTACAATTCTTTCCCATAATATCCTAAAATTTATTACTATGTGATATTTACAAAGCATTTACCAATTTTATCAAAATTTACAAAGTGGTATTATTGACATGCTATTATTAGCTAACTTACCAAAAAAAAAAAAAAAAAAAAAACAACAACAACAACATTCCCATGAATTGTTTTGATCACATCAATATTAACAAAATAAAGGAAATAAATTTTTTTCATATTTTAACTCGCCCATTAGGTGCGTATGTACCCGCTATTCAGGATTAGATAATATGTAGTTCTTTTAATAAAAAATATAGTGGATCAGTGATTTCTAATGTTTGAAATCTTTCTTCATTAAGTTGTACTAATTTTTATAAAATATGTTTTTTTGGGTGATGTAGATCCTAAATCTGTCAAATTGAGTTTTGTTATTTCATAAAAAAAATAAACAAATTTTTTCAAGTGATAAAATCCTTCAAACAAATATCATATCATACTATTCATACATCAAATTATTGTCAAAATCAAGATTCTTATCTATCAACAAATCAATGCAACATCAATACTATTGAGTTATCTTAAATAAGTTGTGATGATAACGAAAAGAAAAGGTTAAGAAGTACGTAATAAACTTGTTTTAAGTGTGTAGAATAATGTATCTATTATTATGATAGACACTTAAAAAGACATATATAAACAGGCAATGGGACGTTTATTATTACGGTTCGCAGGATAAATGGTCATACAGTTTTATCTATTATCAAAATACAAGTTGCATTTATTTGACACCCAGCTCCACTAATTAAGTGTTTGTGTGTAATATACTTAATTGGTTCTACAAAAGGAGGGTGATGCACCTAATTCATTTCACATAAAGAAGATAATAATCCATTTGGACTTTCTTTAAAAGTGTTTCATGAGTTTTACAAGGAAGTTCTTATAAGTTACAATAAAAAGTTAATTTACGAGTTTTATCAAAATGTTTTACCAAGATACAGGGAAGATGGTGGAATAGGGTGAAACATGTATTTACGACCTTTTTCAAAAGAAATTACACAAATATAAATTATATAAAAAAATTACTAATATACTGATGCAAAATCGCATGTATGATATGAGATTTGTATTTTTCTACATGAATCGCTTGCTCAAGATGCAATTTAGCAAAAGTTGTTCAATGTTAAATCGAATATGAAAAAAAAAAAAACGATTCATGTTAAATATTAATGAATCACATTTTTTGGGGGCGATTCACACATGCACAAATTTCAAATTTAACTTTATGCTGCTGCTTTCATCCTTTATGATGCTGCTTTCATCCTTTATGATCTTTTCTTTTCTTTTCTTTTTTATTTTTAATTCCCAAGAGATGTAATTTCTTCTAATGTATTATCTACTTTTTTTTCTTTTTTGTCTTTTTGTTGTTGCTTTTCTGGCTTAGGCCCCACTATTTTGTTCAACTAGTCAAAAATTTGTATTCTTCTCTTTTTTTTTTCTTTTTTTCACACTCCAAGAGATGCAATTCCCTCTTATGTCTTGTCTGCTTTATGTTTGTATTTTTGCTTTTCTAGCTTAGGCTCAATTATTTTGTTCAACTCGTCAAAAATTTGTATTCATCTTTACCATATTTAATGTATGCTGTTAGTGGTGGCATGTGGTGATGGCATATATTTTAATATACGATCACATAACTCATATCTTACAAAAGCAATTATTGTATAAATACTATAATCGTTTCTATTAGATGCGATTTTGTGTTGATATTTTGATAATTAATTTTATTTAATTTGTATTATATAATTTTTATTTAAAGAATTGGTAATTATATAATTTCCTCGTCCGAACAAGTTTAATAGGGTTTTATTTCGACATAATAATATCTACAAATGAAGATAAGAATAAAGATGTGATCTATCTTGTTTGTTATCAGCTGAAGCTTATCTGAGAGTTGAGAAATCTTTAGATTTTGAAATTAAAGAATATCCAATCAAGTTGTTGAAGAATCGAATGAGGATAACATCAAGAGTATCTAAAGAAAAAGAGAAAAATAAGATATGTTCAATCAATTTAAAACTTGAATACTTAAATAAGATATTCAAATACTACAAATCTAAAGATATCAATCTTATTCATGCACCAGGAAGACGTTGGAAGATATTTTGAACATAAGAAGATTTTTATTAAGCAGAACCGATCAAGGGAAAAATATATATACATTAGTTTTCAAGAAAAAAAGAGAGACACACGAGGATGACAAAAACAACTCTAAAGCTTTATTTTGTACTTACAAAAGCCAACTGAATAAACTTATAGATACTTTGATAGAGACTACGAACTTCTTCTTCAATTTTTATTGTTTGAGCCTAAACTAGAGAATTCATATTTTCTCTTTCTTATACAAACTCTCCTCATTTTTTGAGTGAGGATTAGCATAGAAGTGATGTTACAAAAGTATTGTAGTTGTGCATAGCCGAGTGATAGGCTAGAAAGACAGAATAAGAGCTATTAGTGTTTGTAACTTTTTTTTATTATTGGATTTGTGGTAAAACTGATGTAGAAGACCGTATCTCCAACAGTGGAGTTAGAAGAGAGGATTGACTTATAAGAAAGAACTTTTATAAATCTCCGATAGTTTTTGATGGCGTTCAACCCTGGTAGTCTGAAGATTTCAGACTCTTGAAGCTTCCTACAGCACCTAGTTCGCCCAAATTCTCCTACAAAACAAGAAATCATAAAACCAATCCTCGAAACCTTAGTTAGAACTCATGAATTCGAATTGTATTATGTAGGTGATATTAAGTAAAATTCCCGGCCAAACAAACATGGTGAAGTCCTATTTATACTAGTAGGGCATTGCTTTTAGTTTGGAAAATGATAATTCATGCCAAATCTAATCTTGATATTTTTGGGTTCTTAATTGCATGAATTTGGGATTTGCATGAAAATTAATTGTTAATTTTCAATTAAATGTGATATTTGCAATCTAAAAAAGGATTGGAAGCTTCCATGATCCTTTAAGTTACCTAAAAAATACAAATTCATATCAAATTTTTGATATTTTTGAAATATAAGAAATTGATCTTCTCCAATTTTCATACTCGGGTTTGATCTAGATAAACCTTAACATATCTTTCAAATTTGGTATTTTTCAAAGGCCTTTAAAATAGATATCTAGACAATTCTTTAGATCTAACTATATTAAAATATAATAAATATACATTCAACATATATATTATATATTTAGGTTTTATTTAGATAAAAATAAAGTGTCTACAATGGATATGTCCATAATCAGATTCTCTCAGTGGATCAACTACCCTCTGTTAGCAAAGCTTACTATTTGATTTATGAAGTAGAAAAGCAAAAATAGATTAGTGATGTTCTTGAAAGTAATGGTGACACGAATGCTGCTTTTCTTGTGAAATACTGTCAGAAATCAACTAAGGTTATAAGCATGAAAGGAAGGGAAAACTTTTGTAATCAATGTACAAGGGCAGGACACAGATGATGGATGCTTTTACACTACCAAAAATTTTGGCTTTAGAGATAAAAAATTCTGTCTCTGAAAGTGAAAAATCTGTCTCTAAAGACTTTCAGAGACAGATTTTCCGTCGCAAATTTATGTTTCAAAAATCATCGTCGCTAATTTTTTAGAGACAGATTTATTTTTCGTCGCAAAATTGCTCCGGAATTTCTGTCGCAAATTTGTCTCTGTTTTATAATTAGATATTTTTAAATATCCAATTAGTAAATATTAAATAAAATTATTCTGTCGCAAATCTGTCTCTGATTCTAAGACAAATTATTAAAAAAAAATACATATTTGCCTCTTATTTATCTTTTCCAGAGGTCACCCATCATAGAATGCTACATACTAAGCACACTTAACATTGAAGTTTTCACAAGCACTAAACCGACAAACCAATTCATATCTTCATGAGTAATGTTTGACTACTGTTTATTTAACAAATATCACAATTTATAATATTATAACTATAAAACATTTTACATATCTTTTATAATTTATTTTTATTTTATAATTTCACTTTACCTATTTATTATGGATTTTTATTTAGTATTTTATTAAAATAATATATAATATTAATATATACAATGTTTACATTTTATAATAATTATTTTAAATTATATATTTATTATAAATATAATATTTTTAGTAGTATATTATAATTTTTTTTCCAAATATGATATTATTATTTAAAAATGTTATATATTTAATGATATATATTATAATTATACTTTTTACATTACTTATTTAATATTTTATATTAACTTAATAAATTGCATATTTTTAATTAATGTTTTTTTTTTATTTCATTTTTGTTACACTTAATAAATTATAATATAATATAAACAATATAAAAATATATTTTTCATTAATATATTAATAAAATAATATATGATACCAATTTAAATATATTTAACTAATTATTATATATTATATATTTTATTACTGAAATATACTATATTTTTACATAGTATATTATTTTTTACCCAAATATGTTATTATATTTTAAATAAAATATAGTATGTAAATATAATTATGTAAGATATATATGATAAATTTTTTTATATATAAAAAAAATATATGAATAGTCATAATAAATATATTATAAAAAATTATAAATAATATGAATATATATTTTTTATTAATATATTATTAAAATATAATATGTTATTTATATATTTGTATATGTTTAAATATACTAGTTTACATTTATATTAATTATTTTATTTTACATATTTTATTATTGAAATATACTTTATTTTTAAGTAGTATTTTATGATATTACTTGTATATAAATTATTATTATTGTTATACACTATTTTATTAAGTTGTATAATTTGATTTTTTATATAAGTTATTATGCAAAAGAATATATAATAAGATATAAATATAATATTTATATTTTAAGTACTATTTTTAACCTATGCTTTATAATATATAAATATGTAATGTAATAATAAATATATTATAAATAAAAAATATATAATTAGTTGTAAATAACATATGATTATACATATTATAGTTATTATATAATAAAATTAATTTACAAATAAATATGTCCTTATTATATATGCACATTTATATATATTAAATTAAATATGTATAATTAAAACTAAATTTTAAACATAATTATTTATATATACATATATGTAATAATTTAATTTAGAGACAAATTTGCAACAGAATTTAAAAAAAATAGAAATTGGCACTAAAATAATTTATTTTCCTCTAAAATCAGAGACAAATTTGCAACGGAAAAATTTTCGTCGCAAGTCAATGTGTAATCCATCGCAAAAGCATATAAAAATTAGAAGATTATTCATAATTTATGTCATCACAAATCCATCGCAAATCTATCTCGAATTCATTTTTTTAGAGACCGAAATTTTCCATCGTAAATTTTCTGTCTCTAAAGGCTAGTTTTCTAGTAGTGTTAGTTGGTTGGGTATCTAGGTTGGTTCCAGAGTTGTAGCATAGGTTGCAAAAGCAGAAAGTAGCTAAGATATGCGATTGTCACATTTCTATATCGGATCTGTATCGATTTAGCATTAGTTTGGTATCGATTCAGTATCAGTTCAGTTTAGTGAATTTATAAGTAAAATTATCGATTTTTTATTGGTATCATATATGTATCAGTTCAATATCTATACAGTATTTATTCGATGACAAAATGATGTCAAAACGATACCAAAATGATAAACCAAACAGGTTAATGTACTAAGTTGATTACTGTAAAAGAACGCATTGTGTTGTTGGCCGATTCGAGCAAGCTCCTCTCCAGTAGAGTTAGAGACACTAGTTTTGGGAATCGAAAAGTATTTATCAATTTCTTTTTATTATTTTTTCGATTGCTTATATATATGATAAATTTTGTAGATATGCTATAGCTATAGATTTGGCTAGTTACACTGCTTTTATTGTTTGCACTAACTACCATTTACTTGTATTCAACTGTATACCATCTTATGCATGTAGTTTTATTTTAATTGCAGTGATCCTTATGCCACTGTGGACTTCGATTTCTTTTACAATCTAGGTTATAAAAGTCCCAAGCTTTCTCCACATGCGATTATCCGGCCAATGCCTTGGCTTCCAAAGTGCAAGTGTTTCTTGATATATTCCTTTTGTTTGATTTTTTGAATTTTCTCTATATTTATTATTGTTTTATTTTTTGATTCCCTGCACTTCTTTTATATAGTTTCAAAATATGTTATTAATTATATATATTAAAAATATTATTTTATTATATTAATTACCTTCATACAATGGGAATCCAACTTGTATTCTCTAACACTAATATTTACCAATGAAACAAATATCATGTATTTATCAAAAATAGATTATTCATAAAAGTTTAGGAGGGTTAATTTAAATGTTTGGAGTTTATTTACCAGTTTATCCATGATAAAGAGGGTACTTTGTGATATTTGAAAGTTATGGATATATTTGCACCAAGATCGAAGTGTTAATTGCATTTTCCCTTTTTCTCTATATATATTTTTTCTATATAATACATTTATGTAATTACATTGTCAAATCATGTTATTTTAATCTTATTTAAATTGTGCCATATCTCTTACAAGTTTTGACTATGCAAATTGTTTTTTTTTTTTTTTGTTTTTAAGTTCAAGTATGTTTTTACTTAAATTTTATTTAAGTTTTTCTTTTTTTTAATTAAAATTATTAATATATATGTGTCATTTTCACTGTAGTATGCTATGCATGATAGAGCTAGTTCACCTAATCGTTCCACCACAAATTGAAATGGTTTTTACTGCATGTATGGAATATAATTATTTCTATTAAAATTATTGGGACCCCAACGGCCCAACCAATCTAGAAGTCATAAATAATGCGTGTTCCTTCAAGCTGTAATGAAATGTTCATCTGGGTCCATCACGTGGAAAAAAAATTCAATCAACGTAATAACCTATATGTGCGGATGAAAGGCAGTAGGTATCCGTATATATTTTAAGCAAGCGATGAAACAATTATTTACATTAAAATTTTTTGCGGTACGGTTGGAAAAGGTTAATATTTTGAATTTTTCTAAAAGATATTACAAGTCTATTATAAAGAGTAAATAATAGCATAAAAGTAAGTATACTATAATAATTAGGTAATTGCTCATTTATGAGGGCTTATTTATGAGGTCATGCATTCAGATCTAAAGAATTGCTTTTTTTTTTTTCCTTTCTCTTTTACTTTTTCAACATGCACTCTCTTCTCTCTCTCTCTCTCTCTCTTCTTTATTTTTCAAATTTTTCTTGCAGAATAATTAATATCATAAAATTCTTTTATTAGAAAATTATATTTAACTAAATATATTCTTGTGAATAACTATTTTATATATGTAGTACACTACCAATATTTACATTATTCATAATATAAATGTTTTGATTTGTATTACTAATGATAATAATTATATAATTTGATTTTTATAACATTTTTTTTGTTTTGACAATTAATGTTATAAAAATGTATATAGATTATTAAAAAACTATCCAATCTAAATTTATCTTGTGATCTAATTTTGCTATTAACTTCATCTTTTAATTAATAATTAATTTTCAAGTAATATCCATAAAATGTACTAAATACCCTTAATTATTAATTGTAATAGTGAACAAATATACATTTGATATAGTTCTAATATTAACTTAATTAAAATCTATTCCCCAGTTGTATAATCCCATTTTTGTCACTTATTGATTCTATTATTGTAATTATATTATCTTATTTTATCACCACTCGTTGTCAACACCACTCGTATTACCACTAATGATACCACCTAAATTGTTGATGATGATGGTAGTGGTGGTAGTTTAGTGTTAGTATTGTATGAGTGGTGGCGTTTTTGTGGGACTATATGCGAAGACAATGAGTGCACACTTGTCTTGCAAAAAGTAATAATAGATTGCTAACTTTCACGATTAACAAAATATAATACTATAAGGAAAAAGTATAAAATTAATGCTTAACTTTTTGGCATCTCATATAGCATGCAGAGTGGTAAGAATCTCATTTAGATTCTCTAGATGCTATATTAGTTTTTTAGAAATCATTTCTCTTACGACCTTGTTGGATTGTAGATCCAGCTCATATGGGTCTACAACAAGCGAATCCTGAATATATGGAAAATGAGGAGACATGGGAAAATAAGAAGACATGGAAGAGATAAATCCTAGTCAAAATGAATTAATGCTAGTTAATGCGATCCTTAATGCGGTCTTGAATTCTAGCTAATGCGAGTCTTCCTTGTTTTTTTTTAAGTCTCCTTGTATGTCTTTTCAGAAGAGTGAGACACAGTGTGTTGTGTGCTATGAATATAGTATGTAATAGGGAGAAGAAGTGGCCTCTACTCAAGACTAGACGTGAGAGATCTAGAGTGAGAAAGTGAGGGAGTTCCTAGAGAAAGAAACTCTAGAAGAAAGAAATTCTTATTCCTATTTGTAAAACTCTATTGTATACCTATTATTGAAATAATGGAAGAATTGTGTGAGGCAGTCCCGTGGTTTTTCGCTAATTTGGGTTTTCACGTAAATCCTAGTGTTGATTTTTTAATTTATGCATTCATATTTATAATCTGTGATTTGTTTTAACGCTTTCGCAAAGGGAAAGATTGAACCTTTCCCCAACAAGTGCTATCAGAGCGCCAGGTTCATAAAAAAAAGGTAAGTTTTTTTTTTTTTTTTTAGGGTTCCTTTCTTCTTCTATCAGAAAAAGTGCAAGCCATGGCTAATTCCTCAGGGTCAATGATCAAATTGACGGCATCAAATTATTCGATTTGGAAATTGATGATGGAGGATCTATTATATTGTAAAGATCTCTATTTACCATGAGGTGGTGATACAACAAAGCCTGAGGACAGGACTGATCAAGATTGGGTGGTCATGCGTAGGAAGACTGTTGGATACACCTGACGGTGGGTTGATCAAAGCTTCTACTATCATGTTGCTCAGGAGACCAGGGCAAATGTCCTTTGGAGGAAATTGGGTCAATGTTTGAAAGGTAAACCGCCTTGAACAAAACCTCCTTAATTAAAATGGTTGTAAATTTGAAATACAAGGATGACTCCAATATATCTGAGCATTTGAGTGAATTTAAAAGGCTTGTGAATCAACTAACATCTATGAAACTTGTTATTGATGATGAAATACAGGCACTTCTATTGCTGAGTTCACTACTAGAGAGCTGGGAGACACTGGTGGTGTCAGTTAGCAATTCGACTCCAGATGGAACACTTACGCTTGAAATGGTAAAGGATCGTTTGATGAATGAGGAAGCCAGGAGGAAAGATTTGGGGATAAATTCTAATTCAAGGGCACTTGTGGCAGATATATGTAGAAGAAGGGTAGAAGCAGAAATAGAGGCTCAAATGATAAATCCAATAGGTCTGACAAATCCAAAGGCAGATCTAAGTCAAGGAAAAGGAATCTTAAATATTTCTATTGTGACAAGTCGTGCCATTACAAAAGAGATTGTAGATTGTGGAAGGAAAAGCAAGAAAAGAGTAAAAGTGATGACAAGGTTGAGAAGTCTATTGCTACAATAGTAGGAGATGAAGTTGTGGTAGCCTGGGATGAAAATTGTGTTAGTTTGGCCAATAATGACAGTAATTGGGTGATAGATTCTAGTGCCTCTTTTCATGTGACTGCACATGAGGAATTTTTCTCATCTTACATTGCTGGAAATTTTGGTAATGTCAGGATGGGAAATAATGAGACTTTAAAGATTTTTGGTATTGCAAATGTAATTTTAGAAATAAACATTGGGTGCAGACTCTTACTTAGAGATATGAGATACGTACCGGATATCCACCTGAACTTGATGTCTGTAGGAAAACTAGACAATGATGGTTATCACAATCATTTTGGTGAGGGCAGATGGAAGCTCACTAAGGGTTCTCTGATTGTTGCAAAAGGTAAGAAATTAAATACAATTTATCTAATGACAACTAAATTAAGTAAAAGAGATGTTAATTTGACAAGTGAATCCTCAATGGATTTATGGCATAAGAGGCTTGGTCATATGAGTGAAAAGGGGCTCCAGATGCTTATGAAGAAGCAGCTTCTACTGAATGTGAAAGTTATTTCCCTGAAGACCTGTACTAATTGTCTAGCTGGTAAGCAACACAAGGTTGCATTTTAAAGAAATTCTTCTTCTAGGAAAGCACATGTATTGGATTCGATTCATGCTGATGTTTGTTACATGAAAGATGGGTCAGTTGCTGGTGCTTTATATTTTGTTACTTTTACAGATGATCACTCTAGGAAACTTGGACTTATGCTTTGAAGTCCGAGGATCAAGTGCTGAATGTGTTCAAGCAATTTCACTCTAGAGTGGAAAGAGAATCTGGGAGAAAATTGATCTGTTTGAGGGTAGACAATGGAGGGCAATATAGAGGATCGTTTGAGGAGTATTGTAATACTGAAGGGATTAAATTGGAAAATGCAGTTCCAAAGACTCCACAATAGAATGGTGTTGCTAAGAGGATGAATTGCACTATCATTAAGAAAGCAAAGTGCATGTTATCGCATGCCAAGCTACCCAAATCATTTTTGGGTGAAGCCATGATGATACTATAGATTTGATTAATTTGTCTCCCTCATATGCTATAGATAGAGATATTCCTGAGAAGGTATGGTTAGGTAAGCAAATTTCTTATGATCATTTGAGAGTTTTTGGATGCAGGGCGTTTGAGCATATTCTAAAGGATGAGAAAGGAAAGCTTGGTGCCAAATCCAAACAATGTATTTTTCTTGGATATGCACATGATCAATATGGTCATAGATTGTGGGATCCATCAGAAAAAAAAGGTAATTAGGAGCAGAGATGTGGTTTTTCTAGAAGACTAGACAATAAAAGATATTGAGAAGCCTGAGTTATATCAGGAAGCAGTGTTTCATGAGAAGAAGAAGGAGTGGTTGAAAGCCATGCAAGAAGAAATCAAATCCTTGCATGAGAACAAGACTTATGATCTTATGAAATTGCCTAAGGGCAAAAGACCCTTGAAAAACAAATGGGTTTTTAGGTTGAAGACTGAAGAGAAAAGTTCACACCCTAGGTACAAAGTAAGACTGGTTGTGAAGGGATTAAGTAAGTAGAATGGGGTAGATTTTGAAGAAATTTTTTCACCAGTGGTGAAGATATCTTCCATCAAGGTTGTTTTGAGTACAACAGCCAGTTTAGATTTAGAGATTGAATAGATAGATGTGAAGACTTCTTTCCTCCATGGTGACTTGGAGAAAGAGATTTACATAGAGCGGCCTGAAGGGTTCAAGGTCAAGGGAAGGAAAATCTTGTCTGTAAATTGAAGAAAAGTCTGCATGGGTTGAAGCAGGCTCCAAGATAGTGATACAGAAAGTTTGATTCCTTCATGTTTGATCATGGTTGTGTTTTCTTGAAGAAGTTTCCAGATGGTGAGTTTTGATACTTCTGTTATATGTTGATGACATGTTGATTGTCAGCAGATGTCAAGAAGATACAAGAATTAAAATCATCATTGAGTAAGTCTTTCTCAATGAAAGACTTAGGACCTGCATGCCAAATCCTTGGAATGAGGATTGAAAGAGATAGAAAATTCCAGACACTATGGTTGCCACAGGAGAGATATCTAGAGAAAGTATTGGAGAGGTTCAATATGAGCAAAGCTAAACCAGTTTCTTCTCCACTTGCAAGTCACTTTAAATTGAGTTCTCATTAGTGTCTTAAAAGTGAGGTAGAGAAGGAGGACATGAAGAAGATCCCATATGCTTCAGCAGTTGGGAGTCTGATGTATGCTATGGTGTGTATAAGACCAGATATTGCTCATGCAATTGGTGTTGTAAGCCGCTTTTCTCGAATCCAAGTAAAGAGTATTGGATAGCTGTTAAATGGATTCTTAGATATCACAGGGCACTTTAGATTTTGTCTACAGTTTGGGGGTGGTAGTAGATCTGCATTCGAGGGGTTTTCAGATGTTGATATGATAATGGATTTAGACTCTAGAAGTCCACATTAGGATACTTGATTCCTTATGCAAGGGAGCAGTTTCAGGTAATCAAGATTGCAAAAATGTATTGCTTTATTTACCATTGAAGCTGAATATGTACCAGTGACAAAGCTTTCAAATTGATTTTGTGGATGAAGAAAGTCTTTGAAGAATTGGGTCAAGAGCAGGAGGAGTTGAAATTATTTTGTCATAGCCAGAGTGCTATTCATTTGAGTAGAAATCTAATATTCCATTCTAGATCTAAACACATTGATGTGAGATATCATTAGATTAAGGATGTTCTAGAGTCAAAACAATTGAAGCTTGAAAAGATTCATACTAATGACAATCCATTAGATATGATGACTAAAGCTCTACCCAAGAACAAGCATATCAGTTGCAGGAAGAAGGTAGGTGTGATGGAACTCCCTATATGAGCTGGAGGGGGAGATTGTTGGGTTGTAGATCCATCTCATATGGGTCTACAATAAGCGGATCCCGAATATATGGAAAAATGAGGAGACATGGGAAAATGAGAAGACATGGAAGAGATAAATGCTAGTCAAAAGGAATTAATGCCAGTTAATGCGAGCATTAATGCGGCCTTGAATTTCAATTAATGCGTGCCTTCCTTGTTTTTATTTTTAAAGTCTACTTGTATGTCTTTTAGAAGAGTGAGACATAGTGTGTTGTGTGTTGTGAATACAGAGTGTAATAGGGAGAACAAGTGGCCTCTGCTCAAGACTAGACAGGAGAGATCTAGAGTGAGAAAGTGTTGGAGTTCCTAGAGAGAGAAACTCTAAAAGAAGAAAATTCTTGTTTCTATTTATAAAACTCTATTATATACCCATTATTGAAATAGTGGAAGAATTGTGTGAGGCGGTCCCATGGTTTTTTCCTAATTTGGGTTTTCCACATAACTTCTGGTGTTGATTTTTTAATTTCCGCATTCATATTTGTAATATGTGATTTGTTTTAACGCTTTTGTGAAGGGAGATAGGATCTTTCCCTAACTTTCATGATTAATAAAATATAATACTATAAGAAAAAAGTATAAAATTAATGCTTAACTTTTTGGCATCTCATAGAGCATGCAGAGTGGTAAGAATCTCATTTAGGTTCTCTAGATGCTATATTAGTTTTTTAAAAATCATTTCTCTTACGACCTCTCCCCCTTGACTACATTTATATATTATTTGAGATCCTTTATATTAGGTTTCTAGGTGTCATTTAATACCTTAAATATTATCATTTCTTCTTTTTATTAAGTTATTCTAGCATTTGTCATCAATTTACAAAAACTAAAAACTTTTTGAAAGACTCTAGATTCAATAATAGTATATTTAATGGTAAAGATCTCATTTAATGTACCTAAATTTCATGTTAGCTTCTTAAGAACATCTTGCCCTAAAGGACCTCTTTACGTTACCTCAAGTCCTTTATTTTAGTGTCCCCTATCACAAACTTAAAGGGGCCTTAAATTAAGGCCCAATAAAGGCACAATAAGATAGGTCCAACATATAGTGGATAATTATAAAGTTCCACTCAAAAGTCATTGGTAGTCATTATGGAATTGTTTAGATTCAATGAACATTAGTCGGTGTGATAGGTCGATGTAATAGTTAGAGTTGTAGATGAGATTTGATTGTAGTCGTTGGTGCTAATGATGTGCCCTAGGCCATATGAAAACTATTTAATTATCTATTAATCTTAATAAGATTAAGATTAATAAATAATTATTAATTACAATCATTTTTAAGAAGTGTGTCATTTGGAATTCTTAATAACTTATGTGTCTTTTGGAATTCCTAATAACCTTTGAAATCCCTAATAAGATTAGGACAGTTGATTATGACACAGTTTCTTATAAATAGAACACAGTAATCTTCCTTAGGATTTGTTGTCATATTAGAATTACAGAGATACTCTGTAACTCAAAAGTGAAAAACCCTTCTAAGAGAGATTCCCAATATTAGGAATTGTTTCCACGTGCTAGTACACACATAGATCCGATTGGAAATTCATTTGTGTGGATATAATAGAGGGTGTTTGCATTTGCAACATCTCAGATCCGAATTTCTAGAGTTTTAAAGCATTGAAAGGTAACTTTATCCTTATAAATTTGATTGAATTGCATGGATCCAACATTGAGGATTTAGGGTTCGTATGTTATGTTAAATAAATATATTTCCACTGCGTTTTGATCCCTTAATTCCCAACAGTTAGATCACGATAATCTCTACTATTCATTCTTAAAGACATATATAATGGGAACTCTCTCATTTGTAAATCACCCATTCATTAGTGTTTTCTTATTCTCTCTAGTGTTTCTATCTCTACTTTTTCTCTCTAAGACTTATTTGTTGTGTTGCAGTTTGGCTAACTTAATACTCTCCACAAGTCTTGGAGTGTCTAATTGCCGCACAGGAGCATTTAAGAATAAAATCTTTATATATATATATATATATATTTATTTTTATATTTTTTTACCTTAACTGAAATACCCAAATCTTCACCTAAAATAGGAATTGGTTTTAGAAAGATTTAAATGACTAAAATGAATTATAGGATTTAAATAGACCAGTTGATATAATTTAATTAGCTAATAATTAAGTTGGTTTGAGATTTAAGTTTCAAATTCCCTAAACATGTCATCAAAGTGTTTAGAAGATTCCTAAACTCTTGATTCTTAGCCTAAACACTAATTACTAAATCTTTACAAAATTTGAGCTCATTTGCTTGAATAAAAAATATCAGTTCTTAAACCCGAACTCAAATTAAATATCTTTCATCGAAAATAGATTCCTAAATTAAGTTCTTATTTTAAGTCCTTAATTTCTAACCTATCGGTTCTGAAATTATCTTTGAAATGCTTCTAGAACTATAGATATTAATCTGAAAGTTCTAAATTCGATACCTTTATTTTAAAATATCCTTTTCATTTTATTTTTCCTCACCTGCTCTCTCTCTCTTCCTTTCACTTTTCTTTCCTTATTCTCCCTTTCCCCAACCGAGACATTCTTTTCCCTTTCCCTTTCTTCTTCATTTTTCTTTCTTTCTCTCCAAATCTTCAACAAATCTCAAGATCAAACCCAACTAGAGGATGAATCAAGATTAGGAGATGAACTAGATAGAGAAAACCGAGCTAGAGGATGAAGCTTCAACTTCTTTTCTTCTCCAAAGCTAAGTATACTTTGTAAATTGTTATTTTCTTTATGAATTAGAACTTAAAATGTTATATTAATGTTATACATGAGTTGAGAAGTGTTGTTTAAGTTTGTATTTGTAAAGTTTATGGTTGATGGAGTTGGTTTATTGAGAAAGAAGATAAATAGTGAAATTGGGGTTTGAAGTTGTTTATGATTATTATAGTGATGTTTGATGGATTGAAGTGGGAGTTTGTGTTTATTAGATTGTATTGAGATCAAATAACAAGTTTTTAAGAAGCTTGAAATGAATTTGGAGGAGTTTGAAATATTTTGAACAAATGTTTTTCGCAAAATGAAAATAGTGGAAAATTTGACAGCAGCGTATTGCATGTACGCTGGCAATCAACGCTGCCGGTGTTGAAGTTTACGCTGCCGGCGTACGTATAGAATTTGGTGATGTTGAGGAGTCACACGGTGACCAGATTGCTTGACCTTTAACGCTGGCAAATTTGAACTCTACGCCGCTGGCGTTGAGCACCGGTGTTGGTTTTGTAAATTTTCCCAGTTTTGCAACATCTTCGTATTTTAGCCATAACTTTTTCATCCAATCTCCAATTGAGGTGATTCAAGTTGCGTTAAAAAGATAAGAAAGAGATCTACAACTTTTATGTTTTGATTTTTGTAAATTATAAAAGTATCAGTGCTTAAATTTTAATTCTTTCCAACAGATACATTTTTCAAGCTAAGCTAAAAACTTGTTATAGATTGTTTTATGTGTGTTTACTTTGACAAATGTATCTTTTTGACCTAAAATGAAATAGATTAATGATATTTGATGTGTAATGATGATTGAGGGATATAATGAAGCATGATTTAAGTATATTTGTAGATTCATCAAATAATTGAATTTCCATGAGTATTAAACTAAAAGTAGTTATGTTCTATATATGATTTCCATTGCTTGATTTATGATGTTGTGATGACTTAGTGAAACTAAATGATCTTGGTAAGTATATAAATGATGAGTTATGTATCTATATGAATTTTATTTGAATTTCCTTCATGCTAAGTTTAAGATTTAGTATGGTTTAAGTGGTGTTTTTCTTCAATTGTTTTACCTTGTTTATTATCTGTTCTTATGATTAGCTATTGAACTTAAATAAACTTAGTTAACAAACTTAAGTTTAACTTGATTAAATAGACTTGAATGAGTTAAAATGAATTAGATTGAGTTAGTTTAACCATCTTTGACTTATTTTTTGAGCTAAATGATTAAGGTTAATTAATTTAACTAAGTTTAAGTTAAGGTGAGTTCAAGTTGACATAGATCCTACATGTATAATGAATTAATAATGAATCTAAGTTCAACTTGACTAAATGAGCTTGAATTAGCTAAAAGGAATTAGATTACTTAAGTTAATCAACTTGAACTAGTTTTAGATTAAATGACTAACTCTAAACAATTTAGCTAAGGTTAAGCTGAAATGGGTTAATAGCTAATAATTAGCTTAGATGGATGAATTAGGATGATCTTTGATTAATATGGGAATATGTTGTTTCAAATGTTTATTTGCTTTGAATATGAATGCTTTTATGTACGAATGCTTTATATATGCTATGTTTTGTGATAAGAAACTATAATTAAAGTGAAAAGAATTACTTTGACAGACAAATGAGAACTGTCCATATTTTGGCAGGGCGATATTCGCAGCCATAGTGGGCTTCCACATTAGTGTCTGATCAAGTAGGATTTAATAAAATATGTTTGAGAAGAATGGATAAATAGCTTAAGTTTTTCTATGATTTTGATGAAGTGGATGTTTAGTTTAGTTTAGTTTCTTATACGAGTTCTTTCCTTAACAGAAGTGGATATTTGATTTATCTTCTGGATTATCTTCTGAAATTCCTTCTGAGACTCTGTTTGGATTTCGTATATAAGGTACGCAGTAACTTGCGTGTTGGATGTTAGGATAGGCATCTAAAATGGATTAAGAACTTAAACTCTACTTAATAATTGATGAGTATTGGTTGTGCTTTACGTCGTTGAATCCGGAACCGGGGAGCGACAACCTTGTCAAGATGCAATGGCACGGTAGTTTAGGCACTTAGCCCAATCCTTTGTCATGATGCAATGACCCAAATCCATGATGCAATGGTTCACCATGATGCAATGGTGGTTTCTTTTATTGGCTAAGTGGGTAGCAAATAGGGTTAACTGTATCGGTATTGTAAGGACCCGCTATCACCCATATATTTGAAATAGGCGATAACAGTTCTCCAACCACATATAACCTATAAGATTGTATGTAAGGTTGCCTGAAAGAATTGTTTGAGAAATTGTTTATCTAATTCCATATAGATAATGTAATAGAAATCATAATATTTTTTCTTCCAAAACCTTAAGCAAAGCTATACTACTACACCACCAACACATTTTGCAAAGGAATACAACTTAACTCCTACATAGCTAAGTACAAATATATATACATATTACATCCAAAGACTACTTATAAGCCTTAACAAAATCTTCAAAACACAACCTAAACTAACACTTTAAGTACATCATCAACAAAAGGAATCACATCTAATCTATTACAATCATAGGGTTCCATTGAGTCCATGGTTAACTCTAATCCTCTAAACCATCAAGAAAATCTTCAAAGTCGGTTTCGTACCCCATACTGGCATAGAACTCATCCGAGTCATCACCTGAAATGGATAAATTATGAGTCAAAGACCCAGTACACAAGTAACGAATACAAATATTAAAGTGGGTCACACATTCTTAGACTAATGCATTATGCAACAATCAATGGTTTATTGTTAAATCTTTAGTTAGTAAAACAACACGAGAATACTAAAACTTCGGACAACAGGCATCTAGTATTATGTCCGTCTCCCTGAGTGGTCCCTACTGTTCATACAGACTAGGCAGCCCCACCTTCCGGCGTAGCCCGTAATACTAGGAGATCCTGAGTAACGCATCACGACACTTAGGAGGTTGATATGAGTAGCTCGGATACTCATATCTCCTAAATAATTCTATCCATTAACGAGAAAGTAACCTGCCCCCAATCTGAGCAAGGTGCCGCTCTTCGAACCAGATTCAACGACAAACAAGGACAATCAACACTCATCAATTAATAAAATTTTCTTAATTTAAAGTAATTTGGTTAGATGCCTATCCTAGTAAAAAAACAAGCAAGTTACTGCGTACCTGATATAGCTTGGGAGCTAATGGGGTTGGCTGGGTGAGAATCTATCACTATTTAAAATAATATTAAGTTCCACACTTAGTTTAAGTACTAATTCATTAGTTGAAAATACAATTAATCAAAGAAATTCAATTAAATTAATACAAGGTCATAATAAAGCATTTAAATATCCAATTATATCCTATAACACTTAACAAATATTTAATTGATCATATATCAAACTTCGGAAAATTTTGAAGAAAATTTTTGAAATTCAAAAGTGCAGGGGATACGTCGGCCATCAAAGCCGACGGCTTTGAACCGGTGTTCAATACACTAAAGATCAACACTGCCAACACTGGCAGCGTTCAAGGATACCCCGGCCGCCTTCATTTTACGCCGACGGCTTTGATCCGGTGTAGAATGCAACTCCAATTTTCCAAAAATTGCTGAGAGGTACACGGGGTTGGTCCACGTCCGTGAATACCCCCAACACCGGCAACGTATCCATGTACGCTGGCAGCCTTTGATCCTACGTCGGCGGCCTTAAGCCCAACGTTAAAAATTATGATTCTGTTCCCATTCCACACCGCCCCTAAGCCGGCGGCGTTGGAATCGCAGTAGCCGGCGTACATTGTGAAAATGAACACTGGCAGACTTTTCCAGTGAAAGCCGACAGCATTTAAACGGCTTTAAGAAATTTGATTCTGTTCACTTCCAACACCGCCTATAAGCCGGCGGCGTAGAAGTGCCAGATGCCTGTGTACGTTCAAATTTAAGCCTATACGAAAATGTTTTTGGTTTCCCCTGTTTTATTACAAAATTTATTCACTTCAAAATTTCTCCAAACTCAATCTAATCTTTCCAAAGTTTGTTATAAGTTCGAAACACTATCCTAACAACATAAATTCTACTTCTAATCATCAAAACACTAATCACACTTCAAATCTACTCCTCAACTACTCAATTCTTCAATTTTCCCAAAACACTCATCCTCACATATCAATATTCATATAAGATACACACTACCACTCCTATAACCATGTAATCTTATTTAAACTACCATCCATGCACCAAATCAATCTCACACCAATTAGTGCATAAAATTCATTTTTATCTAAACTTTACAAATAAGCACAATATAGAACATAAAATAAAAAGATTAAACTTGCATTTAACTTACATGACTAAATCTTGGCTTGGAATGATGTTTAAATCCAAAAGTTTGTAGTTGATCTTGGCTTCGGGTTTAAGATTTTGGGATGGGAAAGGAAGAAAGAAAGAAAAGAAAAGAAAAGAAAGGAAAATTCGTATGGGGAAATAGGGCTGCCAAAAAGGGTCCAAAACTTGTCTAAAACAAAGTCAATACTCATCTAAAATTTGTCATTAGGGGTATATTTGACCTAAGATTAATTTACGTTAATTTCAAATGCATTTGAGTTTGATTTAGGCTTAAAAAGTGAACTTAAATTTTGTAAAATTCTGTCATAACTCTCAAACAATTCAAAAGAAATTTTATTAAATTCTAAACATAACACATACATATTAATTTGCAAAAGACACACTTATTCATTACACTATACACACATTTATACATATAATACAATAATATTAATTTCATTATACTATACGCATACAAAATAGCACATGTCTAACACATTTACTAATTATATTATCCAAGCACACATATACATATATATATATATATATATACACCTCATTTCAATAGCACATTAGTATATAAATTAAGAAAATTCATGGCTATTTCATTCCCTCCTCCTTCAAAAAGTTTCGTCCTCGAAACTTAGCTTACCTTAAACACTATTCAAATAACTCGGGGTACTTTTGCTTCATTTCATCCTTGGGCTCCCACGTTGCTTCTCTCTCAGTTTGTCCAGTCCACAAAACCTTCACATAAGGAATTATTTTTCCTCCTCAACACTCTATCAATTCTATCTAAGACTTTGATCGGCTTCTCAACTGTGCTCAAATTCAGTTGAACCTCTGGTTGATGTGTAGAAATGATAGCTTCGGGATCTGATATACATTTTCGAAGTTGTGACACATGGAATACATCATGCACTTCCGACAAATTTGGTGGTAGAGCCAATCGATAAGCTAATGGTCCAATTCTTTCGAGAATCTCATACGGACCAATGTACCTTGGATTCAATTTGCCTCTAGCTCCAAATCTAATAATCCTTTTTGTTGGAGAAATTTTAAGAAACACATGGTCGCCAACTTCAAACTCCAATGGTCTTCTTCTCATGTCAGCATAGCTTTTATACCGATCTTGAGCCATTTCATCTTTTGCTTAACTACTTGGATCTTATCCACTGCTTGTTGTACCAATTCTAGACCTAAAATAGCTCTTTCCCCAACTTCATCCCAGTGTATTGGAGATCTGCATTTTCTACCATAAAGTGCTTCGTAGGGTGCCATTTGAATTGTTACTTAGAAGCTATTGTTGTAGGCAAATTCAACAAGTGGCAAATAAGTATCCCACATATTGCCAAAATCTAGAGCACATGCTCTAAGCATATCTTCCAAGATTTGAATCGTTCTTTCCGATTGCCCGTCTGTCTGTGGATGAAATGCAGTACTAAACTGAAGTTGAGTACCTAAAGCGGCATGTAGACTTTTCCAAAATCGATTGACAAAGCAAGAATCTCGATCAGAAGTAATTGTCTTCGGAATTCCATGTAATCTCACTATTTCTTTAATATAGATATGTGCCATCTTTCTAAGGAATCTCCAACCCTCAAAGGTATGAAATGAGCCGATTTCGTTAATCTATCCACGATTACCCAAATAACTTCATTTTGGATAGTCTTGGGTATATGAAATCCATAGTGATATCATCCCATTTCCATTCAGGTATGGATAAAGGTTGAAGTTCTCCTCCGGGTCTTTGATGCTCGATTTTTATTTGTTGACAAGTCAAACACTTGGAAACATATTGAGCAATATCTCTCTTCAAACCTTCCCACCATAAATTTTTCTTCAAATCTCTATACATTTTGGTGGTTCCGGGTGGATTGAATATGAAGATGAATGAGCTTCCTTCATGATTTCTTCTCTCAACTCATATGGCACAAAAAGTCGATTCCCATATCTAACAACTTCATCCTCATCAATCCTCAACTCTTTTCTCTTCCCTTCACCAATGGCTATCTTTATTCTTTTAGCTTCATCATCTTCCTTTTGAACTTGTTTAATCCTTTCCAAAATTGTCGGTTGCAAGGATAATTGAGCCAATATCACATCAACTTGCTCTAATGTAACTTCAAGTTCTAACTTCATGAAATCCATCTGAATCTCTCTTTGACTAGAAATCAAAGTCACATCATTCATTTGCTTCTTCCTACTGAGTGCATCTGCTACTACATTAGCTTTTCCAGGATGATAAAGTATTTCCACATCATAATCTTTAATCAACTCAAGCCATCTTCTTTGCCTCATATTAAGCTCCTTCTGTGTGAATATGTATTTCAAACTTTTGTGATCCGTGTAGATCTTGCATTTCTCTCCAAACAAATATGTCTCCAAAGTTTCATGCGAGAATTACTGCTGCCAACTCAAGATCATGCACCGGATAATTCTTCTCATGGGGTTTTAGTTGCCTTGATGCATAAGCTATAACTTTTCCATCTTGCATGAGAACACAACCGAGTCCTTGGATAGACGCATCACTAAAAACCTCAAATTCCTTTCCACTAACAAGCAGTGCCAGAATAGGAGCTGATATCAATCTTTCTTTCAACTCTTCAAAACTCCTCTCACACTTGTCATCCCACACATACTTAGTATTCTTCCGTGTCAACTTTGTTAATGGGGATGCAAGTTTCGAAAATCCTTCAACAAACCTTCGGTAGTATCCAGCTAATCCAAGGAAACTTCTAATCTCACTCACATTAGTAGGTCTTGTCCATTTCAAAATAGCTTCAATCTTCATTGGATCAACTGAAATACCTTCCTTTGAAATAATATGTCCAAGAAAGGATATTTCTTCCAACCAAAACTGACACTTGTTAAATTTCGCATAGAGTTTCTTCCCTCGGAGTTTTTGTAACACAAGTCTTAAATGCTCTCGATGCTCTTCCTTGTTCCGAGAATATATCAGAATATCGTCAATGAATACTATGACAAATGAATCCAGATAATCCTTGAAGACTCTATTCATCAAATCCATGAATGCGGCTGGAGCATTGGTTAACCCAAAAGGCATCACCAAAAACTCGAAGTGTCCATACCGAGTTCTGAAAGCTGTCTTCTGAATATCTTGCGATTTGATCTTGAGTTGATAATATCCTGATCTCAAGTCGATCTTAGAAAACACTGTGGCTCCCTTCAACTGATCGAATAAATCATCGATCTTAGGTAAAGGGTATTTGTTCTTAATAGTTAGTTCCCTGTAATCAATATACATGCGTAAACTTTCATCTTTCTTCTTGACAAACAGCACAGGAGCACCCCAGGGCGATATACTCGGTCTGATAAAGCCCAAATCTTGTAACTCTTGCAATTGTAACTTCAACTCTTTCAACTCTGCTGGAGCCATTCTATATGGAGCTTTAGAGATAGGTACTGTTCCAGGCAATACTTCAATTCCAAACTCTATCTCCCGATCTGGTGGTAGTCCAGGTAACTTCTCGGGAAATACATCCACAAACTCATTCACAATTGGCGTCATTTTGATATCCACTTCTTCAATATTCATAGCTGCCACAACTGGTTTTTCCCATAGCTCCATAAACTTCATACTCCTAGGTCTTACTCTCCAATTTATATGTGAAACTCTTCAATCAAGCCAAAACTTAACTCCGCCTTACTACAATCAATCGTAACCTTATAATGATTTAGCCAATTCATTCCCAAAATCACATCAAAATCAGATAAAGGCAATACTATCATATCAATAGGCATGTTCACATTTGAAATCACAACACTTATATTTTTACACACACAAGGATGCCTATTTTCAATCACCAACGGAGTAGTCACACACAATACGATCAATCAACATTTCAGAACAAGCTCAATCATTCATAAAATTTTCAGAAATACAAGCATGAGTTGCTCCAGTATCAATCAGCACATATGCATCCCTATAGCAACACTCAGTATACCTGCCAAAGTGTCTACTGAGGAGTATCCTCAATCTGCTGTAAGGTAAAAACCCTTGCATTTGTCTTTCCCTTCTCTATATCAACTCCACTCTTAACATTAGGTCGATCCTTGCAATTAGCAATATGATGACCTCTTGCTTGCAATATGCACAAAGACCGGTGGTAGTTTCGGATTCTTGCACTCTTTAGACTTATGCCCAACTTGACCACATGAAAAACATGCATTGGGAGTCCACTTACAATCGGACAACTCATGAGGACCATAACACCTAAAGCATTTCTTTTCAAATGCAAGTGTAGAAGCTTTATATGTCGGCTTTTGATTTCCTTGTCGTCCCATAAAAGGCTTCTTTCCTTTACCAACACCCGATAATTATCATAGGATGAAGTGGAAGGTCTCTTTCCCAGAAAGGCAGCTCTCTTTGCTCTTCTAATTCTACTATCATTCTGAATTTGCTCCATTAGCAAAGCTTTGGCCACAGTATCTGATAGGGTATGCAACTCAAATTTCTTCACTTCACTTTGATTTCTTCATTCAGTCCATTCTGAAATTTCTGAACTTTCATTCTCATCCGGTAATCACCTCCAGCAAAGCGCAACAGTCTACAAAATTCACCATAGTATTCATCTATAGTCTTGCTCCCTTGTCTCAAGTTCAACCAATCGGCTATCATCCTTTCTCTACTGAATTTGGAAAATACTTGGTGAAAAATATATCCTTGAATGCATTCCATGATATGGGTTGTTGTAGATTTCCACTAGTTAATCTCCACCAATTGTAAGCCTCTTTCTTCATCATATAAACCGCTAAATCACTTTATTATCTTCCGGTGTTCTACTAGCTGCAAATGTTTTCTCAAGCTCCTCTATCCAACCTTCAGCTACTGTAGGATCAGTACTAGTGCCATCAAACTCTGGAACCATCTTGCTAAAATCATGTAACTTGATTTGGTTGGATTGATCATTTACAGGAGCAGCCTCATTTGGTCTCATTCCCTGCTGGTTACCTTGCTGCATGAGATGCTGTGTTTGTTGATACATCATCATCTGATACTGCTGCATCATTGCCATCATGTCCCTCATCATACTATACATCGAATTTGGATCACCAGTGGGTATTTGTGACATAGGAGGAATGGGTGGCATAGGTGGAGGTGGAGGAATCTGAGTCGGAGGAACTTGTGAAGCTGAAGCCGATGCAGGAGATGGAGTAGTCTCACTACTCGGTGTAGAAGATGAAGTAGGAGCAAATGTAGACGATGACTGTGGTGGTGGTGGCATACTTTCTCTATCAGAATGTTGCCTTGTAGACCTCCTCAACCTGTCCATCTTTACAATTGTATACATATATTCAACACACATTCACACATGTATATCAATCTCTAATCACATGCAAAACTTATCAAGTTAACATTCACATTCATATATAAATGAACAAACAATTCAACAAGTCATCAAACAAACAATAAGCAATTAGTAAACAAGAAAACAAATAACAAGTATATGAAACAAGCAAGAAGGAAATTATACACAACTATTTGGATAACTTAACTTTTCTATACTACTTAATTGTGTCTAGGTCAAGTCTTAAATGATTATTACAATTAGATAAACAATTAATCAAACCGCTCTGATACCAACTGTAAGGACCCGCTATACCCCTATATTTGAAATAGGCGATAACAGTTCCCAACCACATATAACCTATAAGATTATATGTAAGGTTGTCTGAAAGAATTGTTTGAGAAATTGTTTATCTAATTCCATATAGATAATATAATAGAAATCATAATATTTTTTTTTTTAAACCTTAACAAAGCTATACTACTACTACCAAACATTTTGCAAAGGAAACAACTTAACTCCTACATAGCTAAGTACATATATATATACATATTACATCCAAAGGCTTCTTACAAGCCTTAACAAAATCTTCAAAACACAACCCAAACTAACACTTTAATTACATCATCAACAAAAGGAATCACATCTAATCTATTACAATCATAGGGTTCCATTGAGTCCATGGTTAACTCTAATCCTCCAAACCATCAAGAAAATCTTCAAAGTCGGTTCCGTACCCCATACTCGCATAGAACTCATCGGAGTCATCACCTGAAATGGATAAAATATGAGCCAAAGGCCCAGTACACAAGTAACGAATACAAATGCAAAGTGGGTCACACATTCTTAGACTAATGCATTATGCAACAATCAATGGTTTATTGTTAAATCTTTAGTTAGTAAAACAACACGGGAGTATTCAAACTCCGGACAACAAGGATCTAGTATTACGTCCGCCTCCCTGAGTGGTCCCTACTGTTCATACAGACTAGGCAGCCCCACCTTCCGGCGTAGCCCGTAATACTAGGGGATCCTGAGTAACGCATCACGACGCTCAGGGGGTTGATATGAGTAGCTCGGATACTCATATCTCCTAAATAATTCTATCCATTAACGAGAAAGTACCCTGCCCCAATCTGAGGGTGCCGCTCTCCGAACCAGATTCAACGGCAAACAAGGACAATCAACACTCATCAATTAATAAATTTTCTTAATTTAAAGTAATTTGGTGATGCCTACCCTAGCAAAGAAACAAGCAAGTTACTACTGTACCTGATATAGCTCGGGAACTAACGGGGTTGGCTGGGCGAGAATCTATCACTGTTTAAAATAATATTAAGTTCCACACTTAGTTTAAGTACTAATTCATTAGTTGAAAATACAATTAATCAAAGAAATTCAATTAAATTAATACAAGGTCATAATAAAGCATTTAAACATCCTATTATATCCTAGAACACTTAACAAATATTTAATTGATCATATATCAAACTTCTGAAAATTTTGACGAAAGTTTTTGAAATTCAAAAGTGCAGGGGATACGCCGTCCATCAAAGCCAGCGGCTTTGAACCGGCGTTCAATACACTAAAGATCAACACTGCTAACACTGGCAGCGTTCAAGGATACGCCGGCCGCCTATATTCTATGTCGGCGGCTTTGATCCGGTGTAGAATGCAACTCCAATTTTCCAAAAATTGCCGAGAGGTACACAGGGTTGATCCACGCCCGTGAATACCCCCAACATCGGTAGCGTATCCATGTACATTGGCAGCCTTTGATCCTATGCCTGCGTCCTTAAGCCCAGCGTTAAAAATTATGATTCTATTCTCATTTCACACCACCCCTAAGCCGGCGGCGTTGGAATCGCAGTAGCCGGGGTACATTGTGAAAAATGAACACTGGCAGACTTTTCCAGTGAAAGCCGGCAATGTTTAAACGGCTTTAAGAAATTTGATTTTGTTCACTTCCAACACCGCCTATAAGCCGGTGGCGTAGAAGTGCCAGATGCCGGCGTACGTTTGTTATATGTAGCCGGGGTACATTGTGAAAATGTTTTGGTTTCCCCCTGTTTTATTACAAATTTATTCACTTCAAAATTTCTCCAAACTCAATCTAATCTTTCCAAAGTTTGTTATATGTTCCAAACACTATCCTAACAACATAAATTCTACTTCTAATCATCAAAACACTAATCACACTTCAAATCCACTCCTCAACTACTCAATTTTCAATTTCCCAAAACACTCATCCTCACATATCAATTCATATAAGATACACACTACCACTCCTTAGCCATATAATCTTATTTAAACTACCATCAATGCACCAAATCAATCCACACCAATTAGTACATAAAATTCATTTTTATCTAACCTTTACAAACAAGCACAATATAGAACATAAAATAAAAAGATTAAGCTTGCATTTAACTTACATGACTAAATCTTGGCTTGGAATGATGTTTAAATCCAAAAGCTTGTAGTTGATCTTGCTTAGGGTTTAAGATTTTGAGATGAAAAGGAAGAAAGAAAGAAAAGAAAAGAAAGGAAAATTCGTATGGGGAAATAGGGCTGCCAAAAAGGGTCCAAAACTTGTCTAAAACAAACTCAATACTCATCCAAAATTGTCTTAGGGTATATTTGACCTAAGATTAATTTGGTTAATTTCAAATGCATTTGAGTTGATTTAGGCTTAAAAAGTGACTTAAATTTTGTAAAATTCTGTCATAACTCTTAAACAATTCAAAAGAAATTTTATTAAATTCTAAACATAACACATACATATTAATTTGCAAAAGACACACTTATTCATTACAGTATACACATACAAAACAGCACATGTCTAACACATTTACTAATTATATTATCCAAGCACACATATACATATATATATATACCTCATTTCAATAGCACATTAGTATATAAATTAAGAAATTTCATGGCTATTTCAGGTATATTCTCTACTCAGGCTCGAGAGGAAATAATATGTTTTAGTTCACTGGTATAGGACCGTTGAACTAATTGATGTTATAGACCGGGATAAGTGGACTGTATAAAGGAGTGTGAACCCTAGATGATGCTATTAATATTCTTTATTGGTTAGTAGGAGATACAGATATCCGGTCTATCTATATCAACCTCTTGAGCAGTTGCTGTTACTCAGGAGCCCCAGATTCCCATAGGCTTGTTATGGAGTGTGAGTGCTCCATTGTTGATTTGTTTATTTTAATGAAAAGATAATAACTTGTAGATTGATGCATTGCATTTAGTTAAGCTTGTGGGCCACTACGTGTGTGATTTTGTTACTGTTACTGGGCTCCGGCTCATTATTGTTGTTGTTATTCTTTTTACAGGTATTGTTGTTGTTGTTGATGATGATGATGAGATGATGACTTGATGAGGATGTGGAGGTTATTGATGTTGTTGTTCTTATTATTGTTGTTGATGTTGATGTTGATGTTGATGTTGATGAGGATAGTGATGGTGATGATGATTGATGTGATGATGTTTGTCCCGGGTTTTGGGCGATTCTGAAGATATGGGAGAATGAGTGAAGTGTGATAGGATTGAGATATTACTTATATTTTGTTTCTTCTTTTGATTTTTTTTTTTTTTTTTTTTTTGTAGGAGGACTAGATATATTTATAAATTGTATTTTCTTTTAAGGGCTTGTTAATGCCCAATTGATTGTAAATGATTATCTACCCTTAAGAGTAGATCATAAAATGTTTTTATAAAGTTAGTTTCTTAGAAAACTGGTTTGCTCTGTAGGGAGTAAAAGTTTATAAGTTGTTTTATAAAATTTATTTCCGTTGCTAAATCTAGTTATCTGAAAATCTAACTAAACAATTTCACAACCTAAAATCGGATAGCAATGTTCAACATAAACACCTTCTTTTAAGACAACCTTACGTATAATTCCTAAGAGTTATATGTGGTTGGGGACTTAGTGTGCTTAATTTGAGAATTGAGCATGTCGGGTCTTTACATTAACATATACAAAAAATTAAAATTAAAAACTTTTTTGAGGTTTTTCATTTTATCATAATGTTGAGTAACCTCAAGAAGGTGTGTTTTTAGCATATGGAATTGTCTTAAGAACATTCATTATTATAACAATCATAAGGAACTTTGAAGGAGTAAGGAGGTCAGTATAGAGAATTGTTTTAGGGGCTTTCATTGAACATTCTCCGAGGGAAAAATTTGAAATTAATGTTTTTTCCTATTTCCTTTTTATTTTATTTTTTCTCTTGAGTTCGTAATATTTTTTTTTTTTTGCCCAAGTAATATTTTGTTATTTGATTGAGTAAATATATCTAATTGTAAGAGTTTATTAGTTCAATTGACGTGAACTGACAAACAGTACACGTGGCAACTTTCAAAAAATATTTATTTTGCAATGAAAAAGACCTATTTCGTCAAATTTTAAAAATTCAGTGACTCAAATTAAAATAAAAAATTAAAGGTTCAACTTAGAAAGAAATGAAATATCAAATTAATTTTGTACTATTTTCATATTATTATCGTATATCAATTATTCTAATAGTAAGTGACATTGGCCATGCGCATCATAATCGGTGAATACCATGGTGGGATGCTATAAATATATTAAAATTGAAAGTGGCAATTATTTGTTTTTAATGGAAGTGATTTTTTCGTTTCAGTTGAAACATTTTCCTTTATTTGTTTTAAAATTTAAGATCCTACTACTATCATTACCACGGTCAGTACTAGCATTAAGACCCAATATATTAGTAACTTCTTAAAATCCTAATATATATATATCTATATATATTGGATTGCTTCAAAAGTTCAAATTACTCCCATGGTGTTTAAAAATATCTAGAAATATAATTTTTAATGAACCTGATACGTGGTGGTAGAAAGGAAACATTCAAGGGGAAAATTGAAGTTATGAAGAAGCCAAAGAATCGGTAGCATTAGTTGCTGCGGAAGGACATGTGTTGGAGCTTGAATCCTGTAAGAACAACATGAAGGTCATCCAAATGTAGTCGAAGACATAATTTAACACCTCATGACAAAGGATTAGGTTAGATGGTGTACCATATGGTGAGATTTTAATTATGATATTCACGTGTGTAATGTTATTTTGCAATCTAATATGGCCTGGGACCCTGTTCTCTCATCATGCAGGTGTCTGTGCTTTAGTTAAACATGTGAAAGATTCACCCATTGTGGGATTTTAAGTATTTTATAAAACAATTCATAAGACCCTAGAATGGATTTCATGTGATTAAGGATCCAAATACAAAAGTCGTAGCTTTACTGGCTAATGATTTATATGATTGATGAACGGGTCTTTGCTTTACTTAAATTAATCTCATGATAAAGGATGAGATGATTAATTTAAGAGCACAGCAAAGAGAGACTTGAATAGTTTATAATAGTTTAGTAAAAAGATAAATAGATTAATAGCATTTCCACATGAGTTACCTAGAAAACCTTGAATGAAAATTGGTGTGATATATCTTATGTATGAAAATGATTAAGTTTAATTATGAGTTTTTTGAGCACACTAACTAAATGGACTTGACTCTTTGTGTTGTAAATAATAGGATAATGCAAATCCACACATTACATGGGATGATAAAGAAGAATTGATACAGTGGGCTTGAGGCAAGATTTGTCCAAACTTAATGAATTTCATTCACTTTTATTGAGTTTGGACAAAAGGGGAACCCGTCATAAATCCATTTTTGAAAATGACTCATCGTTTTTCATAGTCAATTGTTAACACAATCCCCCGTATGATTTCAATAGTCAAAATTTACTAATAACCAAATTCCTCTTCATTTAGACTATTTTTGGAATAATTGTAAAATCTCTATCTAAAAAAATAAAAAACTTATTTATAATTAGAATGTATTCCGCTCATTAATATTAATGGAGCTTGATGCACATTTCCACTTGTTATACATACGTCACACTCTATTGAGACCAAACTATTCCTTTTTCTTTTCTTTTCTTTTCTTTTTTTTTTTTTCCATTACAACCTATTCCTTTTTCATATCCTCTTCTTTCGTAATTAGCTTTTGAATGCTTTTTACTTCACTTTTTTAGACCAACTTATAACGAGATATAAAAATAACACAGATGATCACTCCATTTAAATTCATACGCTTGCATATAATGTCAACAAATAAGAATATCCAGACAACAAGAAGTTGAAATTAACTAGTAAAAAAGTGACGAAAAAAAAAATTACATGTCTTTGCACCATTATGTAGAGCATTTCCGGTATTACAAAAATTTGATAATGTTCATTTCACAGACAGCGTACAATTCATCTGGTATATATCATATGTGTACTGTATGTATATATAATATTTTCATTTTTGTGATATTATTATGTTTATTTCATATACATCAGATAATTCTTAAAGAACAAATAATAAGTGTGCATATTTGTTTAATCTTCTTCATGAAGAAATATACTTATTTGCCCTGTTTGGCCATATCCCTTACGCTGTATCTGATTTGACAGAGAAAGAAGTTGAATATATATATATATGTATATATGTATATATGTATATATATATAATATTATGAAACGACGGATGACATTCAACGATGCAATAAGATATACCATTAGTGAAATCAAATCAATATTATTGCTATTATCAGCGTGAAATGATATTCCGCTTAGGTCAGGTGCCCACATGTTTCACGTGAAGTGAAAACCTTAAGCAAGATGTTAAACGAAAACTAAAGGGAATACAGAGAGAAAACTAAAGGGATCTCTTAAGAAAAATGTGTTGATCTGGAAGGCCAATCACATGATTCTAAAGTCATTGATTGCTATGGATTCAGGTACGCTTCCGCTTATTTATTTGTAATTCTTAATTATTAAACATGAATGATCTAAGGTTTTATATGTGATGGTTTTCACAAAAAGTTAATTTGGATCTAACATTGTTCACTGAAATAAATATACGAATGTACAAACAATTACAAATACCACATATAAAGCCGATCTAGTATCTTGCTTAGGAGGGGGCAAGGCATAAGAAGCACTGCGTCCCTAGGTTGATTGCATAGGTTATTTCGGTTTATGAGTCATAAATTCAATCATTTGACTCTTACATTGTGTTTGGTATATTAGAATCAAATAAAGCTGGAATGAAATTATAATTCTTTTATCTTATAATCAAAGGTACTTTTGAAATAGTAATTCATTCGATAAAGAGAAGTAATAGAAAATTCTTATTTATTCCATATTATATGAAATATACATTTTCTTAGAGTAGAAAAATTTTTACTAACCAAATAAGAGAATAGCTATTATACTGTGATAAAGATAGAATATCAATCTAATTTCAGTTAACCAAACATAACATTAGAGTCCAAGAGTCAATTGTCTCAAAATGCTTCATCTATTGGTCAACTGTCATCATATCTATATTGATTCCTAAATATACCATTAGTGTGACACGCCTATAGCATCTCTCTAGATGGCTTGACTCATATCAAAATAGTTAGGCACATTAGCTATATACATGGGAGGTTCAATACCTCATTTTCTTTTTTTTTTTTTTTTTTCATCCGGTGTGTTCTACACATTGTAGCTTTTATAGAGTACAACATTAGGGCAAGTTAGGAGTGTTTTAGGGAAGGTTTGGATTTCAACATTTAGGAATCAACACCTAAAGAATGATGTATCAATAAAACCCCATATCATACACATCTTATGCTCCTCTACTCCTAGTATTTAAGATTTGCATTTCAATTTTTTCTTCTATTTTTTTTTTTTATCAATCTCTAATTTTATTTTGTATATGAAAGTATAATTCATTATATTATTTGCATTGCTTTGTTTTATAATTTTATTTAGGGAAAATGTCATGTTAACTACTTGTAACATATGTAAAACATGGAATTAATTACCTTAGCTTTAAGTTGATCGATAAATTATCTTTTTTTTTTTTTTTTTTTGCTATCAATTCGATAAATTATCTAATTAAACTTTTTGTGGCCACTCATACTACCTCTGTTACATCCGTTAGCTCTGTTCACTGAATTGGACTATCCAACCAATCTTAAGATGACATGTGTATATAGCCTCACCTATTGTAAATGTAAATATAGAAGAACAATATTGAAAAGAAGAACTAAACTTGAAATAGTGTTTAACCTAAGATTTGGAATGCTTGAGTGAAGAAAAAATAGAATGAGAAAGAGATTGAGGGGATGCAAATGGATAGGAGAACAATCCTTGAAATTGCAACATATGAAACCCAATGAGCTAATGCGGTTTATTATGTCACCCAACATGCGAATCACATTATGCCATGAAAAATAGACACAATCTTAGGTTATGCCTTGGTTATGAGTCCATCAACGTGATCGTTGGATTTGATTTAAGTGTTATGGTGGTGTAGCTATACATATGCTCTTTTGTGTTAGTGGTTTAAATCCAAGACATGGTGGTGATGTAAGGACCTGGATTTGGTACATACTTTAAAACATACAGATCCAGTCCCCAGCCACATGTAATCTACAATATTACATGTAAAGTTGTTCGTAAAAGAAGAGTTTTTATCAATTATTTATCTAAACCCGTTATGAGAACCATTTCAAAAACTATCTCATTATGTGAAACATGATACATAATATAACAAAACTTCATTGTCCTTTCACATTAAGATAAAGGACTTTAATACATATATATATATATATATATATATACTTAAGGTTACAAAACATAGGCCTGGGATCAAGCCCATAACATAATATATATAAGTTTTTCAAAATAACCAACATCTATTACATTTGATCCAAAAACATCTCTCCTATTCTACTACAAAAGCTTTCCACCATCAAGGTCAGGATTCCTAATCATTCCATTCATCCAAAAAGTCCTCAAAACTGGTTCGATATCATAACTAAGTATAAAACTCGTCCTCATCAGCACCTGAAATAGAATATCATGAGCCAAAGGCCCAGTACACAAGTAACACAAACACATATGAAGTGACAGACACATTAACCTATATGCAATTCTTCAACAGTCAATTTATTATTTAATAATTAAGTTTGTCAATCAACAAAGGAGTATTCAAACTCCGGGACAAGCCATTGAGAAGCTAGGGATCCTGCGTAACAGCAATTGCTCAGGGGGTTGATATAAACAGTCTAAATACCTATATCTAACTGAAAACAAATAGTAATTTCATCTAGGTTTAATTGTCATTACTCAACTTTACTTAACTTAATCTATAATATCACTTAATCAACCAGTCTCATTGACGTGAACTAAATCATATTATTTCTTCTTCAGAATAAGCAAATGTTATACCGATACTATTCTCCCTATTAATTACCCGCTGAGCCACTTATAAATTATCAAATTATAAAACAAGGGTGGGCTACGTGTCTAAAATACCATGTTAACCTCATTAAAAAGGTTGTCGCTCCCCGACAAAATTTAACGATATAAAGTACAATCAACACAAAAACTTTTTAAGCCATTTTTAATTAGGATCAAATTAAGATATGCCTATTATAAGCAAACATTAACCAAGTTACTGTGTACCTAACTTGTCACGTAAAGGATCAGCAACTAGACTCAACGATGCAAGGAAATCTGATAAAAGAAATTATATCATGAAGACTTTAATATAAAACTTAAGAAAACTACATTTACCTCATCTTATATTCCAAATAAAGAAAAATCATACAAAGCATAGCTTATTATTCATACATACAATAGGATCAAATTAGATTTTACTTAATCACTCATTAAGAAATAAATAAAAAACATATAAAATAATAAAATTATAACAAACAAATTTAATAAAGAAAAAAAAAATATGCTTTTTAAACAAGGTATGCCGACTCAAGGTCGGCAGCGTTGAAGTCTGGACAGATTTCACAAGAAAGATCATAAAGTGAAACGGATTCATACATACCATTTCACATACCATTTGAGCCCAGGAAAAACTCACAAAATCTCCAGGGAGTGATACGCCTTCTCATACATAGTGCATAAAAGGGTATATGATGCTCTAGAAGTGAAACACATTCTTATGCATGTTGTTTCAAAGGCGTATAGCCTATACACCTTCCCAAACATGCTGTTTGACAGGGTATTTGAAAATTTTCGAATCTCCTCTGTTTTAAACTTGATTTTTACACAATTTAATCATATCTCACCTCAACTAAAACACTACATAAGTATCATACAACATTCCACATGCTCTTAACAACTCCAAATATACATGAACTTCACATTTCAAGCATCAAACAATCTCTTAATCCACTTTTAAACACTTCATCATCATCATCAACACATACACTATCGCAAAACAACTTCTATACATGCAACCACTTATCTACTACAATCCATCTATCTCTAAACAACACACTCCAAAAGCCATTGGATACTACTTCTCATGCATTAAACAACTTCCATAACTCATCAAAATCATATTTAACTCATTAAAACTTGTTAGAACAATAAATCCTCCTTATAGAGAAAACAAAGAAATAAAGAACCATGAAAGCCTACAAAACTCACCTTAAGAAGCTTTAACTTGATGTTTAGTTTTGGTGCAAGCTTTAGGAGGATAATTAGAGAGAATTTAGAGAAGAAATTTGAGTTGTTGTTGGTGTTGAAAGCATCAGTTTGGAAGGTATGTTTTTAGGGTCTGTTTTGGGTTGTATAATTTGTTTAAAAAAATGAGTTGTAATTATCCTTTATGTTGACTTTCGGTAGTAGATTTTTGAGGAAAGAAAAGTGAAGGCTTGGGCTTAATTTAGGTCTAATTTGGGCTTTAAAATGGCTTTAGAAAATCTGCTATGTTTGGTTTAGTTTGCATTATGTTTAAATGTAAACTTTGATCCAACATACATAATGCAATACAAATGCTTGCTCATCCTAGCACATTAAATTCTAACATGCATAATTTATCAACTAAAATACATTCACAAAAGTTTCATATTTCAAACAGGTAAAACATATACATGTTATACACTACTATTACTAAATTATACTATCACTTCTTATTTCATTAACTAATTATTTACCATAATTTTCATATTTCAAGCAAGCACTACATGTATATATAAATCAATTATGCATTAAAATTTTTTATATTTCAGGTGAAGCTGTAATGGATTGCAACAAAGTTTGGAGTGATGGAGTAGCAATAGGTTTCTTCATCTAACTTGAAAATGCAAGACAAAAGATTGATCTTTTCCTAATCTATTCATTATTATGAATGCATGGATATCAATTTTGTGGTTCGATATCATCTATGGAGTGAGAGAAGCTAGAAAAAGATCAATATGGGTATGAGAGCTCTAGAGAGAGAAGTTGGATTCACATGTTATTGGCTAATCTTTTGGTCAATTTTTTGCTTTTCATCCTTTTATTGTCTCAAAACAAGATTTTATATCAAATTAGATAAAGGCTTCCTTTTTGACTCATTTGAATTGAAAATAATCAAACCCTAAATTTCAATATTCACCTTCTCGAAGGTTTTTTTTTAACAAATCTCTTACATTTATATAAGTTTCTTTAATGGTTTTATCAAATCATACAAAAACTTATTCAAAATATCAATAAATGAGTCATTAAGGACTTACGTTCCTTTTCTTTTCCATTTTTCTTTCTTTCTTCTTCTTTTTTCTTTCCTCTTCCTTCCTTCTTTCATATTATGTATGTGGATTTACTATTACACCCCAAAAAAGAAAGACATGAGCAGTCCACCATATACCATACCAAATTATGAGTATGCTAAGGCTCATAATAACTAAAATCCACATATAATAAATAAACCACAATGATGTGAAATATTACATATTATTTTAAGTCTCAATATTTTACATCTCAAGAACTTCATATAATTCACACCTATACTAAGGTTACAAAATTCAATTGAAGATCGCCTATTCTATAATGTATTCCATTCAAGCGACGAACTCGATCCCAAGTCGAGAGACCTTGAAAATATCTTTAAACCACATGTGTACCTAAAAAATTTTTTAAAAGGATGAGTCGAAGCTCAGTACACAGCATCACAAGCACATGCATTGAGTACACACAAACCTAAGCTAGCAATCAGTAACTAATCAATTTATATCTTTAATTAAGATGTGACAAATAACAATGGAGTACTCATGACTCTGGTAACACAATGGAAAATAGAGGGGGTCCTAAGCAGACACATTTACTTAAGGGGTTGATAAGATAAGATAATATCTTATTGATGGGAAGAGAAAGAAAAGGAAACTAGCTTCATTTGAGGTTGATAGGTTATTCAGACATTAAACAGTTTAGTCAATCAACATCGTATGGTCCAATGAGTCCCACTCCTCTAAACCACTCCCAAATGCAAAATCATTCCAAATGGTTAACCATACATCAATATTCTACCACTCCTACCCATTAACTAGCCGCCAAGTGATACTAGTAACCTAAGCAACTAACTACCATATTAGAGCCTCAGACTCTAATAGGGGTGTCGCTTTCCAGCTCAAGATGACCACACACTCTATGTTTAAATATTAGTCAAGTCTTATGCCTATCCTAGCTTCTAATAAACAAGTTACTATATACCTATATGCCAACAAGCTTGATCCATAAGATTGATTAAGCCCCAAAATCCATCTTGTAAACTATTCATTAGAAAATGAAATCATGTAAGTTAATTATTAATTTTCACAAATTTGTTAGTAACTCTTGGCCTAAGTCTACCATATATATATATATATATATATAATATATGTTAAATGATTAAGTTTATTTACTGTGATACTTATTCTTGTTCCATTATGAGCTACACTTAGGTAAGGTACACAAGAAAAAAGGGCCTTAAAGGAGAAATATATTAATATCTACATGGTTATATCGTTATGGTCCAATGCTAAAATTTCATATTTCATTAATATTAATATCCTCGACAACAATAATAAAACTTATCTAAATATCCTTCTAAGCTAGATGGGTTTAAAGAGGGACAAAAACCATTTCTCAACTGCTATTATTAAGGAATATATATATATATATATATATATGGTATGTCGATAATAAAGTATAATTATATAATAATTACTTAATTTATATACACAATATATATTATAACTCACCTTTATTAAAAGTGAGTTATGTATTTAGCAACTAATATTATTATGTAATAATATGGCAATAGGGTCAAAAGTAAAACTATTATCGTTTTCTTATGTAATTAATGCTATTAATGATTCAAACCTTTACTTGACATTCAATATGGAAAGGGAAAACATATATGCATATATATAATTTGAAATACCCCAAACCCTTACATAGTTAAATTAGAAATGATTTAATTGAATAATAGAATAGATAGTTAATTTTAAACATAGTTAGATAGTTTAAATAAATAAAATAAGTAAACAATGGAAAAAGGAATAAACAATTTGATATAATTAAATTAGTAAATAGGTTAATTTGAGATTTCAGATTTAAAATATTCTTTTAAATCCTCCATATGTCTCAATGACTTTTTTTATGAGTTAAACTTTTCAATTTCTTCATTGAGACTCCTTTTTCTTCAATTTCAATTCCTAAATCTCGAAACAAATATTTTAAACGTTTTATAAACTTCTAAACCCTTAAACTTTAATTAATGTTCATTTAAAAAAGTCTTTATAAATTTTTGAAATTAATTCCTTGTTTAAAAATATCATTTTTAGAACTAAACCCAAATTAAATATATGATTTTGATAAATTAAACTTTTGAATTGTGTTTTTATATCAAGTTATAAATTCCTAATATATATGTCCTCAAATTATTGTCTAATTACTTTCAATACTTAATATAATAATATGAAAAATTTAAATCAAAACTTTTACTCCTAAATTTTCATAATATCCCTTTTGACTTATCCTTTCTTTTGACTTTTGGCTGCCTTTGTTTTTTTTTTTTTTTTTCCCCTTTTCTTCCTTCTTCTCTTTCCTTCTCATTTTCTTTTCCACCGATTCCTTCCTTTCCTTCTTCCTCTTCTCTCTACTTCTCTTTCCTCCTCAAATTCCACTTCAAATCTCTAATCTAAATAAGGTTTTGAAAGAAAATGAAATAAGAAACAAGATCAAAGATGGAATCCATGAACATAAAAGTTTTAAGAGCCGGGAAGTGTAGAGATAAACAGAATCAAGAATTTGAGTTATTAAAAAGAGATAAGTTTTACTTTTTTCTTTGTTTTATTTGTTGTTTATGTTTGCATATGTTGGTTTAATATTTGATATGAAATGGGTGTGTAAGGAAGATGATGACTAGTGGATATGGGGTTTGATGGTGTTTGATGTTGTTGGATGAATATAGAAGTGTTAGAAGCATGAAAACTAGCTTGTATGATGTTTAGATGATGTTTTGATGGAATTAAAATACGTAAAAATTTATAAAAAGATGTAAAAGAAGGGAAAGAATTTCATGCAAGTGAAACAGAGGATATACGGGTCATGTAAGGGGACCCGTGGCTGATCATAAGCTTGGAATAAAAAGTTACAGTGATATACTATCCCTTACATGAGTTGTGTATATCCACTCGTGACTCCACAGTAGGCAAAATTCTTTAGCGCATGGATATATACCACTGATGTACATGGGTCGTGTATATTCCCCTACAGCAACATGTTTTTAAGTGATTCAAGAGGCTACAAAAAGCTTAAAAAGAGATCTGTAAGTTTTATGTTTTAAGTTTTTGAAAATTCTAAAAGTATGAATCCTAAATTTTACTTGTTTTCCAGCTATTGTAGTTAAGTATAAAATGAATCTTCTTGAGCTAAAATGAAATAGATAAATGATAGGTAAGGTGTTATATTTGTTGAATGATATAATAAAGCATGAGTTGAGTGAATTTAAATATTTAATAAACAATTTGATTAAATATAGAGTTAGACATAAAATGAACATAGATAATAATCTAAGTTCAACTTGGCTTAATGAACTAAAATGAACTAGATTGATTAAGTTTAATCAACTTGGCTAAGATTAAGTTAATATAGACTTAAGTTAATATGAATATTAAATATAAAATAAACTTGGTTAACCAATCTAAGTCAAACTTAATTAAATAGACTTTAGTAAGCTAAAATGGATTAGATTAATTAAGTTTAATTAACTTAGATTAGTAATTGGATTAAATGATAAATTCTAATCAATTTGGCTAGGATTGAGTTAAAAGGAGTTAGTAGTTAATAATTGGCTTAGAATGACAAGTTAGGATAAACCTATAAATAATATGGGGGATATGTTGTTTCAAATATATGTTTGCTTAGAAAGGAATGTTTTTACATATGAATGCTTTATTGATGCTTTTGTAGTAAGAGATTATAAACAAAGTGAAAATAAATACTTCGAAAAAAAAAGGAGAATTATCCGTGTTTTGGTGGAGTGATCTTCGCAGCCATAACAGGATTCCTATTTAGTATCTGATCAAATAGGGTAATAAAATGAATTTAAGATAAATGGATAATGAGTATAATTTCTCATATGAGTTTAATTCTTGAATATACGGGCATAAATACCTGATTTATCTTTTGATATGGATTTTGAAACACCCTTTAGGTTTCTGTTTGGATTTCATATAAAAGGTACATAGTGCCTTGTGTATTGTATGCTAAGATAGACATCATAAACAGAGTAAAACTTAAACTCAACTTAATAATTGATGAGTATTGGTTGTGCGTGTGCTATTGAATCCAGTTCGAGGAGTGGCATCCTTATTAACGAGGTTAACATAGTAGTTTAAGTCCTTAAGCCACTTTAGTCATGATGAAATGACTTTCATTAGTGGCTCAGTGGGTAATTGATAGGGAATATAGTGTTGGTGTAACATCTGCTTACTCTTAAAAGAACATAATTTAGGTCATCTTTTATGGGGACGATTGAACTAAGTGATATTATGGATTAAGTAAAGTAACGTTGAGTAACGCCTGTAAACCCTTGATGAAATTACTTTTTCTTTATGAGGTTATATCAGAGATAAAAGCATTTAGGCTGCTTATATCAACCCTCTGAGCAGCTACGGTTACTCAGGACCTTAGATTCCCATTGACTTGTTTTGAAGTGTGAGTGCTCCCATGATGCTTGATTTACTTTAAGTGAAAGATAATAACTTGCTATTTATTTAATTGTATTTAGTTAAGCTTGTAGGTCACTTTGTGTGTGTCTGTGTTGCTGTGTACTGAGTTTCTGCTCATTATTGTTATTGTTGTTCTTTTTCTAGGTACTATATGGATGATTGAAGTTGATAATTGATGATTGGATGATGATGAAGGAATTGTTGTTGTTGATGAGTTGTTGATGTTAGTGATGATAATGATGATGATTATGCTTAGCTCGGGTTTTGGGCAATATCGAATGAGTGAAGTGGGTTAGAATCATGAATTTAATTTGTATTTGTTTTTTCGTTTTGTTTAAAAGATGGATTTATATTTTAAGTTTTTTGTTTTGTTTTTGAAGAAAAGTTTATCTACTCTTGAGAGTAGATTGTAAAATGATTTTATAAAATTTCATTTCTCAGAAAGTTGGTCAGCTCTAATAGAAATAGAGATCTAACTAAATGATTTTGGAATTTAAAAATTGGCTAGCAATATTCGAAATAAACATATCATTCTAGAAAATTTGAGTAGATAATATATAAAATATTATACGTGGCAGTAATGCCTTGAATAAATTTTTGTGGCGTGACATAATCCATCTTCATATACCATGGAATGAAATAAAATGGACCACAAAACTATGTGTATTTCTTATTTATTCATATATGTCACTACTATACACAGAATTACTTCTTCATATATACATATATACATATCCACACATTGTTTAAATTTTTTACATCTCCAAAACTATACCATATCCAGCCTGTTATATTCTCTTAGAATAGGTTTTGATGATAACAAAAGAGTAAAAATGATTACTAATGAGTTTATTAAGTGTGTAGTATCAAGTTAAAAAGAAAGGAGAAAAATGTTAAAGAGTATTCGGAATCCATAATGTTTTCCAGAAGGTTGTTTTAAGGATAAAGAATTTTTTCTAGAAATCCAGAACCTTTCACTGCACTTTTGACAGCAGCTCTATATCACGTGATTTTCACTGTTCATCTTCTCCAACATGATGCAAATCATTCCAGTTTGGTACAAAAGTGAATTTTGAAGACCTAGCTCCGAGTAAATAAGTTTATTTGGGTAATATACTCATTTGTTCGGCCTAAGTTGGTTAATATTCTAGGGGATTTAAAGATTATCTCAAGTTTCTCTCTCAACAAATGGAAGAAAAATCTTCATGAGCAGTACCAGAACTTCCTTGATCAGCTGTTACATGTTTTTCTCCTTCAAGATAAGTGAAATATCAGTACCTACAATGTTTCAAGATAAGGATAAGTCCATCACTTACCTATTTTTATGGGATTCATGTGTAAGTTCAAAAGAAGAAAAAAAGAACATTATCTTCTTTTGGTTTAGATAAAAAGAAGATCATCAGATTATGATGAATCCGTTTCAGTTTTCAAATTTTAAATCAAGATAAATGCACCACAATATCTGGAAGAAACATATCTTATCTTATCTTCTACTCAATTGAAGAAACGGAAGAATTCAAATTTGAAAAAGAGATAAGGAACAAAAGATTTTTAAATCAAGATTTTTTGGAAAGCTTATCCATCTTCCAAATAGCTTCTAGAACGAATAGAAGGAATATATAATATAGAAGACAAAGAGAAAAAGAATAAGATTGAAGTAAAAAAAAAAAAAAAGGGAGCTGATACTATTCACGCACAAGAAAAGAAGAAGCTATCTTTTCTTACCCCGAACAAAACCCAGAAGTTTCATTTTGCCTTGAATATTCATAATTTCTTCTTACGATTCAACAAGCAAGCTGATTTCTTAACTTTCATTCTTTAGCTCTGTGATTTAAATATTTTATCTTGTATAGAAAAACTTGTTGTTGCCTTCTCTTTTGATAGTTAAGTTATAAGTTTAGACTCTGTAGATCGGTTGTGGCTAGAGGATAGCTGTGAGAATTGAGCAGAGAGAATTTCACACAGCTTGTAATTCGAATTTGTTGGATATAGTGGAACAAACCGTAGGATAACAGGTCCCCGGCTTAGAGCTGGAAGAGTGGACTGATGCACAAGGTAGATCCACTATAAATCACTGCCTGATCTTCTTTTCTCTATCCTTTTAATTTTACGCAATTCATTTCATATTTGTTATATTGATATATTGTTCTCATTTTTCAAAATTGAAAGGGGATTAATTTTTAAAGGTAAAATTTGTAATAATCAATTCAACCCCTCCCCCGCCACACACCCCCACTCCCCCTCCCCCCCCCCCCCCCCCCCCCCCCCCCCCCCCGAATATTAATTGGGACCAACACAACGTAGACATCGGCACGGTTCGGGTCGGTTCCGGACTCGAACCCTAACCGGAACAGGAACCGCCAGAGCCGCGGCGGTTCACGGTTCCAAGGAACCACCAGTTCCGATTCCGGCAGTTCCGGTTCCGATTCCACGTGAACCTGTTTTTTTTTTTTTTTTTTTTTTTTTTTTTTTGAAAAATGAAGTAAACAAACCCGCCACCACCCCCACCCCCCCCCCCCCCCCCCCCGTTCTTATATAATAGATTCAGATCTAATGACTATAATATTTATTAAATCTTAAACTAAAAGGCCAAAAAAAACCATAATCTTTATAATACTTTAATTATATGCATATATATATTATATATATATGTTTTTTTTAATGTCTTAATAGATAGTAGGTGAGATGATGATTTTTTTTTTTTGAAATATTTTTTTTCTCATTTATCTATTACTATTATTAAACCAAAATTTGATATAAAAAATTAAAATACATAATGGTAATTATTATCTTTTTCTTTTAATATTTATAACGGTTATCTTACACCCCCTCTTCTCCTTTTTTTACTCCGCCATCTCTCTCCTATCTTTTCCGTAGTAACTCCTTCTATTTTAGGATAAATTGTAGTGCTTTCTCTAATTTTTTTTTTTTTAATTTTGGCACACATTGCGTGATGCGTCCGCTAGTATTATAAAAATAATATGGTTGACACTTGATATGTGCGATAAATTGACATAGGATAATCATTCCATCATCATAACATCATCATCATTTTAGTTTTTTTATTTTTATAATTATACCCATCACTTCCCCCAAATCATTCTTTTAATCTTCTTACTTTTTTTTTAATTCAATTATTTGGCGAGTTGGAACAGCCAGTTTCGAGTCTGGAATAGCGGTTCCGGACCCGGTTGGAACCGCCGGTTCCGCCACGTCTAACCGCTTGGACCCGCCGGGACGGTTCGGAACCGTCACAGACGGGGCGGTTCCCGGGTCAGGAACTGCCTGTGACGGTTTGGGGCGGTTTCGGAACCCCCTCGTGATGATGTCTAACACAACCCTTTATTATCATTTGCATATTTAAACTTACAAAATAATGTAATATGAAGTAAATATCAAATTTCTATTAACATTTTAAAAAATAATGCAACTTACCTCTAATAACAGCTAATATGAATATGTTAAAATAGTCATTAAACAATTATATATATTGAAGGAAAAAAATGGTAAGATTATAGAGATGAGAACTCACAAGTTACATGACAATAACACAACCAATCAGTCTATCAATGTTGATGATTGGGAAAAAAATTAAGAAAAGAAACATCGTCACATATAAAATGGATCATAGTGGAACAACAATGTTGTTGGAGTTGATGAAGTTTCTTCATTGCAAGGACTATAAGACATATAAGCAACAAAGACTTAAAACAAGAAGAGAGTTATCAATTAAGTCAGAGTAGAGTCTAAGTTGTACGTGATCGTCAAATACAAGTTCTTTTAACATTGCTGGAGTTGCTAGTTGTTTGTTGGAAAACTCCATTATTCCTAGTAAATCAAGCTAGAAGGAAGACATAGGAAGGCAAAGTAGAGATCAAAAGGAAGATGGGGTTTGTTGGTGTCCAGACGACTATGGTCATGGTCGAAATTGGTTAGGGTGATTTAATGGGTGAGTTAAATTGACAAGGGAGAAAAGGATTAAACCAAGTACTAAGTAAAGTCAGGGAGAGGGAAAAATAAATCAATGATTAGTAAGGGGTTATATTTATTTAGGAGTAAGGAATAAAAATATAAAAAGGAAAAGGAAGGGGAAAAAAGTAATATTAATTTATATTAGTTAACTTTATATGGACTTTAAATAATAATGTCAATATCGATGAAATTGAAGTTATAATGAATAAGAGTATTATCTAATTTCTAAAAGAATAATCATTTGAACAAGTATTTATAATGACATATTTTCATATTCCATTCTATTTTCCTAGATAGATGTCCAATTGAGTAAATACTTTGAAATATCAATATGGTTAGGTGTGATATTAATATTTGACTATTTGTCTTCAAATGTTATTTACATAATGATTAAGATTTATAAATCCTAAATTTATAGACTAAATTTTAGGTTTTAAAACTCTTATTTATCAAATTGAAATTTTTTTAAGCCTTCATTTCTTGAATTTTCTTTATTATTCTTAACTTGATTTGGGGCTTTTCATTTACAATAGGTGGAGCCAAGTGCACATAGATTTTGTAAGATTAGTCGAATAGTCCAACTTGGCAAATGAAGGATATAAGAAAGGTAACATGAGCAATCATGAAAAGTTCAATAAAGTATCAAATCATCAAATTAAAATTGTGGCAATTAATCGTACATTTTGCATAAATTTAGGTGGTGAATTAATTTGACATTTATCCTTTTATTTATTTGGCTAGATTATATGTTCCATAATATGTCATATTTGGATGTAGGCTAAAATTTGCATTGTTTTACAATCTAAATAATCTTCTTTTATAAATTTACTTTGTTGAACATTGTTAGATTTAATCTTATTCAAATTGTGCCATTTTCAATTTCCAAGTTTTTGCAAATTGTTTGTGGAGTTCAAGTATGTTTTACATGTGATATGTTTTCTCTCTCTCTTTTATTATTTAAAGTTATTAAAATATATGCGACATTTTCTTTGTAGTATGCTACAAATTATGAAGCCGTAGTTGCATATTAGAAATTATATTATATTAACTGATAATATTATGAATTTTTTATTAAATACGTGATTTTGATTAGTAATAAAAACCGAATAATGATCAACACAGCAACTGACGAATTGATTTCTAAAAATGCACAAACCCGACAGCTTCTTCTGTCACCGGCCACTTCATCTAATCGCTTTCCCCAGATTGAAGTTGTTTTTCCAGAGATATGTAGTCCATCCATATTGACTAAGAGCCCGACCTAGAAGTCATAACTCATGATATCCAGCCACCTTATGTCCCTTAGATTATTTCATTCAAAGCTGTATTAGTGGAAATAAAAGTTTTTATGCCATTCAGTGATTTAGTTTTACTCATATTTGCTTAAGATTTGTGTGAAAGCACCATTATCTGACTTATCGGACAAGTTGTATACAGAATTTATTAGTTTTCTGATACGTAGCTGTGATGCAATGGCCTTATAATCCCTAGGGCGTATCTTTATGTAAACAAAACCCTACAGCATGGAGCCGATTGACTGATCTGTGTGAAGCATTATTTCGGTTGGACCCATTTGTGTAGGTGAAAAATAGGTTGGGCTATTTTGCATACAGAATTAGATATATTTTCACTGATGTTTCAACACGTAGCTATACTAAAATTATTGTCTTGATTTGGGATGAAAGGGCTGTTGTCATTAATTTTGCCTAAACTTTGTCTTTTTATGAAGTAAATGCATGAAATTTTGAAAATATCAATTTGGTACTCAAACCTAACAATTTTTTCAAATCAACCCCTTGAATTTTGTTAAATTTTGAGATTAACTACCCAAATTTTACTTATTTTTACAATTAAACTATTTTATCCAATATTATAGGTACCCTAAAAAAAATAGCTAATAATAAATCAATACTTTAAAACTTTAAAAAGTAAATAATTATAAAAATAGTCAATGTTCACATACCAAATATAACACTTGACCATCATATGAATAGATAAAAGGAAAATTGTAAAAACATCCCCTAAACTTTAGGTGATGAAGATTAACCTTCTAAACTTTGAAAGTATGGTTTTTAACCTCCTGAACTATAAATAATTTACAAGTTTATGACATCATGTTCCTTTTTGTCCTCTTCTATACAAATACTGTATGAAAAGTACACAAGAAACAATGTAAATTTTGTATTTTTTGACAAAAAAGTAAAAATATCCTAAACTTGCAAATTGTTTATATTCAAAGGGTTAAAAACTATGCTTTCAAAGTGGGATCAATTCGTGTTACTCCTAAAGTTTAAGGATGTTTTTGTATTTAATCCAAAAATACAATATCTTGTAGTTGATTTCACAAACACTTTATAATTTATGTAAAACATTATTGCATGCTAGAGCGACTGGTAAAAAAGTAGATAAGATTTATTGTGTAGACTACACATTATCATTTAAATGATGTATTATTGTGTGCTATTCCAATGACCCATCCATTCTAATAAAACATAAATATGATTTCTTATACGTAGAATTATATATTTTATCAGTTTTTTGACACATAGAAAAAGGACCTTATTATCATATGGTTTGATTATTTCAATAGTACAATCTCTAATTATCCATGTATCAAAAATAAATAGAAAATGTATCTAACTTCAAATACATCCCCTTATAAATATATTTTATTCCGTTCCTCCCGCGATCACTCTATATAAATTAAGTGGTGGAAGCACAATCTCACATATCACTAATCGACACGGGCTATTAACAAGATGGGTATCCAGGGCAAGCTTGAGGCTGAGGTAGAGCTAAAGTCTAGCGCTGATAAGTATTTTAAGCGTCTAAGTGCTGAAATCCACCATGTTCCGACAGCATCCTCGGACAAAGTGCACGCCATAGACGTGCATGAAGGTGACTGGCAAACTCCTGGTTCTGTCAAGCAGTGGACGTACACCATCGGTAAGTTAAATAAACATAGTATCTTTTCTATGTCGTCCTTTATTTGGATATATCAAAATTGAATAATTGTTTGGATGCTTGGAGAAAATAGTGCATTTGCACTGTGTCTTGCACAAAAGACGACGCTGCTTACCTTTCCTTATTTGATACAATATAATATTTTAAGAAAAAGGTGTGCAATTATTGATTAGTCTTCAGCTGTTCTATATATGAATCTTCCACTTTTTCCTTCACCCTTTAGGACCTTCAATTGAAAAATGATTGATGAGTCGCATGATTGCTTCGGAAACGGGACTGATTTGGCTATATTCGACATGTTTTGTGTGTAATATGAACAGTGCTTGACGTAAAAATCCCGATCCAACAATCACCACCTTATCTCTGCCTATTGAAAAATGAAAATAAAGGAAACAATCAACTAAGCAATACAAATAATAGAAATTTCCAAAATCAGATAATTTAAAAAAAAAAAAAAGAGTACTTTAAAGGGAGCCTTGGCGGCTGCCGCATCTGTAACAGGCCACCACAGCGGGAAAAAAAAATGGAAAAAGGAAAACCTTGAAGAATCATCCGACTTCTTTACCAAATAAAACACAAAATAATTATGGGCATTTTTCCCATCAAGTATGAAAAAAAATCTTTAATTTCTTATCCTTTTTCACTAACCATCTTAGGTAGTTGTTATTTTGGTGATGGTGGTTGACCACTTATCTTCAGTGGTGGATTAATAACCTATAAGATCCTTTTCGGTGATTAATTGTTGACGGATAATGAAAACGACTTATCTAATAGTTGATTTTCAAAATTTCCATGACTCAAATATAATAACAAGTTTAAAGATTCAAATTAAAAATAAATGAAATGATAAAAAATATTTTATGCTATTCTTGTATTATAATAATCAAAATTTCCAATAGTAAATGAAATTAGTTATGTCGTTGATTAAGGATGGTAAAATAGATCAATATAGTTAAATTGAAAGTACCTGCTTGTTTGAAATAAAAATGGTTTATTATTATTTTTTTTCATTTTAAAAATCTTTCTTTATTGAAATTTCTCATTCAACCATGTAAATATTTTGTTCTCATATTCAAAATCCTGCGCAAAATATTTTCAAGGTTTTTTATTAATGTTGTATATGATATAAACTTTATAGTTATCAAAACATCATCATGGTAGCCAAGATTAGTGTAGTAATTAGTAATAAGATTTAGTGTAAGTGGTGTTTGGTAGTAGTAGCTCGCGGGGATATCCACCATCATTTCAGGTGATTGTCGAGAATATTAAAGAGAAATCTAGAAAAATGAAATTGTATTCTTGAAGAAAGGAGATGATTTCTCATTTTACACAATTTTTTCATGGTTCTTAACCAATATTTATGGCCTTCAACCGTTTACTTTAAGAGCATTGTTGTTTGGCGTAAATTCCAATGACAAAGGACCTATCATGGAGTCATATGTAATATGGTAGAGTTCTTCAAAAATTCAAAGGTTGTTAGTAAGAGAACTTTACATTTTGAGATTCTTAGAGATAGGTGGTCCTTATACTTCTTGGGGTCCTTTTCTAAGAACCCCAAAAAAGTAAGTCTTTTTAACATATTTTTATAATTATTTTATTTTATTTAATATATTATTTAAAGTATATAGAGCCCAAAATCCTAAAAAGATACGAAGAACCTTATGTAAAGAATTTTAAATATAAAATGATGAGGTTTTTTAAAAAATAAGATTCTTAAAATGCTAACATGACACATTCAGGACCTTTTAGAGATCATACGGATGTGGATACTCTAGCAACCCCAAAAAACTGCCATATCTAATTTTTTTTTTTTTTAGTTTTTATTTTGTATAATCTTCATTTTGTGGATTCTATAAGTAATATAAATAAATTAAGAACCTCCTTTAAGAAATTTAGAGATGAAATTGAAGTTTCTTAAGAAGTGATTTTTTAAGATGTTAAGGTGGTACGTAGGACTCTAAATAGATCCTATAATTAAAAATGATCTTACATCAATAGTAAATAACTTTAAAAGAAATTATAAAAAATTTAACGGCCTTTAAAGTTTAAACTCAAACTACCATTAAATACACTTGGAAATTATTTTTACCAAAACCAAACCACCCTAATATTTTAAAAACACCTTTATATTATTGGAAATCTCACTCTCAATTGAAAAAAAAAAAAAATTAACAGGTGGGAAGAAGGAAACTTTCAAAGAGAAAATTGAAGTTGATGAAGCCAACAAATCAGTGACATTAGTTGCTGTAGAAGGACATGTGCTGGAGAGGTACAAGTCCTATAGTAACAACATGAAGGTTATCCAAAGGGCAATGCTGCTGTGCTGAAGATTACTCTCACATATGAGAAACCACACGAGGGTATCGTTGATGCACATGATTATATCCAGTTCGTGGCTGATGTCGTCAAAGACATCGATCAGCACCTTATCACCCAAGGATAGGCTGCATGGTGTGTCTTATAGCTTTTAAGATTTCAATGTTAATTTTCATGTTTGTGATGTTATTGTGTGGACACTATTATGGTCTTAGGGCTTGTCCTCTAATGTTGATGTCTGTAGTTTAAGCCTGTGAAAGACATACTTGTTGTGGGTTTCCATGTATTTTATAAAGAATAAAATACATATATGTATAAATATATGATCTAATATGGAAATCATGTTGATAAGCACCCCTGATATAAAAAAGGTACTCGTCGCAGTTGGTTATAGGAGTCTTTGTTTTGCTTAAGTTAATTCTTGCAGAGTAGCTTAGGAGAGTGATAAAGAAGGATTTAATCTAGCTATTGCATTGGTTTTTCATTTGACGGGATAAATTAACGTAAACGGAGGGAGAATAAACTTAGATGATGCTTATCCAAAATATGATTTTGCATCAGTATATTGCCTTTCTTAAGCAATTGTGGAACTATAAATACATTAATTTATCATCTGGAAATGAATGAATAGAGGAATGAGTAGGTAATTCTATCCTATAGGGTCAATTAATATAAAATAATTTCTAAAATTATTAAATTTAAAATTTGTTACAGCTTCTAAAATTTTGTTTGATATCAAATAAACAAATTCTGTAAATGTTTTTTACTTGTTTCAACTTTCATATATAAATAAATTTTATATATTATAAAATTTATGATATTAAAATTACTTTTAAATTTCTTTCAACTGGCTCTTTATTATGGAAATATTAAAATAAATCAATTTTACATGTACATGAAATCATATACTATTGCTTATAAGCTTGAAATTGAAAAAAAAAAAAAAGAAAGAAAAAACCTCAAGTTCCATGAAAAAATTTTATAGTTTCCAAGAGGTGCCCTATATCTTGTAGACTTTATAGGATATAGGATGGATACAAGACGTTAGATTATGGATATAAAATTCAGTATTATGTACCTTACATGATAGGATAAGGACAATCTTTTATACTTTATGCACATTATACCTGCTTACCCCCAATAAATTGTATTTATAATAAGCTTCTAAGTACCTTAGAATGAAAAACCATATCATATGTTTTATATTATGTTAAAAAATAAAAATAACTATAAATTAAGCATACTAGATGGTATAATGTACTCTTGTGTAAGCGTTTCATGTGTTAAAAAATTGATAATATTCATTTACACATAGTGCAGCAAATAATAAGTGTAGGACTACGAACGAATCGAATAGAACAATGTAATGCTAGGTTTATAAAATATCCCTATTCGTCACTAAACTAAATTAGGAAAGTGATAAATAATTCGTATAAAAATACAAGCCAACTGGAACTTTAATTTAATTATGATTTAGCAATTGACTTAAATGATTAAATAATATGAACTATAGCATATAATTAGATATATTGAGACAATTGAATTAGTAAATAAATTAAATTGAAATTAGGATTCAATTATACTATAATCATTTTCCAACTAGTCAAAATATTTAAATTACATCCAAATATCAAATCTAATCAAATTTCCCTAAGTTATTATTTAAAAAGTTAATATCATGAATAGTATCTAAATTTTGATAAAATATGCAATTAGTTACTAAACTTTGAAATTGATAAGTTTAGTATCTAAACTTTGAAATTAATCAATTTAGTATCCAAACCTTGAAATTGATCAATCTAATAGCTGAAAGAACTTTTTGTGTACGGTAAGAATACATTTGTCAAATTCTTTTAAGTACTAAATTGATTAATTTTAAAGTTTTTAATTATTAAGTTGATCAATTTCAAAGTTTAAGTACTAAATCAATTAATTTCAAAGTTTAGGTACTTAATGTATATTTTATCAAAGTTTAGGTATCATTCATGGCATTATCCCTTATCTAAATTACCTTAATTCCCATTTAAGCTAATTTTCCTAAATTTCAATATCTCAATTCTCAATTCACTAAAAGTAAGCCAAATATATAATTCAATCATTCAAATTTCTAAATCCATTTTAGCTAAATTTCTAATTTTAGTTTCTATTTACTTAAATCCTATTTGTGAAAGCCTCTAAAATAATTATCAAACCCATATTTCTAAAAGTCTAAGCCCACACCCATGTGACATCTTCCAATATCATATGCGCTCATGTGAGATGAATACACCTAATTTCACCCAATCACTCTCCCTGAAATATCTGAGAGCCTTCCAAAGCTTACCACACCTAATCACTCTCATATAACAATAGCAGTTGTGGAATTGGAGAAATTATTTAGTTATTTTAAATATCAAGTAATGATTATTGTTTTGACTGATAAGTTGTGTGTCGATTGTGAAATTATCGTCCAAATTCATGCATAATAATAATAATAATAAACTTAGATCTAAATTATTTAGATTTTTTTTTTTTTTTTACTATTATAATGAGTGAGGGAAGAATCAAACTTGGTACCTCTCGCTTAAAGATTAAGAAAGATGCCATTAGACTATAAAATCAGTAGCTAAATTTAGATTAAGTTTAATAAATATAATATATATATATATATGTTTAAAACTAAACCATATATATGTTGTTTATGTTGAAGTTTTGATTAATTTTGGTAAATATGTATATATGTTGGCTGGTGATATTAAGTAAAATATATTTGATTTTTTTATTGATTTAAATTAAGAAATTGTGTTAAAGTAGTATAATATATAAATTATACTATAATGTCGAATATATGAAATATGTATATATTGATTATTTTGTAATTTTCGCTGAAAGTGTTATAAAGTGCATCAGCCATGTATGTAAGTATATATACGTGTGTGCGCGCGCGCGTAATTTTGATCTAATATTTAATGCTTGATTTTTGCTAAATTCGGTGAAATTAAAATATAGAAAAAAAAAACCGGATTGAGTACATAGCTATATGTGTGATTTTTGTGAAATTAAATTGATAAATAATGATAATATGAATTTGATAAAAATCTGGAATTTAGGAATAGTCTGAAAATGTATATTGTATTTTGAAATTTTAATTAATTTAATTGTTAAAAACCTAGAATAATATAATTTAGGGAACCCGCCTCTAAATGCATGAACTGAACCTAGAATATGCTGAATTGGACTTTTTATATTTCGGACAGTGTTGATTAATTTCGATCCAGTGTTATACACCTTTTTTTTCTTTTTTTTTTGGGTCGATCAGTGTTATATACTTTGAACTGGCCTAAGTTTGCTCTGAACCAGCCTTAATAGCTTTCAACCGGATTAAATAATTGTGCTCCAGGTTAAAAATTCACAGAATTGGATTTAATTGGCTTATTTAGTTAGAAACCGATCCAGTTAAATAAGTTAAATGATTTTAAATTCTGAACCGAAATTTAATAAATTAATTAAGTAAAAAATTAGATCGAACCGACCTGATACATAAAAATATAATCTTAACCGCTTAGAAATCGATGAACTGAACAAATTGAAATAATATCTCATAATTAAAATTTATTTTAAGTTAAATTGTAATTTACGATAATATTGAAAATATTTAAATTTATTAAAATATAAATGCAAAGTATTAGCTTAATACAAGTTTGAGTAAAAATAAAGTTTGGGCTTAAATAAATAAATAGAGGCTCCTTAGCTCAATCTATGCCAATATAGTTAATTGAACTTATTGTAAGCACCGGCATAGCTGGATATACGAATCCTAGCATGAATAGTCTCCCATCCACATGTAATACTATAATATTACATGTAAGGCTATCTTTAAAAAAATGACTTGTATAAATATTTGTCTAAATATACCATAAAATTCATTTATCAAAACTTCTCATTAGAAAAAGTATAAAACTTACTAAACAAATACTTGGTTGTCTATTAATACATAAAAAAAAAAAAAAAACTTCATACATAATTATTACATACCAATGATTATGATCAAGCTTTTACAAAATATGAAGCTTTACAAAAATCTTTAATAAAATATACATATACAGAAAACACATTTCTATATCTATTTAAAGAAGATCATCACCATAGTCAACATTCCTAATCCCCCAATTCATCCAGAAAATCTTCAAAATCATATCCATAACCCAATTGAGAATAAAGCCCATCCTTATCAACACCTGAAATAGAAGAATCATGAATCAAAGGTCAGTACGCAAGTAACACAGGCAAATACATGGTGACAAGCTGTAAAGACCCAACCCACTTAACCCAAATATTAAGTGTGTCAAATCTCCTAACCACGCAAAATACCCAAATATTAGGAACAATATTCAAGCATTATATGTAAGGTCATCTTAAAAAGAGATGTTTGTAATGGCTGCCTATTTAAAACAGATATAACATTCGCATGCTTTGAATTAAGTAACATTACCACTACATAAGTAGTGGGTCATTACCTATATACAAGTCATACATCATATTTATATATACATTACAATTTCCTAAGGATCATATAAACATAGAAACCTTATTTACAACCCAACTATATTACAAATACAATTTAAATCAAAATACATTCCAAGGCTTAACAAATAAGCTTAAACACTTCACAAAAATTACATCAAAATGAATCATAAGCATATACTAGGTCTCTCTCTCTTAGTCATCCATAGAATCCTCTCAGTTAGTCCCATAGCCCATATCATCATAGGGCTTGTCATCAAAGTTACCTGCAAGATAGCAGCATGAGCCAAAGGCCTAGTACACAATAGTACAAACAAATACATATGTCATGCTCACTTAACTAAATGTTATGCAATAAATCACCATAACTTTATTATCTTTAGTTAAGTGAATAGAACAACATTGGAGTATTCAAACTCCAATTCAAACTTGGAAATTCTGGGGGTCCTGAGTAACAGCAGCTGCTCAGAGGGTTGATATAGATAGACCGGATATCTATATCTCCTATATCTAACCGATAAAGAATATTAATAGCATCATCTAGGGTTCACACTCCTTTATACACTCCACTTATCCCGGTCTATAACATCAATTAGTTCAATGGTCCTATAACCATGAAGTAAAACATATTATTTCCTCCTGAGCCTAAGTAAAGAATACACCGATACAGTTAACCTTATTAGCTACCCACTTAGCCCTTAAGATATCCACCATTGCATCATCGATTTGAGTCATTGCATCATGAAAAAAGATTGGGCTAAGTGCCTAAACTACCGTGCCATTGCGTCATGATAAGGTTGTCGCTCCCTGGATTCGGATTCAACGACGTAAAGCACAACCAATTTCACTATCTTTCATTATTCTTTGATTAAGGTCAAATTGGTGTATGTCTATCCTAAGCAACAATCAATCAAAGTATTGTGTAAAAACAATCCAAAGTCATCACATAACATATATATATATATATATATATATATATTTCCACATAAATCAACTATATCACATTACTATCCTAAGTCAATCTTATATTCACTAGATTAGAACTTAGGAAAATTATTGAACATTATGTAAAAACAATCCAAAGTCATCACATAACATACATACATATATATATAGCAAATCTTTGATCAAAAAGTCTTATATCATGTATTGAAAGATGTTGGAAGAAGTTAGAAAAATTTGAAATTTACAAAATTCACGCCAGCCATTAATGCAAGCGCTAGCAATGCAAACCTTAACGCCGGCAATGCAAACCTTAACGCCAGTGGTATAGGATCATACGCTGGCGGCGTATAAGGCAGCGTTAAGAAGTATGCATTTTATACATAATCTTAGAGTCCTTACGCTGGCAATTTCAACCCCAATGCCGACGGAGTTTAAGAAAAATTTCAAAATATTAGAAATCAGGGTTCTAACGCCGGCAAATTTCGACTTCAACGTCGGTGGTGTTTAAGATAATTTTCAAAAGATCAGACATAAAAACTCTAATACCGGCATGTATGCTGGAGGCGTACGAGGCAGCGTACATTACAATTCGCATTGCAGATTTCCTCTATTTTCTAAGCACAAAAATTTTTACATTTTAACTCTTCCAACTCATTCCAAACGACATGAGAGCCTACTACAACCTATCTATAACATTCTAAGCATTCCAAAGCTTTCCTAACCTCTATACAACATCTCAACAAGAATTAGCATATCAACTACTTATATTATACTACACATGCATATTTCATGGATTAAGAGGAAAATAAAACATCTCAAACATCAAATAAACTTACCTCAATGTATATATAAGGCTTAGAGAAGGATTTTTGGTGTGTTGAGTCCATGAAAACTTGATTTGGGTATTGAAAATTGTTGCCCTTTTAGAGTTACGAATTTTCTTTTTCCTTTGTTCTGTTTTGGAATGTTTAAGGTATGCAATTAAGCTTTGATATTTATCCTAATCTATATTGACTTTTGGGGCAGATTTGGGAATAGGCTTTGGGCCTTAATTGAGCTTGGATTTGGGCTTAACTTTGGGCTTATATTGGGGCCAAAAATCTGCTAAGCTTAAAGACTATAAACTTAGCTTAAAACACACTTAATTCATCAAACATTAATTACTACAACAACCACTTGCGTTAACATAATAATTGAATAGCATGAATAAACTACCATTCTAAATACATTTACCATAGACTCATATTTAGTTATTACTTCCTAACACATATAACTATAGCAAACACCACAATTCACTCTACACATACATATACACATACACACATGCAACAATCAATCTACATGTATTAATTATAAATCAACTTTGGGTCATTTCACAAGTATACCTAGACTAAATGCAATGCAACAATCAATAATCTGATTATCTTTAAGTAAGTAAGTCAATCAACACAGAAGTCTTCAAACTCCAATAAATATTGGGGATCTAGGAGTTCCGAGTAACAGCACACGCTCAGGGGATTGATATAGGCAGCTTGAAGACCTATATCTCATATATGATAATATTGAAAACGAATAATAGCTTCCTCTAGGGATCACAGCCGTTTCTCATCTCTACTTAACTTAATCCATAATATCACTTAGTTCAATCGGTGCTATAAACGTAAATTAAATCATATTACTTCCTTTTAAGAATAAGTAAATGTTATGCTAATACCGTTAACCCCATCAACTACTCACTGAGCGACTTATAAAAATCATTACATCACGAAAGGGGTAGCTTAAGCACCAAAACTACCATATTAACTTTATTAACAAGGTTACGCTCTTCAGACCGGATTCAACGACACAAGCACAAACAATTTAAACAACTTTAAGTCTTCTTTCATTAAAATTAATTTATAATATGCCTATCATAGCATCCAACAATCAAGAAATAGCCATAATTGTTTAATATATTAATGCATGCTAGATTTGATAATTATATGTGTGTATGTGTTTAAGTGAATTAGTATATTTATATTGTGAATGTGATATAATGTATGTGAATAGATAATAAGCTAGAGTAATATATTTAGCATGATAGTTTAGTTATGTTATCAATTATTATGTTAATGCAAGTGGTTGTTGTAGTAATTAATGTTTGACATTAAGTGTATTTTGAGCTAAGTTTATAGTATTTAAGCTTAGCAGATTTTTGGCCCAATACAAGCGCAAATAAGGCCTAAGCCTTCCCAAATCTGCACTCCCCAAAAGTCAACATTATTAGGATAAACATCAAAGTCTAATTGCATCATTAGACAATCCAAAACAAAACAAAACGAGAGGAAATTCGTAATTCCTTCAAAGCCCAAAATTTCAAGACCCAAATCAAGTTTTCTTGGACTCAACACACCAAAAATCATTCCCCGAGTCTTATATATACATTGAGGTAAGTTCATTTGATGTTTGAGACGTCTTATTTTCCTCTTAATCTATGAAATATGCATGTGTAGTATAATACAAGTAGTTAATGTGCTAAATTCTTGTTGAGATGTTGTAGAGTGGTTAGGAAAGCTTTAGAATGCTTAACATGTTATAGATAGGTTGTAGTAGGTTTTCATGTGGTTTGGAATGAGTTGGAAGAGGTAAAATGTAAAAATTTTTGTGTTTGGAAAACAAAGGAAATCTACAATGCTAATTGCAGTGTTCGCCACCTCGTACGCCGCCAGCGTACATACCGACGTTAAAGTTTTTAATTCTGATCTTTTGGAAATTTTCTTAAACGCCACCAGCGTTGAAGACAGAATTTGCCGGCGTTAGAACCCTGATTTCTAACCTTTCGAAATTTTCTTAAACACCGCCAGCGTTGACGTTAACATTACCGGCGTAAAGACTCCAAATTTGTACAAAATACATACTTCTTAACGCCACCTTATACGCCGCCGACATATGATCCTACACTACCGGCATTAAGGTTTGCATTGCCGGCATTAATGGCCAGCGAGGACTTGTAAATTTCAAGTTTTTCTAACTTCTTCCAATACATTATATAAGACTTTTTAATCAAAGATTTGCCTTGTATGATGTCGTATATATGTTATGTGATGACTTTGGATTGTTTTTACTTAAGGTTCAATAATTTTCCTAAGTTCTAATATAGTGAATATAAGATTGACTTAGGATAGAAATGTGATATAGTTGATTTATGTAGAACAGAGATAGATACTCGGTTGGAGATTCTCGTCAATTCCCAAATCAAATCAGGTATATAATACTTTGATTGATTGTTGCTTAGGATAGGCATATATCAATTTGACCTTAATCAAAGATAAATGAAAGATGTTGAAATTGGTTGTGCTTTACGTCATTGAATCCGGTATCGAGGAGCGGTAACCTTATCATGATGCAATGGTACGGTAGTTTAGGCACTTAGCTCAATCCTTTGTCATGATGCAATGACTTAAATCTATGATGCAATGGTGGTTTCATTTATTAGCTAAGTGGGTAGCTAATAGGGTTAACTGTATCGGTATATTCTCTACTTAGGCTCGGAAGGAAATAGTATGTTTTAGTTCATGGGTATGAGACCGTTGAACTAATTGATGTTATAAACCGAGATAAGTGGAGTGTATAAAGGAGTGTGAACCCTAAATAATGATATCAATATTTTTTATCGGTTAGATATAGGAGATATAGATATCTGGTCTGTTACTCAGGACCCCCAAAATTCCCAAGCTTGAATCGGAGTTTGAATACTCCAGTGTTGTTCTATTCATTTAACTATAAGATAATGAAGTTGTGGTGATTTATTGCATTGCATTTAGTTAAGTGAGCATTGCATATGTATTTGTTTGCATTATTGTGTACTGGGCCTTTGGCTCATGCTGCTATTTTGCAGGTGACTTTGATGATGAGCCCTATGACGATATGGGTTATAGGACTAACTGGGAGGATTCTATGGATGACTAGGAGAGAGAGACCTAATATATGCTTAGGATTCCTTTTGATGTAATTTTTGTGAAGTGTTTAGGCTTATTTGTTAAGCCTTGGAATGTATTTTGAGTTTAATTGTGTTTGTAATATAGTTGGGTTGTAAGTAAGATTTCTATGCTTATATGATCTTTAGGAAGTTGTAATGTATTTATGATGTGTGTCTTGTATATAGGTGATGACCCACTACTTATGTAGTGGTAGTGTTTCTTAGTTCAAATCATGTAAATGTTATATCTGTTTTAAACAGGTAGCCATTACAAACATCTCTTTTTCAGACGACCTTACGTATAATGCTTGAATATTGTTCCTAATATTTGGGTATTATGCATGGTAAAAAGATTTGGCACACTTAATATTTGGGTTAAATGGGCCGGGTCTTTATAGTTGGTATCAGAGCTTTAGTTTGTATGACTGCTTGTTTAAATGAGATTGTTAAATATGATTTGACTTTAAGTGTAGTGTAATTTACTTGGAATAAACTTAAATTGACTTGAGTGATATGATTGTTTCCATTATTACCTTGATTGTTTGCTTGAGTGTTAATTGAATGACATTTCATTAGGGTTGCATATTTAATAAAGGCCATGCATATATTGTATGTTGATCATAAATGGACAGAACTCGAAGACAGACTAGACAACAGTCTGAAAGGGAAGACATGCCACCTCCTCCATCATCATCAACTATTCAAGCTTCTATTTCATCATCTATTCCAGCTTCTACTACTACTCCATCTTCTGCTTCTACTTCTACAGCTCAAGCTCCACAGCCACCTCCGATGCCCCAAATGCCTTCATTTCCTCCTATGCCACCAATGCCAGAAATGACACAGATGCCAATGGGAGATCCGAATGCTATGTGTGTGATATTCAGAGATATGTTTGCTATGATGCAACAGTATCAACAAATGATGTACCAACACCAGCAACAGTTTGTACAACAACATACTCCTCAAGCGATGGGATATGGAGCAAATGTGCAAGGCAATGAGAGAAATGACCAAGTTAAGTTACATGATTTTTTCAAGATTATGCTAGAGTTTGATGAAACAGTTTCAGATCCTACTACTGCTGAGCATTGGGTTGAGGAACTAGAAAAAGCCTTTGCAGCTAGTGAAGTTCCAGAGAATAGAAAGATTGACTTGGCGATTTATATGCTCAAGAAGGATGAAAATAATTGGTGAAGATTGATAAGTCAAGACATGGGGTGAGACCAATTTCATGGTTTAGATTCAAGGAAGCTTTCTTTCTACAATATTTTCCCAACACGGTCCGAGAACGGATGATTTCAGATTGGCTGAGTCTCAGGCAAGGCAATAGAACAGTTGAAGAGTACTATGTAGAGTTTTGTAGATTGCTCAAATTTGCTGGAAGCATATACAATGATGAAAGGATGAAAGTTTAGAATTTTCATGATGGATTGAATATGGAAATCAAGGGAGAAGTTAAAATGTTTCAACTTCCGACCTTATCAGATGTTGTGAATAAGGCGAAGCTGGCAGAACAGATTCAGAATGAGAACAAGACCCAAAGTGATAGGTGAGTTACATTTCTAGGAAAAAGACCTGCACCTTTCACTCCTTACAAGAAGAATGATAACTATGGCAAAAGGAAGAAACCATTTCTGGGGAAGAAATTGAATTTGGGATCTTCTACTAAGACCTTTACTCCCTTCAACACATTTGAAAAGAGATGTCCTAGATGTTTTGGGCCTCATAATCAAACTCAATGTAAGTGAACTCCGGGAGCGTGTTTTGCTTGTGAGAAAGTAGGACATAAAGCTTCAGAGTGTAAGGATCCGGTACTACAACCTATTTTATGTGCCTATCGCAAACAAAGAGGGTATCATGTAGCTAATTGTACAACCAAACCGAAGAATGATGGTCCTAACCTCGGGAAAGGAATGACAGTAGCTAGGATCTTTGCTTTACAACAATGTGAGAAAGCTCCATCGGTAGATACTCTAGCAGGTACTATAATGATTGCAAATCATCAAGCATATGCATTAGTAGACACTGGTGCAACGCATGCATGTTTGGATGCAAAGTTTGTGAATGAGTGTGGTTTGAAATTTAAAGTGTTGACTGATAAAGCAATGAGTATTAATACTGCTTTGGGTGTGAAGTCTAGACGGCCTTGTATTTGTAGAGAAGTTAATGTAAGAATTGCTAATAGTGATATGCCAATTGATATGATCGTTTTACCTATGGTTGATTTTGATGAGATTTTGGGTATGAATTTGTTAAATATGTATAAAGTAATTATAGATTGTAATAAGGCGGAGATGAGTTTTGATCTGGAGAGCGGGAAGTTATTCATGTCTTGGAGAGAAAAAGACCTAAAAATATGTATACAATGGAGTTATGGGAGAAAACTTCAGAAACAGTTGTAAATGGTGAAGAGCTCGATATTGGTGTAGTACCCGTGGTAAGAGACTTTGTAGAAGTTTTCCCTGAAGAATTACCGAGTTACCACCAATAGGGAAATTGAATTTGGTATTGAAGTGATTCCGGGAACCACTTGTCATGCCCCAAAATAGGGCCTAGTAGTATCATCCTGTAGTCATCATACCACGTGTGCACCCGTAATATGAGAACCGTCTTGCAAGTCAGATATTACAAGACTCTATCTCATAATTGTTACATGTAATGTGGTCATACCAATATATTATATAAATACTAAGGATTCCGATTTTCCTTAGTTTGGCAGAACCGCAGAGAATCTGTATCCCCTACCAAATAATGAAATTGAGATCAAACCTATAAAATACAAGATCTTAATCAATTATACCATTTATTAATTTGTTCTTTGAGACCAATATAATCTATGAAACTATCTTCAGCAAGGTCTTTTGATGTAGCACTCGTCACTCATGCTTAACCCAATCCCAGCTAACGTTATACCTACACAAAGACTGTTGGGGGGTGAGCGAACCACGGCTCAGTGAGATAACCTGACCAAACCACACATCAAACAATAACAAACAAGTATAATTACCAATCATATGCAATGTAACAATCAATCATATGTACATTACAAGCTTGGATGATCTAGAATCCAAAGCAGGATGGAGATTTACGCCCTCTCATCGGGGTTGAAGGATCACAATGCTATGGCCCACCTACCCAGGAGAGACTAAGCATACAGGAATACATCAATACTCACTTTAATTATCTCTTTAAGTTAACCATATCTTAAATCTCTCATTTCCTGTTTTCTGCCTTAGAAACTCCACTAAGTGTTAGTCCTTTCAAAGCGATACTATAAGCGGCGTCCTTCGTTTACCATTTAGTTCCTATAGTACCGACAGCTCAAAGGTAACCTTGCGTTGATCTAATAGCCTTTAGCCTAGGTCAACCAAGCATTATCAAAGGGCCGAAATATTAACACGTAGTAAGCTGCCACTTGCTCAAATGCTATTTATGCAAATCGTGTAATGCATGATCTCTTTCTTTTATGGTGTCAAAAGCTTTTAGTCAGGTTTAAGGTGATCATACAATTACAGACAACATCAACATGCTCCATACAATTGTTATCATACAATGAAATTGTTAATTATAATAAAGTGTTTTGGCAATCCACATACACCAAGCAGCATGCAATTTACCCAGACCCACATGCAATTCAGTTTGATATGTTATTATCAATGCAACTAACTACAAGCACAAACAATATGATAAGGTCAAAGTCCCTCACCTGTGGTCCTCGCTATATCGCTGTAATAAGCTACTGGTAGTCGAGAACCGATTTATATTCCTATAGAATGAAATAACATATATTTATTTTATACGATTATTCCTGTAAGAGAAGTCTTCCTAAAATTAAGTGTGCTAACTTTAATCACATAATTTTAAATTAAACTTAATTATTACGGTATCTATTAATTTAATCGAATTCCTATGAATATCTAAATATTCTATATTTGATAAAGTTTCTATTATTTTTAAGGACTTTTTAAGGTTCTAACCTTTATAGTAAGAAATAATTATTTATTATTTATTTTCATTTGCAAAGGTACAGGGACGTTATGTACCAGTTATTTATTTATTTATTTATTTTTTGTTATTTTTTTATTATATTATATTATATAATATAATCCTCGCCGGACTTAATCCAGGAGACGTCATTTACGTCCCCCTACTTTTGGGTTATTCAATTTTTCCTTTTTTTTATAAAATTTAATTATTAACTTTATAATAAAAATTCATAATAAATAAAATATTAATTTTTAACACTTTTACATTACTAAAACATATATTTATAATATATATCTTACATAGCTCATACTAATAAAATTAATATTAAAAATTAATAAAAAATATAATATTTCAGAATTAATAAAATATTATTAATTATTTTATCTAACCAAAATTAATAAAATTATATTTTTATATTTCAATAATGCTAAAGTATCTACTTATACATATACTTAAATAACTATATATTACTAAAAATAATTCCAAAAATTATATAAAAAATTATTTTCACTTCAGAATAAAATAAATATATATTCTTAATAATTAACCAACCTATCAGAATTAATAAAACTAATTTAATTAATCTTCTTTTTTAAAAAAAAAATTCTGCACATATTGGTTACTATTCAAGTGAACAGTATCAGGGCACTATTCATCATCTTGAACATTGGTTTTGATCCGATTTTCCATTGTTTTACATGCCCAAATTCATTCTAATTTATTCCTAAACATTTATACATGATATTTCTATACATATAACAACTTAAATCATCAAAACTCCTCCTTAAATTACAATTTTCGGATTAAACAAATATAACTCAAGTTTAAGAGCTCTTACCTTCTTGGAGCTATTTGGACAAGATTTGAAGCTTGCTTTGGGTTGTTTTATGATCCTAAGATCATTAGGAGTTAGTTTAAACCAAAGTTTTTAACAAATAACAAATTAAAGTAACTTAACTTACCTTGAAGAATTTGAAACCGAGCTTATGAGTGTGCTTCAATAGTGGTAGGAGTTAGGTTCGGTTTTTAGGTTGATTCTACTCCTAATAAGGTGTGGTTTGATTCTGGAAAAATTGAGAGGGTTTGAAGTTCGTTTGCCTTTCCGTTTGCCTTTCCGTTTGAATTCGTTAGGGTGTATATATATATATAATATATAAACGAATGCAATTCTTCGGCAGTGTTTATTGCTTAGATTTGGAACGAATTGCTCCTGTTTGTGCTCATTCATTTCCTTGTTTGTTTATCATTAATATGGGGGTGATTTGGCTTATTTGTATTGGTTTAGGTTAGATTGGTATTGACTTTAGCATCGTATAATTGGAGGAATTTCGGCTCACAATTCTTAAGGAAATCACAGCCCTTGGAACAAAGTTAAATCGTCTCCTGCAAGTTGTATTGTATATATATATATATATATATATATAGTTATAATTATTTAGGTTTAGGATATATATAAATAAATAAATAAAGATAAGATATGAATTATAGCCGTATAAGGAGGGAGTAAAAATATAAATTTGTAAAAAAAATCAATTTTGCGGGTTTAAGCGATACGTATGTTAAATATTGATTTGGTAATATTTTTAGATGAGAAGTTCCATATTCGCGTTATTAAATATTCTAAACACTATGGTATACATAGAATTTTTATTAAAGATTTGTATATATGTGTTTGAATTTTCGCTTTTTCTTAGATCTTAACCACGTCGAGAGGAGTTGAATTCCAAAACAAACTCATACGTAATACAAAACAAAACTAAAACAAAGGAAAAAATGCAAGTGAGTTAGAATGTATGGAAATATAAAAATAAAAAGAAAGTGATATATTTATAACCAATAAATATGTAAGGAGTGAGAAAAATATAAATTATCAAAAAAAATTAATTTTATGGATCTAAATGACACATATGATAAATACTGATTTGATAATATTTTTGGATAAAACTGTACATATTAACGATATTAAATATTCTGAATATGATAGTATACATAGAATCTTTGGTTTAATACTTTTACTTTTCTGTTTTTATACCTGCTATCGTAAATTATATTTTATTTGTTTAAAAGTTTAGTTTCGTGGCATTTTGATAAATTAATAATTATATTGTCCTTAATTCGACTTTATTATAAATTTTTAAGATTTGAAATTACATATGAAATCATTTCTATTTATAAATTTATTCTAAACTTTTTATTAGATTAGAAATTTAATTTTAATTTTATATTTGTTACTTAGTTCTTTTTACTAATTATAAATTACTGGATTAGATCAGACTTTTAATTTTTATAGACTCAGAATTATTTAACTTAAATGTTTTAATATATATATATATATATATATTTTTTTTTTAACATTAAAACTTAGGTTCTTAAACATTCAATATTTTTCTTTATTCTTTATTATGAACTTTTAAGGTTTTAGTGATAAAGATTCTTTATTCTAATTTATTCATACTTAAAAATTTAAATCGCGAAAAATTTGGAGTGATTTATGATATTTTTATTATAGTTCATTTATGATTCTACGTTTTATTTATAATATTTATTATAACCGGGTTATGTAAAATCAAGGGGATTACACCACTCCTATATCAAAGGGTCCTTATAGAATGGCTCCCGCAGAATTGAAAAAATTGAAAGTTCAGTTGGAAGAATTACAAAAGATTGGTTTCATACAACCTAGTATTTCCCCATGGGGTGCTCCTGTTCTCTTTGTGAAGAAGAAAGATGGAAGTTTACGAATATGTATTGATTATAGAGAATTGAATCAAGTTACAATTAAGAACAAGTATCCTTTACCCCGTATTGATGACTTGTTTGATCAATTAAAAATCCGATCCATATCCCGTACTTGTATAGAATTCGTCATCCACACCTGAAAAGGATAAAATATGAGCTAAAGGCCTAGTACACAAGTAACAAAAACAAATGCGTAATGGCTCACATGATCTTAAACTATAATGCAATGTGACAATCATTCACTTATTAGATAATCTGTAATTACTCAAACATCACTAGAGTATTCAAACTCCGAACAATAAGGATTTCTGAGGGTCCTAAGTAACAATCACAACGCTCAGGAGGATGATATAAGTAGCTCGGATACTTATATCTCCTAGATGATATATCCATAAAAGAGAAAATAACTTCATCTAGAGTTAACAGCCGTGACACAACTTCACTTATCTTAGTCCATAACATCACTTAGTCCAACTGTTCCCATAAATATTTGAACTAAATCATATTATTTTATTCTAAGCTTAAGAAAACGTTACGTCGATACCGTTTTCCCATCAGTTACCCGCCGTACCACTTAGGAAAGTCTTATCAAAAGACAGAAGTAGTCTAAGCACCTAAACTACCATGCCCCCAATTTGAGCAAGGTGCTGCTCCCCGAACCGGATATCGATTTGTCATCTAGGCCAGATACGGATTTAAACAGCATAAGAGACATCCAATTCAAACGAAGGTTTAATTTTTTCTATATTAAAATTTATTAAAGATATGTCTATCCTAAGCAAAGAACAAATACGTTACTGCATACATGTACTAGCTCGGGAATTAATGGGGATAGCCGAGCGAGTATCAATAACTATTTAATCAAATTATCACAATTTCACACTTAGTTCAAGCTCAATATCAACTAATCTCATACATAACCATTCAAAGAAATTCAAATAAGCTATCACAAGATCTTAAAACAAGCAAGGAAATCATATATACAATATAACTAGTTTTAGCTTAAGACTCATAGAAAATCAATAATTTGTTAAATCTACAAATATACTTAAATCATGCTTAATTATATCACTCAACCATCATTACATATCAAATATCATTAATCTATCTTATTTTAGCTTAAAAAGATCCATTTCCTAAGCAAAAACACATTTATTAAACAAAAACAAGTTTCAAACTTTATTTATAAAAATGTAGCAGCTGAAAAGAAGTAAAATTTAAGCATTGATGCTTTTTTCATTTATAAAAACTCAAAACATAAAAATTGTAGATCTCTTTTTTACGCTTTCCAACGCAACTTAAATCACCTCAATTAGAGGTTGGATGAAAAAGTTATGAGCAAAATTCAAAACAATATTACAATAAGGAAAACCAAACATAAGTGTATGACAAGCTGTATGAACCATACACCTTCCTATACATGCCATATGAAGAGGTGTATGAACTCAGGGAAAAAACATATGAAAGGTCAGAAAATGAAACATGATGTCATACAAGGTGTATGGAATGCCGTTTCAACCCAGTGACATTGCACTTTTCCATCCGAGAGTGATACACCCTTGCACATAGGCCTGTTTCGTCCATACAACACCCCCTCCTTCCCCCCCCCCCCCCCCCCCCCCAAAAAAATATGGGCTGTTTGAACTTAGAGAAAGTGTATTTTCAAGGTCAGAGGGTGAAACACCCTTCCATATGGAGCTGTATGAAAGTTTTTCGCCTTCCCCTGTTTTGAACACAAAATTTTTACAACTTTAACACTTTTAACTTCAACTAAAACACTTTCTTACTCTCTATAACTTGATATATGAACTTCACAAATCTATTTCCAACTCATTAAACAACATCGTTTCACTTCAATCTCCACCCTCCAATCAATACAACTTTCAACAAGCTCAACTTCACTAACCCTTACTACACCACTCATACATCATTCCATTTTCATCCTCACACTTCAACTACTAAACATGTATATATTATACTTCATTGGTAGCCCAAACCTTCATCAACACATCACCAATACATGTATACATATCAAATTCACATTTAACAAACTCTATACCATGAAACTTGCATCAAATGTAACTCAAACTTACCTCAAATCTTTGGGCTTGGTTTGCAAGGCTTTAGAATGATCTTTTGGTAGCCAACTTGCAAGAATTTGGATGTGGATCTTGGTCTTGAAGTTGGGGTAGCTTTGGAAGATAAAATAATGGGTTTTGTGCTTGTTTGGGAGGTTGTTTTGAGGGTGGTCTGATTTTGGACGAAAATGGGGCATTTTTTTAGCTTAATGTTTATCCAAAATTGACTTTAAAACAACCCAGATAAAGTCATAAAGTAGCTTTTTAATTAGGCTTAATTACGGTTATTAATTTAAGTAAAACAAAGGCATTTAGTTAGCTTTTGGTTTCCAAAAAAAAAATCTGCTACACTATACTTGAAATATATATATATATCTAATATTACTCATTTCATATACAACATCAATATGTAAATCAATATTAAGTATTTATTATACTAATGCCAACATAATTATTCTACACTACTTAAACATATACATTAAATTACACTAGCTTAATCTATATGTAAAACATGTTATTTATTTATCTTAATAAGCAACTATAATCACTTATATATATTATGATATTGGGAATAAAAGCATGGCTATTATAGTACATAAATATATACATATATTACATCCAAAGGCTTCTTACAAGCCTTAACAAAATTACATATAAAATCCAACTAAATTTTTAAATACTATCACATGACTAATATAACTAGTCTATTACAAAATTTAGATTCCATCAAGTCTAAGGTCATCTCTAGTCCTTCAAATCATCAAGAAAATCCTTGAAATCAGTTCCATACCCCATACTCGTGTAAAACTCGTTGAATTCATCACCTGAAATGGTTAAAATATGAGCCAAAGGCCCAGTACGCAAGTAACGAATACAAATGCAAAGTGATTCACACATGCTTAAGCTGATGCAAAATGCAACAACCAATAATTTATTATTCAATCTTTAGTTAGACATATATCATGGAGTATTCAAACTCCGAACACTAAAGATTTAGTATCATGTTCGCCTCCCTGAGTGGTCTCTACTGTTCATACAAATTAGGCAGCCCCACCTTTTGGCGTAGCCCATAATACTAGGGGATCCTGAGTGATGCATCACAACGCTCAGGGGGTTGATATAAGTAGCTCGGATACTTATATCTCCTAGATAAATCTATCCAATAACGAAAAAGTACCATGCCCCCAATCTGAGTAAAGTGACACCCTCCAAACCAGATTCAACGGCGTAAAAGGACAATCAACACTCATCAATTATTAAATTTTTCTTAATTTAGAGTAACTTGATTTAATGCTTATCCTAGCAAAGAAACAAGTAAGTTACCGCGTACCTGATATGGCTTGGGAACTAATGGGGTTGGTCGAGAGAGAATCTAACACTGTTCAAGACAATATTGAATTTCCCACTTAGTTTAAGCACTAATTAACTAGTTCCAAATATAATTAATCAAAGAAATTCAAATAAATTATTACAAGGTCATAACAGAGCATTTAAACATCCTATTATATCATACAATACTTAACAATTATTCAATTGATCATATATCAAGCTTTGGGAAATTTTGAAGAAAGTTTTTTAAAATGAAAACTGCAAGGGACACGCCGACCTTCTACGCTGGCAGCGTTGAATCGTGCATAATGCATTAAAACTCAATATTTGCCAACACTGGCAGCGTCCAATGATACACCGACAACCTTCATTCTACATCGGTGGCCTTGAGCCGGTGTAGATTACAACTCTAATTTCCAAAAATTTTCCAAGAGTTCCACGTGGTTGGTCCACGCCCTGGATACCCCCAACACCAGTAGCATATCTATGTATGCCGACAGCTTTGGATCCTATGCCGGTGGCCTTAAGCCCGACGTTAAAAATTATGATTATGTTCTCATTCCACACCGCCCCTAAGCCAGCAGCGTGGAATCCTAATAGCCGGCGTACGTTTTGAAAAATAAACACCGACAAACTTTCCTTGCAAAAGTTGGCAGCGTTTCAAGCGGCTTTAAGAAAACAGGTTCTGATCACCTTCAACACCGCCTCTATGCCGGCGGCATTGAAGTACCAGATGTCGGCGTACGCTAAAAAATAAATCTATACGAAAATGTTTTGCTTCCCTTGTTTTCTTTACAAAACTAGTCATTTCAAAAATTCTCCAAACTTATTCTAAGCTTCCCCAAAACTTGTTATATATTCTAAACACCATCCAAACAACACAAACCCTACTTCTAATCATCAAACACCCAACTACAACATTCAAACACCAATTACACTTCAATTTCACACTTTAACTACTCAACCCTTAAACCATCTCACACATTCATCCTCACATGTCAACATTCATATAGAACATATACTACAACTCCTCTAGCAATATAATTCTATTTAAACTACCATCAATGCACAAAATCATTCTAACACCAATTAGCACATAAACTCTATTCTAACATCAGCTCAACTTAAATACAAACAAGGCAAGAAAAATACACTTACCATATGGACTTGGAGCCTTGGTTTAATGATCTTGTTGCAAGTCTTTGTGGGTTTAATTTGTAGAAAATGAAGGGTTTATTTACACATGAACATGGAAGAGCTTTTGAGGGAGTAGAAATGAGGTTTTGACACTTTTTGGCATGTGTAATGGTGGTCTGAAATTTTTGAATGAATTTTGCACTTCAAATGTTGATATTTATCCCTTCGGTTGACTTTAGTGGCTGCCTAATTAAGTCTTTTAATTGGCTTGGATTTGGCTAATTAATGAAGCTTACTTTTTGGACTAATTAAATGTAGTCTTTGGCTTAATTGTGACAAAATTTTCTGCTATACATTGGTCTAATTACATGCATAATCTAATTTATTCTAATCATATTTCATACATTCTAATACACTAAAAAAAATCATGAACTCAATATTTGATCATTCTAAAATATTTAATTATTTTAAAACAACAACTCAACTCATTATTCATTAATCAACATAATTCACATATATTAAATTTCAAAATCATATGTAATTTCAATAACACATTTATAAAATGTAAATTAGGAAATTCATGGCTATTTCGTGAGCCCTGGATGAAGCTATTTTCTTGTAATGTTATCGAAGATATAAGTTATCAGGGTGCTTATATCAACTCCCTAAGTAGCTGTAGTTACTCAGGATCCCTAGATTCCTGCCCTAAGACAGTCACCTACGGGGCTATCGACGTGCTCCTCCATTGCTGTGGTGTTGGGCCAAGGATGAAAATCATTTCCTGGATTGTGTCGGAGTGTGAGTGCTCCAGTGTTGATTTGTTTACTTCAAATTAAAGATAATAATTTATTGTTTGTTGCATTGCATTTAGTTAAGCTCGTGTGACATTCTATGTATGCTTGTGTTACTATGTACTGAGTTTCGGCTCATTATTGTTATTGTTATTCTTTTTCCAGTATCTTAAAGATTATGAGAATTGATGATTGATGATTGGATGATGATGAATGTGATGATCTTGATGTTGTTGCTGATGTTGATAATGATAATGTTGGTGATGATGATGTTAATTGACTCGAGTTATGGGCCTTTTTTGTTTTTTTTTTTTTTTTTTGAAGATCTGTAAGATTTGAGAAGGAGAGTAATGTGAGATTTGAGAAGGAAAGTAAAGAGAGTAATGAAAAATCATACCTTTTGAAGGCAGAGGATCTTAGACTTTGGAGGATTTCCGGATTCATATTGATAATTATAATGTCATGATGAAATACTTTGAGGATTGGGAGCTTGACAAATGCATCATAATTTGGCACCTCGGGACTGATATTTTACTAATCTTTTTCAATGACTCCTCGATTTCACGCTCAAAGATTAGTTGTTGTGGTTCTACTCCTAGTCTTACTCCTAACTTTAGTCCCAGTCCTTGTTCTCTAACTACATGATGTATCTTCTCATGGATCGTCCATATATGTTGTTTTTGCCACTAGTGACATAACATCAGGATATGCTTCCCCTATACTCAAGGCCTTAGCAAATAATACAAATATACCTAAATGGTAAGGGAAACTCTAGCTTTGTACAATCACATACAAGACTATAGCACCTTCATTACCGAAGGTTAGAATGTGTTACAAGATGTGGAACAAGTAGTAACTCGATTGGATAAATGGGATAATCGTGTTAAGTGGAAGCTCATAAGTGGCGTCTGGATCAAGATGCTTTGCTATGCTGCATCTAAATCTCAAGTTAATCAAAACATGGCAATGATTAGAAATGGAGGAGAACTCATCAATCATGTTTGGCTACTCCTTATTCATAAGACTAATAAATTTCTTTACCTACCTAAATTTTCCACGACTGTTTAATTACATAAAAGAAAGTTTGCATAAATCTTTTCCTTTTTTAATTTTCTTTCTTTATATTCATATTGCGATAGTTTATCACTCATAAGTGTGTAAATTCTTATTTATTTTAATGAAACAATGTCTTGAATTTTGTGTCATCTATCCCAAATTTAAGCTTTTTGTATTTTCCCCTTCTACACAATGTCAAGCCACGTAAAGAATTAGCATTTCTTATTATGGTGTCAAGAACCACATTTAAGAATGAATGCAATGGATCACATAAATTTAGTATTACTTGTCTATTAGAGAGAGGGAGGGAGAGATTTAAAATAGAGGGTAAAAGATAGAGACCGTTGACTACTAAAAAAGGCACAACGATTCACTAAAAAGGGAAAAAAAAACTACATATGTATAAATTAAGATTACTATAGAAGAAACACACATTCATAATACTTATTTAAGGACTTGTTTATACGAAAGAGAATACAAAATGGTAAATAAAAAAGAAAAAAGAAGACATTTTCAACATTAAAATAATTAATAAAAAATTCAACTTAAACTCTTAATTAAATAAAGAAGCCTATAAAGCACTCTATATATAAATATATATGAGCTACATCAATGCAACTTAGAGTTTACAATGAATATAGAATGTTGGATTCTTCCTCTTCTTTCTTTCTTTTTCCTTTTTTTTTTTTTTAACAATTCAAGGACAACAATTGTATATCCTTCATACATACATACATACATACACCTATAAATATATATCACTACTACGAAATATGTTATGATATAGCACACACGTGCGTGCGTGTGTATTTTCATTACCCAGGTTTCTAGTGTCGTAATTCATTAAGGATTTATGGGGTCAACATTACAATGAAGATCCTTTTCTTTTTTATATGTGTTATTGTTGTGCTGAATTTAAATGCACATATTCCACTTTTTTTTTTTTTTTTTTGCCAATACATATTCCATATGTTTAAAAAGGGAAGTGAGCACTTTCATTGCTTCAATTCTGACTTAAAAAATAAATTAATATGTGAAACTTCCTACTTAATTAGTCAAAAGAGTACCAAACTCAGGTTTGTTCATTTGGTATTTATCTACGTATTTATAATGTTAGTAAATCCAAACATTAAAAAATAACGAAATGATCATAAAAGAATTGCCATGCGTCTGTTGGGTATTTCTTTCACAGCTTAAGGTTTTTGGCATGAGACGTATGGCTCTTTTCTTGTGGCCCCAATAGGACTCTCACAATCACTTTTTCTGAATCAAATTCTTGAGTTTGAAGCATACGAAAAATAGACTCAGATATCCTCACGAACAACTCCATTTAATGACGAAACAACACCTTTTTTTTTCCAAATATGGCAACTTTTCGGAACTTTCGATGTCTTGCGTAACAAAGTAATGTGTGCACGTACGGGTACAAATGTGAAGTCGTGAATTGGATATTGGTTAAATGTTTAAAATGGTGTCTGAATTTTAATAATATATATAATTAATATTTATATTTTAAAATTAATTAATTTAGTATATAAATTTTAAAATTAATCAATTTAATACTTAAAAATATTTTTATATATGTTAATAATACCTTCATATATTGGCTAATAACACCTATTGGATGATGGTATTAACTAATTTGACATGTATACTGTTTACATATATAAAAGGCTAATTTAACTATTAAATTGATCAATTTTAAAATTCATATATTAATTACGTATTTTGTTAAAGGTCACGTATCATTTACAACATTAACCCTTTCATATTTACCAACGTCTTATATTAAAATTAAAGTTGGAAGCAGCTTTACTAAAGGAGAGAGTGCTTCAATTTTCACCGTATCGGCGTGTCCCATTATGATGGTAACCTTAGAGATTTTCGAGCTTTATTTCTTCATATCAATATTCAATGCACCAGTAGAAACCAATCTTATATTTCCAGGAAATGCTGTTTTTATATTGTTTCAGTTAATAGACACTCGACATGTATTAAATAAATTTAAAAAATAAAAATCTTTTTAAAATAAAGCAAATAATTATTATCATTTCATATATCCGTATCGTATTATTATTGCTTGGGACAGAATTAGGATATAACCGGTAGAACAGAAAAACTTTTTCATGGGAAAGGGCTTGGTTAGGTGGTGCGTCATATGGTGAGGTTTTAATAATAATATTCACGTGCATCATGTTATCTTGTAATCTAGTATGGCATGGGACTTGTTCTCTTATGGAGAGACTTGGATAGTTAAGAGTTTACTAAAGGTAAAAAAATAAATAGTATTTCCACATGAGTTTCTTAACAAATTTGAAAGAAAGCTGGTATGATATGTTCTATGTATGCAGATGGTTAAGTTTAATTTTGATTTTTGAGCACGCTACTCTTTTTTGTTAAAAGTAATAGGATAAGGTCAAATTAGCATGTTACATCAGGTAATAAAGAAGAATTGATATGGTGAGCCTAAAATAAAGTATAATTAATCTTTTCTCAATAAGGTTCATTTTTTAAAATGAATTTTAGTGAGAAAGGAGCCCATCATGCAATCCATTAGTAAAAAATGATTGATCTTGGCAGTGGATTCGCCATATGATTTCAATGGTTAAAATTTGTAAATACCTCAATTTCTCTTCATTTGGATTATCTTAAAGATGTGGCAATAATATTGTTGCATTAATCTTTATCTCAAAAGATCAAATACTTATTTATAGCCAAGAATATATTTCACTCATGGATATTAGTAGAGTTTGATGCACCATTGGTACATCTAAGTCAATTGAAACCTACCTATTCCTTCTCTCTATTCTTTTCTTTTATAATTATCTTTTACATGCCATTCCAGATCACTGTTCGGAGACCAACATATAGCACAATATGCACGTAACAAGCACATAATCACGTCATTCAAATCCATAATCTTATAATACATGTGCTAGAAAATAAAAATAGCAACGCAGCAAGAAAATGAAGTTAACTAGTAAAAAAGTGACAAAAAATTTACATGTCGCAGAACTATCGTATAGAGCATTTCGAGTATTACAAAAATTTGAAAATATTCATTCACATTAAGTGTACAAGTCTTCTGATACAGATGGTATGCATAGTGTAAATATATATATAAGAAGAGAGAGAGAGTGAGAAAGAGATGTGCAAGTAAGTTAAATGGGTCGGTCTAGTATGGTTAGACCCATTTTGGCCCATAGGTAAATGGGTCAGCCCACTTATCTAATTCATTTTACTCACTTGTATATCTTTGTAGGTTAAACGAGCCAAATTAACCAATTTAACCCTTTTATGCTTTTCGGTAAAAAAAAATATAAATATTTTTGCTAATTGAACAAGATACATATAAAATAAAAAATTAAGTTTTTTAGAATTATATATATATGTATTAACGATTAAATCATTACTAGTTTAATTACAAAAATAATTTTTTAATTAACTTATTGGATATAATGTTTCATTTAAAATAATAAATATATACTTAAAAATGTTATAATGCATTTGCATTAATTCTTCATTCTCTATTACCAATAGTTCATAAATTTAAGTGTAAGCATAAAAATTCTAGGAATAATATTACATTAATAGTCATTTTTCCAACAATTTTTATTTTATTTCATACAAGTGGGCAACAGGCCGACCTACTTTAACCCATGAGTTAAACGAGCTAGGTAAAATTTACCTACTTTTAATCAACCTAAGAAAAAGTTTACCTTAACCCCTTTTTAAAACGGGATAAATGGTTGGTCATGGACTAAAACTCATTTGCACATGTCTCTACATATATGTGTGTATATATATTGTAATGGGACTTTAAAATATATTTATTTATTTATTTTGGCTTAACTCGTGAGTTAGGTGACAGGACCCAACAAGTCCAACTCAATTATTGGGATGGCTTGGGGAGATTTAGCTTGGTAGGCTTGGAACAATGATCATTGGACCGATCCGCCGCATTTAACCTTTCGTAAGCAGGCTTATGCATACAGGAGATGACTATTGGCCTTAGCCCATGAGAAACTCATTTGGGAAAATTATGAGTTGAGCTTTCTCCATCTCATTCGTCAATCACTGAGATAATCTGATGATTATTATCCATACCAAGTGCCTATAAATACTTAGTCACTCCTCCTCATTTTAAACTTTTAGAGAGAAAAGACAAATAACATTATATAAAGGAAGCTCTATTCAAAAAGATCAAATAAGGCAACTCAAGCGAATTCTATCCAACTGCTCAAGAACTGTAAGGTTGACGCGCAATGTGTAAGGACCCGTTATCATCCCTATATTCGAAATAGGCGATAACAGTTCCCCAACCACATATAACCTATAAGATTATATGTAAGGTTACCTGAAGGAATTGTTTAAGAAATTGTTTATTTAATTCCATAAAGATAATATAAAATAGGAAGCATAGATTTTTATTTAAAACCTTAAACAAAACTATACCACTACACTACCAACATATTCTACAAAGGAAGCAACTTAACTCCTACATAGCTAAGTACATATATATATATATATATTACATCCAAAGGCTTCTTACAAGCCTTAACCAAAATCTTCAAAACACAACTCAACTAACACTATAATTATATTATCAATCAAAAGGAATCACATCTAATCTATTACATTCATAGGGTTCCATTGAGTCCATGGTTATCTCTAATCCTCCAACCCATCAAGAAAATCTTCAAAGTCGGTTCCATACCCCATACTCGTATAGAACTCATCAGAGTCATCACCTGAAATGGATAAAATATGAGCCAAAGGCCCAGTACACAAGTAACGAATATAAATGCGAAATGGATCACACATTCTTAGACTAATGCATTATGCAACAATCAATGGCTTATTGTTAAGTCTTTAGTTAGTAAAACAACACGGGACTATTCAAACTCCGAGCAACAAGGATTTAGTATTACGTCCGCCTCCCTGAGTAGTCCCTACTGTTCATACAGACTAGGCAGCCCCACCTTCCGGCGTGGCCCATAATACTAGGGGATCCTGAGTAACGTATCACGACGCTCAGGGGGTTGATATGAGCGGCTCGGATACTCATATCTTCTAAATGATTCTATCCATTAACGAGAAAATACACTGCCCCCAATCTGAGTAGGGTGCCACTCTCCAAACTAGATTCAATGGCAAACAAAGACAATCAACACTCATATATCAATAGGATTTTCTTAATTTAAAGTAGTTCGATTTTGATGCCTATCCTAGCAAAGAGACAAGCAAGTTACTGCGTACCTGAGATAGCTCGGGAATTAACGGGATTGACTGGGCGAGGATCTATCACTGTTTAAATCAATATTGAATTTCACACTTAGCTTAAACACTAATTAACTAGTTGAAAATATAAATAAATCAAATAAATCCAAATAAATTAATACAAAGTCATAATAAAGCATTTAAACATCCTATTATATCATAGATCGCTTAACAAATACTTAATTGATCATATATCAAACTTCGAAAAATTTTAAAGAAAGTTTTTAAAATTTAAAAGCGCAGGGGATACGCCGACACTCAAAACCGGCGGCTTTAAACCATTGTTAGATACTCTGAAAATCAACACTGCCAACGCTGGCAGAGTTCAAGGGTACGCCGGCTGCTTTCATTCTACGTCGGCGGGTTTGAGCCGGTGTAGAATGCAAATCCAAATTTCCAAAAATTTGCCGAGAGGTACATACCGGCAGCGTATCCATGTACGCGGGCAGCTTCTTACTCTACGCCGGCAGCTTCTCACTCTACGCCAGCGGCTTTGGAATCCCAGTAGCCAACGTACAATGTGAAAAAAATGAACGTTGGCTGACTTTTCCAGTGAAAACCGGTGGTGTTCGAACGGCTTTAATAAATTTAATTCTGTTCACTTCCAACACCGCCTATAAGCCGGCGGCGTAGAAGCCCCAGATGTCGGTGTACGTTCCAATTTTAGCCTATACGAAAATGTTTTTCATTTCCCCTGTTTTATTACAACTTTGTTCACTTTCAAATATTCCCCAAACTTAATCCAAACTTTCCAAAGCTTATTATATGATCCAAATACTATCCTAGCAACATGAATTCTACTTCTAATCATCAAAACACTAATCACACTTCAAATTCACATCTCAACTACTCAATTCTTCATATCACTTCCACAACACTCCTCCCCACACATCAACACTCATATAAGATATAAACTACCACTCCATTAGCCACAAAATCTTGTTTAAACCACCATCAAAGCACCAAATCAATCCCACATCAATTAGGACATAAAATTCATTTCTATCTAACATTTACAAACAACACAATATAGAACATAAGGTAAAAAGATAAAGTTTGCATTTAACTTACATGACTAAATCTTGGCTTGGAATGTGGTTTGAATCCAAAAGCTTGTATTTGGTCTTGGCTTAGGGTTTAAGATTTTGGGATGAGAAAGGAAGAAAGAAAAAAGGAAAGAAATGAAATGAAAATTCGTATGGGGAAATAGAGCTGCCAAAAAGAGGTCTTAACTTGTCCAATTAAAGTCAATTGTCATCCAAAGTTGGCCATTAGGGTTACATTTGTCCTAGGATTAATTTGGGCAAATTTCAAATGCATTTGAGTTGTATTTAGGCTTAAAAAGTAGGTTTAAAGTTTGCCAAATTTCTGTCATAAATCCTAAGCTATTCAAAAGTAATTTGATTAAATTCTAAACATAACACATGCATATTAATTTGAAAAAGACACACCTATTCATTACACTATACACACATTTATACATACCAAACAATAATATTAATTGCATAATACTATACACATACAAAATAACACATGTCTAACACATTCACTAATTATATTAACCAAACACACACATATATATATATATTTCATTTCAATAACACATTAATATGTAATTTAAGGAATTCATGGCTATTTCACAATGTCTATTCAAGCTCCCTTACCTGTCACTTGTGCAGTTAAGACACTGAGACTATCTGTTCCTCCTCCCATGTCGTTCTCTCTAAGCCATCCCATCAGCACCTGTCATCTCCTCAGTAGTATTTCAAAGTTACGTGATAGGCATAAGATCCATGTGACGTGCTCATGACCAATATCAACAAGAATCCTGCATCTACATTTTGGCAACTCCACTGGGTTTTGAGGATTTTGACACAGTCGTGATGGCACCCCCAAGAAGAAAGCAAACTAATACCGATAACAATGTGAATCAAGATGTTGGCAATCCTAACCCTAACATGATTGAACCAGACATGCCAATGTTGGAAGACGCCAACCCTAATGTCAACACCAATCATGCTACCAACATGCAAGGCATCATCGTTGACAATGCACAGATCATACGTGCTATACAAGCAAGCAATGTAGAGACAACACGAACCATACAAGAAAAACACTTAGGCTTTGAACTAGTTCTTGGCTGCACTTACTCGTCTCATACTAGGGATAGCCACTAATGCTGATGCACTCCAAGGTAAAGCCTTTCTAGGCCTCACTCTAGCTGCACAGCAAAGCGTCCCCTCTTTATCTCAGCACACCACTGCTTCTGCCATTCAAGCAAATACACCTCAAGAGGTAAATGTGCAAACCCATCACCATAGGTTGCAATTGAGCAATACCTAGCACCCAAAGCAGATAACGCAAGATCCCAGCTTGGCGAGTCATCATCCTCATAGTGTGCTCTCATACCAACCTAAGTGAGACCGCTTCCTTGCCAATTGCACTGATTGCATTAGTTACACCGGCTGCATCGACTCTACCTGTTGCAACTGCTACACTAATTGCCCCAGCTATACCATCAGTGTCTATGCCAAGGGAATCTTTTGTAACAAAGGAAGACTTGGACATTTACTTTAAGGAGATTCAGACTAAGTCCTCTGTGGGAGTATTGGCCTTGAAGCTTCCATACCACCACTGAATTGCCACAAAGCCTTACCCAAAGGACTATGTTAGTCCTAAATTCATGTTGTTCGATGGTAAGAAAGATAGTGTTAAGGAACACCTACTAAAATTCATTGAAACGTTGGAAATTTATGGGTTTGATGATGACTTGAAGTTGAAAGAATTATCTAAGTCTTTAACTAAGAAAGCATGCACCTGGTATGTCAATCCCCCCTAGATTCAGTTGACTCATGGGGAACCATGTGCAAGCTGTTCTAAAAAATTTCTTTTCTACTTAAGAGCGAGTCACCATAACCAACATGGGAAGAACAAGGCAAAAGCTAAAGGAATAACTTATGGATTACATAGAGCGCTTTAGAGAGTAATCTTGGACATCTAAGATGTGTGTGACGAGAAAGAGTTAGTGAAGATCTGCATTCAAGGAATATTTACTAAGTATGCTATCTATCTAGAGAACTTGGACTGCTATTCCTTTACTACTCTCATTGAGAATGCACGAAGGACCAATAATTCCGTAGCAAAGCAACAAAGAAAAGGTGGCAAATTTACAAGCGATCCTCATTCGTTAGTACAACTCATGGAGAGAGCTTTTCAAGTAGCAAGAAGCATAAAAGTGAACAGATGAAGATCTCTATAAGGATGCCACGTTTCCCATGCCCAATAAGTAAGGTACATGCTATCCTTGATCATTGGCTCCAAGATGAAAACGTCAAACTACTAAGAGTTGAACACCAACCTACAGCAGGCGAAAGAAGAGATCCTAACTATTATCAGTATCATAGAATGGTGGACCACCCCATTAAAGATTGTGGAAGCTTAAGAAAGGTATTCAAAACGAGGGTTCAAAGCGGAGAGCATATCATCAAAGACAATGATGTTTGAAGCAACACACCCCTAACTCATAACATTTGAGTATTAGCATAAGGATCTTTTGATAGAGATTAATGATCCATTAGATATTGAAAAGAATAACTTTATCTATCTTTTCTCAAATATAAGTGAAAATTTTCATTTGGTGATATAATTCTTTTTTTATATATAGTGTTTATTTATTGTAAGCCCAGGCAATGCCCTAGCATCATGGGTTCCATGCCTTCAAGCTCGGGTAACTCCCTGGCATCACGACTTTCATGCGCTTAAGCCTAGGCAACGGCTTCGCATCATGGCTTCCACGCCTTCAAGCCCAGGCAATGCCCTAATACCATGGCTTCCATGCCTTCAAGCCTAGGTAACTCCCTGGTATCACAACTTCCATGAGCTTAAGCCTAAGCAATACCCTGGCATCACGACTTTCACGTCTTCAAGCCCAAGCAATGCCCTGGCATCACAGCTTCTATGCCTTCAAGCCTAGGTAACTTCCTGGCATCATGACTTCCATGTGCTTAAGCTCAAGCAACGCCTTAGTATCACGGCTTTCATGCCTTCAAGCCTAGGTAACTCCCTGGCATCACGACTTCCATGCGCTTAAGCTCAGGCAACGCCTTGGCATTACAGCTTCCATGCCTTCATGCTCAGGCAACTCCCTAGCATCATGGTTTCCATGCCATCAAGCTTAAGTAATGCCCCAGCATCACTTCCATGCCCTTAAAGCCTAGGCAACGTACTAGCATCATGACTTCTATACCTTCAAGCCTAGGCAACGCCCGGGCATCACCTTTAAGCCCGGGCAATGCCCTGCCATCACGTCTTCCATGCCTTTAAACTCGAGCAACGCTTTGGCATCATGGCTTTCACGCCTTTAAGCTCGAGCAATGCCCTAGCATCACAGTATCGATGCTTTAAGCACAAGTAATGCCTTAGCACCGTGGCTTCTACGCCTTAAGCTAAACTTACACCACGCCTATTACATTTTTATAGCATGGTCATTGATTCACAAGGTGTTTCTACCTGTAGTACATCCAATATCAAGAGATCATTAAAACGATGTAATAAAGTCTAAAAAAAAAAAAATCAAAGTCTCATCATCTACTAGAGTTGCTATCTTGCCTTCATAAGGCATGTAGCAACTGAGGGAGGAAGGTCAATAACAAATGCAACATAAAGCTCTCTACGTTAGTCATCTAAGCAAAATAGTATCTCAACATGGGCATTTTCAGAAAAGGCTAAAGATTATTGGTAAACCACCAAGTCTAGATGGAAGCAAGAAGCATCTCGCCTATGTACGGGCAAGACATGAATTTGTTTCAACATTAATAAATTGCAAAAATGACTGCTCCAACCTTACATTGAATCCCCCTAATGGTGTCTCCGGAATCGGTGCAACTTGGGCTCGATTATTGGAGCTCACCATCAACGAGGGTTGTTGTACATGATGGGGGCAAGAGGATTTATCCTTGAATATATCTTCAGAAGTAATATCATCTAGGCAAAGAAGCATGGTTTCTTCTTATCATCACAGGTGAGATTTAGGATAGCTAATAAAGATGCTTCGAAATTGCGCTCTTCATGTAAAGTCACAACTACAGTAACATTAGTCATCCCAGAACAGTGTAGGCTATCAAGCATGACAACATTTTCAAGAGTTGGTGATATCTCCCCCCATGCGGTGATGAATGGATGAGTCTAGGTACTCCAGTGAGAGATTATGGCACACCACACTTTCATCGTACTCGTACTGATAAACCACAAGCAAGCAGAGGTGATGATGGTGCTATAAACATTAGCATGTTTCATAAGGCTTACATACTTTGGCTGGTTAGTGACGTGGTTTACCCAATCGCTCCATCCAAGTGATGGCTCCTTAAAAAATGCAAAGTGTGTGCTAGAAAAAGGTAGCTTCTTTTGCTCGTTCCTGAAATGTAGCATGAGTCTACCCTAATGGTGATCTTGGAATCAGCGCGCGGCCCGAGCTCAATTAATCGGAAGTCACCATCAATAGGGGGAGTTACACATAACTTAAGACGAGAGGCTTTGTCCTAGAATACATCTTCTAAGATGGTATCGTCCATCTCTTGATATCATAGGAGTTGGATATATGGTAAATTGTCGTCTTGGTGCACTAGCAAGTCTCTTTGCTTGATGACTTCAACACATGGTGCTTACCTACCTTTGTTCTCCTTCTACTTGAAAGCTTCATCCTTTTAAGCTTGATCATGCTTCATCTCCTTTTGCCTGATGGTTTTTGTACCTTAGGATCGATTGCCATGTGCACTTCTTTATGCAACAACTTGGATGTTGGAGGCCCAACCATTCTTGGCTTCCTTTTGTTTCACAACCGCCATACGAGAACCTAGCTATTTTTCATCTCCTTCACCATTTGTATGTGATGTTGAATCTCCTAGATTTTATGATACGATTTATGCTTAAACCTAAACCGGAAGTCAACCGGAAACTCTATAGTCAACAAATCTATATCAAACTCTAGTAGATTTAGACCCTGCAATCTCGCGCTCTTAACTCCGAAACAACGAAATTGAAATAATTATGGAAAATAATTTGTAATACTATAAGAAGCTTAAAAATGTCAGATTCGATAATTTTTAGTATCTTTCGGATCCGAACGGGATTAGTTTTCAAAAACTGTGCTCCGGTGCACTTAATGGTAAAAATATTCCGATAATACCAATAAAATCGTAAAAATAAAAGGATTTCAAAAATAACATTTTTATAATTTTTTGGCGTCTAAAATATCATATATAACTTAATTACGCGTATTTTTTTTACTACTGGTATTAATTTGTTTTATCTAATATTTTTAGTACTATTCTTACTATTCATCTATTTCTATTTTTTCGACACCTATTCTTACACTCTACATACCTATTCTCTACTTTTTACATTTCTCATATATCTTCATTCACATCAAACCTTACAACTTATTACTTTTAGTTAACAAAAATACAAAACAAATCAAAACACACACACACACACTCTCTTCCCTCTTATTCACACCAGCTACACACACACACACACACACATTTTTCTTCTTTTTCAAATTATTTAATTCACACCAAATTTCCCTTCGCAAAACTTTATAAATACATCATCTCCCTCCATTTCTTTCACACATTTATTTACCTTATCAAAACTCTCTCAAATTCACTCCACAAATCCTCTCTCCTAAAATTCTCTTTTCAATTTTCTTTACTGCCCATTTTTTACATACTTTCTACATACACAAACTATTCAAAACATTTCTTACACTACCACTCTAATATTCCCACTTTAGGTAAATATTCTTACCTATATCTTTCTACCATTTAGTTTTTATGCCATGTAACTTAGCATGACTATGGTTTTATTTCTCAAAAACTCATATGAGTTGTAGATGCAACAATATGTTCATGTTTTATTCTTACATAAGCCAAGAATTCTGATTTCTATTATCTTGTTATTATTATGATATTATGTTGTTATTATTGTTATTATGCATCTAACTTAACATTGTATATATATTTTTATCTACATGTATATATATATATATATATATATTAGAGCCTAAATGCTCACTAACTCACTAACAAGCTTATTATTATTATTGCTTGTCTTTTTCTTTCTCTTTCTTTTTTTTTTTAGGTCTATTCTTAGTCCCGGGATGCCTTGATAAAGTTGAGGCTCCCAATACTTGACCGAGATATCTTGATGAAACTAAGGTTTTCAACACTTGACCTTATTATCTTGCTTATTGTTTTGCTTCTTATATCTTTCATATATTTTCATCATTTTCACACTACATACTCATGTACATACATCATTATAATGTTATTGTCTCAACAAAAATAAAAAGAAATTTTTCTTAATAAAGGAAAAATGAAACTAAACTCTTTTAATATATAACTTCTCTCTAAATCAAAATTTTGTTATCCAACATATAGGAAAATTACAACTTCTTTCCGAACCAATCAAGATTTTTCTTAAATGACAAATAAAAGATGAAGTTATCAAGGAATTAACTAACAAAGCTAAACTTTTCTTTTTGTAAAAGGTCACATGAAGTTTATTAAAACTAGTGATAATAGTTCTTTGATAAGCAAATGTTTCTTAAAAAGCTTACTTCTAGTATTTTTACCAACTCCATAATAAAAGCCAAAAAAACTAGACTAGTTTCCAAGGTTAAGATAAAATCAACTCATTAATTTGTAAACTCACTTAGAAAAATAATGGTTGCTAAGTTTCTAAATGATAAACCCATTTTCAAAAAAATAAAAAAGAATTTAAACATAATAAACTCAAAAACAATGGAAATTATCGACAACTTAAAATGATGATTTCTTTCCAAGTAAAAATCGATAAAGAGATTAAAAAACCAAGTTTTAGAAATAAAATTATTTTTAAAGAAGTTAGGAAATAAAGTATAAGAGGAAAAAGAATTATTTATCAAAACCATTTATAACTCAAAATCATTATAGGTTATCAACAATTTAATAAAAATTTTGAAAACTTCATTTTTGCCACTAGAAGCAAAATTTATAGAAGATTAAAGTTAAGGAAAAATTTATTTATTTTGGAAAATAAATTGGAAAAACCAAATAAGAATATACTTATTTACAATAACCGAAGAAATTATAAAGTTCCTCCAAAACACTTAGAAAAGAAATTGCTAAGATTCAAGTTTAACATCTTAAGATAAATTATTTTACGAAAAAATCATCGTTCAAATAACACCATTAGAATTTTTGCATACAATATGAGTCTATATATATATATATATATATATACTCAAAGAATTTTTCAATTATATACATATCTATATTTTTGCTAAAGGATTTTTGAATAAATGTGAGTTTGGAAAATTGTTTTTCAAAGGCTGAGATTTTCGTGGTAATTTTGTACCTATCTTTTAGAGACTCAAATGACCTTTTATGAAGAAAATAACTTTAGAAATGGATAGATCTTTTCGAGTAGGTAAAAAAAGGTATATAATATGCGAAGTTCTGAGTTAAAATGTGCAAGTTATATTCATTTTAAGTTGGAATTTTCCTCTATATGAATTTTGATGAACATAATGAAATAAAGTTGCAAGTTTAAGTAGAAATTCCAAGAAATACTCATTTCAGGTATTCTTTTTGTATAGGTGATGCGAAATCCGAGCTACTTTACCTAGAGGATTACTTTGACTAAGAAACTTCTACTATTATAGCCGAGTGAGTTTAAATTCTCGCATTTTTGTACTTATGTTTTTTCTTGTAGTTTAGTGGCAGTAAAGTTTAGGCAAAGATAAAAATATGATGGTGCATGTGCTTTACTTATATGATTGAAATTATGATAAGTATATCGAGACGAAAATTGTTAACTAATCATTATATGAGTTAGTATAGGAATGAGTTGTCTACAAATTCTATGATCACCTATAAAATGTCTAACATTATGCAATGATTACTTAAATAAACTGATTCATGCATAACACGTAGTGAGTCACATTGCATTCATTATTATACCTTTGGTGGGACAAGGGCATAGTAAAGAGGTCGAGGAACCCGAAAATATACTCTATGGCTTTGATTGCCCGTAATTAAATGGTGAGTGGGCACTCGAATTAACTACAATTTAGCGGTTAGTAGGAATCTGTATAAAAACTATAAAAACATCATTTGCGAACTATAGCCTTATTGCCCGGAACACTTAACCACCGAATGGAGGAGTAAATCCATTCAAACATATGATTCTCAGAAAATCGTATGTATTATTTGCTCACGTGATTGATCGCATCTCATATGCTTGTTAAATAACTTAACTGAATATTGATTGTTGAGTACTTTACTTGTAGAATTAATTCTCACTAAGCAAGAAACTTACCCCTTTATAGATACCTTTTGCAGCACCCTTATCTATGGTTGAAGCCCCGAGAGTTATTTATCTTAGGTACTACCTTCTTGGCCTAAGGAGGTCTTGGAAAAAGTCAAAGACTAGATGTAGACTTAAACTTCTAAGTAAATCTCTATGTATTTATTTCGAATAAATTTTGATAGACTATATCTTTTGAAGGGTGAATACCCTTTAACTTTTTGAATGTCTTCTTAAACAACTTATTTCAAAGTTGATTCTTTATGATCGCGAGTGTACGTCATACATCCGGTATCGAAGCTTACGAGATACTAAGATTGTCATACTTAAGTTTTAATATTGAGTGTAATAGACTGTCGCGCTTAGGATACTCTTTGGGGCATGACATGATGTTGTTTCACTACTTTAGTGAATGGCTAAGTTTATCGAGGGAAATAATCTCAACTTGAAATAATCCCTGCAGAAGAAGCAAGGAAGGAGATTAGTAGATAATTATGCGAGCGTCCCCAAATAAAAAAAAAAATCAAGATGAAAGAGGTGTAAGTTGTACTTGTGGCTTTAACAAGTATGGAAAAGGGGTAATTTGTGTATATACAACGATTCACAGGGTAAGGGAATCTCCATATAAATAATAAATTATAAAAAGAAGAGGATGTCACAGGATATCATTTGGCATAACTGAGTTCATTGATGTTTACGCTAATAATGGGGTTGTGGCACTATTGTCTGATCAAGCTGCTTTTTTTGGTGGTGACAAGAACATGACAAATTGCTACTAAGGCAGACATTCAAGCATGGTGCGGCAACGTGAGTCGCTGGCTTGCAGTTACGGTATATTTGCATGCGACAGGGATGACTACTTGGTTTTGTTCTGATGTTAATTTGGTACCGGCCTGATGCAAATGATTCTAGAGTAATGCTAGTTCGTTTCGCTATTGATTAGTGTGGTGACTTATCAGTGGTCTGTGTTGATAGAAAGAACAGAAGGAGGAAGCTCACAACTCTTGGGTATGCCCAGCTGCTAACCCTTAATCATATTGTTGTTGCTTGAAGTTTCAATGAACTTGACATGCAAGAAGATGGTAGACTCCTGGGGTTAAAGCAATGAAAGTTGAGAAACGAAAGATAATAATAATGATGATGATAAAAAGAGCCTTATCAAAATTCGTAGCTGAATCGAGACTAAAGTGCCAGTGTGTTATGTTTTCTTTCGATCTCCCTGCTTGCTAGTGCAAGAATAATGTCGTGACATGAAGTTCAAGGAACTATTAAAAGGAATGTGTGATGCAAACAAAACATGGAGACATACGCATATATATGTTTTTCATAGAAAAAAAGATGAGGATTGAAAAGTTACATATGAGATTTGGCAGGATTGGGAATATATGAATAGCATATGGCAGAGATATGGAGAAAATTGATATTTATCGATATATGATTTTGTAGAGATGATATATAACTTGATTTTTTTATATATATTTGCTAAAGCACATCGTATAATGATGGTGGAATTAAAAAAAAAAAAAAAAAAGGAATGATTTGAGCTTTGCAAGTTGCGACATGAATTGGTTAGTATGAGCCATGTAGATATCTACATCTATGTGTGTATAATATATATATATATCTTTCACCACCAAGAACTTTGGTTTGCAAACAAGTTGCTATTATGGATTCGGAAAATGTATGTGCAAAAGAGGCTAATATGACTTTGGCTGCATAAATATTTTTATATGCATATATGGAAAAATTACTAGAAGATGATTAATTTCACGTTTATGTCAGATGGGGTCAGGATTCGATCTCCATTGTCAAGCACCTGATACATTCTCGACTACCCTTATCAATGGACAAAAAACAAAAACTAGATGAAGATAAAAAAGCGTTAGAAGGAAAACAAGACAGACACGCCGTCGAAAGTTTACAACTTCTAAGAATTAATAAAAAAGGAGGGTAGGGAGACTACTTACAAACCGGAGAAGATCTGTATTGAAAGTGGAATTTAACTTTTTAGTGGGCCCATGGTTATCAACCAATTGTTTGGTCTGATTTTTATCTATATCTGTATTTTTTTTAAAATAATATGTGTAAATATATCCGATTTGCATCTATATTTTATCTGTATTTGATATATTCGATCTTTTGAGAAGAACTGCCAATTTTTTTTATCTATATCTATTTCTTGATAAATAATTTGTTAGATAAAAGTCTATATCTACTCAAAAAAGCCAAATAAATAGACCCTAAATATTAAGTGCCGAATGTGTTTGCTCTGGCCACTATGTACCTCACGAATTGATCTTTACGTGGTCGTCTGCATGTGATTAATAATGTTATTACCACGTGATCTGTAATAGCTGATGGATATTTTCTCGGCTTGATGGCGATGTTGATATGTCATGAATGTGGATGGAGATTTCAACTGCGAACTGTTTCTCTTCATTTAAAGGGCGGTCCCTAAGTTTGATCAGAAGGCTGATAGGGGAAAGCGACCCTTTTAAATGCTCCTCTTGCTTCTGGGGTCCAGAGGTCCATTGTAAATATTAAGTGCCGAATGTGTTGCTCTAGCCACCATGTACCTCACGAACTGATCTTTACGTGGTGGTCTCCATGTGATTAATGATGTTATTAGAACTATGGAGATTAGGAAAATAAAAGAATTCATGACTCCCCGCAACTTGGAATCATTGTTCAAGCAAGGAACATTGTGATGACATCGGTTTGAAGGGTAAGATTGCACTTTACTTTATTCATTGGAGCTAATATAATAGGCGGATGAAGATTTTGCAGTTAAAAAAATTCATGGCTTGGAATGTGGCATATATGTGATGAAGATACAAAGATACGACGTGGTATATGTATGATGGTGCTAAAAGGATAATGGGATATTATGATATGAACAAAGAAAGGACATTTCTATGAAAAAAAAAAAAATCAATATCTATCTCGCAGATAAGGGCTAACAAGTTAAATGGCGTTATAGTGAATTATTCAAGAATGAAACACATCCTATTTGTTGACGATTCAGAAGCATTTGATTAGTGACTGATTACGTCATAAAATTATATGAATCATTTGGAGGAATTTATCCTTTGGTGGGAAATGATTTGGCACATATATTTATATACGGATGATAGTAGATGAAGATGCAAGAGACCTGTGAAGGGAATAAAAAGTTTTGTGACAATTTACTCTTAAAGAATAGAGCAGAAATTTCTTTCCGATTAAGTTCATAGTAAATTCACTTACGACATAATCCAATGGAGAGTAAGGGATGGGTTCTTCATGCAAATAAAATTATAGTACATGAAGATGTTTGTCCATTTATTCAATATATGTTACCTTGAAGGCAAGATAAAGATTGAAGATTTAAAATTGATACTTCATGGACCCGCTGAGTTTAATTGTTGAATGCTAGGTTGATTCAAAGATTTAGATGAGATATGGATTTAAAAAAGGAAAGTGATGGGTATAAGAAGATTGGGAGGTACAAGAGATATATTTAGAGATATTTGAAAATATTTATCGTGCTGAAGTCTGTGCAAGGAATATATATATTATTCATATTTGTTGCCGTTGAAGGGTGGCTTTAAGTCACGTCAATAGATATTGAAAACAAAAAAGAGAGAGACAAAATTTGATTTCGTGATTTCTTATTTTGGATTTGGATTGGAGAAGAAAACATTCAAGAAAGGAGCTTTGAAAACGTGACCTCATGTGATATGGTCACATTCTTTTGGAAAAGTTTTATGTGTGTGTAAAGAAAGAAAGATTCTTTTGTTGAAGACTGGATGTGCATATTTATAGCACAAAGAGAAGAGTTGTTGAGGTATAGACTAAAAGATTAAAGGATTTATGTCAAGATGTGGATAATCTCAATGAGATTTATTGGAGTAAATTTCGATTTAATATGAGATTACGATTCATTGGAAAATCTCTAAAAAGGAAGAGTTTTTAGATTTGTCAATATATATATATATATATATATATATAATCAAGATCTCAAGTAGATACACTCTCATATATTATATGAGACGGAGGTGTAGTGGGAATGGATTTTATTTGGACTAAAAAGAAAAAAAAAAAAGGAAAGCATTTAAATATTTAAAGTTTTGGTGAAGATCGAAAAAAAAAAAGAAAAGAAAAGAAATCCACTGAAGAAAATGCTTCTATAAAACTTCCTAACCACTAGAGTATATGGAGCAAGTGCTGGATATAAATCAATACATGTGGATACAAGCAGGCTGATTGTCAAATTTTATGCGGTCAAAAAAATGATCATTTTCTATGGAGTATCGATTTTATTACATATAGTTAAATTGCTTTGTAATTCCTTTACCTACTCTTGGCTATTCTATTATCATGATAAGGCTTATTGAGTATGTGAAATGTTATACATTCTCAATATCAATATATGATGATTTCATGGGGGCAAGATCATAGGAGAAGTATATCATTCATATAAAGACAAGGTGACACACACAACTAGAGTAGTGTAGCAAGTTCGCACACTACAATATAACTATAAGCAAATAAAGTGGGTTGAAGTGTTGACGCTTGGATTCTACTCAATGATTGATCTACAACAAATAGAATCTTCAACTTTATAAGAGTACTTAATAGTATCATGCGCCGAGTATTGATCAAATGCAAGTAATGACCAAAAGCCCAAAATTCTTGGACTTTGTCCAAGAATTTTGGTCAAAGGGCAAAACGTAATGGGGGAAATTTATTTATTTATTTATTTAGGCTTGACTCATGGGTTAGGTGATAGGACCCAGCGAGTCCATCTCAATTATTAGGATGGCTTAGGGAGATTTGGCTTGGTAAGCTCAGAACAGGGATTGTTGGAACAATCCACCGCATACAACCTTTCTTAGACAGGCTCATGCACACAGAAGATGATAATTGGCCTTAACCCATGCCCATGAGAAGCTCATTCAAGATAAGCATGAGTTGAGCTTGCTCCATCTCATCCGTCAGTTACTGAGGTGATCCGATGATTATCATCCATGCCAAGTGCTTATAAATGGTCAGTCACTCCTCCTCCTTTTGAATATTTCAAAAGAAAAGAAAAATAACATTTGGTAGAGGAGGTTCTGTTCAGAAAGATCAAACAAGATAACGTGCAAGCGAATTCTATTTCAACTGCTTAAGAACTATAAGGTTAACACATTAGGTCTACTCAAGCTCCCTTACCTATCACTTGTGCATTTAAGACACTGAGACTGTTTGTCCCTCCTCTCCTATCGTTCTCTCCAAGCCATCTCATAATCAACTGTCATCTCCTTAGCAGCACTCCGAAGTCATGGCTAGGCGCGAGATCCATGTAACGTGCTCGTGACTACTATCAATGAGGACCCTGCATCTACATATATAATCTTTTTATATCATCATGTTTATTTCACCTACATTAGGTGATTCTTAAAGTACGATAATAAGTGTTGAAATTGTTGAATGTTCTTTTTGAGAGATACACTTATTACTTATCATGGAATCTATTAATGAAAAATGTTCTTTTTCGGGTTCCATGGAATCTATAAATGATAGTAACTAAACATCTAATCAGTTCTACAAAATAATAATTTAAAACTTCAGGTGTATAATTATAAAAAGGCATAAAGTTAAGGTGTAAGTTATGATATTATCCATATATATGTGTGTGTGTGTGTGTGTGTGTGTATGGGATAAAGGCAGATGAGATGCTTGTACTTTCAATTGTTGGTTATTTGATGTCTTATTTTTAGATTTCGATAAATTGATGTTTATACTTTAAAAATATGTACAATTCAGTATCTCTATTAAATAATATTTTACAGACATTTTTTTATGATAGAATAATTGTAGACACTAGGCCAAAAATTACCAAAATCTAAAAATACGATACTAAACTACCAAAAAATTGCGAAAAATTGAAAGAATATGCACTTAACCTATCATTATCTAGTCAATAAAATAAATGTTCATCAAATATTATTTAATAGAGACATTGAATTGATGCAGACGACTTAGAAGATACATATGTGAACAAGAGAAAATCATCCAATAAAGAGAGGAGGTTAAAGTGCACCAAGCCACCAAGAGAGCCGCTGGCCTTGGATTTTACACCGCTGCCCTTAGATGCCGGCCTACATTGTCTGATTTGTCTTTTAGGCCATCGCCTTTCATTTATTTCTTATTTGTCTTTTAGAATTTTCTATATATTAGTATAAATAGTTCTTTGAGAAATCAAGAAATCTGCTCTAAGCCTAATGGAGAGGATGAGTATTATATTGAGGAAGAGGAGGAGGTTGAGAAAACATATGCCATTAAGAAGTTGATGTTAGCAGCTAAATAGGAGGAAGACACCCAACAACACCAGCTGTTTCATATTAGGTGCACAATAGATGGGAGCAACCGTAAGGAAGTTTAGAGTTGTGCATGCACTCATAATGAAACATAAGTCAATGGTGCAGAACTAAGTAGTTAATGCCTTAAGTATAAGAGCTGATGTATTCTCTTTCTACCTAGACGATACACCTTTATGTTCAAAAGAGAACTCGAGGTTCAGCTCTTCTCAGGTGGACGAGAATGATGCAGACGATCTAAAAGACACATCTATGAACAAGAGGAAGTCATCCAAGAAGGAGAGGAGGTTGAAGAGCACTAAGCCGCCAAGAGAGCCGCTGGCCTAGGCATATAAGCTGCCAGCCCTAGATTTTACATCGCCAGCTTTGAATGCCAGCCTACATTGCATGATTCACCTTTTAGGCTGTCAGCTTTCATTTATTTATTATTTGTCTATTACGGTTTTCTATGTATTAGTATAAATAGTTCTTTGGATTTGTCTTTTCTTTTTAGAACATTTTACACTTTTAAACCTTAATTGAGAGAGTTTTTTCCTATGAGATTGCAATTTTTGCAATTCTTGTGTGCTTAAGATCATTTGGCGAGTAGTCTTATTTTATCCACGCTAACTCGCTGCATCATGAATTGCACATATCTTAAAAATGCAATTTCTTATTTGTTAATATTTAAAAATAAGACACTAAATTACTAAAAATTAAAAATATAAACAATTATCCTGCCATTAACCCTATATATATATATATATAGCAGACATAAACCATTGTGTGTGCTAAATTAAAATCAATTTACTAAGATGATAAGGTTAAAAATATAAAATAAGCATTAAAATAAATTATATGCTTGATGATTAATAAGAAAGGTAAAAAATAGATAGCCTCCCCATGAACCACTATTCACGAATGCGAACTGCCATCTATGATTGCAAATATAATGCAGATATGGAAATGTGGCTTAAGCGATAAGCCTATCCATGAACCGCTACGCACGAATGCGAACTACCATCTGTGATTGCAAATAAAATGCAGACATGGAAACGAGGTTTGAGCGACAGCGATCAGAGACCTAAGTGATTATTTATGTACCAATAATCTTGTAACCTAGTAGGATCAGATCTCTTAAATGAGTAATATCATATTCAAATCATCCCACCCTCGTTATAGTGATGAAAAAAAATAAAAATAAAACCGTTTATTTCTTTTTTAACTGCCAATTGGAAATTACCAAACTTCATATGATAAAAAAAAAAGAAAAATAAATAAATATATGATACACGTATAGAGTAAAGTGTCTACCTTAATATAAAAGATGATTCGAATGAAAAAAAAAAAAAAAAAAGGTCTCTGCTCAAATATAATATATATTATATGTGTGTATATATATAAGAATACTTATGAAACAAAAAAAATGGCATTCAACAAAGGAGAAATAAGAAATACCGTTAGTGAATTCAAATAAATATTATTGCTGTTATCTGCGAGATATAATATTCCGATCATGTTTAACGCTCTACCAGGTCAAGAACCCACATGTTTCACGTGGAGTGAAAACCTTACTTAAGCATGATGAAAAAAATAACATAAAGATGTTTTTGACTTTCTTACCCATTTTAGAAATATATCTGCTCTGATATTATTAGTCGAAGTATACATTGCTTAAAATAATTTAAAAGCAGCAGAAATCTCACATAAGTGAGGAAAAAAATGAAAGTAATAAATAGGGAAATAAGAGGAAGGGAATATATATTATTATCATAGTTAGTAATAATAATAACACATAAATAATCATAATAATAATAATGTTAATGAATCTAAAAAATGCTATGAATAAAAATAGTCTTTTCATGTAAATGATAGATTATGTTAATTGGCATTTATAGCTCTAGTAATATATTATAAAAACGTATGTTCTAGTATTAAATATTAATATTACTCCTCCTCCTTTTGAACATTTAGAGACAAAACAAAAACAACATTCTATAGAGAGGAGACTCATTTAGAAAGATCAAACAAGATAACTCGCAAGTGAATTCTATCCCAACCGCTTAAGAACCATAAAGTTGATATGCTAGGTCTACTTAAGCTCCCTTACCTATCACTTGTGCATTTGAGACACTGAGACTATCTGTCCCTCTCTCCTATCGTTCTTTTCATGTCATCCCATCATCAACCGTCATCTCCGTAGCAACACTTTGAAGTCATGGCTAGGCGCGAGATCCATGTGACGTGCTTGTGACCACTATCAACGAGAACCCTGAATCTACATATATAATCTTTTTATATCATCATGTTTATTTCACCTACATTAGGTGATTCTTAAAAGTACGATAATAAGTGTTGAAATTGTTGAATATTCTTTTTGAGAGACATACTTATTACCTATCATGGAATCTATTAATAAAAAATGTTCTTTTTCGAGTTCCATGGAATCTATAAATGATAGTAACTAAACATCTAATCAGTTCTACAAAATAATAATTTAAAACTTCAGGTGTATAATTATAAAAAGACATAAAGTTGAGATGTAAGTCATGATATTATCCATATACATATATATATGGGGATAAAGGCAGATGAGATGCTTGTACTTTCAATTGTTGGTTATTTGATGTCTTATTTTTAGATTTCGGTAAATTGATGTTTATACTTTAAAAATATGTACGATTCAGTATCTTTATTAAATAATATTTTACAAACAACTGTCCTGCCATTAACCCTATATATATATATAGCAGACATAAACTACTATGTGTGCCAAATTAAAATCAATTTACTAAGATGATAAGGTTAAATATATAAAATAAGTATTAAAATAAATTATATGCTTGATGATTAATAAAAAAGGTAATAAATAGACAGCCTCCCCATGAACCGCTATTCACGAATGCGAACTGCCATCTATGATTGCAAATATAATGCAGATATGGAAACATGGCTTAAGCGATGAGCCTATCCATGAACCGCTACGCACGAATGCGAACTGCCATCTATGATTGCAAATAAAACGCAGACATGGAAACGAGGTTTGAGCGATAGGGATCAGAGGCCTGAGTGTTAGAATTTATGGCCCATTGTGTAAGTTTATTTTAGAAGAGTCATGACTTTTAATCTAAATGACATGACTCTTCATAATGGGTGTCTTGATGGAAGACACCCCTTACCATTTCGTGAAGAGATATGGTCGTCTTCCTGTCCTTATATATATGTACAAGAGTTGGCAATAAAGTTTAATCTTTACTCTTGTCTTCACTTTGAAAATCCATCATAAAAATTAAGGAAAAGGAAGAGAAATCATTCCTTTGGTGAAATAAGGTTGGATTGGAAGGATAAGGTGATCTTGAAGAAATTTAAATACTTTTATGCTTGTTTTTCAAATTCAAGATATTGCTATGGCTATAGATAAAGGTATGTATTTTATCTATTTTGTTGTGAAAATCATGAAGTTGAAAGATTCTGGAATATAATTCATGAAATATTGAATTATAAATTTGTAAATTTATCTTACATATGGTATCAGAGCATGGTTTATAAACTTGTGATTTTCCATTATTGTAATCAAACATTAAATTATCCTATGAAACAATTTCAAGTGTTAATTATGATGAGTATTGAGAATTTCTTGAGTAAATCTTGCATGTTGAATATCCATAAATTTTTAGATATTTAAACTTTAGCAGAAACGATGCCTCCACTGACTGCCGAAACAGTTACTCCATGATTGTTAAACGGTGGATTTTCATTTGCGGAAACGACACGAACAATGAAAATTAAGACATCACCATTTCAATACCACTCTTGAATTTGCACAAAAATTGTATAAACATGACCGTCAAATTCAGTTGTCCCTAATTTTTTTAAGTTGCTGAAACGGCATCGATGCCGGTGATGACTTGTTTTCATTAGTTAATGTTCATCCGACCATTGACCAATTGTTTCCTAGATTAAATATTTGCATGATTACTTGTATATTGATAGTTCTAATATATATGAAATTTATATCACTTGTGATTTGTTAGTCACCAAAGTAACCAAATCATTAAATCTATAAATTTCATTACATTTAAGTTTTAAATTAAATTTACCCATAAAATTTTATTTATAAATGACATAATAGATAATATTTGGGTAAATTAAAGTTTGTTATTATAAGATATTATAAATCATCCAAAGATGGATTTGTTCTTATAATACATAATACGAGTGTTTATGATAAGTATATTTTATTTGATTTATTTGTATATCCAAAGATAGCAAATATATCAAATTGTATGCATACTTATTTGTTATGATTAATGTTTATATATATTTTAGTATCACCCAAAGATGGACTTTGATATATATAATTTTATTATTCCATGAGTTGATTGAATCTGTGTTTTATGATTGTTCAAAGCATTAATGCCTATTGTATCTTTTATTATTGCAGTATATGTTCCTGTTTCTCTGCATTCTCATACTTCATCTGTTCCAATATTCAATGGATTGAATTTCTCAGATTGGTATGAGCAGGTCCAATTTCACTTAGGTGTCTTGGATCTTGACTTATCCTTTCAAATTGAGAAATCCACTGTTATTATTGATGAAAGCAGTGATGATGAAAAACGTCTCCATAAACTTTGGGAGAGATCGAATAGATTAAGCCTAATGTTTGTGAGAATGATAGTAGCAAACAACATTAAAGCTACTCTTCCCCAAACTGATAATGCTAAGGAATTCATTAAATTTATGAAATAGCGTTCTCAAACTGCTGATAAGTCTCTTGCTATTACATTGATGGGTACTTTGACCAACATGAAATTTGATGGGTCTCGTACTATGCATGAGCATGTCCTTGAAATGACGAATATAGCAGCAAAATTAAAGACTTTGGGAATGACTATGGATGAGTTCTTTTTGGTACAATTTCTACTGAACTCCTTGCCTCCTGAACAATATAGGCATTTTCAAATAAATTATAACACTATAAAAGATAAGTGGAATATCAATGAATTGACCAGTATGCTAATTCAGGAGGAAACAATATTAAAGAACCAAAAGACTCATTCTGTTCATTTTACAGGTCATCAAGAAGTTGCATCGAGTTCAAAGAAAAGGGCCAGAAAAGGCAAGAGAAAAGGTTTACATAACCTGAATGAATCCTCTAAAGATGCACAAATCCACAAAAAGGGAAATCAAGTGCCATTTCTGTAGAAAGATTGGACACTTGAAGAAAGACTGCTTGAAACGTTGGTTGAAAAAAAAAAGGTAAGCCTTGTGCTTTTGTTTGTTTTGAATCAAACCTTACACAAGTTCCTTATAATACATGGTGGATTGATTCTGGCTCGACAACTCATATTTCCAATACTATGCAAGGATTCCTTACGATCCAAACTATAAAGCCAAATGAGAATTTTGTATTCATGGGAAATGGAAACAAAGCTTCAGTTGAAGGAATCGGGACTTATCGCTTGATTTTGGAGACTGGGCATCACTTGGATTTGTTCCAAACCCTTTATGTTCCTACATTTTCTCGCAATTTGGTTTCTTTATCAAAACTTGATGTATTAAGTTTTTCTTTTAAGTTTGGATTTGAATCTTTTAGTTTATATAAGGACAATAAACTGTATGGTTCAAGAATTTTATGTGATGGTTTTTACAAGTTTAAACTTGATGATTATTTTGCTGAGACCTTAATGACCTTGCATCATAATATTGGAACTAAACGTAGTTTGATTAATGATAACTCTGCTTACTTGTGGCATAAACGTTTAGGTCACATATCCAAAGAAAGATTGCAAGGATAAGTAAAGAATGAAGTTCTTCCTACTTTGGATTTTATTGACCTTGAAATGTGTGTTGATTGTATTAAAGGAAAATAAACTTGACACACTAAGAAAGGAGCTACAAGAAGCACACAACTTCTTGAAATTATACATACAGATATATGCGGACCTTTTGATGCTCCATCTTTTGGTAGAGAAAAGTATTTTATCACCTTTATTGATGATTTTTCACGTTATACTTATGTCTATCTTTTGCATGAAAAATCTCAATCTGTGAATGCCCTTAAGGTGTACATTAATGAGGTTGAGAGATAATTAGATAGAAAAGTAAAAATTGTAAGATCAGATAGGGGTGGTGAATATTATGGGAAGTATGATGAATCAGGACAATGTTTAGGTCCATTTGCCAAATTTCTTGAAAGGCATGGCATATTTGCTCAATACACTATGCCAGGTACACCACAACAGAATGGTGTTACAGAGAAGCGCAATTGCACATTATTGGATATGGTTAGGAGTATGTTAAGTCATTCATCTTTACCTATATCCATGTGGGTTTATACATCGAAAACTGCAGTATATTTGCTGAACAGGATTTTTAGTAAGGCAGTTCTAAAGACCCCATTTGAACGGTGGATTGGAGGAAACCTAGTTTTAGACACCTACATGTGTAGGGTTGTCCTGCAGAAGTAAGGTTTTATAATCCACAAGAAAAGAAATTGGACTTTAGAACAGTTAGTGAATTCTTTATAGGATATCCTGAAAAGTCCAAAGGATTTAGGTTTTACTGTCCTAATCATAGTACAAAAATTGTTGAAACCGGAAATACAAAGTTCATTGAAAATGGTGAAATTAGTGGGAGTAAAGAACAACATGATGTGTGCATTAAAGAAGTTAGGGTAGAAGTTCCTATACTTTTACCTTCTAAGCTAATTGATTCTAATATTGTAGAACCTCACCAAAGTGAAGAACAGCAAGTAATGGATCAAACACATCATGAAGTTATAAACGATACCCCTTTAGTAGAGGAACCACAAAAACAGCATTAAGAAGATCTCAAAGAGAGAGAAGATCTGCTATTCCTAATGATTATGTGGTTTATCTACAAGAGTCAGAACTTGACATAGGAATTGACAATGATCCAGTTTCATTCTCACAAGCCATGGAGTGTAATGATTTTACTAAGAGTGTAAATGCCATGAAAGATGAAATGAAGTCTATGGATCAAAACCAAGTCTGGGAACTCGTTGAATTTCCAAAAGAATGTAAAAGAGTTGGCTGTAAATGGGTCTTTAAGACAAAGCAAGACTCAAATGGCAATGTTGAATGACATAAAGTCAAACTTGTTGCCAAAGGCTTCACTTAGAAGGATGGTATTGATTATAAAGAAACTTTTTCACTGGTCTCAAAGAAAGACTCACTTAGGATCATTTTCGCTTTGGTTGCTCATTATGATCTAGAGTTACACCAAATGGATGTTAAGTTCGCCTTTCTTAATGGAGATTTGGAAGAAGAAGTTTATATGGACCAACCTGAAGGCTTCTCAATTAAAGGAAAAGAGCATATTGTGTGTAAACTTAAGAAGTCAATATATGGACTTAAACAAGCTTATCGCCAATGGTATCTTAAGTTTAATGATATCATAACTTCTTTTGGTTTCAAAGAAAACACCGTTGATCGGTGTATATACATGAAGATTAGTGGGAGCAAATTTGTTTTTTTAGTCCTGTATGTTGACGATATCTTGATTGCTGCTAATGACCTTGGTTTATTACGTGAAACCAAAAATTTTCTTTCTAAGAGCTTTGAAATGAAAGGTATGGGAGAGGCAACATATGTGATAGGAATTGAAATATTCCATGATAGATCACAAGGATTGTTAGGCTTATCCCAAAAGGCTTATATCAATAAAGTTCTAGAAAGATTTAAGATGGACAAATGTTCGGTAGGTAAAGTTCCAATTCAGAAAGGAGATAAATTTGGTAGTATGCAGTGTCCAAAGAATGATTTGGAACAAGAACAAATGGCAACAATTCATTATACATCTACTGTTGGGAGTTTGATGTATCTTCAAACTTGTACCAGACCCGACATCAATTTTAGTTTTGGGATGTTGGGCAGATATCAAAGTAAATCCAGGATTGGATCACTGGAAGGCTGCCAAGAAAGTTTTAAGATACTTGTAAGGAACGAAGGACCACATGCTCACTTATAGAAGGTCCGATCAGTTAGAGGTGGTTGGTTATTTAGATTCGGATTATACTAGATGTGTTGATATAAGAAAATCCACATTTGGTTACCTATTTCTATGAACTGAAAAAGGCAGTCTCGTGGAAAAGTGCGAAGCAATCTGTCATTGCTGCATCGACTATGGAAGCAGAATTTGTGGCTTGCTTTGAGGCCACAATTCATGGCTTATGGTTGCGGAATTTATTTCAGGGCTTCAAGTTGTCGACACTATTAGTAAGCCGCTGAAAATTTACTGTGACAACTCTGCAGCAGTCTTCTTCTCAAAGAATAACAAGTATTCAAAGGGTGCAAAACACATAGAGATAAAATACTTAGCCGTTAAAGAAGAAGTTCAGAAATAAAAGGTGTCAATCAAACATATTAGTACAAAACTGATGGTTGCAAATCCATTAATAAAAGGATTAGCACCTAATATTTTTAGTGAGTATGTTGAAAGAATGGGCATTATAGAACGTCCTGATTAAAGATTATTGTATTTGTTTGTATGACACTCTCGAGCTCAATTATAGTGTTTCTGTTATTTCCTGTTTTCTATATTGTATACATGATTGAAATAGAATTATGTTAACAGGAATTGTCTTCATAAAGACATTAAAGTTAGACCTTTATTTATCTCTTCATTAAGTTAAGGTCAAATTAAAGATTAATTATGTAGTACATGGAAGGAACTATGTCGAGATGATGACGTACAACCGCCATGACTCTAATTAATTTTTAATTTAATTAATGTGATATAACGGTACAATCAACATAATGAAGACTTAGAATAATGTTATCGTGCACATTATGTTTTTTCTAAGTTATTAAGAAATATATATGGGTCAAGTGGGAGAATGTTAGAATTTGTGGCTCATTGTGTAAGTTTATTTTAGAAGAGTCGTAACTTTTAATCTAAATGACATGACTTTTCATAATGGGTGTCTTGATAGAAGACACCCTTACCATTTCATGAAGAGATATGGTCGTCTTCCTACCCTTATATATATGTACAAGAGGTGGCATTAAAGTTTAATCTTCACTCTTGTCTTCACTTTGAAAATCCATCATAAAAATTAAGGAAAAGGAAGAGAAATCATTCCTTTGGTGAAATAAGGTTGGATTGGAGGGATAAGGTGATCTTGAAGAAATTAAAGTACTTTTATGCTTGTTCTTCAAATTCAAGATATTGCTATGACTATAAGTAGAGGTGTATTTTATCTATTTTGTTGTGAAAATCATGAAGTTCAAAGATTCTGGAATATAATTCATGAAATATTAATTATAAATTTGTAAATTTATCTTACACTGAGTGATTATTTATGTACCAATAATCTCGTAACCTAGTAGGATCAAATCTCTCAAATGAGTAATATCATATTCAAATCATCCCTCCCTCATTATAGTGATGAAAAAAAATAATAATAAAATCGTTCATTTCTTTTTTAACTGCCAATTGGCAATTACCAAACTTCGTATGATAAAAAAAAGAAAAATAAATAAATAAATATATGATACACGTGTAGAGTAAAGTGTCTACCTTAATATAAAAGATGATTTGAATCAGAAAAAAAAAAAAGTCTCTGCTCAAATATAATATATATTTTATGTGTGTATATATATAAGAATACTTATGAAACAAAAAAGGACATTCAACAAAGGGGAAATAAGAAATACCGTTAGTGAATTCAAATAAATATTTATTGCTGTTATCAGCGAGATATAATATTCCGATCATGTTTAACCCTCTACCTGGTCAAGAACCCACATGTTTCACGTGGACTGAAAACCTTACTTAAGTGATATTATTAGTCGAAGTATACATTGCTTAAAATAATTTAAAAGCAGCAGAAATCTCACATAAGTGAGGAAAAAAATGAAAGTAATAAATAGGGAAATAAGAGGAAGGGAATATATATTATTATCATAGTTAGTAATAATAATAACACATAAATAATCATAATAATAATGTTAATGAATCTAAAAGATGCTATGAATAAAAATAGTCTTTTCATGTAAATGATAGATTATGTTAATTGGCATTTATAGCTCTAGTAATATATTATAAAAACGTATGTTCTAGTATTAAATATTAATATTACAAAAGAATCATTTCAACAAGTCGAAATTTTGATACTTCAATAATATATATGGGCGTGTTCAATTCATTGGTTAGACAATGGTTTGTCATCTATTTCATATATGTTTCAATCGGAGTATTTATCAAAAACAAATACGAATGAAAAACATATATTTTTACTCATAAAAAAACCTTATAGATTATATGTAGATAAGATATAAATGTAAATCATATACAAATGAAAACAAACTATCCAAATATACATACATATATATATATATATGCTTGTTTATTCTTCTTTTCTAACAAGTGACCACACTTCTCATTGGCCCAATACCTATATTGCTTTGCACCGAGTTGAACCTTATTTTTCATTTTGTTTTATTAATTAATTTATTAATAATGCTATTAAATTTACTATGCATATTAAGAGAATGATGGGATCCTAAAGAGAAAAATGGATTTGAGGATGAAGATGGACTTTGGATTTGTTATTTTCTTTTTCAATTATTCTTATGTTGACACGTGTCATATAATGGAATACTATTAATGGTGTCAATCATTAACCATTCTAAATATTGCTAACTCTTTTTAACCATTCTAAAAATTAATACATCAAATAAATTTACTTTCAAATATTATGACATTCCGGTGTAATTTACTCGAAAAAGTTTATAGTTTTGATCTAATAATGTGTTAAACACCTTATAGGTTTTAGTAGATCAGAAATGTAATAGAGTATATTCTGGTTTTAACATGTTGCAATCAGTACCTATAGAATGATGTAGTGATAAAGCCTATATGCTGCACCTATTATGTACCCCCTTCAATCTTCGTATTTAGGAATTGCATTATGAGTTTTGTTCATTCAATTTTTATTTCATATTTGTAAGTATTAATTCATTATCTTATTTGCGTTCCTTTGTTTTATATTCTTATTTGCTTGGCTAGATTAGGTACTATATGTTCCATTATATGTGTTGTTTGGATCTAGGCTAAAATTGACTTTTATCTGTATAATCAGTAAATTAAATACATTTATGTATTTACTTTGTTGAATGTTGTTGGACTTAATCTTATTCAAATTGTGCCATATCTCTATATTTCAGGCTATTACAAATTGTTTGCGTGGAGTTCAGGTATGTTTTACATGTTATATATATTTTTTTTCTCTTTTTATTATTAAAGTATTAAAATGTATGTGACATTTTCTTTGTAGTTTGCTATAAATCATGAAGCTTTAGTTGCGCATCAGAAATATGTATAAAAATACACTAATAAAAATCATATTATATAAACAGATATATATTACGTATTTATGATAAAATATTTTATTTTGATTAGTAATAAAAAATGAACACAGCTCAACCACTGCAACTGACGAGTTGATTTCTAATAATGCAAAAACCAGAGAGCATCTTTAATTTTGTTCCTAGCCCACATCTAATCGCTTTCATAAGGTTGATGTCGTTTTTCACGTCGATGATCGTGTAGTCTAATGATATTTTTTTTATCTTTTAAGTGATATTAGGTTGGATTCCCTCATTCACGCTACAATGAAAAAAAAAAAAAAAAGAGTCGTTTTTCACGAGATTAAGTAATCCTTCCATAATGATTAAGACCCCGACGTAAAAGTCATAATGCATGATATCCATATATCCATTTTATATTCTTTAGATTACTTCAAAGCGGTATGAAATATGTAGTCGCCTCGCTCGGCTCTGGGTTGTGGAAACAAAAGTTTATGTCATCAGGTGATTTAATTTTGCTGGTATATTTACTTAATATTTGTGTAAAAGCACTATTGCAAGACGACTTATTAGGACATGCTGTATACAGAATTCATTAGGTTTCTGACACATAGCTGTAATGGGATGGCCTTTTAATCCTTAGGATGCATTGTTTGTGGTAGGACTATAAACGAATCGAGCTACTCAATCTTAGCCCGTTTAGTAAATAAGTCGAGCTCGAGACTAAGATAAAGCTCATTTATCTAAAAGAACCAAACTCGAACTTCGATTTAAACTCGCAAGCCGATTCATGAATAGGCTTGTTTTAAGCTTGTGAGCAGGCTCGTGGTAGACTCATTAATAAGATCGTTAGCAAAGTTATAAGTTACGTATTGAAGATATATTAGTGTATAATTTTTTAAAAAAATAAAACTAATTTATACTTAAAATATTTATATGTATATATATTTAGTAATTCTTTTATAATATTTTTAAGTTTGAAAAAAATAGAAAATGTGCTATTTAAATGAATCAAGCTCGGACTTTAATTTCGAACTCCATAAAAACTTGTTAAGCTCGATAAAAAGCTCAGTTCAACTCTGCGCGGTTCGAGCTAAATTTGTAACAAGTCGAGCTCAAGCTAGAAGTAAAGCTCGCTTATCTAAATGAGCCAAGGTCAAGCTTAGATTTCAAACTCAATAAAAAAAACTCAGCTCGAGCTTAAGCTAGATAACTTTTAAACGAGCCGAGCTTGACTCATTTGTAGCCCTACTTTATGGAAGGAAAACCCTACATCATACAGCTAATTGATTAATCTGTCTGAAGCATTATTTCAATTGGACCCATTTGTTGAGGTAAAAATAGTTTGGATATGTGTATACAGAATTAGATTTCTTTTCACTAATTTTTCAACACTTAAAATACAACAAAATTATTGCCTTAAGTTGGAATACACAGGATTATTGTCATGTCTTTTTGTAAATTAATTGTTTGAAATTCAAAAATATCAATTTAGTACTGGATTATAATCAATTCTTTTAAATTAATCACCACAATTTTGTTAAACTTTGCAATTAACTGTCCGAAATTTTACTTGTTTTTATAATTAACTACTTTATCCAATAGTTACATGTGGCCGAAAAAATTTGTTAGTAATAACTTTAAACTTTAAAATATTAAATGGATAATTATAAAAATAGTGAATGTTGACCTACCTACCAAATATAACACTTATCCATCATATGAAAAGATAACAGCTGCAAACAAGTTGAACTGCTCACAACTTACTTGAGCTTAGCTTGGTTCAAGCTTGGATCGAGCTTAATTAGTATATGAGTTGAGCTTGACCTAAAGCGAAGCTCGTTTATTTAAACAAGTCGAGCCCGAACTTTAATAGACTTGCGAGCTAGCTCGTGAACAAGCTTATTTATTTAGACTCGCGAGTAAGTTCATTAACAATCTCGTTAATAAGCCCTTTAGCAGATTTGTAAATTTTTTATGCATGTTATATTATATATAATCATATAATTAAAATAACAAAATTTAATTTCTATTAAATATTTAAGTATATATATTTATAACAACACTTATATGTATTATATTTTATCTAGTGAAAAAAATTGAAAAAAGGGCTATCTAAACAAGATGAATTTGAGCTTAAATTTTAGGCTCAATAAAAGCTCAATAGGCTCAATAAAAGACTCGGCTTGGCTCAATTCGAGCTTTTTCATAAACAAGTCACGCTCAAGTTCAAACTCGAATTGAAGCTCGTTTACAAACAAACCAACTTTAAACCTAAATTTTAGACTCAATAAAAAAATACGACTCGAGCTCGACAAGTTTTAAATGAGTCAAGTCCGAACCTTCAAAAGCTAGGCCCAGCTTGACTCATTTGCAGCTCATATAAAATATTTTTGTCGTTGATTTCAAATACCCTTTATAATCCATGTAAAACGTTATCGCATGCCAGGCGTACTACGTTCCAGGAAAAGTAGACACGATTTATTGTTAAACCACACTGTATCATTGAAATGAGGTATTATTTCATGCTATACCAATGACCCCTCCATTCTAATAAAATAAAAATATGCTTTCTTATATGTAGAATTAGATATATCCTTAATTAGTTTATTGACACTAAGAAAAAGTGGGCTTAATCATCATGCGGTTTAATTAATTCAATGGTACAATTTCTAATGGTCCATGCATCAAAAATTAAATTAAAAAAATGCATCTAATTTTAAATGCATCCATTATAACCATATTTTATTCCATTCGTCCCCCTGCAATCACTCTATATAAACCAAATGATGGAAGCGCAATCTTACACATAACTAGTGTATACAAGCTTAAAAATATGGGTATCCAGGGTAAGCTTGAGGCTGAGGTAGAGCTAAGGTCAAGTGCTGATAGGTATTTTAAGCGTCTAAGTGCTGAAATCCACCACGTTCCGACAGCATCCTCGGACAAAGTGCACGCCATAGACGTGCATGAAGGTGACTGGCAAACTCCTGGTTCTGTCAAGCACTGGACTTACACCATCGGTAAGTTAAATCAACATAGCATCTTTTCCATGTCCTTTGTTTGCATATATCAAAAATGAACAATTGTCTGGTTGCTTGGTGAAAACAAAGACTGCACTTTCTCTTGCACAAAAGATTACGTTGCTAGTATTTTTATACCTGCTTGGATGGTGAGTTTGATTTCGTTTTGGTTTTGTCTTTAAATCGAGCCAGTACTAAGCTGATACCAATAACTTATCAAACGAATCGATACTGATCCAATATCAATTGATTATCGATACAAATTCAATATAAATAAAAATTCGACTATCCAAACAGAAATATTACAAGAGAAAGGTATGCAATTGTTTATTAATCTTCATCTGTTCTATATCTGAATCTACCATTTTTCCCTTTTGGAGCTCTCAATTAAAATATGATTAATGAGTCCAACACTGCTCCGAAAATTTGGACTGATTTGGCTATAGTCGACAGGTCTTACATGTAATATGAACAGTGGTACTAATCACCGCTTTATCTCTGCCTATTGAAAAATGAAAATAAAGGAAACAATCGATTCCAGTAACTCCATGGAGTTATTTTGTTAACAGTTAGATATATGATACATCCCCATTCTCATACTAACTAATGTAATAAATTCTTATTTTTAAATATCATTTAATTAATTTAAGCAATACAAATAATAAGAAAATTCCGAAATCAGATAATTAAAAAAAAAAAAAAAAAAAGAAACACCTTTAAAGGGAGCCTTGGCGGCTGCTGTATCCTTCAGTGGCCACCACAGACGGGAAAAGAAAAAAATACTTGAAGAGTTATCCAACATGCTTACCAAATAAAACACAAAAGAAACTGCGGGCATTTTTCCTATCAAGTATTAAAAAGATATTTAATTTCTTATCCTTTTTCATTAACCACCTTAGGTGATTGTTATTTTTGTGATGGTGGTTGACCACTTATCTCCGGTGGTGGATTAAATCTATAAGGTTTTTTCGTGATGACTAATTGCTAATGGATAATGAAAAAGACTTATATATAGTTGAGTTTCAAAAATTCCATAATTCAAATAAAAACAAGAAGTTCAAAGATTCAAACTAAAAATAAATGAAATGCTAAAAAATAAATTTATTTATACTATTCTTCTATTATAATAATCAAAATTTCCAATAGTAAATGAAATCAGTTATGCCAATGATTATGGATGGTAGAATAGATCAGCATGGTTAAATTGAAAGTACCTTCATTTATTTGATATAGAAATGATTTTTCTTTTCTTTTTTTCATCTTAAACATCTTCCTTTATTTAAATTTCCCATTCAACCATGTCAATGTTTTGCTCAAAATTCAATATCCTACTATCATATAATGCAAAATATTTTTTAGGTTTTTTCTTTTAATGTTGTATATGATATAAACTTATAATTATCAAAATATCATCATGGTACCAAGATTATTGTACTAATTAGTAATAAGATTTAGTGGCAAGTGGTGTTTGGTAGTAGTAGCTTAGTAGAAACAAAGGATGCAGGGATATTCCTCATCACATGAGGTGATATGGAAAATATGAAAGAGAAAACTAGAAAAGTGGTATTGTCTTCGTAAAAAAAGAAGATGATTTCTCATTTTATACAATTTTTATGGCACTTAATCAATATCTATACCCTTTTACCATTGAGCATAGTTGTTTGGCATAAATCCCAATGACAAAGGACCTATCCTGGGGTCCTATGTAATAAAGAATGGCTCTTCAAAAATTCAAAGGTTGTTATGACAACCCCAATAAGTTATCATATCTATTTTTTGTTTTTAGTGGTTGTTTCATATAATTTTTATTTGGGTTAATATCACGAATGGTGCTAAACTTTAACAAAACATGCAGTTAATTATGTAAACTTTGAAATGGATCAATTTAGTATCTAAAAAAACTTTTCATGTACATCAACAGTACTTCTGTCAAGTTCTTACAGGTACTAAATTGATCAATTTGCATATTTTCAAATTTAAGTGTCATTTGTGATATTATCCTTTTTATTTTCTGAATCTTATAAGTAATATAAATAAATTAGTAACCTCTTTTTAAGAAGTTTAGAGGAGAAAAGAGTTTTGTTGGATATTGAGGTGGCACCTAGGGACTCTAAATAGATCTTTATAATGAAAAATGATCTTAGGGATATGTTTGGATTGTCTAATTTTCATCTGTATCTTATATGCAAATAAATCTTACTTATATTTTATATTATTTGATCTGTCTATGAGTAAAAACATTTATTTTTCATCTACATCTATTAATTAACAAACATCTATTTAAAAACGGAAAAAAATCAAAATGATCAGAAATTCTTAACAAAACTTAACCACACAAATATTTCAAAAACACCTTAATATTATATTGAATCTCATTCTCAAATTTTTTAAAAATCTAACAGGTGGGAAGAAGGAAACTTTCAAAGAGAAAATTGAAGTTGATGAAGCCAACAAATCAGTGACATTAGTTGCTGTAGAAGGACATGTGTTGGAGAGGTACAAGTCCTATAGGAACAACATGAAGGTTATCCCAAAGGGCAATGCTGCTTTGCTGAAGATTACTCTCACATATGAGAAACCACATGAGGGTATCGTTGATCCACATGATTATATGCAGTTTGTGGTTGATGTCGTCAAAGACATCGACCAGCACCTTATCACCCAGGGATAGACTGCATGGTGTGTCTTATAGCTATTAAGATTTCAATGTTAATTTTCATGTTTGTGATGTTATTGTGTGGACACTATTATGGTCTTAGGGCTTGTCTTCTAATGTTGATGTCTGTGCTTTAAGCATGTGAAAGACGTACTTGTTGTGGGTTTCCATGTATTTTATAAAGAATAAAATATATATATGTATAAATATAAGATATAATATGCATATCATGTTGTTGATTAGCATCCCTAATATGAAAAGAAGTATTCATTGCGGTTGTTGATAGGTGCAATATCCAGTCCCACACAAGCCACTATCCTAAAACGCTCGGGTGATTATTGTGGGACACCAGGTATTTAAGGGTTCAAAATAAACTTCCATTATTCCATTATAGCTTCTGTAAATCGATTAGATTTAGAACCTGAGTAGACATTAATAAAATTTGTTAATATCCATCATAGTGGTCAAAGAAAATTATCACTGTTACTTGGTAAAATTAGTGTTACAATATTTGAGGTATTATTAATCTAATATAAAGTAAAAGCATGATTGAACCAGACATAACATCAACATTAGAGGTTTTGAAAACTTACGATATTTTACTCAAAAACATATAAGAAAATATATATGTGTATATATATATATATATTAAAAGAATATTATATCATACTGCAATTTTTTTATAACATACCATATTGTAATATTAGTATATGTTAATATAATAAGCCAAATTACCTATGTACAACAACAAATCGGATCCTGGAAATTATCATAATGCTCCAGCAACAATTTAAGCGGTGAAAACGTGATGGATCTTTGGCCAGGATTAAACGGTGAGTAAAGCTATGACATAAGATTTTACAGAAGTAAAAATTGCCCATCCACTTGCTGAATAAATAAAAGTTTAATAAATTAATGTTATAAAAAATGAATGGAACAAAGTTAAAAGGTTTTTCATTTGTAAATTTTTTATTTATATGAAAGTATTTTGAAAAAAAGAAAATCGCAATATTGAATTGTTATAAGCTTGAGTAGAGAATGACTATTTAATGTTTTTTTATAGTTGGTATTCCTTATAGAATCACTATTATGATCAATTAAATATTGTAATAACATTTCATAAGAAATAAGATTGTAATAGAATTGTTATTATAAAAAAGTGATGAGCAATAAATATAATATAGATATATATATGCACAAATTTATTCGGTGCTCACTTTCTTTCCATCAAACTCTTTCTATCCTTTGCAAATTACAAATGCTTGAACACAGAAAACATCAGAAGCACCAAATACAATAAAAAACTAAAACAAATACATAAATTGAGACATTGGCGTTGTGGCCATTCGTCCAAGAGGGGGAATCCAATTGATAATTGGCCGACAATCACGTTGAATTTAGGGATTTGAAGCACGGTGATTTAGTGAATCTAGCTATCCTAATGAGTACTCAATTGCTTGTTGCTTGTGATTCGGGCAGCAAATGAGCTAAGTTACACATGAGTTACTCGAGCTCGACTTGTTTCAGATATGGCTTAGCTCGACTTATTCAGTTAAACGAGCCGAACTTGAGCTTATCCTCAGACTCATAAGTTGGTTTGCGAACAGGCTCATTAAGGGCTCATGAGACAAGCTCGTGAATAAGCTTGTCAAGAGCTCACGAACCAAGCTTGTTTAATATATACATATATATAATGTTATATTATCAATATAATGTTATATATAATTATTTATATTAATTTAATATTTTACATATAATTAAAAAATAATTATATATGCTAAACAAGCCAAACTTAAGCTCGTTTGGCTAAACAAGCTGAGCTCGAGCCTACATATTCTAGGTTCGTTAAAAGTCCAGCTCAGCTTGAGCCCATTAAAAAATAAACAAGCTGAGCCCGAGTCGGCAAAAATCTTGCTTGACCCGGCTCTTTTACACCCCTACTTGTGATGCTGGAAGGTTGAAAGATCGTAAGCCACCTGCATATTACTTATCAAATAATGCAACTTTACTTAAGTAAATCACATGACATGGTGGATTTATTATTTGATTTTTATGTTGATGATTGATGTGTGAATTGATTATTGATAATGTTAGTATGTTGACTGTCCAAGCTTGATATATATCATTGCACGAATTAATTATGATATCATGAATATGTTATTTGGAATTATATACTCAAATCTTGATTGTTTAATGGTGTTTACACTAATGTGTTCATGGCATAGCACAATACAACATGGAAAGGGCCTAAAAGCCATATCTTAAAAGCTCGGTTTAGAACAAACGTGTCTAAAGGTCATAAATTTATAAAGCTTAGTTTTCTCAACAATCTCAATTTATAAGCTTGCTTTAAAGCATATAGAATTAGATGCTCAATTTAAGCTACCTACAAGCCACTTTCTTGGTTAAGGAATCTTTGAATATTGTTGGGATTCTAGAATCCCCTCGAGTTAATTCCTATTCGGCTTGTTTTGGAGCTACTTTACTTGCTTAACCTGCTAAATACTACTCTTGAATCACCTAAAGGCTACTCAACTCAATTAAAATACTAGTCAATGCATGTCATATGCATTAGCATGGCATACAATTACATACGTATTTACAATTTCAAATAAATTGTGGTTTTTACTACTTGTTTATTTGATGAGCTTTTGTTTCACTTAGTTCAAAGGAATTGATGGGTTAGTGTTTCTAACCTTAAATATTAAAGACTATATAATTGACACTATTAAGTGGGGTTCAGGGATTTGCACCAAGAGTCCCAACTCCCTATTGATAAGATAAATGCTTATACACAACTTGAGATTGTATAATGTTGTGTTATATCATACAATTATCTTTAAATCTATTATGGTTTGTACAAAGTATATCTTAGTAATACTATAGTATGGGTTAGGTACACTCTGCATACTCCGAGTAATATAGTAGTATGAATCAATTAGGCTTTGTTGTATCCTTGAAAGTTAAGTTGTAAGAATTTTTAGAATTTTATAATAATATTATCCTTACCTTAAAGATGGCATCATATATCGTATAAAGTAGCATAATTTAAGCAAAAACCTAAAAAGTTGAGCTGTGACAGGGTGGTATCAAAGCTCAAGTTTTGATCTATAGGTAATCTAGGAATTGATCCATTGGACTAGGAGAAACGCGTGTGGGTAGTAAAAATGGATATGCCTACACCCTCATAAATTCTTGGTAATTAAGGATACTTGAGCAATTTATCTACTACTTTAATTATATAAGATTGGTAATGTGCAGACACGAGTTGATATATTTGTACAGAGAAAATTACTATTATCAACCTTTGTCATTTGGAGATATGAATTTATATTTGGGAAATATTAGTTGAGTAATATAAGTGAAAATTCATAAATTAGGGAGCACAAATTGATAATCAATTCTTGTCATTTAGAGATATAGAGTGATGTTCAAGATAATTCTATTGTGTATTTTTCAAGCCTAAATTTTTCAATTTCTGATTTGATTCCTTTTAATTTTATTTGCATCAAACCCTAATCCATTTGATAGAAATCCTCAACTATTAAAAGAAATATTCATTTTTATAAAATTAAAGGAGTTGCTGCCCAACAATAGTCAGGGAAATATACAAGTTACGATCAATGGCTTGGTTGATCCTAACTTGGTCACAGATCCACAATAAAACCAATTGCAAAATCAGTTTCTCACTAACTAGAAATTTTAGATTCAGGGACTATCCTATTAAAACTATATGGTTTCCACATTAAAATTCTTAAATTAGAGTCTATCTGTTAATGCTTAACATTCATCACGATATAATATTTACAAGTCATTTACAAGTGAGTTAAAAATTATTTTAGTATTTTATAAGAAATAACAAAATCAGTTTCATATTTACAAAACGAATATGATGTGAAAAAAATAGTTTCTTCAGATTTTATGTCATCTTGGAAGTGCCTACGTACTTGTTAATCAAGACCACACAATACGTGGTTCTTTTGAAAAAATTTAGTGTGTTTGTCACTTTTAGATTGTCAAACCCTTTTTGTTTAAGTTTCTCAAATTTTATTTCTTTAGTAAAAATGAATTTTTAGGAGTTATAAATCCTATAAACTATCAATTTCATTTCTTTTTATTTTAAAAAATCGGATTTTTTATATGCCAAGACTCTTCATTTAACATAATTCTATTTTTCTTTTATTTTATCATTTATTTATTTATTTATATTATTCTACTATTCATACCAATTATTTACAAAGTCGTTAACTTTATTCTCTATTATTCATTATTTCCTTTATGTTCTTTTTTTTTTCACTTTTCCTTTTTCTCTTTTTTTATTTAGTTTTGTTTCTTTTTTATAAATGTTTAAGTTAGGTTAAGAAGAAGAAGAAGAGGAGAAGAGCTTAACTAGCAGGTGGGTCAAAACTAGCATCAAATCGAATAAGGTAGGGATCACAATGCTAGAGTAGTGGACATAAGTGACTGGTGGTGTTTGAATCAAATGATTTAGCGGCGGTTTCTACTAGGCAAGTTGTCGAACCAAAGTTTCTAAACTTACCTATCAATGCAGCTGTGGTTGTTCGTATAAAGGGGTAGCAGAGCACGACGTTTCAAAGAGGGCAAGGGCATCTCAATGGTGATTAACATTAATGGGTGGAGTTGAATTTGACAAAGGGGAACTTACCTGACTTTATCAGTTGGGAGATAACAACCCAGTGAAGCTTCTTACAACCTCCAATTGTCTCAAAATTCACTAGAAAATTCAAAATTAGAGTTTTATGTTTGAAACCCTAACTTCCTAAGATCTTTGGATTTGAGTGTTTTTGTAGTGGTTTTGGGCTAAATGTTGATAGAAATGTGATTTATAAGCTCCAATTTTTAGTTTTCAAGCTTGAATCAAGATGGAAATTAACTTAAAAGCTTTAACTCATAATCAAGAAAATTAGGGTTTCATTTTCCATTATGATTAGTGTTGATTTCATGAACTTTTAGCAGCTTTAAAAGAATATCCAGGCATATGCGGTCAAAAATTAACTCCATAAAGCTTGACTATTCTTCAATTTGATCAAAATCACCATTAATGGTGATTGGAGATTCAATCTTCATTTGTTTTCCTCGATTTTTGTGGTCAATTTTAACCACTTAAAAGTACGAACAAGACAAAAATTGGTCTCAATTCGTAGTACCTCATGCACACTTCACAAAAATGGCAATGAAAGAGGCCATACAAGCTAATCCACGTACAATCTTAAGAGGAAATGGAGAAATAAGACAATGATGTCATTATGGCCAATCGGCGTGGCACACAGGGAACAAAGAAAAGGAGGCATTTTATCTCCTTCAAGAATTGAACCCCTAACCTTTCCAAATACATGCAATAACTTATCTATTTAGGTTGTTGGCCTATGCCTCAATTTGAGTTGCACACAAAATGCATTTAAGGCTTAAAAATTGGACCCAACTAAATTAAACCATTGTAGGCTATTTAAATGGATCCAAAAAAATTTATAATTAAAATTAATACTATATTAAGTCAATGTTACTTACTTGCATATTTTATTTTTTATATATTTATTTTTATTTTTCTTTTTTAATAATTCATTATTATTTTTCTCTCTTTCTCTTTTTATTTTTTTTATTGTAATTTGTAGGCTTAATATAATATTACTATTAGTATAAATTGAAGCTTTAAATGGGCAAAAATGGGGTGTATATACATTTCTAGAAGATAAATTAAATTTGATTGTGAAGACGAATTAGAACAATAGGTTTAGGAACCCTAAAATAGCACGAGCAATCAATTTTATCAGGTCATCATGTCCATGTCTCCATTTCTTACCCAATTCATATCAGTGTTTCAAGAATAAGAAATGGATCATAAGTCACAAATGGCGATGTTGTGAATGATGTTTACTCGTGTTCTAGTCATGTCTTTGTGTTATGTCAAGTTGTGTCTTGTGTCCTCTTGTTGTAATCGTGTTTTAATCAGTCATTTTATGTCACATGCTTCCACTATGTAAATGTGCTATGTCTTGTTCTGTAATATACAAATAAATAAGTTGTAAAGAAGGATAGAAGTGTCAATTAGTATAAAATAAGAGGATTATATGGTCAAAGTCTAAGTACATGGGTGTTTTGATCACATGACAGACACCGATGAAAGATGAAAATTTCAAAGACATACACCACTAGTACGTCACTAGCATAGGATTGACCATTGCCAGCGTATGTGTCTATGGCTTAGGCAGCATTAAGCCAGCGTTGATTTCGCAAATTATGACCAGAATGTTGTACACCGCCAGCTTTTGTATGTACATCATCGGCGTATATGCCGGTATACACATGAAGAAAAATGACCAGAGACGAATGGCAAACCAAAAGGCTGCCAGCCTTCATGTTTATGCTGTCAACCTTGGATTTATGCCACCGGCTTACATATAAAAACTGCCAACATATGTGTTTCGAAGGAGATGAAGAGTTGCACAACTTATTTCATATTCTTTTGTTTCCTTCCCAAAAACATACCTAAATCTAGAAATCCTCTATGTGAGTGTTCCTATCAACCAAAGAGAGTCAGGAGATCCGATCCAAGTAATTGAACCGCTATCATCTCTTTAGGAATTCAAAGAATCATTCTTTTTCCTTAGGGTTTTGTTTGTGGTTTTGAAGGAACTTTTGAAAGGAAACCCCAATTGAGTTGGAGATCTAATTTTGGTAATCTAAAAGGATCAAGGATCAATCTTAGGTAAGTTTATATAATCTCAATCCTTAAACTTGTATATATACAATTTCTTGTATTTCTTTAGTCTATTTTTCTTAAAGGAGGATTTTAGAGTTTGGAGATTTTTTGGGAAATCCATTCTTTGGAGATTTTGTTAGATTTAAAGCAAAGAGGAAGGTGCGGGTTTGTGTTTCCTCTTGAGATTAGGGTTTTAGATGATATATGAGATATGGTTTATATGATATATGTTATTAAAGTTGTTCCATTCATACTATCAGGTTTTAGTGAATTAGGATTGTGTTCTAAAGGAGACTTAGTGATTTGGAGTTTCATTCCTGATTTTTTGATTCAGATACGACCTTACCTTGTTTGTTATATGTGCTTATAGGTTTAGATTTGCTTGTTGTATGTGCTGTAGGTTTAGAATTCCAAATTAACCTAATTTTATCTAGCTTATTAAATTGTTTTGTTGCTTGTAATTGGTTGCAGTTAGTAAAGACCATGCAACGTGTGATACTAACACTGGCAACCAGATGATTCTTGTATGTTATTTTCTCGAGTAGAGTTGCACCTGGATATAATTCTAGTAGATTAGGTTTTTGCAGTATGGCTACAAGTGTGTGGGAAATTCCCAACACCAATATACATATAGATTATCTATTTTCTATATGTTTTTTTTAAGGAGTCATAAGTTACTCCAAATTTGAAACTAGATGCATATAGTTTTGAATTGTGTTATTTGTTAGCTAATCACAGATAATAAATTGTGTTTATTGCATTAGAACAAATAGTAGCATGTAGATATATGTGTGTGTGTATGTGTTTGTGTTGTGTGAACATATGCATTTGTATGTGGTTTGGCATATTGGGCTATTGCTCATTTCTTTCATTTTTTAGGAACGGGAGAAGATCAGATGATTTATAATCTTTCTAGTTATGATTCTTTGTGGATTGTGGAGAGGACGATAGTGGACCAAACTTCTCTACCGATGTTTAGGATACATGACTTGGATTTAGAACAAGATGAAGACTTTATCAAATTATCTATTTTTATGAGTTCAAGAATGCTCTAAGAGTTTCCCTTTTATGTATAAGTTTAGTTATTGTTGGCTATAGTTTATGCTAATAAGGTTATTAGAAAGTTTAGTTTTGATAGTATCTTTAAACAGGTATCCTTTTATTTGAAAGTTTGAAGTTTTTAATGATATGTATATTTTTGTGGATTAGAGTTTCATAATCTCGAAGTGTTCTTATAAAGAGAATGACACTTGACGGATTGTAATACCTTCAATTTAAGATGCTACATATTCAATATTATCTTGCTGTGTCGAAGGTTGCCAATGCTATTCTGAAACCATAACATGGGTGAGGCTGTCCAGCGTAAATAGCCCAGATTGGCTGGACCAATAAAAATCCATCACTATAGGCCTTACAAAAACCCACTTATGCTTTTAGAGACTTGTTTTGTTTCTTTTTTTTTTTTTTTTTTTTTTTTTTCATGTTACCTACTGGCCGTATGATGAATTTATATATTATGTTCATTTGTGTACATGGCATGCTACGTCGTGGCTATAATAATAATAATAATAATACACATACTTTTGAAAGTGAATAGCACGAATTTAAATATCTAGTTTTTCAAAGACACTGATTTATTGTAGCAATAAAAAGTGTGGCTTACATGCTGAATGAAGGTTATGATAAATTTAATTTCTTGTTTAATGTTCTGTTGTTATAACAGAGACAGAAATGGAGATCTAGAATTTTGTTACAGAAGCTCATAAGTATCGCGACACTACCGAATAAATAATTTAAATAATATTAAATGAAATTGACCACACCGAGAAATTTTGTGTTTACCAAATATGATTTGCAAATTTAAAATAATAATTATAAAGATAAAAATAATTATGATGTTTTAACAAACATTAGAACTTTATTCCTCATACTGCAGACCGTCATACATGACGAGCTGTAATCATTATGAGGTTAATTGGTTCATCAATTACACAAAATTAAGTGGATTATTATAACTATTTGAGCCTTAGATTACCTATGTAAGATAATTGAAAGTCTCGAACATGACTTTTCAAGCAGTACTTTGACATTCCTAAAATTCCTTCCAACCGTAAACCATGATAATGCCTGAAGTTCTAACCAAGAATCTCAGTTTGAGTGAACCCAACAATATAAATGGACAAATGAAAAGGAAAAATAAGGGTAACCAAGCCTAATGACAATGACGAGACAAGGAAAACAGGAAGTGAGATACAACCTGAAAGAAAGTGAATGTGATGCATGTAGGCAAGGAAAATATGAGTACGTGGAAGGTGTACTTAAAATACAGGTTTCAAAAATTTTTACAATCTACCCCCCGATGATCCTTTCCATGCAGGCACGTAGAATTTCATTCGATGCTTCCTTAAGTATATCCTCCCTCAACTTCTTTATCGGACTGAATATGTTACGTATTGAGTATTCAAACCATATCTAAAAATTTGAATTTTTATATTAAATGGTTAAAACACTTATCTTGGTACGGTATTGGTAGGTTCTAATCCTTATATACTTGTTATGATCCCATTAACATTAAATTATTTATTTGATGGATCTTAATTAAATCAAAGTTTTCAATTCATAAGTCATGAGAAGTATTATATGTTGAATATCACATCATATCTACAAGTTTAAACTTTTAAGAAAATCATGGTAGTTACTTTAATATTCATAATTGTTGAGCAATGGCTTATGCATATTTGATCCAATTTCTTACCACTGAAAATTACACAATCCCCATACAACAGGTTCCTCAGAATCGAGTGAGACAGCGGACAAGTTGAGATCTCTAACCAAAGAAAGAGAAATGAAACCTTTTTAAAATTCAACATTATTCTGGCCACCACCGTAGCTGATTATCACCTCACCTTTTTTATGACCGGGTGGAGCGCCACTTGCTAACCCAAATATTTGTCAAAGAACCGGGAATGGTAATCCTAACCTTTTCCCCACAAGCTAAATACATGCAAATGCCAAAAACCAAAAATACATACCTAAGAATTCAAATAAAGCTCATTTATAATCATAACTTAACATTTTGTATCATGTTGTTCCATCATTGGACAATAGTGGCAATAACTAATGCCATTTTTGTGTTACCATATCCATATTTATCATGATTTTTTTAGTTATTAACATATTTATGCTGATCAATCAATTTGTAATTCAATCAATATAATATAGTACTTGAAGAATATCATTATGTAGTTGAGCACTTTATAATACAATCAATACAAAATAGTGTAAGGAAACACAATTCACATGGCTAAGCACAAAAGCACAATAAGTAAGTTAATATGAATTAAACACAGATTCCTTTCTTATTTTTTGGCTTAATAGTGTTAGGATATGAAGTATACCTTTAATGGGAAGAAATGCAATGGGTTTTGTGAAGGATTACATAAATGGGATTTTGATACCATTTATAATCTAAAACCTTAAGGCATTAGGTTAATAGATGTTTTCTTCTTCTAAACTCTTCACATAAGACCCATATTTCCTATGTGGGATTCTCATACTTACACCCTAACAATCTCCCTCAAGAGCTTATCAAATTAACTTTACTAAACCCGCTTTATGAGTAGCCTACTCACCATAGGTTTCACAAAAGAATCACACTACAAAGTTTTCTTTCCACATAGTGGGCCAATTATGAGAGCTTCCAGTCGAACCAGGATCTGATACCAATTGTTAAGGACTGGAGTAAGCCTTCAATTGGAGAAATCCAATGGCTTTGTAAAAAATTACACAAATGGGCTCCTGACACCATCTATAACCCGAAACTTTAAGGCATTGGGTTAATGGGCCTTTCCTTTTTATAAACTCTTCACATAAGACTCATATTTCCCATGTGCGATTCTCACACTTGCACCCTAACAAATAGTGACTTTAGTGATTCTAAAAATAGGTTTTACTAGTAGTTCCCAAAGGGTAAGGGCTATTCACTGAAACGAAGTAAATCAAACTAAGCAATAAAATACAGTTCTTTTATATTTTATTTCAGTTTGTGATTCAATTAAGGACCAAAAGAGTTTAAATGGTTATGATTCGATTTAAGAGGTCAAACCAAATTAAACTGTTCAAACCCAAACCGAACTACTTCTCACATTAAAAGAAATTTAAAACAATAAGATCCATTTTATTTATATATAACTCTTAAACATTTAATATTAGAGTCATATGTGATATTTCACTATATTATCGCATATGCTTATAATATGTTAGAATGGACTTGAAACGAAATCACAATTTTAAATTCTAATACAATTCTTGCTTTTAGATGCATTTTTGAAGGGAAATTAAGTAAAAATCCAATTTGCAAATTTATTAGGAGAAATTATGATTTGATTCCAATTTATGAAATGTAAATTACATTTTTAACCATATTAATGCTATTGGTAAATATAAACATTGTATATATTTTTTTATATTATATATTTTGCATAATACACCATTAAATGCGTTATATATCTAATAATATTAAACAACAATGTTTTATTTGTCTCAAAAAATATGGCATAGGCTTTTAATTCATTAATATAAAAGATAATTTTTTAATACTTTGCACATCTCTCTGACTCACTAATTTCTTTTTCTACAAATCTTTTCTTAAAATTATAGAACAAATTTCCATAAATCATGATGTCCTTTATCATCATCATCATCATCGATAAATGCTATAACACCTTTATTTCTAAGATGATTTTGGACTTGATCAGTTGATATTATAAGTAAAAATTATCTAGAATGGCTCCTAGTTGTTTAAATTATCAATTTCAAGTACTACGAAACCCTTCATGAAGAAACAAAACAATCGCAACGGGAATGGAGCTAAACAGCTTTGTTTGAAAGGATTCAAAACGCGCAACAGCCCTCCATACACCCGTTTGAGAGGCTATTTGGAACCTAAAAGATGAACATACGAAATAGTCTTATAAAAGGCCTGTTTAAAAGGTCATATGGGATAAGATAGCAACCAATAGCTATAACGTCCCATCAAGCGGGGCTACATTCAAGGGTATATGAAGAATTTTCACCATAGTAGGCGCAACTGTCCTCGATACGAGGCCATTTGAATGAGTGTTTCGGCTTAATTTTTCATGATCAACAGCCACAACAGGCCTCCATACAGGCCATTAGAGACCCCATTTGTATCAATGCATTTTTTCCCTAAGATTCTATTTTGAAATTTTTGATGACCCATATAAATACTTCTTAGAGAGAGAAAGTTAGTTACGCATTATTCTAGATCTCATTTTTCTCTGTGGGTTCTGAGAGGGTTTAGCTTGAGCAAATCACAAAGAACAACAAGTCAAGGTCGAATCCGGATTGTAGATCCAAATTCATCACCATTGAGTTTCATTTCTAAAGGCTGTACTTATGAATTCAATCCTTTCTTTTGAATTTCAATTGTCATCTGATATCACTATGGAAGAGTAGATCATAGATCTAGATCTTGTTTGAATTCTAATTTTGTCATGTTTTGAGGATCTGATCTTAATCAAATTCAATTGATGCTCTTATATTCAAATTGCATGCTCTTAATTGGTTTCTTAGATTTATATAACCAAAATGTAAATTTATGTATGAATTTCATTTAAGTCGATTGAGAAATTGCTTTCATGAATAGATCTATGCAATTTGATGAGATTTGATTGTGATCCTAGAGATAGGTTGCAAGAATCTGCCGTATTTCTTTATTTTCTTTGAGTTCTTGTGCTTCATGCAATCTTAGGTTGTTATTGATTAAGGAGAGATCCTAATTAGTTAATCTAAGATTACATAAATTGATGAATTCGAGAGGATTGTCAATTTGTTAAAGGAACTCAATGGTGTAAGAAATCATTTCGGATAATCTTTAGAGTTCTATGATTCACATGATGAAATTAGATGAAGGAGAAGATCTAGGTTGTGTTTGTTTCTAAATTTTAACCCTTGCTTTTTTTCCAAAGTGATCTTGTTCCTAGTCTCAATTAGATTAATAGTTTTCTTAGTTGATAGTTTTAAACAACCAATCTCTTTGGCTGCTAGATAGTAGAAAAGAAGTGATTACTAGTAGTTATTCTTTCCTCATGGACGACCTCGATCTTAACTCTATACTAAGATTTGATAGGTACTCTGCCTATTGCATCTTGTAACCAATCTAAGAACAGGTTTCATAAATTTAAACTTCCATTGACAAAAAGTTCATCAATCATCATCGTATCTATGTGGTTAGCATCTAATCAGTAGATGCTAGGAATTGTATTACTCTAAGGTTAATTCAACAAAATACAAAATCATTATCATGGAATACATCTACAGGAGCAAGTTTAATACCAGGTTCCAACATCTACAACCAACAATATCGAGATACTTTTGAAGTTTAGACTAATTAGTACAATAGAAATTTAAATACCTTATAAGAGAAGAATATTATAAATAAATATAGAATTAATGCAAAAGAATGATTTTCTTAGTTAATGTTATAAATTTATTAAGAATATATATTACATTAAATTCGTATTGAAATTTATTTTTAGAATTAGATAATACAGACATTATTAAATACATGACCTGATATAATGATAAGTCACTTTAATTCTTTCACAGAGTTCCTCAATTTAAATATCTTTTTTTTTTTGGGAACTTGAATAACTGTTAGTTTTATTTATTAAAACTAAATGCTTTTAAAAGCAATTTGAACCAAATTAAATCGCATTCAACGCGATTCAATTCAAAAACCTGAACCATTAAAAGCAATTCAGTTCATTAATTATTTGAACGGAATCATTTCAAATGCGATTTGGTTTCATTCAATCCTTGAACCGAACAGAGCCATGAACACCCCATTATAGACATGTCCCCGAGCTGGTTGAATCCGACTCGTGACCCAACCTACCTAGTCCAGGTTCAAAAATAAGAGACCTCGAACAGCCCCGAGGAGGAAATGGGGCTGGTCCGCCCATGGATCGTCTGTCCTAGGAGGAGTCCGACCCATCCCCTTTACATTAGTTTTTAAAAAATTCTTAAATTTGTAGGGTAGACCCATATGGACCTATCGGATCCACGGGTCCAACAATTGGACTCATGGACCCAATAGTTCGATTCATGGATACAACCCACCCTGCTCGGTTGAGTTCACATAGGTTAAATTTGTGGCCAGACCGAGCGTTTGGTTCCAGATCAGACTCAACCCGAAGACATATTATCCTTACAAAATGGCCACCTTGTTTGGCAAAGCGACTATTGTGTAACCATTAGGATTATTATTTAGAGTTTCTTATCAACCTCAAGTCTGTTTCCCCTAATTATACTCAAGTTAGAGTATATTAATTCTAAATATGATAGCCATACCTTTTCTTACTAATACTATTACTCCAATGTTTCGGATCATGACTAATACCATATCATATTCCATCACTCAAACATGTCTCAATTATTCATTTTAGTTCAATTACTAATACTTTTCTTTCTTTTAATAATAAAAAAAATTTAATTTGGTTTATTTTATCTAAAGAAAATTTTGATCGAACCTAATTAAGTTAATTTATTTCATCTAAGAAAACCTGGAATCGAATTGGATAAGATCAAAGTGTCTTAGCTTAATAAATAATTTTTTATTTTATTTATTTACATTTAGAAAATCATATTTGAATTAGACAAAGATGGAACTAGATTAAATCATGAACCAAACCATTTTAAAAGGATGCAAAATTTCGATTCAATTGGTAATTCAGCCAATTTTTTCAAAGCTCTAATATATTAACACACGTAATATCTTGTATACTTAAAGTTTGAAATTTAAAGTTAGATTTACTATAATGGCTCTCAATAAATATTTTACGATGTAAACGAGTCAAGTTAAATTTTAAAGGTTTAAAAAGCCTATTCATATATATAATCAATGGATTAAAAGGCATACGTACAATCCACGTGTATCTATGTGTGTGCGCGTGCGTGCTAGGAAGGTTTGAAAATTAATTAATAAAAAGAGATAGAAAGAGTGGGAAAGAAGGAAGAAAAGGGCTCCCATTCCAATCGCTGGGAAAAAAGAAAACAAACAAACAAACAAACAATCGAACTACTGGCTTAGTTGACACGTTCTCCACTTGTATCTTGGTCTTTGATAAAGCTTAGTCAATTGTTTTCCATGGCAAGTAGCGAATGGAAAATGCAAGGCGTGCCTGCTCAAACCGAAACTCGAATTGATCAAAATTAGTCCACACGGGTTTATGTGAACGTGTTTCGTGTAGACCTTGAAAAGGAAAGTAAATATTGAAGAGGTTTAGTTGTGAATATAAATTAATTGAATTTTTGAAATATAGTGCATATTCACAAATATTACGTGATAGATTTTGCAATATAAAAGTATATACGTGTTCAATTTTTATTCGTTTTTATCTATTTTATTATGTGAACCCTTGAAAATTTTCTGAATAAATTTGCTTTTGCTCTGGGCATAGTTTGATTCCGATTATGACTAAACCAAAATATTCTAAATCAGACAAAAATGAACAAAAATTTCCAAATCAATTTCGTTTTCAACCAAATAACGTGTGTAATTGTAGACAATTCCTATTAGTGTCCTACTTAAAACTCTTCTACAATTATATTATTATATATAATTATTCTTCTATATTTCAATTTTAGCAGAGATGATATTTGACTTTATAACTATAAACATGTAGATATTTATATCTATTTGTAATTAAGTTGGTATACATATGATAATTGCATGTTGAAGTATAAATTATATATCACCTCAAATATATTTCCTATATATTGTAATATAGAATGCATATTTCATTTTATAATAAAGCAACCAAAATTTTCTAAAGTAATCGATTAAGCCTAGCCAACTCCCATATATTGATTTCACAAATAAAACTATCCTACCATGTCATGACATGGCATCCTTCTACTAGAGTAATATTAAATGAAATATTGAGATCCATTTTATATATACTAGCGGACAATCTAGCCATGTTGTTTACGCGAAAATTAAAAAAAAAGATAGAAAAAAAAATTAAAGATTGAAGTTTTAGTTATAGAGGTGGGAGCGATTTTTATTACAAAGAATAGAGAGAAAGAAAGTGGAGTAGCGTGGAGAATGGTTTGACAGAGAAAGTACAAAGTGAGAAGAAAGATAGGATAAAAAATAAGATGAATTAAGTAATTGTCATACTATAGTTTTGATTTTTTTTTTTATACAAATGAAGACGATTTACTTAATAATAATAATAATAATAAAGTCAGAACCAATCTTCTTTGATTCCTTTATAATTATTCAGTAGTCCCCAACAGCAACATGCCTATGCAAATAATAGAGAGTTGTAAAACATACAATAAATGGTTAGTTGGGTATAGGAGCTAAAGTATTATTGAAAACATGGTGATATGGAACAATATTTATTTCTATATTAGGGGTGTAGATTCCAATATTGTTTAAGTAATCACAGGATATATTTTGATTATTAAATTTTAGAACGTGGAATTATACCGTACTGCATGGACTATGAATATTTATATATAAATTACACTTGAAAAGTATCGATATTTGATGATAAACTCATTTATGTATCAACATTGTTTAACTAGTAAAAAAAAATCAACATTTGAGTAGTTAAAAAAATTAGTGTTTCACAAAATATGTTTAACTAGATATCTATAGATAAAATTTGAGAAAAATTAGCAAGAAAACTATCCAAACATTGATATGTTAATTATATAAACTTTGCGAAAATGTCGATATCTTATTTAATTCATTTTACAAAATATTAATTTATTTTTTCATCCACTTGAAATGTTGATATTTTAAAATAACTTATTGCCAGACATTATTGACATAATTTACTCAAATATTTATTTTAGTGAATATAAAACTGTTGTATTCATAAATAGGTTTGGATTCTTTTTCAAATTTTCAGTATCTTATTTTTATACATTTTGTATATTTGTATTTATTTGAAATCAAGTATTTAAAAAGTTATCTTATCTATATAATGTCTATTGATGTTGTGATTACTATGAATAAATAATATACATCCTGAATGTCTATTATTTATATAAGAGATATACCTATTCTAAGACAGAATCTTTCCATTCTCTTTTTCATTAAATTGTTTGCAAAGTATGCATTTTCATTTAATTTTAATGTATTGAAGGACATATTCGGAGAGAGGCACAAAAGGCCACCTTTATTTAAGTATGAGCAATTCACAATATTAACTAAACACATTTTCTCTATAATATTCAATTATGACCATATAAATAAATATGATATAAATTATAATAATCAAGGATCATTTGAGACCGTAAAAATACCTTAATAAAGTTGTTCATGATTGTGGCCGAACCAAATGAAAAGATATAGTCTTTGTATTATGCCCAGAGTTTTTTATTACCTTTTGAGCGTGGTGAAACCATTAAAATCTAGACGGGCCAGCCATGTGTGTAAGAGAATTTATGCCAACAAAAGCATCCACTGCAATTATTCCCACTCCCTTATCTTTTCCTTTTTAACATTCTAAACGCACGAAATATGATAAATAATCTCCGTAAAAGCAAACCAAAAAGATAACAAAAAAAAATAGAGGGATTATCGGGCTTCACTAGAAAAGTATGCAATGCATTAGTACAGCAGATGTGCGCTCAAAAACAAAGATATCTTGATGAATTTATTTTATAAAAAAAAAAATACAATTACAATGAGAACTACGAAAATTCTATAATATTATAGGTAAAATCATCCAATCGGTTATCTAACTATATAAATAAATATGATTAATAATATATTAAATATTTCAATGGTATAATCATAATCGAATACTAATATAAACAATTGAATAACCGATCCTATCGATGTTATTATATATCGGGATATTAACATAAAATTTCCCGAAAAGTACAGCTACGGCGCTACCCTCCATTAACCCAGCAGCAATGATCTCGTTTTCTCATTGAAAAACATATATTATATAAGGCAAGGAATCTGCTTAATAATATACAAGACGAGGTAAAATAGGAACATCAAATATTATGGAGTATATTTTTAACGCCAATGATGGCAGAGTGGCAAATTCGTGGATTTTCAATTCGACAATGTCAGTGACTTGGTATGAAAGGAATATATCATTTCTCGTATGAACAGCCTTACTTTTACTATTAGTTTTGCTTTTTTCCTTGAACTTGACCGGGTCTTGCTTGGAAAAAAAAAAAAAAAAAGATTATTGACTTACACATTTCACTGACTAAGACCCGCTTACTTAGTCAACTTGGCACTCTCCACGAGCATGATGCATCCTCAAAAGCAACAATACACACACACATATATATATGTAAATTCCTATATTAATCTTGCCATCCTAAAATTCACTCTTAACTAAATTCCTTCTTTCTCACCCAAAAACAAATACCTTGTTTTCTTAATTTTGCCATATCTTAAGTTTTACTTCAAGATTTGGACAATCATGGCATTCTCATCCATCGTCTCTAATCCGATTCGAACCACAAAATACGGACATCAGAATCAAAGGATGTTTGTAGTTTGCTCCCAACATGCAGCACATGTAGATAACCTAAGAATTGCAAAACAATCAAATCAAATCACTTATTGGACTGAATCGCTCTCCCATCTCCTCCATCGTCTCGTTGACACATCTCCTAGGACAAACCTTGACATCCACAAGGACTCATACATACCATTTGACTTTGATGGGAATAATTCCACTCCAAGTTCATCTCCTAAAGAAGTAATTTCACACAAATGGCATGAAATCCAAGGTTCGTCAGATTGGGAAAGTCTCTTAGACCCTCTGGATCCTTCTCTTAGGCGTGAGATCATCAAATATGGCGAATTCACGCAAGCTACTTACGATGCGTTCGACTTCGATACATACTCGGACTATTGTGGAAGTTGTAGGTACAACAAGCGCAATTTCTTTGATAAGTTGGGAATCGAAGGAAATGGTTACGATGTTACTAATTACATCTACGCAATGTCACATGTTAACATGCCAAGGTGGCTAGAGAGATCACATTTACTAGGCACTACTTGGAGCAAAGACTCCAATTGGATGGGGTATGTGGCGGTTAGTGACGATGAGGAGACTAAACGGATCGGAAGACGAGACATACTCGTGGCATGGCGGGGTACTGTGGCTCCTTCAGAGTGGTGCAAGGATTTTCAAAGGGATCTCGTGCCTTATGGGAAGAGTCACGCTATGGTTGAACATGGCTTCCTTAGTATTTACACTTCTAAGAGTGAGGCCACTAGATATAACAAAACTAGTGCATCGGAACAAACAATGAGAGAACTAAATAAGCTTGTGAAATTCTACAAAGATAGAGGTGAAGAGGTGAGTCTTACAATTACAGGACATAGCCTAGGAGGGGCATTGGCTCTTCTCAATGCTTATGAAGCTGCAACAAAATTTCAAGGCCTCCCAATTAGTGTCATAACCTTTGGTACCCCAAGAGTTGGTGACAAGGTGTTTAGAGATGAACTAGACAAATTAGGAGTCAAGACCTTAAGAGTTGTGGTCGTGCAAGACTTGGTCCCAAAAATGCCTCAAGAGGGTGTTTATACTCATGTTGGGTTTGAACTAAAACTCAATGTACACTCATCTCCATATCTTAAAAGAGGGTTTCACCCAATTGGTTTTCATAGCTTGGAGACATATCTTCATTTAGTAGATGGGTTTTTTAGTACAACAGCAAGTTTTAGGATAGATGCTAAAAGAAACATTGCCTTAGTGAATAAGCCATGTGATATGTTGATTGAAAAGCTAAGGATACCACCTTGTTGGTTTCAATTGGAGAATAAGGGTTTGGTAAGGAATGAATATGGAAGATCGGTTAGTCCCAAAAGAGACCCAGATGACATTCCATCACCAACTACAGAAGAGCAGGTACAAGAACAGGATCCACTTTATGTAAAGCTAGAAAAGTCAGAAGCATTGTAAGATTATATTGTTTCTAATGAAATCATTATATGGTTGTTTTTAGAAAATTTATTAATTGAAATGGTAGCATAACACTATGAATTATCGGTCATTGTACTTTAATCCAAGTTGCGATCATGTAATTCCTATAGTTGTTTTCGGTCATTGCATATTGCGAGCAACTCCAATAGTAAAATAAATAATAAACAATAATAATAATAATAATTAATAATAAGAGAATCAACGGCAACTATGGATTGACGATTAGATGGTATAGACTTTCGATTATGAAAAATCTTCAACATAAGATTTATATTGTGAAATTCAACAAGCTGAATGACTAGCATCCCCGTAATCAATCCTTCTTTGTTCATATTCATATATTATGCATTTATCAAATTCCTCTATTATAATTACTTCCAACGGCTTGGCAATGGATGTGATAACACTAAATTCCTTAATTATTGGAGTTTTAAATAGGATTAAACTAATATATTTAAATGAAAGTTAAGCTAATGATGAGCACCTCACAATTCGGACAATGGATATAGTAATTAGTATTGCGTTTTCTAATATATTTAAATCCACGTGTATTTATGTGTGGGCGTGTGCGTGCAAGGAAAGTTTGAAAATTACTTAATAAAAAGAGATAAAAGAGTGGGAAGGTTCGTATTCTAATTGTTGCCAAAAAACAAACAAATAATCGAACTGCTGGCTTAGTTGACACGTTCTCCAGTTGTATCTTGGTCTTTGATAAAGCTTAGTCAATTGTTTTCCATGGCAAGTAGCGAATGGAAAATGCAACGCGTGCCTGCTCAAACCGAAACTCGAATGGATCAAAATTAGTCCACACGGGTTTATGTGAACGTGTTTCGTGTAGACCTTGAAAAGGAAAGTAAATATTGAAGAGGTTTAGTTGTGAATATAAATTAATTGAATTTTTGAAATATAGTGCATATTCACAAATATTACGTGATAGATTTTGCAATATAAAAGTATATACGTTTTCAATTTTTATTCGTTTTTATCAATTTTATTACGTGAACCCTTGAAAATTTTCTGAATAAATTTGCTTTTGCTCTGTGCATAGTTTGGTTCCGATCATGACTAAACCAAAATATTATAAATCAGACAAAAATGAACAAAAATTTCCAAATCAATTTCGTTTTCAACCAAATAACTCGTGTAATCATAGACAATTCCTATTATATTCTTCATATGACGAGTTTACTATAAAACAAAACTACTTAAAACTCTTCTACAAACATATTATTATATATAATTATATATTCTTCTGTATTTCATTTTTATCATAGATGATAAATAACTTTATAACTATAAATATGTAGATATTTATATCTATTTGTAATTAAGTTGGCATACAAATAATAATTTGCATGTTGAAGTATAAATTATATATATCACCTCAAATATATTTCCTATATACTATGTAGTGCAATATAGAATGCATATTTCATTTTATAATAAAGCAACCAAATTTTCTGAGTAATCAATTGAGCCCCGCCAACTCACAAATGTTGATTTCACAAATAAAACTATCTAGCCGTGTCCTGACTCCTGACATAGCATCCTTCTAGTAGAATAATATTAAATGAAATATTGAGATCCATTTTATATATACTAGCGGACAATCTAGCCATGTTGTTTATGTGAAAATTAAAAAAAAAAAAAAAAGAGAGAGAGAGAAAATAAAGGTTGAAGTTTTAGCTATAGAGGTGGGAGCGATTTTTATTACAAAGAATAGAGAGAAAGAAAGTGGAGTAGCATGGAGAATGGTTTGACAGAGAAAGTAAAGAGTGAGAAGAAAGATAGAATAAAAAATAAGATGAATTAAGTAATTGTCATACTATAGTTTTGATTTTTTTTACACAAATGAAGACGATTTACTTAATAATAAAATAAAGTCAGAACCAATCTTCTTTGATTCCTTTATAATTATTCAGTTGTCCCCAACAGCAACATGCCTATGCAAATACTATAAAGAGTTGTAAAACATACAATAAATGGTTAGTTGGGTATGGGAACTAAAGTATTATGCAAAATATGGTGATATGGTGACAAAGAAATAATATTTATTTCTATATTAGGGATGTACATTCCAATATAGTTTTAGTAATTACAGGACTGGAAAGTATCGATATTTGATAATAAATTCATTTACGTATGAACATTTTAAGGTATCAATGTTTGAACATGTAAGTAGTAAAACAAAAAAATGACGTAATCAACGTTTTACAAAATATATTTAACTACATATGTATAGGTAAAATTTGAGAAAAATTAGCAAGAAAACTATCCAAACATTGATATGTTAATTATATGAACTTTGCAAAAACGTGGATATTTTATTTAATTCACTTTATGAAATATAGATTCATTTTTTTATCCACATAAAACGTTGATATTTTAAAATAACTTACTATCAAATATTCTTGTCATAATTTACATATCTTATTCAAATATTTATTTTAGTGATTATAAAACCATTGTATTCATTAATAGGTTTGGATTCTTTTTCAAAATTTCAATATCTTATTTCTATTCATTTTGTATATTTCTATTTATTTGAAATCTAGTACTTAAAAAGTTATCTTATCTATATTTTATCTATTAATGTTGTGATTACCACAAACAAATAACACACATCCTAAATGTCTATTATTTATCTAAGAGATATACCTAGTCTAAGATAGAATCTTTCCATTCTCATTTTCATTAAATTGTTTGTAATGTATGCATTCTTATTTCATTTTAAGGTATTGAATGACATATTCGGGGAGAGGTGGAAAAGGCCACCTCTATTTAAGTATGAGCAATTCACAATATTAATTAAACACATTTTCTCTATAATATTCAATTATGACCATATAAATGAATATGATATAAATTATAATAATCAAGGATCATTTGAGACCGTAAAAATACCTTAATAAAGTTGTTCATGATTGTGGCCGAATCAAATGAAAAGATATAGTCTTTGTATTATGTCCAGAGTTTTGATTACCTTTCGAGCGTAGTGCAACCATTGAAATCTAGACGGGCCAGCCATGTGTGTAAGAGAATTTATGCCAACAAAAGCATCCATTACAATTATTCCCACTCCCTTATCTTTTCCTTTTTTAAATTCTAAACGCACGAAATATGGTAAATAATCTCCGTAAAGGCAAACCAAAAAGAGAACAAAAAAAAAAAAAAAAGAGAGATATTATCGGGCTTCTTTAGAAAAGTATGCAATCCATTATTACCACAGATGTGCACTGAAAAACAAAGATATCTTGATGAATTTATTTTATAAAAAAACACAATTACAATGAGAACTATAAAAATTCTATATTATTATTGATAAAATCATCCAGACAATCATTTAACCATACACATAAATATGATTAGTAATATATTAATTATTTCAATATCTAATCATGATCACATACGAATATAAATTATTAAATAACTGAAAAGATTGATGCTATTATAAATCAGGATAGGAATATAAAATTTCCCCAAAAATTCGCTATCCTCCCTTGACCCAGCAGCAACGATCTCATTTTCTCATTAAAAAAAACGCATATTGTATAAGGCAAGGAATCTGCTTAATAATATGCCAGACAAGGTAACATGTGAACGTCAAAAATTTATTGAGTATATTTTTCAAGCCTAGGATGGCAGAGTGGCAGAATTTCAATTCGACAATGTCAGTGACTAAGACCCGCTTAATTAGTCAACTTGGTACTCTCCACGAACATGATGCATCCTCAAAAACAACAATATATATACACATGTATGTGTAAATTCCTACATTAATCTTGCCATCCTAAAATTCACTCCTAACTAAATTCCTTCTTTCTCACCCAAAAACACATACCTTCTTCTTCTTTCTCACCCAAAAACACATACCTTCTTTTCTTAATCTTACCATATCTTAACCATTCATCCCGGAAATTTTCCTTGAATATTTGGACAATCATGGCATTCTCATCCATCGTCTCTAATTCGATTCAAACCACAAAATACGGACATCAGAATCAAAGGATGTTTGTAGTTTGCTCCCAACATGCAGCACGTGTAGATAACCTCAGAATTGCAAAACAATTAAATAAAATCACTCATTGGACTGAATTGCCCTCCCATCTCCTCCATCTTCACATTGACACACCTCCTTGGACAAACCTTGACATCCACAAGGACTCATACCTACCATTTGACTTTGATGGGAATAATTCCACTCCAAGTTCATCTCCTAAAGAAGTAATTTCACACAGATGGCATGAAATCCAAGGTTCATCGAGTTGGGATAATCTTCTAGACCCTCTTGATCCTTCCCTTAGGCGTGAGATCATCAAATATGGCGAATTCACGCAAGCTACTTACGATGCGTTCAACTTCGATACATACTCGGCCTATTGTGGAAGTTGTAGGTACAACAAGCGCAATCTCTTTGATAAGTTGGGACTCAAAGGAAATGGTTACGATGTTACTAATTACATCTACGCAATGTCACATGTTAACATGCCAAGGTGGCTAGAGAGGTCACATTTACTAGGCACTACTTGGAGCAAAGACTCCAATTGGATGGGGTATGTGGCGGTTAGTGACGATGAGGAGACTAAACGGATCGGAAGACGAGACATACTCGTGGCATGGCGGGGTACTGTGGCTCCTTCAGAGTGGTGCAAGGATTTCCAAAGGGATCTCGTGCCTTATGGGAAGGGTCACGCTATGGTTGAACATGGCTTCCTTAGTATTTACACTTCTAAGAGTGAGGCCACTAGATATAACAAAACTAGTGCATCGGAACAAACAATGAGAGAACTAAATAAGCTTGTGAAATTCTACAAAGATAGAGGTGAAGAGGTGAGTCTTACAATTACAGGACATAGCCTAGGAGGGGCATTGGCTCTTCTCAATGCTTACGAAGCTGCAACAAAATTTCAAGGCCTCCCAATTAGTGTCATAACCTTTGGTAGCCCAAGAGTTGGTGACAAGGTGTTTAGAGATGAACTAGACAAATTAGGAGTCAAGACCTTAAGAGTTGTGGTCGTGCAAGACTTGGTCCCAAAAATGCCACAAGAGGGTGTTTACACTCATGTTGGGATTGAACTAAAACTCAATATACACTCATCTCTATATCTTAAAAGAGGGTTTCACCCAATTGGTTTTCATAGCTTAGAGACATATCTTCATTTAGTAGATGGGTTTTTTAGTGCAACAGCAAGTTTTAGGATAGATGCTAAAAGAGACATTGTCTTGGTGAATAAGCCATGTGATATGTTGATTGATAAGCTCAGGATACCACCTTGTTGGTTTCAATGGAGAATAAGGGTTTAGTAAGGAATGAATATGGAAGATGGGCTAGTCCCAAAAGAGACTCAGATGACATTCCATCACCAACTACAAAAGAGCAGGTACAGGAACAGGATCCACTTTATGTAAAGCTAGAAAAGTCAGAAGCATTATAAGATTGTATTGTTTCTGAAGAAATCATTGTATAGTTGCTTTTAGAAAATTTATTAATTGAAATGAGAGCATAACGCTGCGATGTTATCGGTCATTGTATTTTGAATCCAAGTTGCGATCATGTAATTCCTATTTGTTTTCGGCCATTGCATATTGCGAGCAACTCCAATAGTAAATTAAATAATAAATCATAATAATTAATAATACGAAAATCAACACAACAACTATGGATTGACGATTAGTGGATATAGACTTTCGATTATGAAAAATCTTCAGCATGAGATTCATAATGTAAAATTCGAATAGTTTAAGGGTTTGCATCCTTCTGATCAATCCTTCTTTGTTCATATATTGTGCGTTTATCAAATTCCCCTATTATAATTACATCGAACGGCTTGGTAATGGATGTGATAACACTAAATTCCTTAATTATTGGAGTTTTAAATAGGATTAAACTAATATATTTAAATGAGAGTTAAGCTAATGATGTACACCTCACAATTCGGACAATGGATATAGTAATTAGTATTGCGTTTTCTAAATTCACAATGCTTGTTTTTTCAGAGATAGTCAACCAAATCCACTCCAAATATATAGCTGGCAAATCATGGATAATCGAAGTTCAGCATCCTATCCCAAATAAGTGATTGATGAGCCCTTTTAACCATTTGATCCAAACCATCCTAACTAGTGTTGATCGGTATTCCTAAATGTAGACAATCACTCAGGTATCGCAATCTCTCTTTGCAACCCCTCCCCAAACACTGGAACCCATATGTGCCACCCAACACCCAGCGCAAACTCATTCTATGTAATAAATACTCTAAAGATGATTCCTCACCAGCTCTGGAGACGCGCCACCCCTGCAATAATAATAAATAATCAAGTCAAGAGGTAGCTAATATGCCTTTTCAACCATTTGGTCCGAAAAGTTCAAATTAGTGCTGGCTTAATATTCACTGCCTTAACTCTCTGTATTATCACTATCTTAGAGTCTTTTATATATTTTGTCCCTTTTAAATCATGTCATTACTAAGTGGCCAAAAAAAAATTCATGTCATTACTATATATTTTATTAGTTACATTGTTATTATCTTTTTTTTAATTTTCTTAATAAGACAACTTTTTATTTCATTGTTTGCACAGGATCGGAAAGGTGAACATGAATGGAATGGTGAGATCATGTCCATCCTTCTGTCACACAAACATCCACGGTGTATAAACAATTAAACATGACATGTTTTCATATAGAGCCATACCAGAATAAACAAAGACACATTTTCTCATTATAGATACTCTAATCGTAGCAAATCTAAATCGAGAAAAACAAGCGATTTTGCCAGGATCAATATATGAAAAACAAAATTTAAATAGAAAATTTAATTAACGGCCAAAAAATAATAATAGAATAATTTAATTTGGCCAAAAAATATAGAATAATTCAAACTGATCTGGGTACATCTAAACCACTAACTACTAAGAAAATTAACTAATTAAAACTAAGACAAAGCACAGAATGCAACCACCATACTGAAACCACCATATTACAAATTAATCGATTGAATCAGGTAATTTAGAAGATCCGCTCGAGTCACCATACTATCCCCAGTCTCCTACCGTGTAATGTCCCATCCTATCATTTCAATCATCGATATAACCTATGCCATGACATTTGTAATCAACTAGTACATTAAGTTTTTAAAATTACAGTAACTAGCAAACACAAAATACAATTAAGTACGCCCAGTTTCACTAAATTAGAGTGTTTTATTTTTTACCTGGCCGTTACAATAACACAGCCACTATGACCATTACAAAGTGGGGAATTGAAGTCGGTACCGTAAGGAAGAGAATCAAAACCAGATGTCATTAGGCTGAATTAGAGTGCTAATTCCAAGTGCTTAATCGTGAAATCCCCTCTTTGTTTCTATTATGATTCACTGATCTTCAATAGTCATTGGCCAAATAACAAGAAGCATGAAAAACAAGAATAGGCGGTATCCGTTCAAACAACACAAGCTCAATATAGAGGCCACTTTCCGACCTCTAAAATACATAAAATTATTCTAAAGCCACAGAACATGCACTAAACAGTTCAAAAACACAAGCTAAGCCATATTCAATCAAAGCACAAAGTACCTAGAGAGTGTACAATTAGCTTGAACAGAGATGAAATTCGCTAATCCTTGGCCAAATGTAGCTTCCTACTAACAAAATCTTTTTAAAATATTCTGTTAGCAGTTGATATGTGGTGTGCCTGTGGAATCATCAAGTTTACAAATTTGATCAACAGGGCTGCAGAAGTAAAGAACATTTTACCCAGATATGTTAAAAAATTAAAAACTCTCCAACATCCACATCATGCATAAATCCTGATGCGCTTTATCCCCCATGCTCAGTTCCTCCATTTAGCTCATTTCCATGGATTTGGATCCAAAACATTGAAAAAATAATAATAAATAAACAAATAAAAAACTCCTTATAAATTACACCAAAACAGAGGAAAATTGTGAGGACTTGATTGTCATCAAAACCAAATTAGATTTTGTCCAATTATATGGACATAAGAAATCAAACATACAACAAATCAATGGGTATTGTAGGTTCTTGTGAATTTTTGTCGTTATAAACATTTTCGTAATTGCAAGTTTGTATTACTTCTCAGTACATTGGAAACAAAGTGTGAGAAAGGTAAAAAGGTGTAAGAATCTTATGTGGAAAACGAAGAGAGTCTAGTTGAAAAGGGAATCTCCGCGCATTCTGGGCAACTTTTAACATCCCTGTTTACAAGACTTTACTTACCCTACTAAACCTACTTATACCATTGTTCGTTTGAACTTTACAATAGCAGAAGCAGAACATCATAACTTTAATGATCTCATTCATTAAAATGCATAGGACTAATCAAAACATCTCCTTTTACGAATCTTGACTCAGTACTTCTAACCGTAGTCTGGCACTCTCAACTCTTAATTATGCTGCAGCAGTGTCTTGTCTTCAAAAATGGCTTACGATGTGAACAAGATATCCCCTCAGCTCCTTCCGGGCTGACTAAGTCATAACAAAAGCAAAAACAACTGCACGTAAACCAAATGCTTGAATATGGAAACAGATCCACAAAAGATGCAAACTGAAGCATGACTAGGCCTATACTTTGGTAAAATGTTTCATATGGACATATATAGCCAAGGCATATTCTAAATCACAACACGCACTCATGCACAACGCTTAGCAAATGCTAGGACTTATCGGATGTCTCCAAAGAGACGAACGGTTGCACTTAATTCTTATATATTGTGCACCAACTGCGTGTAGACCAATCACGTTGCAGTACATTTTATTTGGCTACATCAGGATTTAGCGAAGATTCAATTATGTAAAAACTTATGCCAGTGGCTCACTAGTAATCAATAAATTCCCAGATCAATGGCCCGAAAGTATTTTTCAATATTTAATTCAATTCTGCTCAAAATTATTCAACACCATCAGACGCTATCCCAAATTCCTCAAATCTATAATCCATCAAGACTTGATAGCTTATGACACTAAACAAAATAATCATTCTTTTGAGACCTTCAGCTATATCAATCGACTGTTTAATTTTGCCAATGGAAACAAACCAATGCAAGACTGTAAAAATTAAGCTAAAAAATATTTTACAAACTACAGTAGTAATAATTATACTTTTACACGATCACTATTTCCTAGCATAAAGAAAATGATTATATTCAAGGGTGGCTTGGTGAATTACTAACCAAGAACCCTATGACAATTTGTCTAAGGTCTTGAATTCAAATCCCACCTAATAGCACAAAGTATACACAACCAGTACAAGAGTCTTATTGCTCGTTCACTTGACCTAATTCTTTATGAATAACTATTATGGCATTTAGCTAACCATAATAGCGACTCCATAACGAATGCTTATTACTAAAAAAACATTGAATAGCTATTCATTATACAAACCTATGATTAGCAATTCGATGCCGAAATTGATTTTTTTCTCAAAATACCCTCATTTGAATAAAAAAATGAACAAATAAAAATTCTATTACCGCTCTATTCTATTCGTAAGTAATAACAATCTCATTACAATCTCATTCGTTCAATGATGTAAACAGGCAATTAGAATAGTTCATCTACAAAGGAGTAGCTAATCTACTAATGACCATGCCCTGCTGTTTTGACCCATGGAAAAAAAGAAAAAACAAACAAGCAAACTTACTTTGCAATTTTATAACTCCATCATATTAATTATTTTATGTATAAACAATAACTATACCCCACAATTCACAGATTACCTCTTTACGATAACGTACAATTAAAATAGCAAACCATATACGACATAAAGCATGAGAGTAAATTGCAGAGTAGTCATTTCTTTAGTATTACTGTTTGTATCAGGTTATGATATTACTTGGAAGTAAGGAAACCACCAAAAATTGCCAAAATGATGAAAAGATCACTGAAGCATGCGCCAAAACAATATTGGAGACCAACCTTCATAAGGCACCTTCATCTAATCATTTCAGTAAGACAGGTTTGTTTTTCTCCAGTTACTGTTTCACTGCATTTAAACCTCACAATGTGATCTCCAAATGTGAAGCTCTGAATATCAGTGAAGAAAAGAACTAAGGATATATGCAAATACACATCCCTTATGATTGCTCATACACACTTACCCCTCCTATCTTTAAAAAAGAGCATTTAGATCTTTAAATGTTATGAAACCTGCTTTCAAATCTCAATATAATAACCATTTAACCCTCCATAAAATTAAAAAAAAAAAAAGTGCTTTTCTCGTTGGTCCTAATTTTATGTAATTTTTTTTTCTTCATTTTATTCTTTTTTTTTTTTTTTTTTTATCAAGAGTCAAACAACTATATAGCGATATGAAAGCACATTCCGAATTCATTTTTAAGGAAAAGGGAAGTAAGCACTCCTAAAGCAGAAATAAAAAGCAAATTTGCAATATATCAAAGGATAAATTGCAGTGTAGATTTTCAAAAAGTCCTAAAAGTATGATAAACAATACAACAGTGGAAACCCTATAATACCTATCAAAGCATTCAACATATGATAGTGTTTTGGTTGATATTCTCTACGAATCCTTGCCTCCAAGAAATAATTTGCCAGAAAAGCTAGAAAAGACAGAAAGACATCAAGACAGATGCATTAACAACCAAGAGAAGGAAAAACTTGTATAAAAAGCAATCAGCACATGTATAAGTTATAACAAGAACAACACTCAAGCATTATTCTTACTATGTGAAGTCAATTGCACTCTATTATGGGCCATATTTTCATTAATACTTAAAAATGTCATATCAATCCTCTTTTGCCTCTCCAACCCCTGTATTGCATTAGCTGCCTCTAAAGCATTATAACATCTAGTAAGTGCCCCTAAACATTGTAATACCTTACAAAGTACAATATATCCATAGCTTACCCCTGCTATGATTGTGTTGCCACCAGCATCCAGCAAGTACGATGACTGGAAAATTATGCAAGCAAAAGAAAAAAACTAAAAATGAATCAGATATCTGGCTAGCCCTTATCTACATGACGTACACAAACAGGTGCTGCCAAGGCATGTGGTAGTAAGTAGTAACTGTGAATGAGCAAGCATGTTATTAGAACTAAAGAAGTAGCGACTCTAAAAAAACACCAACTTCATAACAGGAATACATACCACTTCAGCAGTTCCACATGAGCACATCAAAGCAAATAATCATTACAATGAATTTCTCTAGGGTTTAAAAGGGGTGTTGTAGAATGAAACGATTCACATGGGCCAACTTGACTGATCACTTTCGCCAAAAAGAAGCCATTGGCAATCCGTTTCAAACAAAAATAAAAAAAGAAAAGAGAGAAAAATGCGAAAGGAACCCATTATATATTAATGTACAGCCTACACAAATATTTGATGCAAGAAAACAAACCGTAATATCAGGAAGCTGTACAATAAATTCAACCAATTTCCCTAGATATGAATCACAGTTCAAGTTTTTTCATGGGGATAGTAAAGGAACTAAATGTGAGATTTTCCGTATAATGGTAAGGGAGAGTACAATACAATAATAGCAGCTGACCAAAAAACAGCTAAAATCATTAACCTCATTTTCTAATAACATTTCCTAAGGCAGTTCTCAATTGGAAAGATTAAAGTATATTTATATCAAGTTTTCCATGAAAAAAACACACCCTCATGTAAAATTGCAAGCACATTAGTTAAACCTCAACGAATCGTGATACTAAATTGGTAGAACCTATAATCAAAGAGGAACAACAAAACCTCTAATATCGTTAGTAAATATGACAGCCTATCATCTAATTTACTACAGGGTACAACTACATGAACCAACTTATAAGACCTTTGCACTGTTGCACCAGTTCAATAAACCTTACGGAGGTAGGCGATCCCAAGGACTCAGTGATCAAAAAACTTAGTGAAATTTGAAATTGGCCCATCATGAGAGTTTGACCACTAAGCCAATTATCGAGTTTTTCTCCACAATTCAGATTATAGCATATTCCCAAAAAAAAAACGCCTCTCATATCACTGCGAATCAATCATCCAGGAGATTTGGCATGCGGAACCGCACCAGGATTGAGGATATTAATTACATTGAAATAATAGACGAAATAGAATCAGAAACCCCAGAGAAATAAACCCTAGGATAAGACAGGATTTACAAAATCATGAATAAGGGAACTCACTGACTCTTGCAGAGGGATCCTGTACTCCGACCGCCGATCTCCCGGGTTGTACGGCGGACAAAACCGTAGCCTCCTTCTGGCGTTCCCGTCCCTCGCTAAACCATTCTAACTCGACCGAGGGTTGGATTATTTGATTTTCATCTTTACGTTACCTTCCTATTTTATTTTATTTTATCTGTATGTATTTGTTTGGTTATAACCTGTTTATAAATAGGAATATTTATATTTAAAAAAATCAAAACATCTATAAGATGGACTGTTTGGACAATTTAAAAAAATAAATAAATATAAATAGCGACAAAGGGTAATATAAAAAATGTCTTATCATACTCAATTTAAAATTTACATTAAAGTATAAATTTTTGGGATCTTATACCCAATTTTAATTTTTATTTGTTAAATTTACTATTTAATGTTCACTGTTAAACAATTTGGAATGAAATTAAAATAATAAATTTACTACTTAATGATTATTGTTACTTTATTGACTTTCTCTGTGACCGACTGACCATCTTTTGGTTTTGCAGGCCTAACTTCCTTAATGCACAGCCCTAGGTACTCCAAAGCCAAATTTAGGCAATAGCAATAACTTAGTCAACTGAATTAAAATTAAATGCTAAATGCTCAAATTCTTTTATATGCAGTTCTTTTTATTGTTTTTAAGTTCAAGCCTTCTAGCTATTAAATAAAAATGGCACCTATATATGTTAAAATTATACTTTAGCTAAGGTGGTTAAGGTATGAGTTGTATTCTATGAGTAACAATAAATGCTTTTTCTTTATATGTGAGAGATGTAAAGTGCATATGTAGTGCATGTTCATCTTCTTCTCCTTCTTCTTCATAAGCAAGTGAATGGATGGAGAAGGAACAAGTTAAATTTCAAGTGTCATTCCAATCTAACTCCTTCTTTTATTTCTTTATTTTCAATATAATAGGTTAGAAGATTAAACAACACATTAATATCATCTATTAAAAGTACATCAAAATTTTCAAGCACCTTACCACAAGTATTGAAATCAAAAGACTGTATTTTTATGTCTTTAAGGCATCCTAATTGTAATTGAAGTTGGATATATAAATCAAGGGTTTGGATGGATTCATAATATTAAAAAAAATACTAAAACTCAAACGAGTAAAGGTTTTCTCTCCACCATAAGCACTATTCTTATTCTAAACCACTATTTCTAACCAAATTCAAAATAAGTTTTTATTACCATTCAAATATCTATTTCTTGAACACTAACGGCACTCAATTACAAAAACAAGCCAAAATCAAACTTAGCTAGGGTCATGTTCATTTTTCAAACCACAGTCATAAAGCTTTACAATCAACAAACATCGTCGTCTCTAAGATCACCACCACAAGAAGAGGTGGTCTCATAACACCTGTGACATCGATGTTCATTAGAGCACTACAATATAACTTCCAATCTTTCATGCTGGAGTTTATGTTTTCTATTCTTTTTGCTTTTTAGAAAAATATTTTTTAACTTAATTAATAATCAATAAATGAAGTTCCTTTCTAGGAAGAAAAATATTAGTTTACGCTATGTTGTCCTTTAGTTTTTTAATAATAAAAAGAATATTTGGGAAATTGGGTTTTGTTTATTTATTATAAAAAGTGAAAAATGGTTAAGGTATGTTGAAGAAAGATTAAGATTTCTAATAAAACTAGGTCTTTTCAATCAAGTAAAGGTTTTTAAATGAACTTTTTGCAATCAAAATAAGTTTATCTTTTTTAATAAAAGTTAAGGATTTTGGTAGTAGTTTTGAAATAGAAGTAGAGTGAGGATGAATAAATTAAAACATATTGAGCTCTTGAGCAAATTAATTTCTGGAATAGTGTTAATTAAAATGTCTCCTATATGGAATACTAGTGCATCTTTTTTTTTAAGGAGAATATAACTCATTCAATTGATAATTGCAATAAATCCCATAAAGATTAAAATTATTCCAATGGATGATGAAAGAAAAAAAAAACACGAGATGTAACAAATGCATTAAAAAATGAATTACTTATCATAAATACAATTGACAAATTAATATTAGCATGGCCATAACAATTTTTAGACTAACAGATTTGCAAATTTGGACTTGTAGTAATGAAATTGTAATGTCAATGCATTTGTGATGGTAGGAATGAGCAAATTTCACATTAATAGTGTGAATCCATAGATTATGAAATAGATAGTAATGAGGTTCATAAATCAATCAAGCTTAAGCTTGAAATAAAACCTATATATCTAAATGAGTCTAGCTCAAACTTAAATTTAGCTTACAAGCCAACTCGTAAAGAAGCTCATTTAGGCTCGAAAATAGGATCACAAATAAGCTTGCTAATAGGAACAAGTTTGTTAGCATGCTAGTGAGTATAATATTTATAGTATCTTATATATAAATATATAAGTAAAACAAAAAAAAAACTAATTTCTGTTTAACATATATACATATATATATCTCACACTCTTATCTATTATTTTTAGATTTGAGTAAAATCAAATTATAAAAAAAAAAATTAAATGGAAAACAAAGTTAAACTTGAGCTCAAAATAAAACATATTTATCTAAACCAGCTAAATCCAAAGTTAAATTTTAAACTTAATAAAAAATTCAATTAGGTTTGACCTCAATTTGTAGATGAGCCAAACTTAAGCTTAAGTTTACATTTCCAAACAAAGTTAAACCCAAGTCTTTAAAAGTTTGAAGCTCAACTTGACTTAGTTTGTTTACAACCTTAATATTGGTGAATTTTTGAATTTAGGACACTGAAGGAAAAATGAAAGATTTAAGAGATAATGTCAACAATAATTCCTAAATTTTTGCAAAACGTTCAATCAAGTATCTAAAGTTTTGTTTTAAATAATTTGATGCCCGAAGTAAGTTTTTGCGTATATTTTTCCTACTTAAAATTTGGTTTTAATTAATTTAGTACTTGAAGTAAGTTTTTGAAAATATTTTTCCTATCTAAAGTGAGTTTAATCAAGTAGGCAAAATATACACGAAAACTTACTTTATGTATCAAATTGTTCAAAATCAAATTTCAGATATCGGATTGAACTTTTTAAAATTTTAAGTATCAAATTGTTCAAAATCAAACTTCAAATACCTAATTAAAACTTTTTGTGAAAGTTAAGGTACCATTTTTTATATCAACCCAAGATTTAAAAAGAAGGAATGGCCATTCTTGTGCTGGGATAGCAAGAGAGAAGAAAAAAGTTTAGGATTAGCTCATGCTTCATGGTTATGCTATAATAACTATAAGCTGGGATAACTTCTTTAACGGTTAAAGATCTAAGAATATGAAATGATAACTTCTTCATCGTGGTTCATATAATAAGTTACAAGGTCCAAATCATGAACACACATGCGATATGACCATGGTACATGTCTACATCCCATGTGTTTTTTTTTTTTAATCTTACATTGCTTTTTCCTAAGAGTGAGAGTATGTGTATAAGGTCTAGCTGTTTATATATACATATATATATTTATATAAATGAATTTAAATTGCAACCAAATTAGAGTTCAAAAGACCAAAATCTCAGTATGAATTAGGTTGATTAGATTTGATTATTAATCCCATCCCCTTACCTAATTTATTTGAAAACAAATTAAAAATTATTTTTTTCTTCATCTCTTATTATTTCTATTTCATCTCCATTGATTTTACCCATTTTTGTTTTCTTACGAGTCGAGAAAGATAAAGATATCATGGCTTCAGATGAAAGCAAATCATATGCAACACGCATCAAACATCGTTTTTAGACATAACTAGTGTTTCTTGGGGTAGTTTAATAGGATGTGACTGGCTGAGTTTGAGTAAATAATGCCATTACTCTCTCAGTCCCTATCCATTTCCACCCCCAATCACCATGGGCAAATTTGGTTGAACTGTCGACAAAAACAGAGTAGGTAAAACATTTTTGTCTCTTAAGCACCCCATGGAATAAAAAGAAAACTATAACTATGTATACATGTGCCCTTTAAACTATGTGACCTTTTACGGTTCTATTGATGAAACCGTTCAGTTATACATTTAATCGTTAAAATAAATATAGTAATTAAAATATTAATTATTTTAATAATTTGATCAAGATTTGATATGATGTGAGCTGTTGGATAATGATAGGTTCGATCTTCATAAAATTAATATGAAGACCATAGATTTTTTCCTAAATTATTAGTCAAGTATGGATTGATTCTTTAAACCTGTGATATGTGATTTATTCTCAAATCATTACTAAAAATAGAAATCATCGTTTTTTATATTCCTTAGTCATGGTTTTAAAGTTTTAACAAATATTTTGACTAGGAATTTTCTTTTACCTATTTGAAAAATTGTGAACCTGTCCACACTTAACCCTATAGTTTTGGGGAATGTTTGTTACTATCCCCAAGAGATAAAGTGATGATATTACAAATGTTACTTAAATTTTGATAAAATATGTAATTAAATATCTCAACTTTAAAATTAATCAATTTATACTTAAAAAAACTGCAGAGAGATATTGTTAACGTACACGAAAAGTTTTTTTAGATACAAAAACAACTAATCTTAAAGTTTATATACTGAGTTGATTAATTTTAAAGTTAAAATACCTAATTGCATGTTTTGTTAAATTTAAAAATAAATTATTAAGACAACACGCATTTGGATCATAAATTAGGATAATTTGAGATGACGAAGGTGCAGTTTTAACTTCAAGCCTAATAAGGTAGGCTATTTTTTTTTTTCGCTTTAATTTTATAATCAGATCCAACTTCCTTTTCCCGTGATTCCGAAATCACTTTGGAGCTCACTTAAAATTGGGTTTAAGCTTAGTACACTTATTGGAGTATGACAACCAGCAGCTAGCACGCATCAGTCAGACAGTCGCCATCCCCCTTACTCCATTGCAGGACATTCAAAAAAAATCGAATATTTAGGATAACAAAAACTAAATCGAAAAACTAATCTAAAATAGAAAGTTAACCGATTCAATGGTTTCAGTTTAGGATTAGTATTTTTAATTTTTTTCGATTTTCGGTTTCGATTTCAATTTTTAGATACCAAAAACCGATGGATTTGATTAACCGATCCGTAATTATAAATATATATAATTTATAATATACCCATATAATTATTTTATTAGTGTTATCAATATGAATTATGTTAAAATGAATTATTCAGATAAAAAGAAACAAATGCATATATGTTTGAAAATTAGAATGATGGTGTTTAATTGAGATTTTGTATTAAGCTCAATCGATCAAGGTTGATAAGAACGCATAAGTAAAAGGCTATTATAATAATTATCTTGATGGCATCGATATATATTAACAGTTATTTCACGTGTCTTACATCCTTAATTTATAGTTTTTAATTTAATTATATAAAAAAAAAATATTCTAATTTTTTTTATGAACATATTAAAAAATATGGTTACATGTAAAATCTGCATAACCATTATGTCAAACAGTTAAAAACCGAAAACCAAAAAAATTAATAGAAAAAAAGGTTAACCGTTAAGACGGTTAACCGTTCATAATGGATCGGTTTAGGATCAGAATAGTGAAAATCCAATCATTACAGTTAGGATGAAAAAATAAAATCATGGACTGATCAACCGAATCGTGAACACCCTTGCTTCTTTGAGTACTTGAAAGCTTGTTCGTACTGGATTTTTTTTCTTCGGCTAGAATTCCTAACCTGCTAAAATTATAGCGAGAAGTTTCATTCTCTGAATTGAAGGACTCTCACAGATTACATAAATAGAATGATGAACATTGATGAACGCAAGAAATTAACATATTTTCCATCAAAAAGGAAAAAGAAAAGGAGAAAGCAGCATATTATATACATATGATTATGCAAATGACTATATAACACATTACCAATCCGAGACCTCTCACTTGAGAGACCGCAGAGGTACTATTAGATTACAATGCCATTATTAGTTATTTTTTCATTTGTTTTGTAAAAATTTCTACTACAAGACATGTAATCTCTATCCATTCCCTTCACGATTTTACCTAAAGAATTATTATTCCTCATTAAAAACATTTTTTTTCTCTCTAGAAATATAATGAAATTAGAAAGTAATAATAATTCTTTTATTTTATAATTAGAGATATTACTAGAATAAAAGATATTTTTTGTTGAGAGTAATCATTTATTCAGTAAAAAATGAATAGAGATTCCTTATCCATCTCATGTGTTGAGGACATAAGCATTTATTATAATAGAATTTTCCACGAATTCAAATAAACGATTGAATTCCAATAAACTAAATACTACTACTGCAAATATTTCCATACCTTTCCAAAAGCCAAGAGCTTGTAACTTTTGATGTCGAAAATTTCGCTTTTGTAGTTTGAGAACTCCATTATATCTACGATTTTTATCTTTTTCCCTCTGTAATTCACCCGTCCATTTTAGGTGAAAACCCCAGAACCCCACAATGTATACATCCAAACTGACTAGGCGTCCAGTCTACGTATTGTGGGATGGAGATGTAACCAAACACAGGCTCTGACTAAGCCTAAAAGGCACACCAGAGCAGGCAAACACAAAGCAAAAAACCTTCCCTTGGATGCTTCATGCTTCCTTAGTCTGTCGGCAATGTCTCTCTCTGCTTAGCTGTCACTGCGAACAACCTTGGCAACATCGACACGTGGCGCTCTTCTTATTGGTCAAAATCAATCTAAGGGAGATATTACCGTGGTACTTCATGTTTCTAGTCCTCAATTATATTTCCATGACTTCACGTAATTCAATACTTAATCGAACATGCCCTACTTATTCCTCCATTATTTGGAATAATGCTATCAGCGTAATTAGATCCTTGTGATAATGTGATTCATCAACTTTTCAATTGATATTCTCTAATCTCTTGAATGTTATACGTATATAATTTTTAAGATATTTTATCTATGTGAAAAGTAGATTGGTTAAATTAAATTTGTATAAAAAATTATGAAAATTACTACAATTTGAAATTCCTAAATATTATATTTGATGATTGTAAAGGTTTTCAAATGTTGAAGTTTTCATTTTACACATTTTTGTTCCATTGATTTCACACATTTTTTGGTAGAATTGGAAGCGTAGTAATTTTACACATTTTTGTTCTATTTGAACTTTTAAAAAAGCAAGTAATTATTATGTTTAAATTTGTGAACTTTGGGTTGGTTTTTTATATTTATCTTTAAGTTAACATAATTTTAAGTGTTTTTTTTTCTTCTTTTCCTTTTTTAGAGGGTTATTTTCTTCTAATTATATACTTTGATATATTTTGAATGATTAAAATGAAAATTGAATAGATATATATTGTACTTTATTTTCTGTATGTACTTTATTTATTATAAATTTTTATGCAAATATTCACTAAACATGAAAATGCTCATTAATATACAAGACCAATTGCTTACATATGATGATTTGAACGCAATCTACAATATATCTTAATAATTATAGATTGTGAATCATTAATAAATGTAAATAATTGTTGTAATCATTAAGATTGCATTGAATATATCAACGAGACTATATGAGTTGTGATGGGAAAAACTTAAAAGCGATATTTGAATTGTAGTAGACACGAGAGAAATTTGAAGGTGTGAAATGCTCGGTCTTGTGTCTTCAGTTTGGTTGTATATAACTAAAACTGGTGTTCGATTTCTTTATTTTCATCATTTATTTTAAATTTGATTAGTATGATAAATAAATCTATAATTTTTATAAGCAAACTTACATTAGTTGTAGAATCTCATGATTCTACCTTTGGATTCTATAGACTCGTTTATAATTCTAGGTAGAAACTCCAATTTGACAACCATGGCCATTATTATATATAATCATATTAGTTCTTTTTTATCTATTGTTAAAGTATATGCATCACACGTGCATAGTCTTGTTAATTTTAATTAACTTAATTATTCTCTAAATTAATAGGACAAGTGCACAAACATAAAAGTTAAGAGAATTAAAGTGCAATCTGCTCGAATATAATTTGTCTTTTATTATGGTATTTCTTTTCCATAAATCATGATCCATGTATGGATGTAACATATAAACAATACCGACTCTCTTCCAACGTGTTAAATTACTTTTCAATTTATGTCCTACAATTTTTAAAACTTGCAATTAGTTCCTAATCTACGTATCATTGGCGATCGATTCCTAACACTTGTTAATCTTGCAATTAAATCTCAATTGCCTTTAAAAATTCACAATGTAGGCATTTTCTTTACCCCCAATTATTCTTTCCATTAGTGGGAAAAATGAATAAAGAGTAGGGAATTATAAAACCTAGGTTTTTCAGAAGTCTTGAAACATAGTTTCAATTTTAAATGTGTTTAAACTTGACATTTACAATGATGTTTTAGGTCCTCTTGTGCACTATTCCATCTTATTGTTTGTTAGTAAGAGTCCGTACTTGCCAAATGAAGGAGGAAGATTCAATGGGTGTGCTCTATCACGTGTTGCGATAAGTAGTAGATAAATACTAATTTGTTTTAAAAAGAGAATGCATGATTTATATAAAACTGTATATGAGGAAAAATTTTAACTATATATAAGTCATTAATCATTTCATATGATATGCCATGCTCAATGAATTTTTTTTTTTTTAAGAAAAGCAGCAAAATGTTACCTGTAGATAATGTTTGTTTGAAAGAAAATAATGGTCGTAACCTAATAAACATTAGTCTTTCAATATGATAAATTAGATTGATTTATCCTCCTACTATAGTTGTGTTGGGTTAATAATTAGCAAAAGGAAAAAAAAAAAGGTAAAACATTTCCAAATTTCCATTCAATGGAAATGTATTTTCTAGCAACATGTCAGATATATCCATGTTCAAATCTTAGTAAAACAAGGAAAAATCTCTTTCTTTGGCAAATAAGAATCTCATTGCCTTTAAATCATCGTGGTTAACTATCATATTAGGTTTTTTTTTCTTTAATACTCCCTAATTCTGTTTTAGCAAAGCTTTAAATAAAATATAGATGTGATGGATCCAATCCAGCATATGGGCAACCAATTCCCCTGGCCCTCTGTCTTGTCTGGTCTTGTATCATCAATAATCAAGCCACCCGTACAAAAAGTAAAAGAACACATTTCGACCCACCATTCATGCTTCGCATTCACTTTGAGTTGTCGGCAGAAAAAAACTAGTAAGTACATCTCCCTTCTCTTATTTTCCCTAGAGAAAAGAAGAAAGGCAAAAAAAATAAATAAAATAAAAAAGTCTTGTATTATCGTCAAGTCCCAAATTGGGAATCATAGAAGAAAATCAAGCAAACAAATGATGAGGAAAGGATCTAGAAATGTGTATGGAAGAATGAGTGAGAGCTCCACAACGACGTCGTCTGGGGAGGAGAATATAGAGTGGGAGATGAGACCAGGTGGGATGTTGGTACAGAAGAGAAGTGACAATGTTGAGGCCGTGGTTCCAATGTTAAGGTTAAAAATTGCATATGGTGCTCTTCGTCTTGACATCGTTGTCAGTTCTCAGGCAACTTTTGGTACGTTTATTAAATTCCTATTTCATGGTATAATAACAAGCTTAAATGCTGCGAAAATCTCTTTTTCTCATTTTGTATTGTCTTTTTCCCCTTCTTTTCTGTTCAATTCTTGCATAGAATACAACGTTGAGGACACGGTAATATTTGATCATGTCCCAAAATAGAATGATTTTTGCGTGAGATATTATAGATATAATCTTGCTTAGGATATTTTGTGGATCTGCATTATCAATTTAACATAAACATATATTATTTTGTATACCATATCAAAATAAAAGTGCATATTTCTTGGTGGGAAGAAGAACATGGAGAACATCGACGGGAGGGAGAATCGAATTGATACTTCACACTTAACGGATCAGAATTGATGCCGTTAAACTATAAAGTTAATATGTGGATCTTTTGCATCCTATATATCAAAAAACCGATAAAATGCTACCCTATGATATAGATGATCTTATCCTATTTCCTAGCCCACTTTCTTATAATTTAAAAAATGGGTTATTATCGTAGTAAAACCATAGACTAATTTCATTCTCTATCTAATTTTTTTTTTAATTTGAAATTACGAGGTATAGCATTTTAATATAGATAATGGAAAATTTGGATGAATGAATAAAATAATTATATATATATATATATATATGTAGGGGAGGTGAAGAAGCTTCTGACGGCGGAGACAAGGTTAGAGGCAGGAGAGCAGAGGCTGATATTCCGAGGGAAAGAGAGAGAAAATGGGGAGTACTTGGACATGTGTGGAGTCAAAGATGGATCAAAGATCACACTGATTCAAGACCCTTCAAGCATTGAAAGGAGATACATTGAGATGCGTCGAAATGCTAAGATCCAGAACGCTCATCGTGCCATTTCCGACGTCTCCGTTGAGGTCGACAAGCTCGCCGAACAGGTCAGTGCATAAGTACGGAAAACGTTAACACATAACCTAACCTATCTAGCGTGCTTGTTAAAATATCGTTCTTATTTTTTTTATTTAATAAAGCTGTACCGACCGAATAGTTTTTTTTAATAATAAAATAATCGATATTAAGTATTTTAATAATTCATTAATGATTCACTATGAATTTAAGTTATGAAAGAATTGATAAGACTGCTTTAAAACCCTTATTATATTATAATCCTGACTTTCTTAACAAGTTCTCTAATAGCTATGTTAATTACCTTTTTTAACCTTTACAGATTTGGTTTCTTATGTTTGTTATGTTTATTAAATCAAGTAGAATCACATGAGGAATGGATCTTTCCCTTTTTTATTTTTCCTCTTTCTTTAAATTTTTCTCAATAAACCAATTCAAATTCCATTACATGTAGCTAATGTTTAATATTATAGAAAAAGTATTATAATAATATCAGAAAGTATTTTCAAGAATATAGACAGTATTGACTATTAAATCATAAATTGAAAAAAAAATACAAAAAATTAAGATCATCCAAATCAATGTTAACGTCATCAAGCCATAATGTACTAGATAATTTTGGTGAGGAAAATGATAATAATGTCTCGCTATCTCATAATAGCCAATTAAAAAAAACTATTTGTATACATTTATTTATTTTTTTTTAAATGGCGTGAAAGGTTCTTTTCTGAAGTTGTCATAAAGGTGTTTATGATGACTAAAATCAATATATAGCTGTGCCTCAGTAGTGAATCGAACTTTGACCATCGTAAAAAATTGGTGGTAGAGGACAAAGTTTGGTTTGGTTTTCATTACAACTTGCATTCATGGTTATGGTTGTGATTAAATTAATAAAAGACCAAGTAATACCCACAATGCAACAAGGTATTTTATATATGTCTAACGAACTGACAATGCATATGCATTAAATGCTTGACTGCTATTATTTTGCTGGATCAGATATTTAAATATTTTATAGTAAGGTCAACATGATAAAAGACTAAAAAAGTGTGTGGCATTTTAAGTATAGCTATTTAACAATAGAAAAAGTTATTTTAAAACTTTTTATAATTGTATAATATGAAATATTTTATATTTGACATTTTTAATAAACAGCTTGAATAGGTTATTATAATATATAATATTGGAAAATGACAACTCTGCAACACTTGCAATATAATATATATAATATATATATATAAATCAAATGAAAACAATTACCAAAATCTCATATTTATATAACATTTGTAAGATGGGATAAAGTGTTTTGTATATATATCGCATCTAAAATGCCATATATGGAGTTTGCACATTACACCTATATCATGCTTACAGGATATGACATACATATATATCGCGTTTACAAGATAAAATATGTGTGTAGATCTCGTTTATAAGATAGGACGTGTGTGTTCCGTTTATAAGATGCGACATGTATGTAAGATATGTTTGTATATTGCATGAATAACATGCAATATAAGACTAAAAATGTACTATTCACGTATCTAGTTTAGTTCGTGCGATTTTAAAAATCATATTTTGATAATTAATTTTATGGTAGATTACATTAAAAGGTATAAATATGTGGGGGTAAGTTCATTTCAAGTATCAACATTTTAAGTAGTTAAAAAGATAAATCAATATTTGGAGGTAAAATTCATTCAAAGTATTAACATTTCGAGTAGTTAAAAAGATGTATTAACGTTTTATAAAGTGAGTCAAATAAAGTATCAACAGTTGACCATTGAAGAAAATTAAAGAAAATTAATCCAAACTTTGATACATCAATTAAACTTTGTGCAATATCGATATCTCATTTCACTCATCTTATGAAATTTTGATTTCTCATTTTAACCAGTTGAACTTACCATCAAACATTGATACCTTCTGAGATAATTATCTCATTAGTTTTAATTAGATCTTAGTTAAGTAATTACTTTTAATAAGATTCTAATTAAGAAATAATTCCTATTTCTTTTTTTTTTAAATAAGAATCAAAGATTCATAGTATTATCCCCAAATAATGAGTATGGATCAACATTCAACAAGGACTGTTAATGGGTGGGATCCAATCATGACTAGAATGCATAAACTAAAATAAAAGTTCAGTGGCAAACAGTTATAGGGTCATGGTCGAGATTAGCTGGCGTTTCGAAGGCAATGACAAACCATTGACATCAACATAAAAGTGTTGTTTCTTGTTCTTTCATAATTGGTGGGAGAATCTTGACGTTAGATTTTTTATTGGGCGAGGCCAATATACCTTTTTTTTTCTATCCAATCAGGAGAAGAAAATCTTTCCAGCTGCTCTACTAGATTATTTTCTAGGCACATGAAAGGAAAAAAACAAATAGATAAATAAATCATCATGTGGTCCGTGTCCATAGACCATAGATTTCCATTAACGCTGTAAAGCTAACATAAAGGGAAAGGAAACAAGCACAAAGTAAAGGAAAAAGACAAAAAAAAAAAACTTACTTGCAGTACAAAATTGATAGGAAAGATAAATAAACATGTTTGAATGTAAACTAATAATGTATACAGTCAGTTGACTAAATCATTTTGTTTATCACATCATTGGATACTATAGTATCATTGTAATAAGAATTTCAATAATCGGATCATAAATTGAAATTAGATGGTTCCACCATTGAGACCAGACAGTAGAAATCACATTACCAATTGCTAGCACGACTTGAGATAGGTAGGTTAGAGCTGTAAAAATTATTTTACTTATGATTTATAATGAGTTATCTATTAATCATGGAGATACATTTGTAAATCCATTTTAGTGAAGTTTGAAATAGATACCCAAACAATTCACATCAAGAAATAGAATACTAAGCTACTAAACTGCTTAAATGAGAATTTAAGCACTAAACCAAGTACATATCCATATATTTTATACTTTCATGCAATGATATTGTATGAATAATTACCTAAAATATGAGTGCTCTTTTTAATTTTGCACATAAAGTTATAACTCGTTAAATGTCATATCCAACCAAACTTTTATTTGTTAAGTTTACCACCCAATATCTGACTTGTTCTCTTTGATCAATGGGCATTTACCATGTTGTCTTGTAAAGTTAGTAAACTTGTCCAGTCAAAATTTAATTAGGTATAATATTTAACTTCAAGTGCGAATTTGACATATAAAAATTTGATTGAATACTATATTTTGCAATTTCAAATTCCAGGTATAAAGTTCTTAAAAAAAAAAAAGTGCGAGGTTAAGGCAACCATCTTTGAAATTATTTGTAATTTCATATATTGCATATATATATACATAGTTTATATCATTGTATAGGTGATCCCTTATATTCCCAAATCACAATAGTGATTACTATTTTAAACTGGTTGAGCAGTTAAAATTTTATGGAATGCAGTATCTGATGCTTTGTTCAACAAAATCATCTACCCACTTTGTTCATGGTTGGTGTTGTATGAATCATATGCCTCTCCTGTAGGTCTCTTCGATTGAGAAATCCATTGCAAAAGGGAACAAAGTGCCGGAAGTCCAAATTACTACATTGGTTGAGATGCTAATGATGCAGGCGGTCAAGCTTGATAGCATCTCCGCAGAGGGTGATGCTATTTCTCAAAAGAACCTGCAGGTTTTTGCTTTGCTTTATTTTCTCTTGTTTCTGTTTAACAAGTTCGTATTCAATGCCAAGAAATTCATACAGAAACTTAAATTGGGGAAATATTATATATATATATATATATTAATAAAATTATTAGTTGGAATATGGATGGATTAATAAACTCTTAACTCTATTTGAGATAGAGGAAAGAAAAAGGAAGAAAAGAAAAGGACAAAAAAATAGTTGTCTGATAAATAAAGATAGCAAGGAATAATTATAAATGAAAAGCTCATTAGATATACCTATATGTATTTTTTTAATTTGTTAAAGTAACAAATTGTCCTTAAAATGTCTTGTTAATAAAAGTATATTTAAGTCATTTTATGTATTTCCTTCCAAATTCTCTTCTTAAGCCCCATTAAAAATTTCTATAAGAAATTCCAACTCTCGATTTTCCTCTCCAATTCCTGTGTTCCCTTTTCTTTTTCCCAATAGAAAGAACATTCGTCACTACAAGATAGTGTCTAGCCCACGGCATTCTATTATCACATAGGCATAAAAATTTAAAAAAAAAATAAAAGAAAATGAAATCTATATCGTATATCCTTCATATGTGATAAATATGTGATTGGTAAGTTTCGATAAGTTCTTTCTTGTCCATGATTAGAATGTTCTGATTTTTCCCAAGGCATCATTGAGGATTCAGTTAATGGTGTGTTCTTTTGCAGGCTAAAAGGGTCCAGAAGAGTGTGGAAACTCTTGATGTGCTTAAGATGTCGAATGCAAGAATTAAGCCTGTGATAGTCACAACAAAATGGGAGACATTTGAGCCTCCTCCTTCTCCTCCTTCTGTCAAAACCAACCCCACCACCAATCCATGGGAGCTTTTCGATTAATCCGGCAGTGGTTTCCCTCTCTGTTGAACATAAATTTCACCTTTTTATTTCTTCTTTTACCTTTTTTCCCCCTATTGCGAGACTAGCTTCACAGCAACATAAACGAGCTGCCCTCCTTGTACTCAGCTCTTCCACCATATATTTGTGAATAAAAATTGTCTCATGCCCCGAACATGTCAGGGAACTTGGACCTTAGCATGTGTTAATTTCAGCATCATATAAGATCATACAAGGCTTGTATTCTTGGAACATCGCTAATGATTGGCCTCTTCTTCTTTTTTTATTATTTTTTTTCCTTCGTAATAAATTAATGCAATCTTTAAACAAACAGCAATATCATCTGGTAATATTGGGGAAAAAAAAAAGGAAAAATATAATCTTCACGTCTTCTTGACTTCTTGACCCATAATAGCCTCCATGCTTGATAGCGTTGCCAAGTTGTGTTAAAAGGATTATATTTGTCTTTATTTGATATCGAATCCGTGTTAATATTAAGAGTACATCTAAACCTTCATGAATTGATAATCCATAAGTTAATAACGTCCGTAAAATAGTTTCAACTCGACTAAATCAGCAAGCTTAAGGCATGAATCGCATAGACCTATCTATACTGGTAGGTCACTTGGCAGTTCGAACCTACCACAGTCGTGCCAGTTCCCGATTCAAGACCTGATGATGACTAGTCAAGTTGATTCCCAGTTTGAAACTGATCCTTAACGATGTCTACCTTCATCATCATGTGTTGAATGTATTTAGTACAGGATTGTTTGAGTATTAAAAATAATGAATATCATTTTCATGAATAATATGTAACAAATTTCCCTTTTAGATTAATTCACAAAATGTAATACATACATATATATATAGTGATGTATAATGATTTGTATGTAATTAATTTTATATTTGTTGAATCAAAAAGCACTCTTTAAATTAATAAATCATTATCTTATTGATTAATCAATACCTCTATAAATTAATAAAATTCAATGGTTCCAACATTATTAATTTATAGGGTTTTACTGTACATGACGGATAATTAAGCTATGATTAAGGTAATCAAACTTGTTCATATCATAATCAATTCTTCAAGTGGTGTATGATGCCGCGCCTCGACTTATATATATATATATATATATATTTTCTCTACATTCATATTTTTAATTGTCTCATCTTCACATTTGTATTATTTTGCCATATCAACAGTTATAAGATCCAATACTTGGTCCCTGACTTGCATATTCCAATTAATTATAGACCTTGATGCTTTAGAGAGACATGTGAGGGGAAATGACAAACCACGTTTTAAATTTTTTACTTGGTGGGGACATATTCTTAGTCTTTCAAATATTACAAATAACTCCTTTCAAAATTTGGTAAATTACTAACATAAAAAGTGTTTACTTTTTTAGTTCAATAAAAATATAACAGAATCAAAGGGGTATTGATGCATATTTTGTTAAATTTAAGCGATGTTCATCTGCTGGATGCGGTAGGCTTAGCCAATTAGATTAGTAACCCACTTCGATAAGTGATTTATTCTAAGAACCTAGCGCAAAATCTTTGAAGGGTGAGCCAAAGCTTATGAGATGATGCTAATTTCTAGACCAATATTTTACTAGTAATTAGGATTTGTGAACAAGTCGAGTAGAGCCTAGCTAAATTTTCAAAGTCTCATACTTAGCTCGTTTAAAAATTATCAAGTTTATAATCTAAGTCAAAATTTCAATCGAATCTAAAATTCAAGTTAAAACTTTTTCCGTTTACAAATCAAGTTTATTGAGCTTGGAATATAAGATCAAGCTCAAATTGATTAAATAAACAAGTTTTATTTTGATCTTAAGCTTGATTTGTTCTCCATTTACGATTTCCATGTATTAGGTTTTCCTAAGCCTATTAATAGATAAAAGCTGCGAAATATGTATACATATATATATATATATATATAAAATAAAAGTTAGCCTTTTGTTTTAACTATGTATTTATATTTAATATATTGTAGACATAAACTCAAAAGTCAGGTATGGAGCATGAGCTGATTCGTGCGCTTAAATCAAATCTCAAATTCCACCTGTTTAAACAAAGAGCTTTACTTTGTGAAATAACTAAATTTTTTACTAAGTTTAATTGGGAATGTGATGATTAAGCAATATAAAATATGGTTAATTTTAAACCTAAATTTAAACTTGGATTAATAATTAAACTTAAATAGTTAAATTAAATAAATTATGTAATCTATAGAGTATAGTTAAGTAATTTGATGTAATTGAATTAATAATTGAGTTTTGTTGAAATTATAAATTCAAACACCCATCACAACTTATCAAGTTACTCAATTGTTACCAAATATCAACTTGAGCCCAACCCTAAAACACTTAAATACTAAATTTAGCTATTCTAACCTAAACTTCAATACCTAAATTCCTAAAAATTCAAAATTCACTTTCTTGATTTCATATAACAATTCCTAAATTTAAACTAAATAACAAATTTCAACTAATTAAATCCATAAGCTAAATTACTAGTCCTACTCTAATGACACATTAACCAATCCCTTTAGCTTAGAAATAATCTCCACAAGAAGTCATCTAAATTTTCACACGTTTTTTTGGACCAAAAAAAAATTTCCACATTTTCTCTTTCGATTTATTTCCATCAAAAGTAACCCCCTACAAGAAGGCATTTGAATCCCCTCAACAAATAACATCACACCTAATCTAAGACTTCTTTTCAACACTTCACACACTTAAAACTTCAACAAAATCTCACTAAATCCTACACCCTAGATATCATAGAATCCCTCATATTACATCAGATATTTATTATCTTCCTTTTTCTCTTCCACAAAAGAAAAAAAAAAAAAAAAAAAACTCCTCCTATTATCTTCATTTTCTACCAAAAACTATATTCTTTTGAGCCCATAAGAAAAATCTACCAAAGTGAGCCTTAATTAGGCAAAATATTAGCTAATTTGTGCCATCCAAATATCCAAATTAAACTAATCTCAAATTTCTTGAATTCATTAGGTGAATTTGAAAATCAATTTGAGGATACTCAAGGGATGTTTAGAAGCTTCTTCAACTTGCTCGAAGTAGTAGAAAGGAGATTAAGAGCTAGATTTACATTTTTTTTTTTTTTTTTGCATTCTAGTAAGTAAATTTTAATTGATTTGATACTAAACTTGTTAATTTGAGTTTAATACTTATATACATCACAAACTGATGTTACGTACTTGAATATATATTTTGACAGTGATTTGATGAATTTTTACAATTTAATCTAATAAATTATATTTGAAACATACTATAATCCTAGATATAAAGTTAGAATATGATTTTTATATTGATTTTAAAGAATATTAAAGTGTCAAATTTCATAAATACATATACGTGTTTTTTTATTTAAATTGATGATTTATGTGAAATCGTGTTCAAATTTGTGAAATAAATGTAAGTTTGTATAGTATATGATCATAGACCGAATTTATGCACCTTATATTACCTAAATGTTTTTGGAATTGATAAATTATTATTTTCGCAAATTAATAACGAGTTATGATCATTTATTTGCCTATTTTGTTTGATTTAATGAAAATAAATGCTACAATGTGAATTTATTTGTAAAATTCGGCATTCAAGCTTGTGAATACGTATAAATGTTTTATATAAATTAAAATATTTTTTTGAAAATTTTAAATGAATTTAAATCCGATTTAAATGGGTTTTTCTTGAAAAACCGGCATATATATATGTCTATTGTTATTAAAATTAATTTATTTTTGAGAAAACTTTATGGATTTAGTCAAATTAATATATCTAATTGTAAACTGGAAGGTTTGGTAATTTTTTTAATTAATTTTCTATTTCCAATTATTAATAACTTGAACAATATCATCCACCAGAAAATTGGAACCCACAAGCTAAACCGGCTTTAAAATTGAAAATCTGAATTAAAAAGTTTCTAAACTGGACCTAAATCGAATCTTAAAAAATTATAATTTATTCAAACAACAAAATCACAATTTTTAATTTATAATTACTAATTAAGTGTAATTTAGGGTAAATTGTACAATCTCAAATTAAATTGAAAATTTTGGATTTTAATAGTAAGCCTTAGGTCTATTAGCTTGATTCTGATTTAATTAGAATATTTTAATCTTAATCAAGCTTTTCTAAATTAATTTGTGTCTAACTAGTTAATTTAGAGTTCATTAGATAATTCTATGCTTCAATAAAACATACAAACTTACATCAAGCTTTAAAATCTAAAATGGGCTTAGTTAAAATATTTAGGTCAATTAATCCATTTTCTAGCCTATTTACACTTAAATGGGTCTATTCTTATCAATCATAGATTTCCTATCTTTTAGGCAACTAAAAATTAACTCGTACATCAAATTGACGATTTATGGGCTTAAATTTCAAATATAGGTCTAATAACCAACATTATGCTAATTAGTCCTAATTTCAAGATATTTAAATATTTTATCAATTTTCTAGGCATTGAATTAGCTATTGAGCTCAAGCAAAATTCTTGAGTCCAAAATCTTAAAATACAATTAGTGAGTAACTCAACCTATTTAGGACTTACCAAGGCTTAATAGCCCAAATAAAATCTAATTCTATTCTATTGGGTTTAAATTAAAAATGTTGAGTCCAATATCCAATCTTATTCTAGTGGGCTTAATTCCAATATCTAAGGCCAATTTCACATAAATTATGAGTTTTTAACTCTAATGAGCTACCTATCAAATTTCTAAGATTATAATCCTAAATATTATAATACTTAGTCATATTCTTATTGGATTTGATTTATTACCCCTAAAAGCTCAATACTTCTAAATAAGAGATTCAATATCTAACTTTGTGGGCTTAATCAAAATCAATTAGGCCCAAATCTTAATCAAGGTCATGTTACACATGAGACTTTAGCTTAGTTAATAGCTAAATGTGATTTGATAATCAAGTTTTATACTTAATACTTGTGTAGAATAATCTTCCTTGAACAGATACTTATTCACCGTTGTGTCTATTAATTGATCGTAATTAGATCTTGGATTGTATATTAGGTATATAGTACTTATGTGTTGCTTGTTTATAATAGACGTCCTAAAAAGATTTGATAATTAAAGATGTCTTAATGAATGATTCATTGATTATATGTGGTTGTTACTTAACCTAAGCCGAGGAATGATAACCTTATCAAATGATGCTAGTATGATAATTAGGTGCTTAAAACACCAAGGATGGCTTAGTGGTTAGCTAATGAGAGAAACAATAGCAGGGTTAATGTTTACTTGCACTCAGTGAGAGGTAATATAGTCTAATTCACATTTATAAAACTGGTTGGATTACACTATATTAAGAACTTGGGTAAGTAGAGATGTGTAACGATTGTGACCCCTATATGAAGCTATAACTTAGATTTAGATAAGATGTCAAGGTATTTGACCTATATTTACTAACCCCTAAACAGTTGCTGCTACTCAGACTTCTAGATTTCCAATGTGCTGTTAGAGCATAAGTGCTCCACTGTTGATTTGTCACACTTGGTTTAAAGATTGTTGCATTGCATTTGGACTACAAGCATGTGATCATATTGTGCATGCTTATGTTGATGTTGTACCAGGCTCCAACTCACTTTTATCTTTTCTCGGTAATGATAACTTTGTCTTTGATGCGTATAGTTATATTACATACAGGACAGATGCAGAGGGCTTATTGACGACCGAAGCAACTAAGATCGCTAAATTTTATATATATCCAATAGAAATTATATTTTATAACTTGCATTTCTTTGAGGACTTAGTTTTAAGCTTGTAGTTTGCTTCATTTTTTTTAGCTACTTAAATTTGTTACTTTACTTTTGACACTTGTTTTGCTGCAATGTCAAATGTTTTCTAAAATTAAACCCCTAATTAAACGATTTTTGAATTCTAAAACTGGTTAATAAATAATCATGATAAACTACTAGTTTTAAGGTAGTATTTGCGTCTAATGCCTAAGTGTTATAAGCGGCGAAACTAAGTACACATTAACCTTATTCGAGGCATGACACTTTACGTTTGGACTTGGCCTATTTACTGACAAGTTCTAGTGAGTTGAGCTCATGTAGCCCAAGACCAACTCGACTCGTTTGGAGTCCTATAGATAATTGTATCACATCATATTATATATATGTCAGAATTTACATACTTTGCATGTTACATGCGTTTATGTGCTTGATCCACACATGTCATGTGTCTAACATGCCATGCTTTTGAGGGTAAGTGCGATTCACTTTAGCCTTCTTTCAAACCATGATCTAGTTTTTTACGACCTTAAACCAAAACATATGGTTTAGATTAATAATTTTTTAAACCATAAATTTTTGGTTTTGTTTACGAACTAAACCATATTATATAATTTAGAAAAGTATACATACATAACTTGTAAAAACCATTATAGTCAATTTATATGAAAAATTCTCGAATCATATAAGATGCAAATAAAGCTAATTCATGCAACAAAAGAATTTTAAATAGCAATAAGCAACTAATTTTATTCATGTAGTAGTCATATTGCATACATTTTAGGTCAAACCTCCATATAATTTAAAAATCATAATCCTATAAGTTAAATGAATAATTTTTCGATAAATGTAAAATAAAAATTTATTAATGAACTATGTTTGCCTTAAGAAAGTGCATAAAACAGTATTATCCAAAAGCATAATGTAAATTGGTTGGAAAAAGTAGAAAAGAAAAAGATCTTAATTGTCTACATAATTCCAGCTTAGTGTGAAATTAATGCCAAAAACAAAGTGCACGATTCTTATTTTAGTTTTCTATTTTCCTTTATGTTTTGATAAATTTTATTTGCTATTATTCCATTTGATCAGTATATATAAATTTAAATAATAATTTTAGATGTAAGTTACTAAACTGCATATTAGTTAACAAGTAGGGTGAGCATAGAGTGGTAAAAGCTACTGAAAAGTAAGAAATGATATATGAATTTTATCATTTCATTTCATGATTACATGATTCCCTTATAAGTTGGAAAAAAAATTTAGGAAAAAGAAAAACAGAAAAAAAAAAAGGTATGGTAATGGTGGTAGTTGTATGATTAACAATTTGCCTAGTGAAAATGCTATAGTTACTGTTGTGCCTCTAAACCAATAATTTTAATATGTGCATTTTGTTTATTTATGGTCACCCAAACATTAATGTGTAAATCTTAGTTCAATTCATATTTACTCTTAACTGATCAAATATCATTTGCTAGGATAGGTTTATTCTGGGGACTAGTCGGTTATTGTTGTTGCTATCCTTCTTCTTGCATTGGACGCCATGCCAAATCGCGATCCTCTGCATCCAATAGTTGCTTATCCTTCCCCATATATGCTTGCAATTGCTCACGTATGTTGGATGATCATCCCACCAGCAATATTTATTGGTATTCAAATCAAACCTCAAGTGTAATCTCTCTTAACACCATCATGATTGAAAGTCCTACTTGATATCACCGCGATGTCACCATTCAGGTGAAAATGGAGAAAGTTAAGGATAGGCATTCGTGAACAACAACATAACCAACACCAAGCGGTGTTTGTTGTAATAATGCACGTATGAGGAAAAGATCTTCATCAAATAAGTGGTTGATGTTGGCATATGTCATATGATGCCATGTGGTGAAGATCTTACTAACTAAGGGGAGATCGCATAACCATTGGTGCTTTGAGTGCTTGGATTTAGTCTTTCCATCACATATAGTTGCTCGATTAGGGGTGCAAATGACCAAAAATAGTTTACAAACTACTCGAATTTAGTTCGATGTTTACTCAAGTCAAACTCGATATTGAACTACTAAAGTAGTTTATTGAGCCAAGCTTGAAATCCATATATTTAATTTGATTAGCTTGCAAGTCTATTTGAGCTCTATTGTGCTAAAATTTAGTGTAAATATTAATCAAATTTGAATCGAGTTTTTGTATTAGTATTATTTTAATTAAAGTTAAGTTATTTTTAATAAATTGAGTTTAACCAAGTCGAACTTGAGTTTATGTAATATTATATTGAGTCGGATTCAATATTAGAACTTTAAACCTGATCAAGTTCGAGTTTTGAAATTTTGAGTTGACTTTGATCTCGAATGCAACACTGCATCGTTCTTTTCTTTTATGGCTAGTAACACCGAGTCATCTTTATTTGACTCGTTTGCAGTCTTAAGTAGGACAATGCAGTGAGAGGCCTTTGTTATTTCCTAATTTGCCGCATAGCAAGCCCAAAAGTCCGTTGATGCAATTTTGAGTGATGTGTATTACATTACCAAACGAATAAGTTGTGGATGAACAAGTGGATTTGTGTTCGGTATCCCGTCATGAGACTACTTCATTTTCATCCACGTTGCATTTGAATATAAACTGTAAACAAGATTAACACAAATTTTGTTTGGAAGCTTTATCAATGGGAGGAAGCTATTCTAAGTTAGAGTAGTGCAAAACCCACACACTTCATGTAAAGACTCAAAGGCATAATTAAAAATTGTGGTTTTTTTTTTTTTTAATAACAGTTTGGATTGCCTGTTTCCAAATGGATTATGGTTCAATTTGGTGCATGATCCAATTCTTATTGTTTAATTCGAATCAAAACAGTTTTAAAAACAATGAAAAGAAAAATTGACTAAATAGCAAAGAGTAAAGAAATAGAATCCGACCTTAATAATATAACTTTAATCATAATTCCTACTATTTTTACCTTTCTAGGTTCTCTCAATCACTCAATCTATCCATTCATAGATCTCACCTTTTTCTTATTTTCATCGTATTCGATTTTCAATTTTCTGTTTACCTTAATCCTCAACCGAGAGACTAACGGTTGATATCACACTTGAAGGTGAGCAATTTTTATTCAACATTTTCTTTTATTCTTTATATTTATTGGAAAATTTGTAATCTTTTCGCAATGTTTCATCCTTCTAATTCGTAGATTGAGTTGGACCTCATGAAAAACTATAAAAAGTATTAATTTTGCTTTTGGTTGTAATGACTATATGTGCCGAACTATGAATTATTATAAACATGGATTTATCAAACAAAAAAAAAATGTCCACGTTTTAGAACTAAGTTTTTTACTTTTTCTAATTTACAATTTCCATGTAATCTATGATCCGGACCAAACCAAATAGTAATTTAACATTTTGAAAAATTTATAATATAAACCATATAATTATTTAATGGTTTAGTAGATAAGAAAAAAATAAATCATAAATTATAGTTTAGTTTGACTTTTAGTAAAAACCAAACCAAACTGATTCATGCCTACTACTAGAGCAAACCAAGCTCTGTGGCTGGTCTCAAATTTAGTTCTCATGCTATCCGGAGGAAAATGTTTGTTTCGTCTAATTTGAGGTAGAGGACTAGGGGCAGTGGTTCTAACATATTCAAATTTAAATAATTTACTATTATAGATGCAATTGGATTTAATTTAATTGATCAATAATTTAAATAATTGGAAAGTTATTTAAAAATTTAAAACATTTAACAATTCATACACCTCGATGCCTTAGAGTACACTCATCAGCTTTATTTTTAAATTTCCAATAAAACTTTCTTAAATACCACATTAGTCTTTTTAAGAGAAATTAACATGGAAACACAATTAAAATTCTCATTAGAAAATTGCTTTATAGTTTAAAGAATATTAAAATTATTACAAATGTATCTAAACTTTGATAAAATATGCAATTAGATACCTAAACTTTGAAAACGATCAATTTAATACTTAAACTTTGCAATTGATTAATTTTATACTTAAAAAACTTTGAAATTGATTAATTTAGTACATGAAAGAACTTGATGGAGGTATAGTTAGCATCTACGAAAAATTATTTGAGGTAATAAATTTGTCAAGTTCAAAGTTTAGGTATTATTGATCAATTTCAAACCTTAGGAACCTAATTGTATATTTTGTCAAAGTTCATGTACTATTTATGACATTAATGCAACATTAAATTATTAAATTTTATAATGTCAATATTGACCTATCATATTATGATAACACAAGATGATTTTAATCGGTTTAATACCTTCTAAAACAATATCCTTAAATAATAATTTTAATGTTATTAATAAAAGACTATGTGCTACTTACATGATTGTTTGCTTGTGCCTACGTGGGGGTGACCTAGAAATTTAGGATATGTTTTTTTTTTTTTTTTGGCCCAAAAATTTAGGATCTGCTCGGATGGTTTATTTTTTATTTGTATTTAATATGTATTTGTATATTATATTTATTGGATCTGTAAGATTTATTTATGAGTAAAAATATCTGTTTTTCGTCTGTTTTTTTTTTTTTGACAAACAATCTAATTAAAATAGATATAAAACAAATGCCAAATTAATGTCAAACTAATGAATCAAATGTATTTCTCAGTGTACCTGTGCTTCACATTTTGTGCCTAGTCCTCCCACTTTCTTTTTAATTTCATGTTGTGCCATGCCAAGCTTATGTGTTTGTGAGCTCTCCCCCATATGTCCAAGTGACTTAGACGAACCACCACTCCTAATTTTATGGCTATAGTAGCTTTAGATTTTATTTTCATTTAGATTGTCTTTTTTTTTTTTACTGTCTTATGTATTTTATCCGTATCCATTCCGTGTTTAATTTGTAAATGTTTGAAATTTATCTTATTGGTGTGTTATTTGTTTCCGTTTCATAATCATGGCAATCGTGGCGATCGTGGGCATGAGAATTTGATTGCAAACATTTATATATCTTTAAGAGGAAAGGGTTAAAAATATATATAAAAGAAACCACATCCTTAAACTTTGATGTAAGCATAGATATACCCTATAAATTTTCAATATAAATAAATTCCCTGAACTTCAGTAAATTGGTAACATATACGACAATTAATATTTTAATTTAATAAAAACACACTAATATTAAAATTTAAGATATTAAAGTATAATTGGATTAATTTATTAGGTTTTATCGCACCAATGTCAAAATTTAGGGGAATCGAATCTCATTCATCTCATTGAGAAAAATGTCTAGCAAAGTTAAATACAAGTATGTCATCATAATAATAACACTAACGGCTCATTCACTTCACTGGATGAATAAGGCTGTAATGAAATTCCTATCACGGATGAATGGAATAGAGCTGTAATAAGATTTTTCTTCATTAATTTTTTTTATTTAAATGGTGGCATTTTGAAAAAAAGACAGTTATAGTATTAAATTGGTATTCATAGGTTTGAATAAATAATGACTATTCAATGTTTTATGTAATAGGGATTCAATGTGAAATCGCCATTCAGTGAACTAAACGCTGTAATAGCTATTCGTAAGGAATAAGACTATAATGGAATTGCAATTACAACGAAGTGAACGAGTGGTAAATTGTGTTTGTTGTACAATTGAGTACTCTATATAATTTTCGAATCGTTTGCAACCTTAATAAAAGGCTAATTTATACAAACTCTTATATGTAGTATATAAGGTTGTAAACAAGTTGAGTTGCTCGCAGGCTACTCAAGCTCGACTTGGCCCTATCTCATTTAGTGAACGAGCTAAGTTCGAGCCTAAAATAAAGCTTATTTATCTAAACGAGCTAAACTCGAGCTTTGATTTAGGCTTGTAAGCCGACTCGTGAATAAGCTCGTTTTAGGCCTGTGGATAGGCTGTTGAGTAGGCCTGTCAATGAGTTCGTTAGCGAATTTATAAGTTTTATATTTATACTATATTAATGTATAATTAAAAGATAAAAATAATTTCTACTCAATCTATACTATTAAAGCAAAACCACCCCTTTGGTGTCTTTAGTGTAAACATTTTATATTGTAAATGTTTTTAATATAATGTTTTTAATATAATGTTTTTAGCACACAGACATAAAATATTTTTCATGTCCTTAAAATAATGAAAATTAAATAGGGTTTGAATATAATTAAATAAAAGTTAAGTAGACATAGTTTTTTTTTTTTGCATATGGGCGCAAAATATTTTTGGTATCCTTGAAATCATGAAATTAAATAGGGTTTGAATAGAATTAAATATGAGTTGAATAGACATAGTCTTTTCCGTGTAAAATATTTTGGTATCTTTGAGAGTGAGATTATGATATTAAATAGGGGTAAAATAGACATAGTCTTTTCTTTTCTAATATATGGATGTAAATTTTTTTTGGTATCCTTGAAATCATGAAATTAAATAGGGTTTGGATGGAATTAAATAGAGGTTCAATATACATAGTCTTTTCCTTTTTTTAACTTAAGTATGTATCTTTATATATCTATCTAAATCTTTGATGCCATACTTATACATGACGGCTACCCAATATAGAGAAGTTATAAGTGGAAAATACAATTATAATTATGATTTGTAATTAATTTCATAATTTCTATAACTAATTAAGGTTATTCTCTTTCAACCTGTTAAAACAATATTTTATTTAATTTATATATGCCAGGTTGTTTTATTTGCATACGCATTGTGGGTACTTTGTCTGCTTGTATATATATAATATATAATATAGCAATTCTTATATATTATTTTTAAGATTAGAAAAAAAAAAAAGAAAAATGAGCTATTTAAAAAAGCTAAGCTCAAGTTTTAATTTTAACATCAATAAAACACTTGATAAAAATCTAGGCTCGTGAGCTCGATCTTTAAATTAGCTGCTTGATCTTGAAATAAAGCTTATCTAGCTAAATGAGCTGAGTTCAAGCATATATTTCAGCCTCAATAAAAAGTTTGGTTCTAACTCGAGCTTAATGATTTGTAAACGAACTGAATTGGAGCATTAAAAGACTCGACTTGGCTCATTTACAGCCTTAGTTTGTACATTAATACAACAACTTCGCAATAGCTACATTTCAACTTAATTTGAATGAATTTATATTTGAATTCAATTTGACTTTATAGAGCTAAATAAATATTAGAGCAAACTCTAATAATCTACACACAGGTGGTTTGTAGCCATAGCAATTATCCTCAACAAGTCCCTTCTTGCGACTAAAACTGGGAGTATTTTTATGGGCTTCACGAGCCCATATATACAAAAAAATGGCACACCTCGCTCCCGCCTTATATTATTCATAATTCAATCGGAATATAAAAAATGGCGGGAGTCTTCGGCGGTCTATAATTCAAAAATCCCTTCTCAATTGGTCGCTTTGAAGTTCCAGTAAACCACAAACTAATTAATATCCTTAACACAACAACACTACTCTTCTTTTCTCCATTGCGATCATCAATCTTGTAATAAGAACAAAACCTCAAAAACCCTAATCCGATCAAAGAAGAAGAAGAAGGAGCAAGTACTGAAAATAGAAAATGGGTGACTTATGTAACCTAGAGAAAATGGGCGGAGAACTCAAATGCCCCATTTGGTAATTTATATAACCCATTCCCCATTTTGCGATTTCAAACATGGGTTTTGATTCAATCATTTAATTTGTTTTGTTTTGTTGTGTGGTTTTTTTTTTTTTTTTTTTTTTTTTTGCAGCTTAAGTTTGCTCAACTCTGCAGTTTCACTCTTGTGTAACCATGTCTTCTGCAAGTAAGCTGATTTTAGTTTTAATTACTCATTCATTTTCTATTAAATTCCCTTTTTAATGGTTTCAAATGGTAACGTTGTGACTGTGGTCGTTTGAATTACACAGTTCATGTATTACAAAATCGATGAAATCAGGATCCAACTGTCCTGTGTGTAAGGTGCCGTATAATCGAAGAGGTAATTCATATTGATTTTAATTTTTCATCGGCATAGATTCTACAATATAACGTGATTAGTAATTTCTGTTATACGGAAATACCCAAATGGGTAATGTTGGTTTAATGACAAATGTTTAAGGAGTTAAGATTCTTTTGGTTTTATATGTGCCTAGCATTGATTTGACCTGGGTCTAGAATGGGGATGATGCTGGTTTCTTCTATTTTTTCTGTTGGTTTAGCTTAGGGTGTTCAAGTGGATATTCATTGATCATGACTCGTGAAGAATGATGAAATAGTTTTAGTGACATTGTTTTCGTAGTTTGCACCGTACCTTGTGCGTGGATGTATTGATAATTTCCTAACTTGAATAATTTTATTGACGATGTTTGGATTTGGATTTTTACTGATCTAAACTATTTTAATGCATTCTCTAGGGGGATATGTCAAGAGTTTGTTTTTCAAATTACCATTTGAAACATGGCTTTGCTTTCTACCTAAACTTTTCTAGCAGCCTTTTCTCTTCTTACACCAACCCCCCCGCCCCCCAACCGAACCTCTACTGTTGAAATTTTGCTTTGAACTGTACTCAATAAACTGGATAGCAAGGAAGCTATTCCTTAATTCAGTCCATGTAATTCCCGCGAGACAATTTGACTTATGGTTGTTACAATTTGTTGTAGAGGTTCGCCCTGCTCCTCACATGGACAACTTGGTCTGCATATACAAGAATATGGAAGCTGCTTCTGGAATGACTATATTTGTTACACAAAATGCACCAACCGCTAAATTATCAGGTGATATTCATTTCTGCTCCCCCATCTTCTTGTTTCCTGATTCCATGCTGCACATTGAAACCTTTCTATTGCCCACTTGATATTTGTTCTTTGATGGCTTGGAAATTTCTTATTTCTTCTCAATGCAAGCCTTGTGATCTGTAGATTTGTTGTGCTTTCCTAGAGTTTCTTCAATATATATAACTAGGATTCTTTTTACATTGTAAGTAAAGTACGATAATCAACTATTTAGTTTTCAGAAAGATGATAATAAAGGGTCAAAGAATAATAAATATATATATATATATATATATTCATGTTTTCTTTAGAACCACATGTACCTTTTTTACTGTTGGGGATGTCCCCATTAATCTGCTAATTGCAACACAGATGAAAATCATCATCTCGATTCCAAGGATAAAGGTCAACAAAAAGCTGCAGTTTCTAGTCAAGATGTGGCAGTGGATAGAAGAACTTGCAGAGGAAAAGGATCCATAAAAGCAAAGAAATCCAACATGAAAAACTCCAGTCCCATTGCTGCAAAACCCTCCTGTCCAAAGAAGAAGAGAGTGCAGGTGCCACAGTATCCTTTGGAAGAAACTCCAACTCGTCCTGTGGTTCTGGAGAGTCGATTAGGTGAGGGCAGCAGTCACAGATGCAAAGAAGAAGCATTGAAAGGAAATGGAGAGCCTGTCCTTTCGCCCTTTTTCTGGATAAGGGAGGTGGAAGATAATGAGAAGCTGACTCAAATTAGTGACCATAACCACACCATTGACACAACACCACCAGATGTTCCTTCTTTCAGTGATATCAAAGATTCGGATGATGAGTTGCCTGACAAAGCAATGCCATTGGTGAGTAGTAATGTTTCATGCTAAAACCAGTCTGTACAGTATCATGCAACAAACTTAATGTTCTATAGGGTGACGGTGCTCTTTGTGCTTTGAAGCGGCCTCCCTTTAACTTAGTTTCTAACTGCCTTATAACCACTCTATAATTAATGTACTCTAAGAAATGAATTATTTAATGTTTCTGACTTCTGAGGCTTAGCTAGAATGCCAATGTCCACTCAGGAAAAAGGATTGATTTCTATGAATATGTCCAGCTAAATGAAATATTCTTCACACATTTAGACCGGGATAAATTTTTGAGGTTTAGTCTCCTAATAATTGGTCTTTTATTTATGTTCTATAATATACAGAGAGAAACTGACAACAAACCAAGAGCAGCAGAGATCTATGACAGTGAAATGTTTGAGTGGACTCAAAGGCCTTGTTCCCCTGAACTTTGTCCAAGTCCCTCAAAAATGAAGGTGATAATAAGGCTTTTAATATAACCCATTATTTTTCATTTTAATTTCCCTCATTTGCCTAGTACCTAGTACTTTCCATTTGTTTCGCTTATCTATCCTTTTTTGATATTGGAAATCCATACAGATTGATACGACCAAACAGAGTTTGAAAACTCCATTTGCCAATGCAGCTGATGCTGAGAAAACCTATGCTGGAAATGGAAAGCCTAGCAAATTTGATCAAGATATCAGAAAAAATAATATGTTAGAACAAAATCAAAGGCGCAGCAAAGCAAATGGAAATAATCGGATAAAGAATCCTATGCCTAAAAAGCGAAGTAGAAAAGCAAAGCAGAAATCTCAACGGAAGTCCATGAAAAGCGATGAGAACCAAGCTCCTGGTGCCCAGTCAATGTCTAAAAAAGCATCTACTGTTGGTCGTCAAGAGCCAAAAATATGTGATGATTCATTGACTGCAACCAATAAGTCTTCGATAGGCAAGAAAACTGCTTGTAGTAAGTCAGTGAATCCTACATGTGAAGATGTGTCTACTGGGTTGCTGGATGGGGGCAGCAAAACCATTTTCAGCACAGTGCCTGTTGCGTCAACTGGCTTGAAGAAGACTGGAAAGAAATACACGATAGGTAAGTCTCCAAAAGAAGGCTGCCAAGAAGTGGCACCACCAAGGTCAACTGCTTTTGGTAAGAAATCCTCTGTAGTGAGGAAGGACAGCAGTGGCACCAAAAAGATGAAGCCTGACATTATCTCAGACAAAGGAGAACTAAACGCTTCAATCAAGAAAGCTTCAACATCTTCTGATGCTAGGTTTCTTCCTGGTTCTTCTGCATTGGATAAGCATCCTTCTTCAGGTACTAAAGCTGTTCTGCGTAAATGCAAGACTGTAGATGCTGAAATTCGATGTGCCTTTTGTGATTCTGCTGAATGCTCTAAGGTATGGATGCTCTCTTTTGTCACATGATTTATTTATTGTGTATAACACATAATGCAAATGCTTTCCTCATTTAACAGGCTTCTAGTGAGATGGTCCACTATCGTGATGGCAAACCAGTCCTATTTAGTGACATTGCTGGAGCCAGGGTCATACATGTCCACAAGATCTGTGCTGAATGGTAATGATTTCTTGTGTTTTAGGGATGGAATTATGTTTATACTTGAACTTGTTATGGCTACTCTTGGATGAAAGTGTGTATAATAGGTGGCCTTTCAGATTATGGTTAATCTGGGTCTCAGCTCATTGCATATACAGCAAGTGGTTTGCAGTGTTTTATTTACTGGTTTGCTGTCTTGATGCCTAAAGACAGTAACACCACCCCCTCCCTTCTTTTAAAATCAATATACTTATTTTCTTATAAACAAGCAAAATCTCTTCTGCTTCAGCTTGCTTCTAGGTCCTCGCTTTAAGAAGCATTACGAAATTCTCTTGTTTCTTTATCAAGCTTATCTTCTGGAATGGATTGGGCTATAAATTCTATGACATCGTTCTGTGATCTGTTTGAGGAACATTTCTTATTTGTATATTTATTTTAAATTTAGGGCACCCAATGTCTATTTTGAAGACGATAAAGCAATCAATCTTGAAGCTGAATTGGCTCGAAGTAAGAGAATTAAATGCAGCTGTTGTGGGATGAAAGGTGCATCCCTTGGATGTTATGAGAAAAGTTGTCGCAAGAGCTTTCACGTTACTTGTGCAAAGATGACCCCTCAATGTAGATGGGATAATGTAAGTTCGACTGGCTTATCTTTGTCTTATGAACTCTGACTACTTACATGTTGATAGGTGTTAAGTTTTGTTGAAACAGATTAACTTTGTGATATTATGTCCCCTTCACGTTTCCTCCAAATTGCCCTGTGAAATCTCTCAATGTCATGAAGCAAAGGCGGTCCCTACAGTTAATGAGTATGTTGGCATTTGGATTGCTAATCATTTTATTAAGCACTTCAATGCATCTGCAATATAGTTTACATTCAAAGTGCTTTGCTTTAGGCACAAGTCGCATGATCACGTTACCAAGAGCAATGAGGGGAACACGGTTCAGAACTGGAATTCTTGTGGGTCACGTGACAAACTTGTATTATGTTGTTCAGCTCTTTCAGCCTCTGAGAGGGTGAGCCTTGCATTAGTATAATTTTTAGGCCAAAGTATTTTCTATTATTCCTAATAAATGATTGGCTGCACTCCAGGAAATTGTCTCCAAATTTGCACGGTTGTCTCGAACTACAGTGTTGCAAAAATGGGATTCCAGTGTTACTCATGTTATTGCATCGACAGATGAAAATGGAGCTTGCAAAAGGACGCTAAAAGTCTTGATGGGCATCCTGGAGGGAAAGTGGATCCTGAGCGTTGACTGTTAGTATCCAAACATTTAGGATTAAATGTGTTTTGTCATTGTGTGAACTACTAGGAAATTTAGCTTTGCACTTTAATAAAGGAGGTCATGTTCAATGCAGTATTTAGTGAAGTTGTGTAGATTTGCCAATGGATTTTGCATGCTTGTTTTATGACCGTGTTTATGTTTTACATCTGATATGCATATTTCTTGTCATTAATACAGGGGTGAAGGAATGTGTTAGTTCTGCAAGACGTGTTGATGAGGACAGATATGAAATCACGAGTGATATCCACGGCATGAGGGGTGGTCCTCGGCTTGGAAGATTAAGAGTGCTCAACAAGGTATTGATTTGTGTTATGCTACACTGATTCTCAATCTGCTGTATCACCATTCTCTTCTCTTTTAGCATCTAGGGACAGAATTAACAGTGAAAGTGCAATTCAGACAGTAGTCTCGATAGATGAGATGATTTCATGTCGCCAATCATGCAACCAACTGACATGGACCATTTAGAAATTAGAATGCATACAAAATTGCAAAAAAATGAATTAAAGCAGAAAAAGTTGATGACGTATAACAATTTTGACCAGCTTTTGGTCTAATTTCCAGCACATCAAGTATTTTCCTTCAGATAACTATTTTTGTACCTGCTGTCTGATTTTTTTTTTAAAGCAAGTGGTACATGCCTAATTGAAGTGCAATTTTGTATAACTTTTATTCCGTCGTTTGAAGTGCAAAGTAAAAACTTGCCTTTTGTTATTCTGTCCATCATCATGCTTGCACAGGAAGGGACATGGTTCCCATTTTCTTGTCTAACGACTTTACTTCAATGCAGCAACCAAAACTTTTTGCTGGGCTCAAGTTCTATTTCATGGGGGATTTTGTTCCATCATACAAAGGCTATCTTGAAGATCTCGTGGTTGCTGCAGGAGGAACTGTCCTTCACAGAAAACCTATTGCAGAAGATGGGGAAACAATGAAATCTGGGTCATCTCCCTCGTCTACCTTTGTAATCTACAGCACTGAAATGCCAGATAAATGTAATGTTAGCAAAGATATAATCGTCAAGCAGAGGCAGACTGATGCTGAGGCACTTGCTAGTTCAACCGGGGCCAGAGTTGCAAGTAATAGATGGCTTCTGAATTCTATTGCAACATCCAAGTTACAATGTTTATGACATCTTTCTTGTTCATTTCTGAAGCTCTTGTTTTAAGCTTTTTAATGTATAGATAATAAAGTGAAACATCAATACACGTCAAAGGTGATCCTGAGTACTTTACTGTTTCGTCTAGGATGAGGGTAAGACTAGTAGTCTCAAGGCTGTCGTTTTTGTGTCTAATGACTTATTTTCAATATGTAATCAGCTAATTTTCCAGATCATTACTTTCTAGAAAAACATCTTCTACAGTTTTGCTTGCATTGGTCATTACTGTCTTCCTTGGCACAACACAAGGTTCATCTCATATACAGGGAAAAAAAATGAAAAAGTTGCACTAGTTCTTGTATATTATTGTCTTCTCAAAGTCTGTTTATGGAATAATGTGTCTTGATAGCTGCTGAAGATAATCGGTGGTTATTTCAAAAGTGACATCACTTTTCTCAAATTTTCACCATTACTTTTTGGGGTAGTTAACCGTGCTACTTCTCATATGTCATTGCTTTGCTTTTTAAGCATCAAGCTATTATGAACATTAAACAATACTTTCTAAAAAATGTAAAATTGTTTGGAATGGTGGGAATTTAATGAAATGTGTAATGTTTAAACATAAAGGGAGAATGATCATGAAAAATTGTTATGTCTCATTGATTCATAGTGTTACATACATACAAGATTTAAGGAACCAAAAAAGAAAATTAAATCCTTATTTATGTCTAGTAAATATTTAGAGAATATTCTATATTAATTTTACGGATTCAATACATGTTCAAGGTTTTTGTGGAAAAATATTATCAATATACAACTCTAATGAAATTAATTAGCAATATACTGTAGCAAAATTACGTTAAAGAAATAGGATATTAATTTTCATACACATATTGCGTGAATAAATTGCCATATGAAGTTTCACTACTATACCCATATTGCAATTAATACAAGTGATATGCATACTATGATTTTTACACACAATATACCTTTATATATATCACTTGTTGCAATTGCAATATATGTGCAATTGTATTTTTACTGTATGCCCTGATTTATACACATGATTTAGCAATTATATGTTTGTAATTAATTTTATTTTAATCCTAAATAAGTAATTAATTTTAATTGGAGTCCTAAACATTAAATTATTTCCTCATTTTACATGTATATTTACATCTTATAACAAAATGAGAGGAAGATGGGGGAAACGGGACTGATACTTGTGCTTAGGTATTTTTGCTAGGGGTGCAAATATGATGATTTCAGTGGAAATGGAATGACATACATGTGCCTTTACTCCCTCCAAAATTAGGATGAAAGCAAGTGAAAAGAGAGAAAACCTAAAGAAAGATGGAATTAAAGGTATCCTTCCACTACTGTTTTATAAACATCATTTTCTCTCTTCTAAACAAAAGAGAGCACACGGCTAAAAAAAATACAAAAGAAAGCAACAACACCAAGGAGAATAGAAATCCTTGACTAAGCGTACCCGTTACATTCCTTGTCAAAGTATAATCCCTTTTCTTTTCCTTTTTTATTTGTGCTGGTTTAGTACATGAGAACAAAATATGTATATTGGTTTGGCCATATTTATGAACAAACTATATATTGTGTATTTCTCTTCATAGATTGAAAGCTTGCGCACGTATTGCAATTTATAGAGTACAATATTTTGTCTTCACCGTCGCTTCTAATATAAGTTGCAATGAATGCAAGTTCAAAGAATGGTGTAATGATATTGGAGTATTGTAACTGAAAGTAAATATCCTTAATAATTTTAGAAATTTAATTGTAATAATGCAAGTTTTGAGTGCTCTAGTTCTTGTTCCTATTGCACTATATAAATGCTGAAAGAGCTTGGTTGTGGAATAGCTTGCATTGAAACTTTGAAGAGCTGTTGTAAATATGATTGCTACAAGTGAGGCTTAGCTTTGCTATCAATTCTTTCTCAAGGTACTACTTGGGCAATCTATTTAATTCCTTGGATGCTCTTAGAAGCTAATATTTTAATAAATTACTAATTGCTCTAAATTTGGTTTGAAAGATAAAATATTTTTTCTTTTTAATCTTTTGAATTGCACTTAAAACTTTCTACTTTCAAATATTAAATACTTTTATAGTTCAACTGACTTTAATATCTTGCTGACGCTTTCACTCATGATCAGAGAGTGAAATGAAAGACATTGTCCATTGGAAAGATTGAATAATAAAGGCTTTTAGGCATATAAATGTCAATTGAACTTTATTTTGATCTTTTTCAACCTGTCATACTCAATTGATATAAAACATATGTTTTTAACAGAAGTTCATAACCCCCACCCACCCCCACCCCCAACAAAACCAAAGAAAAAAAAAAAAGCCAACTCATATATGTGTAGAGGATCATTTTAGTAATTGGATTTTTGACCTAATTTAATGCCATAGATCGGTCGTCTGCGTTAGTAACAGGGCTTAGAAAATTGAGTCAAATGAGAGATTTTGTAGAGAGATTTGGCTTGATAGACTCGAAATAGAGATCATCGGACTGGCTCATTCCACTCTCAGTCTAATTTGGTTTTCTAGTGCACTAAAAGTAGACTCCAAAAATGTATTATTGGGTTAATTTGGGCTTTGTTTGGCTAAATTAGGGCTTATGTGAAATAAAATAAGCTTTAAGTCCATTTTAAATATGAAATGGGTTGTTCTAATTATAATGGGCTTCTCTTTATAATATAAATAAAGCTCTCTAACCCATTTACAAAGCCTAGTCCATCTTACCATTAAAGAAATAACGCCCATCAGATTGTTTATATATGATTTAACGGTGATCAACCATGCTTAATCTCATGCATTCGATTAGACTTTATCGACTAATATTAGCCTCCACCATCTATAAATAAGTATCTTTCTTCTCTTTTGAGACCATTTTGTATATTGTTAAGATCGAGAGCAACACAAAAACTTTGCTAAAATAACTCTAGAAAGAATCAAAACAACCACTTCACAAAAGAATGGGTCAAGAACGATCAAATCTATCTTATTTGATCTTTTTTCATACTCGCATACTCGAGAAACTGGATTTGCTTACTCCTCCTGACATACCTCTCTTTAACATCTATATGTATATCATAATTCAAAACTTCTCTTAGGTGCACTGGCATGTCTATCACGCGTGATCAACTAGTTGCAACAACCCAACCATATAACATGAAAGTGTGTCATTTAATATTGATTGGATTTGTAAATCACACGCATTTATTAGCAGACCACTTGTCTGAGATCGATGGGTTGGAATCCAAATAAGGGCTACTTGACATTGGTAAGAAGAAAATTGCATCAGTATTGATGACTCATAACCATCATGAGCTAGAAATGCTGCGAATGGCGAAAGGAGCTATCAAATTTTATTTATGGTGCATTAAGAATTCGTGTTAATGGTCCTTGGTAGATCGGCCTTTATATTGCACATTTTGTTGGTAGCTCAACAAGAGGTAGGGGAAGAGGGATGGAAAAGGAAGAAGGCTAAGAAGATGGGCTAAAACTTGTCAAATTTCATTTATGGCACATTAGAAATTCTTACCAAGATTTTGTTGGTAGCTCAACTGAGATTTAGGTGGCGGGGGGGGGGGGGGGGGGGGGGGGGGGTGGGTTTGCAGAACACACTTATTGAAAATCTCAAGCCTTTCGTAAACCAGGAAAAGTCAGCTAAGTTAGGTAGTTTTGTGGAGTAGGATGATAATGTTGACTTACAAACAATCGATTTATATTGTCTGCTGATTGACCCTTTGAATCTTTGTGCTAAATCAAATGCTGAGGTGGAAGAGGAGATTTAAGGCTTGTTAAAGGAATTACCTTAGGACAGAAGGTTTAATTGATGTAGAGATGCCAATATGTTAACCATTTTCTATTACTTTCAGATTATGAATTCTTAGTGATCAGGTTAGAATGTTGGGAGTACTTGATGTAACATATTTACTTAATATAAATTAGCTTTTGATTTTGATGATGGTTCTTTCACTTAGTGTTCTATTTTTATTTTTGTTTATTGTATTGTATCAACTGATCATCATCTTTGTCTAATGATGTGGCAAGAGAATATTTATTCTTCATGTGGTGGGGCTTGAGTTCCTTAACCCTTAATCCAAGGATTTGTGTTGAAAAACCTGAGATTAGTGCCATGTCATTATCATTCTTCAAATATGATGGCACAACTATCATTAGAGATTAACCGCTGGATCATAATCCCAATTAATAAAATGGTTAGTGCTGTATGATGGATGGACTTCTAAAGATTTTAAATGACTTGAATTTGAACCATTATTATCACGAGATTCAACCGTATCTAACTTAAAGTTTAATTTACCCTTTAGTCTTTAAGATCATCCAATCTCCTTCCAATGAAGGACTTCATAATCATTTTTATTAAACTCAAACGCCAATGCTCCCGACAAGTTATACCACAACACCTGCAATAAGATCACACATGATTCTCACAAGAGCGATATTCCTTATGATATAAGACACAATTCAATCACTTACTATTTTACATAATAAATGCTTAAATAATGCCTTCAAATAATTTCCAAATTAAACTATTAATGATACCGGTTACTTTCTCTTCACAAGAAGGATTTGCAAATGAAGTATAAGAGGAACCCAAATAGATTAATTGTAAGATAATAGACTTAGCTAACTATTTAAATTCTATGTAACATCTTCTATTTGTAGTTTCTTTAAGTTATGTAAACTTTGGCTTATTTATCTTATTGTTACCTTTGTATTAAATGCTTCTAGAGGTGAGTTATTTAAAACAAATGTTCAGCAAACAACAGGGATGCAACGGGCCGGATTTAAGACAGATCATGTAAAACCCAAACCTGATTAGTTATGAGATCAACCAAAACTGCGAAAAACCTTATAAGGGTTTTCCTATCATTCCCAAAACCCACCCATATAGGGTTTTTACAAACCGATTCTCGACCCACTTCGACTTGGTTAGATTTTTATTATTATTTTTTTCTTTTATTACAATGATGCAATTTCAATAATAAAACATAAATTATATAACATATTATAATATGTATATAAGAAAATTTTAAAAATTTGATATAAATTTCATATAATATGGAAATGACATTTTGAAATTTGTAAACAATTATGTGTATACATATTATTGTGAATTTTTTGAAATTTTATTATATATTTATACTGGGTTGAGTTTTCCTATCGGGTTATATATATGGCCTGGAACCTTATAAGATTCTAGTATAATACCCAAAACTCGCTCCGCAACCCTATAAGATTTTTAGTGGGTTGGGTACCTTATAATGACTTGCCCGTTTATATCCCTAGGAAACAGTCTACACGTTACCTATAAAACCTGGGTACAAAGAGTTATGAACTATGCTATTTTTTAGATGCTACAACTTGATGTTCGGACGTTAGTTGTTGTGCTTCTAGGTCCTACAATTCCACTCACACACATAAACACAATACACAATTTCATCATACTACAAACATATGAGTAATTTAATCACTATTATATGAATAATTGCATAATATATTTTCTCATCAAAATCTCAATTGAACCCTCCAGTTTAGTAGGAAAGACTTATGTCTAAAGTAGCATCTAACGATTTTATAGTACAAGATGGTAAATCTTGCACTATGGTGTATACTGGAGGTTTGAAACCCCTTATCCTTACCAGGGCACTAAGATGGTAGAGGGAGGACCTACTAATAGTGAACTTAATTTGGCAACTAACTCGAGGAACACCTCTTTTTTGGGTAGTTTGCGTCTTGTTTTTCTTTTGAAGGTTTGGTTTTACCAAACGGTTTTTACTGGAGTAGAAGAAAGACTTCATCCAAGACTTTATAATCTCTTTTTTTTTTTATGGAAAAATACGCTAGTGCAGTACTACTATTTCATGAGAGACTTTGGTTCCAATTGCAACCACAAAAATATAGGCTTGAATTATTTAGCAAAGTAATGCGATAGATTTGATAATGCAATCTATCAAGACTTGTATCATAACTTATTTGTAATTTCATTGAAATATGGATCAAAACTATTCTAACATCTTCTCGAATTAATGGAGTGATTCATTTTAGGGTTAATTATAAGAAAAGCTAACTTGTGCTTTAACTTGTTTGTAATTAATTGACCTGAGTTTTTATTTTTATTTTTATTTTTTTTTATAAATGACTCACTTGTGATACACTCCATTTTGTCTTGTAAAAAAAAAAAATTCTTTATTCTTCACATGATAGTCACGTGTCATGTGAAAAAAAAAGGTTAAAAAAACCCACCCTTTCTCTTTCTTCATCTAAAGACCCACTTTCTCCACCCAATTGTATCTATTGTTGGTAAAGATATATCTTCTTACATCTTCAATGGAGTTAACTTATAAAAAGAAAGGAAAAAGAAAAATAAAATAAAATAAAATCCGAATACGCAATATCATGTGTCATTTCTCCTTATGAAACTTGCTTAATCAATTTGCCCATAACAATACTATTTCTTGACTTCATTCCATTGAAAAACAATTTGTAAGTCAGCACCTGAGCCACAAAATTGTCCCACCACCAAAGATAAGGGAAAAAAATCATGCTTTCAATGACGTAAATCACCAAAAAGAAAAAAAGAAAAAATTCACTATAAAACATCCATAAAATTCAATGGCAAAAAGAAAAAAAAAACCTACAAAATTCTAATTTTTCGGTCATTTTCAACGTTACAACTGCTACCTCTATTCGACTCATCACATACCTATCACCTTCAAAACAACCCACAACTCTTCTACTACTGCCATCTATAAATTGATACAACACCCACCTTAATTCTTAACTCAAACTCACTCCGCCTAACATCTTTTTCAATCTTCGATCACAACCTAAATCAAACCACCACCTCCATAGCATCCACAAACTATTACCCAAAACAATGAAAATACTATAAGCAAACCACATACACCAATTCCATTTGGAATCTCCTTTATTGGACTAAAGTTGGAATTTATTTTAAAACCCATTTCCACCAGGCATCCATATTGTGAAAAGAAGAGGGTGGAAATGGATTTTCCAATTAGGAAGGTCAATGGAGATTTGAGAGGTTATAGTTTTTTTCGACGGTGAATTGTGAGTGATTAGAACTGTTACCATTACAAATGGAGAGCTTTTGTTGTTTCTATAAATTAGGGGAAAAGGAAAAAAATATTATTAAAATAAAAAAATTACGAAAATACCATTGGGATGAATTTAATCCCAAAAATAGGCAACACGGCCTCGTCTCTTGAAGAGACGAGGTCAGGCCAAGGAGAGACCTCATCTCTTCAAGAGACGAGGCCAGGCCAAAATCCCCCCTATCCTATTTTATTTCTTGAAAAAGCAAAAATTTACATAAAAAACCTGTAAAAACCTGTCAAATACAAATATAAACAGCGATAAAAGCCATTAACCGTCCTCCAACATGGCCAAAAAAACTAACAAACTACAGTGTTTCGAAGCCCAATCGAAACTCACATTCCCAATCCCAATCATAGACAGTGCAATGAAAATATGAGTATTCGTAGAGTCATAATACATAGTAGGAAATAAAATAGAATGAAATGTAGAGTGATTGTTCTAATAGAATGAATAGGAGAAAATGAGTACGATCTATACATACAAAAATAATACAATGAAATAAGAAGCTACACACAAAATGAAAATAAAAAGAAAATCTATCTGTCGTCCACTACTCCTCCTGCTGATGTGTGGCCCTGCTCCCTCTTCCTCGGCCTCTACCCCGCCTCACGTATGTCCTCGGGAATGGGGTACGCTGATGATGAGGATGCGGTGAATATGGGCGAGTCTCTGTAACTGGAGCGGGCTCCTCTCCCGTAGCAGCACTGTACTGGTGGAATGGGACAGGGTCTGGCTCGACCTGTGTAAGGCCCTTCCCCATATCATGAGATGGCGATGGTCGCCTCTTCTGTGGAGCCCGGGGAGTGTGGAAGTCACTGGATGACGGGTCTGGCATGGGGGTGTCCAGCATATCGTAAGAAGTGGAAGACGGGCCAGCCCCGTCATGAATGACCTGGGAAGGACCAGACTCATCGAATGGAGGTAGGTCGGACGGCTCAGGCTCATCTCTGATCTGTATACCTGGAGCCCGAGCTCGCCCCCGACCCCGTCCTCGTCCCCGCCCATGCCTCTCTCTAGGAGGATGTCGTCTCTGTAGGGTATGAGGCTGTGGGTCACCCTGTGCTGCTGCTGCTGGTGGAGCTGGTGGTACTGGATCATTGAAGTTCAACCCCATAAACTCATCCACTACACGATAGACTTCTCGTGCAGTGGATGCAGTGAGCTCTGGGGGCATGTCAGGGACACTAGAAATGAAATAAGCCTGCGAGTAATAGCAAATATTTATATCAGTGAATAGCTTATAAGTCAGTACAAGTATATATAAAGCTTACAGAGACAGTGAGTGACCGTACCATGTATCGCATGATAGCTCCCGTGCGACCGATCCAGCGTCGGGTGATGGCATGATACCACTGGAAGTAATCGTTAGATGTCCCAGCCGGCAAATCTGGCATCTGTACAATGCAATCACGCCGAGCATCCCACTCAGCAATCCATCTGGCGTGCTCGGACTGCCAGTTCCACTCGGAACGTCCCCTCATGTCAATCTCATGGAGGGGTCTCATATCAGTAGGGGGGGCTGGTATCTCCTGGAAGCCACTAAACTGTCTGAGCACTCTGTCCGGATAGTAGTGCTCGACAAGATAGAAGCATACCAATGGCACCCGGGCACGCCATACGTCGTTGCCTACCAGGCAGTACGGTGGCAGGGCAGGCAGGATGGAGCTGTATGGGTCCCACACCACCTGATGAAGTAGCAAAAGTGATGTACTGCATAAGAAAATGACCGTACAATAGCAATTTAAGAGTAGATGGCAATGGAAATCAAAATTGATCTATCGCATACCTGATGTGGCATCTGTCGATCAAAGGAGGCGCGGTACTCAATCAATAGGTGGGTCGACACACGGGTGACGTCGAAAGTCGCACCCCAATGACTGATGAGTGGGCGGCCTGCGGTAACAGAGGTAAGCAGTCGCCGTACCGGGGCAATGTGGGGGAAGTGCTCCCATGCCCATATCTGCAGGACAACTAGTGGTCCTGCCATGTCCCCCGTGTCGACGTCGGAAGCCAGGCATAGCTGCCTGTACAGCCAAGCCAAACAGGCTGCTCCCCATGCGTTTTGCCCTGCTCGCTCGAAATCTCGGAGCAGCTGGAGGTACATAAGATGGATGTAGTTGGAGGATTTATCTGCGACAATAAATCCCCCAAGCAGCAGCAGAATGTATGCCCTAGCATGACGTCGGATCATCACGTCATCAGCAAACTCAGGTAGGTCGGTGAAGTGGCTATCCAACCACGACATCTTCAGCCGACCTCCATCCATGTCGACGCCGGGGACTAGCCAAACTCCTAATAGCTCTCGCACAAATCTGGCCAATCCATGCGAGCCGTGCAGTAACGGCCAATCCATCCACAGGGAGGCCCGTCAGGATAGCAACGTCCTGTAGTGTCACAGTTCACTCTCCCGTGGTCATGTGGAACGTGTGCGTCTCTGGGCGCCATCGCTCGACCAAAGCAGTAATCAGATGCCAATCCAGCTGAACGAAAGGCATCTGAGCCGCCCCTATGAACCCTGCCTGGGACAGGAATGGCACCATGCGCTCGTCCACGTCTGTAGGTATACCAGCAGGTCGCTTGAGCCTGGCCTCTCTGCGCCGACAATGTAGTACCTCATGCTCCTACAACAAAGTGAATATATTTATTAAAAATCATAAACACCGCATCAAACAAAACTGGAATCACTAAAATAGATAAATGAACTGACCTGCCCATCCCAGGCTAGAGTGGACCTATGTACAGGCTGCTGCGTCAGTAATCTTTCAAGAGACGAGGCCGTATCTTTCCTTGGCCTCGTCTCTTGAAGAGACGAGGTTAGGCACTAACGACCTCGTCTCTTCAAGAGACGAGGCCGTATTGCCTATTTCTGGGATTAACTTCGTCCCAGTGGTATTTTCGTAATTTTTTTTTATTTTAATAATATTTTTTTCCTTTTCCCATAAATTAGATGAAGAAGGAAAAAGTGTTTGTAAGACACGTGATTATTATGATGGGACAAAAGGGTGTGCATCATACGTCAATCATTTATATTAAAAAAAAAAACTCAAATAAGTTAATTATAAATACGCTAAGACATGTTAGTGTTTTTTTTTTTTGTTAAGTAACCCTTTATTTTGTCATCTTTGCCTGTCCTTTTATTTTGCCTGTAATTTGTTGTCCCCTCTAGACAGAAGACAAGCTCTAGATTGAACTGAGCGGGGTCTGAATTTTTCAAATCAAATGTTTTACTACACCGCAGTATACTGCTTCATTTTTGGTCTTCCTTCCGCATCTCACAATGCGCTCCTTCTTCTTCAACAACCTCACTAAGCTTCCCAAACACCACCACTCTTTACCTGTCGCTCCAACCTCCCTTTTCTGTCTCCACACATCTCCCGAAATTACCCAAATCACCAAACTCATAAACGATCATCCATTCCCTCAGCAAACCCTAACCATAGACCTCCCTTCCACCATCCTCTCCTCCCCTTCCTCCGTCGACGAGATCCTCGGCCGCCTCTTCGCCACCCATTCCAACGGCCTCAAAGCCCTTGAATTCTTCAACCAATGTCTCCTCCATCACCCTCACTACACTCCAACACCATCCGCCTTTGAAAAAACCTACACATCCTCACGCGCATGCGTTACTTCGACCGAGCGTGGGAATTGATCCTCAAGATGAAAACTTTACACCCTTCCCTCCTCACCCTCAAGTCCATGAGCATAATGCTGTCGAAACTTGCCAAATTTGGGTCATTCGAGGACACCCTCGCGGCCTTCGAGAGGTTCGAAAACGAGGTTTTTGAGAATATTAGGGTTTTTGGGACCGAGGAGTTTAATGTGCTTATACGAGCTTTTGTTGCCAACAGAGAGATGAAGGAAGCGAGAGCCGTGTTTAATAGATTGCATTCGAGGTTCTCGGCTGATGTTAAAACGATGAATATATTGCTTTTAGGGTTTAAGGAATCGGGGGATGTTACCGCGGTGGAGTTGTTTTATCATGAGATGATTAAGAGAGGGTTTAAGCCGAATGGGGTCACGTATGGGATTAGGATTGATGCGTATTGTAAGAGGGGTTGTTTAGGTGATGGTTTAAGGCTTCTGGATGAGATGGAGAGAGTTGGTTGTTCGGTTAATTTCGAGACGCTTACGACTCTAATTCACGGGGCGGGGATTGTTAGGAATTTGGGAAAGGCAAGGGAAATGTTTGATGGGATACGGGCAAGGAATATGGAGCCTGATGTTTGTGCTTATAATGCTCTGATAAGTGCATTTGTGAAGTGTCGGGAGGTGAGAGGTGCTCTTGCATTGATGGATGAGATGGAGAAGAAAAGATTGGCGCATGATAATATGACATATCATATGTTGTTTTTTGGGTTGATGAGATCGGAGGGTGTAGATGGTGTTTGTGAGCTGTATTATAAGATGGTCGGGAGAAAGTTTGTTCCAAAAACAAGGACGGTGGTGATGTTGATGAAATTCTTTTGTATTAATGGTAGAATTGATATGGGTTTGGATTTGTGGAGTTATCTATTAAGTCAAGGACACTGTCCTCATGCTCATGCGTTGGATCTTTTATCAACTGCGTTATGTTCAAGAGGAAGAGTTGTTGAAGCTTTTGAATGCTCAAAGGAAATGCTGGGGCGAGGAAGGTATTTGAACGAGAACACTTTTCGGATGCTGGAGGGAGAGATGATAAGGGCTGGGGAAATAGAGAAGTTGGAGGTGTTAGACGAGATGTTGAAGAAGTTGCAAACTGTTTTGCCTCCATCAAAAGGACATGCTACCGGCATTTCTGGTAATATGATTGCAAATTAACGTGGTTTTGGTACCACTGGATTTGGTGAGATTATCCTGCTGATTTTTGTATGGAAGCAATCTCCATGCAAGCTCTGTTGTGCTTCAAAGATCCATTTGGCTGCTTCTTGTACTTTCACTTGAAATGGATACTTGCTTGTGGTTGTTCGTATGGGGTGTGTTTGTATACGTGTATGTGAGACATCAAGAAGAAATCTATCTCTGAATTGGTTACATGCTGCAGAATCCAATTGATTGAACCAGTTAAAATTGTGGCCTGGAGGACCAGATCTGTATCCTGCATCAGAATGGACTGTGTTGTTCTGCTTTTCCATGTTTTCTGGGTCTTTCAAGAATTATACCATGATTTGTGGTAATTATTCTTTGTTTTGTTGAGGTTCTTATATCTTAATGGGGGCTTTGATCTTTATGTGTTATAAGTTATCTATCTAATCATATACATAAGCTTTCCAGATAACTGGAATGGATAATGCCTAATGGGCAGAAGGAAGTGATTGTTGATGTAAGAAGCCTATCTTGGCTTTGCGCGCATAAAATGGTGTTTTGTGCACGTAAAAGTTGCACGTATCAAGACATGCATGCTTCCCCTCAGCATACCTTGGGATTCTTCGTATTTTCAAAGAGGCAGTTTGTATGTGGATATTTGGTTGATGGCCGTGCATATATTTTACTATTGCTGAATGTTATTTTAGCTACTTAATTCAAGTGTTTCAGCAGGAGAGCCATCTTAAGGAGCAAAGTAAACTTTAGGGATGATCAGGAAGAAAAGTATTTCTAGCAGTTCGATAGAATTCTATGTGCCTAGACTGTTATAGTTCCTGGATGCCTGCAGCAAAATTTTTCGCATTAGGCTGTGTAATATTAGACATGTGAAACAGGGAGGATATGAAGTCTACTCTTAGGATATTGGAAGAACTGCAGGTTGCTAGTTAGTCATTCAAGAGATATCACCTTCATGCTTATCCAAAGGAAATAGTAAAATTAAAAAAGGAGAACAATGGTTAAGGGCCCTGATATTACTTCTTAGATCTAAAACCTACATGCTGATGCTCATGATTTTGGTAGTTGTACAAATGATTTGAAGGAGATTTTTCAAGAACTATGTACTCCTGTGGTGCTTTTTTTCCCAGCTAAACCATGGCTAAGTGACCCCACTTATGTTGGACCTAGTGTTCAGGTGGTTATGCCATTAGTGGGACAAAAAATAATGAATGGTGACGTGGCTAGGGGTTTCTGTGGAATACAAACTCTGAGTGATTTTCATATTTGTTGAGCATCTGGAATATCACCATGCGGTAGCAGACAGTGCGGGCTGCATTCTATAGAAATCGGAGTTTTTCCAGTGGTGCACCTCAGTGCTAAACAAAAGCAGAAACCAAATTTGTTGTTTAGAACTCAGGCTGACTGTGGCCTAGAGTTATCCTTTGTGATTACATTGGAACATAGACAGTTCCTATCACCAATGCCTGGAAAATTGGATTCTGGTGGAGAATGCTTGGCCATCCGATATTAGACTGCTATGTGATTCATGAAATGTTGTGGAAAGTCATCATTTGGTCGCTAGAATGGATTTTGCATGAAATATGGTGAGATTCAAGCTGCTTTTAAGTATTGTTTGATTGCTAGACATGCAGCCAACTTTTCTTTCTAGAAAAGTCTAACGTGGAGGTAGATTTTCCTCTTGCTTCATCAGTTATGCAGATTCTTCCAATTGGTGTCAGGAGAGGTGGTTTTGCGGGAGTAATGGCACACTTTCCTACTTGTAAGACTTGGAGGAACAACCGTATTACCATAAGTGTATGGGATTGCTGTTGCTGTATCGCCATTTCTATCATCAGTTCCACTGGTAATTTAACTATGGTCCTCGCATGGCTGGCTTCATCTCTTTTATTTTAGTAATAAGTTATAATAAGTAAGAAGTTTCTCATTCATGCACACAATATAAGGCCCCATGAGTATGAAGTGCTAAAAGCTTCATGAATATGGTAAATAATGCTCCTAGAGAGGCAAAAAACTATAATCTCTTTGTTGACCCCATGGTCTATTTGGATTGCTTTTGTACCTTTTTTTCAGCAGTTAATGTACTTAAAAGTTTGGATTCCAAAAAGAAGGCTTAGACCTTTTTCCAGCTTATATTCAAATGAAAAATTAATTAAAAGAAGCAAAAAAAATCTGAGAAATGGATGAAATAACATCTTATTAAAATGCAACAATTTTTTGTAATTGCTGGAGACTTAAGTTGAGAATATTAATTTAAGTCAAGCTCTGAAAAACAATCTCATTTCATTAGATTCCTACTTTCGGTTTTCTTTGTCTGTATTCATTCATTTCCCACTGGAACTGTAAGCTATCTTTAAGATTTTGAGCAAGCTGCTCTATAATTTCAGATTTCATAAAAAGCAAAAAAATGGCTTTGCTGGTGATGGAGCTTGTGGACATGTAGTCTGGTAATGTTTATTGTCAACAAATTTGTCTGCATCCTAATAATTTATTGTATGTTAGGGATTGGGTTGTTTTTGATGCAAAGTTAAGATCTATGATATTATTGCTGAGAATTGGTTGAGATTGGAATTCATATTTCTCAATAGCAAGTTGTCCTTTCTAATTTTGCTGCTTCAGGTGCTGAGTTTATGCTGCCAAGGTATAATTTCAGGCTAAATTGTCATTTTGTAGAGGCCCAAATTTATTTAAAACAATCTAAACCTTGGTTGGACCTGTTCCAGCATTCACTAACCTAAATTAGTAGAAATACTGTCTTTTCCTTTATGCTGCCAAGGTATAATTACAGGCTAAATTGTCATTTCAGGCTAAATTGTCATTTTGTAGAGGCCCAAAAAAATGGATTTTTGTTTTCAGATAACATAATAGATTTCATCTAATGCTCCACACATTTGACTTCTCTGAAGAATAGATGTCATGATAATTCGCGCACACACAGACACATATATAATATATGTATTTATATATATAGACTGGTAATCTTGAAATAGTGTTTTGATTTTCTGAGGAAGGATCTTATTATTATTAGACCATGATGCACACCTAAATTAGTGGAAATACTGTCTTTTCCTTTATGTTCCATCTGTGATTTGTCCAAATTTTCTAGGGTAAATATGGAGATATTTTGTCTCTTCTAGTTGTGCTGTGTTCCATATGTCAATATGAACCCCTGCTTATTTTGCTTATGCTTCTTCTGGGTAATGATTATGCTTCTCCTTTAGATGTTAAAATTGGTTTTACAGGATCTGTATGGCAAGGGGAATGTTATGCAGAGTACTGTTTGTTACGAAGATAATAACTTAAAGATTGTATAGGATAAGGTTTGCGTTTTTGTAGGGATATCTTTTTGTTATAACTAAACGATAAATATAGGGATGATTGATACTTATCTTGTACGCCTAAATGGCAAATCCGTTGTACATACTTTTATATATAATAAAGGAAATCCGAAGGAGCAGGTATTGAAAACCATTTTGACATGGTATCAAAGCCTCTACTCTGAAACACTTCAACTGTTCTTTAGTTTCGTTTTTTTTTTGGATAGAGCCTAGTTCTCTCGTGGTGGCTGGGTGTCTCTCGGCTTTCTCTACGGTGGTCGATTCTTCTGGTCGACGCTTCTGGTGCGGTGGATTTCGTTCGTGTGGTAGTTCTTGACGGTTCTTGTGCGGTGGTTTCCGAGTTCTGGTGCGGTGGTTTCCGAGTTTTGGTGCGGCGAGTTCTGGTGCGGTGGTTTCCGACACGTTTGTGGTTTTGCTTCTGGTTCCGACGCTGTCTGAGGTGCGACACGTTTGTGGTATCCGAACCGACGCTGTCTGTGGTGCGGTGGTCTGGGTGGTTCCGACGCTTCTTCTGTGGTGTGGTGGTCTGGGTAGTTCCGCCGCTACTGGTCTGTGGTACGGTGGTTTCTTCTCTCTCTCTCTCTCTCTCTCTCTGTGTCGCCGAAGGTACTGTGAGTGGGGTGGACATTTCTCTCCGTGGCTGTTTCTCTCTCTGTGAGTGTGATATTGCCTCCTACTGCTGCCGTGATTTTCTCATTTTATATCACCATTTTTTAATTTTCTTTTCCTGCTGTGGATATTATTTTTTTCTCTCCATGATGTCAATTGAGAATACGATTGTTCGATTCAATGGAAAAAATTTTCCTACATGGGAATTTCATTTTAAAATGTTTTTGAAAGGGAAAGAATTATCACATCACATTGATAGTTCTGTTTCCATCCCTACTGATGAAAGAGCACGTGCCCAATGGGAGATCAATGATGCCAAAGTGATCTCTTTCCTATTGGGAACAATTGAGCCTCATCTTGTCACCAATCTTCGGTGTTTTACTACGGCTCAGGCTATATGGAACCATCTACAGTGTGTTTATCACCAAGACAACAGTGCTCGGAAATTTCAATTGGAATTGGAAATTAGTAATTTCAATCAAGGTCACTTAACTATCGAGCAATTTTATTCCAATTTTATCAATCTTTGGGGTGAGTATTCTGCCATCGTGCATTCGAAGGTTCCCACTACGGCACTTGCAGCTCTTCAAGCAGTTCATGCTGAGAGTCAACGTGATCAATTTTTGATGAAGCTTCGTCCTGAATTTGAGCATGTTCGAGCGGGTTTATTGAACCGTAATCCGGTTCCCTCTTTGGATATTTGTTTGGGAGAATTACTGCGTGAAGAACAACGACTATCTACTCAGATGAATATGAATTCTGAGAGGGCTGTTTCTGAAGCTGTGAACGTAGCCTATACCGCACAAGGAAGAGGAAGGAACAAAGTGCAATGCTTCAGTTGCAAGGGGTTTGGTCATATTGCTCGCAACTGTCCTAAGAAAGTTTGCAACTACTGCAAGAAAGAGGGTCATATCATCAAAGATTGTCGAGTGCGGCCTCAGAATCGCCAATCCCAAGCCCTTCACGCTGTTGCTCATCCATCATCTTCTCCTCCGCCCTCCACTGCAAACACTGATTCATCTGCTCTCACTCCTGCCATGGTCCAACAGATGATTGTGTCCGCCTTTACGGCTCTAGGCCTGCAAGGTACAGGTACGAACTCCACTTCTTGGATTGTTGATTCAGGCGCCTCTAATCATATGACTGGTAGTAAGATTGGTCTCCATGATGTTCGTCCATATGAAGGCACGCAAACTATTCAGATTGCTGATGGCAGTACTCTTCCTATCACTGCTGTTGGTAATTTGGGCTCTTCATTCCAAAACGTTTTTGTCTCTCCTGGCTTATCTACTAATTTGATTTCTGTTGGACAATTGGTGGATCATAATTATGATGTTCATTTTTCTCGTGGTGGTTGTCTTGTGCAGGATCAGGTGTCGGGGATGGTGATCGCGAAGGGGCCTAAAGTGGGACGTCTTTTTCCTTTACAATTTTCTATTCCTAGTGTCGTTTCTTTAGCATGTACGGCTACTGCCAATAATACTGAAGTCTGGCATAAGAAATTGGGTCACCCCAATTCTGTTGTCTTGACTCATCTTATGAAACAGGGTTTTTTAGGCAATAAAGAATTATTTCATTCTTCTGATGTTTCTTTTGATTGTGCTACTTGTCGTCTTGGTAAAAGTAAAATTTTACCTTTTCCTATGCATGGTAGTCGTGCTTCTAAATGCTTTGAGATTATACATACTGATGTTTGGGGAGTAAGTCCTGTTGTTTCTCATAGTCAGTATCGTTATTTTGTGACGTTTATTGATGATTTTAGTCGCTTTACATGGGTATATTTCCTTCGTTCTAAAGGTGACGTTTTTTCTATTTTTCAAAACTTTATTGCGCTTATCGAAACACAGTTCAGTACTTGTATTAAAATCTTACGCTCTGACTCAGGGGGGGAGTACATGTCCCATTCATTCCAGACATTCCTTCAGAAAAAGGGAATCATTTCTCAACGTTCTTGTCCTTACACCCCTCAACAGAATGGTGTTGCCGAACGTAAGAATCGTCATCTCTTAGATGTTGTTCGTACCTTGTTGATTGATTCGTCTGTACCATCCAAGTTCTGGGTAGAAGCTTTATCTACTGCTGTCTACTTGATTAATCGCTTGCCCACTACCACTCTCAATTATGATTCTCCCTATTTTCGTTTGTTTGGTACTTTTCCTGATTATCAATCTCTTCACACTTTTGGATGTGTTTGTTTTGTTCACTTACCCCCTATTGAGCGTCACAAGCTTGCTGCCCAGTCTGTCATGTGTGCCTTTATGGGATATAGCTCTAATCACAAAGGCTTTATTTGTTATGATGCTCATGCAATAAATTTCGCATCTCTCGAAATGTGATTTTCTTCGAAAATCAATATTTCTTTCAGTCTCAGGCTAGTTCCCCTCCCTCTGTTGTTCTTCTTCCAACTTTTGATGATGTGTCTCCTTCGGTTAAGAGGTTTAAACCGGGTCTGGTGTATCAACGACGTCTTCCACCTTCTCCAACGCTCCTTCCAGACACTGATCCGATACTTGATTCTGCGGTTCCTACACCTCGCCACTCCACTCGGGTTAGGCATGCCCCTGATAGGTATGGTTTTTCTACCTCCTTCATCGCCACTCTCGATACTGTTTCTGTTCCTCATTCTTATGCCCAGGCAGCTTCCCAAGCATGTTGGCAGCAGGCCATGCAAGAAGAGATCCAAGCCCTTCAAGAAAATCACACTTGGGATATTGTGGCTTGTCCTTCTAATGTCAAACCGATTGGTTGCAAGTGGGTGTATTCAGTTAAGCTTCGTTCTGATGGCTCACTCGACAGATATAAGGCTCGCCTTGTGGCTCTTGGCAATCGTCAAGAGTACGGCATTGATTATGATGAAACATTTGCCCCGGTTGCCAAGATGACTACTGTACGAACTATTTTAGCACTTGCTGCTTCCCAGGGGTGGTCTCTCAGGCAGATGGATGTCAAGAATGCTTTTCTACATGGAGACCTAAAGGAAGAGATCTATATGTCTCCACCTCCCGGCATGTTTACTACACCTTCCTCGGAGGTTTGTCGACTTCGTCGGTCCTTGTATGGCCTCAAACAGGCTCCGCGGGCATGGTTTGATAAATTCCGCTCTACTTTGCTTGCCTTTCAGTTTGCTCAGAGTCAGTTTGATTCTTCTCTTTTTCTTCGCAAGACTTCTGCAGGCATTGTGTTGCTTCTCGTATATGTCGATGATATTGTGATTACTGGTTCTGATACTGAATTACTTCAGCAGTTGCAACAGCATCTCAGGACCTCCTTTCATATGAAAGATCTTGGTCCTTTGCAGTATTTTCTTGGCCTTGAGGTCCAGATAACTCCGTCCGGTACAGTGTTACATCAGCACAAATACACCCAAGAAGTGATTTCCTTAGCTGGTCTCCAATCGGGTAACTCGGTTCTTACCCCCTTGGAGGTTAATCTCAAGCTTTCTCGTGAGGAAGGCGAGCTTCTTTCCGATCCATCCTTGTATCGGCAACTCGTTGGGAGTTTGAATTATCTGACAATTACTCGACCTGACATTTCTTTTGCAGTTCAACAGGTCAGTCAGTTTATGCAAGCCCCTCGACATCTTCATCTAGCAGCTGTCCGTCGTATTATTCGATATCTGAAGGGAACCTCTTCACGTGGGTTGTTCTTTCCAAAGGTTTCTTCCTTAAAATTAGTAGGGTATTGTGATGCCGATTGGGCTGGTTGTGCCGATACTCGTCGTTCTGTTACTGGATGGTGCATGCTCTTAGGTAATGCACTCATTTCTTGGAAGAGTAAGAAGCAAGATAGAGTTTCCAAGTCCTCCACTGAGTCTGAGTATCGCGCTATGTCTTCCGCTTGCTCTGAGATCACATGGCTTCGTGGGTTATTAGGAGAACTTGGCTTTCCTCAGCTTCACTCTACTCCTCTTCATGCTGATAATACCAGTGCTATTCAGATTGCTGCTAATCCAGTTTTCCATGAGCGTACAAAACATATCGAAGTCGATTGTCACTCCATACGCGAAGCCTTTGACAAACATGTGATTACTCTTCCTCACATTTCTACTGATCATCAGACTGCAGACATCTTTACTAAAGCTCTATCTCGACATCGTCATCAGTTCTTGATTGACAAATTGATGCTTTTTGATCTTCGCATCAATTTGAGGGGGGATGTTACGAAGATAATAACTTAAAGATTGTATAGGATAAGGTTTGCGTTTTTGTAGGGATATCTTTTTGTTATAACTAAACGATAAATATAGGGATGATTGATACTTATCTTGTACGCCTAAATGGCAAATCCGTTGTACATACTTTTATATATAATAAAGGAAATCCGAAGGAGCAGGTATTGAAAACCATTTTGACACTGTTTAGAACAAATATCAGCTAGGGGACTTGTGGTTGTGAAGCACCATGTCTATCCAAACCTATTATTGACCTACTTTTTCAGTGCTGCTAAAATTCACCAGAACTTTATTTAAAATAAAATAAAACTGCTAAGGTGAAGATCCATCTTCCCAAATCAACCCCTCTAGCATGCCCCAACCCTGGTATATTTTGATACTCTAATTTTAAACCTGCATTTAAAAAGTGCCCTTTGGCAAGCCTTGTTTTGTTAGTAACTATATTCTAGAGATTGGTTGGAACGTAACTTCTTATTTGCTAATGATAGTTTCCAGTTGTGTTTAAAATATATTTTTGGAGGTAGCGAAGTTTAGAAGAATATTTAGACCTTTGTATAATACCATTTACCAATCTGGCTAGTTTGTTCTACCTTATTCGATTTCACCTTTCCCATCTTGAATTTTGCTGTCCACCCCAGGTTGTAACTTCTGTTGAGCTCTTGTCAACAGTGTGCACTTGCAGGAGGGAGGGCTCATCTTGGAAAGCTAGTTCGCACAAATGAAGAAAATTATTGGCAAGCGTCTGGACTGTGTGCTCCCTCTGCGCTACTGACAAAACAATTCTTTATTATCCGAAGTAGACCTTACCTAAATTTTCAAAGGAAGGCATGCTAGTTGGGTTCGATTCGGTTTTTATGGAACTTGTTTGGAATGGCGTTTCCTCTGTGATTTGGTGTACTCCAGCTACTTTGAATGGGTGGGATCATGGGCAAATGCATGATATGTAATCTTTGTTGCATAATAAGTTGTGATTATATTATAGTGGTACCGTTGGCAGCAATCAGTATTTAGTTTCAGCTATATTGCGATTTTTCAGAGCAGTGTACTTGTATCGGTGAAAAATGTTGATGTCACAGACGCAAGTCTAGGTCAGTTTTTGGATCAATATACAATTGCAATACTTTGGATCCTATTAGCTGTTTGATTATAGCTATGATATTCCTCAACAAGTCTTTAATATGATAGTTAAACAAGTCGGAAGAGGACTAACAAAATATATATGTCTGCAGCTGCAGGTTCATTTATGTTTGTGCAATATATATTTATAAGGGTTTTTGGGATTAAGGAAAAAAAAATCATTTTTCCCAAAAAAAAAGAAATTACACAAATCTCATCAGAAGAAAAATAATCTTAGAAATAAGTAACTTGAATTTATCTCTTGAAGAGACGAGGTTGATTTTACAAAAATAAATATGTCCATTAAAGAGATGATGTCAGTCTTATTTTTTTTTCAAAAGATGAGTTCAATTTGTTTAAAATAGAGATTATTTTTATTTAGTGATATTTTTGTGATTTTCTTTAAAAATATAAATATTATCTTCCTTTTTCTGGGTTTTGCGGTAAAATGTATTGTCTAACCATGTGATAGGTTTTAATAGTTAAATGGTGGATTAGGCCATATTGTTAATAATTCTAAATATAGGGGTTTTCTTGATTCTATTAGTGAAATTGTTGGACCTATCGTCTAACCATAATTAGGCAATGAAAATTTTAACCGATTTGTTCCTAATGAACCATGGTGCAACCCATGCACTGGGGATTTTCACTTGAGTCTTGTTGATGGGATGGGCCGTTTGAACTCTTTTAACTATAAATTATATTCAAATTAAATCAAACTACACACAAACACCAATTATTGAGGTCGCCATGATTAATCTAATTGATTTTACCTTCCAGCGGAACGGAGGGAATCAATAAATCGATGCAAGATAATAAGAATTTCTTGGATTTTATTTTTCAATATTAATTCTCAAAAACTTTTTATAAATCCGCAAAGAATGATATTAAATTGAGCTAGTTTTCCTAAACTGCTAAGGTGCCAGGTGTACTTTTTGTTTGTTTCTTCCCAGAAAGGCGCCAAGGGCTAGGGGTGGGAAGGTGCTGGTATCACGTTCGGAAAAGAAATAAAAAGATTTTTTAAAGTTTTATCATAAAGTAAAGTTCTTTGTTTACTAATTTCGATAACCGATCAGTCATCACAAAGAATCGTTTTCTCAGGTGAACAACCAAAAGGAAGGAAAAAATTATAATATAAAACGACCATTAAGTCGATGGTCCAAGTCAAACCAGGCAATAAGCATGAACAAGGAACTTTCCCATATTTTATGTCTAATTAGGTGCATAACTACTCTCATTTTGTCCAGCTCACTCTTATTTCTTGATTTAAAAAAGTCATACATGTAATGATTCTTCTTTTGTTTCTAATAATTAATTCAGAAAGTGTTAACAAGTCTTGTTGGCGTCAATGGAAATATGTGTTTTGTGAGATTAGTTTGATGCATTGTTTTGGAAGATGGTTGAATTAGAATTGCCTTAATAAGCTAAATCTGTTAACTGGACATAGTTTGGTTGTGGAAAGTAAGCCGAATTTCTCGGAATTGAAGTTACATTGTAATGTAAGATTATGTTTTTCTATTGTTATTTTCTGGAATAGGATCATGAGTACCTAGTACCTACTCATAGTCTGTTACAAAATCGAGTGGAATCCTTGAGGTTAGCATTAGGTTGGCCCCTTTTGTTTTGCTTGTGGGGTTAGTTGCTATTTTACTATTAGTGTTCCCGAAGGATTGCTTATTATACATTGTATTTTACAATGATAGATTTCGATGTGTATTTAGAATTTAATTAAGCTGATACTTTGTTCTGTTCCTCATGCAGGAAGCAATGATTGGCCCCAAAAAAAAAAAATCACGCAAGATTACTATATGAACTAAAAGAGCAGCTGGTTTTTCTGACGAGTCTGTTGTGAAAAAGAGTGAGCAGATTAACTATAGATGGCTGTTAAGCCCTTGGTTTGGTACTGCCAACCCGTGGCAAATAGGGTTTGGACAAAAGAAGTGAATAGTGTTTTTGGTGCATACACACCTTGTGGAGTTGATACTTTTGTCATTGGAATTTCTTACATGGTTCTTTTAGGGCTGTCCTGCTATAGAATATTGTTAATTAGGAAGAACCTTAAAGCCCAGAAGTTTAGGTTGCGGTCAAAGTGGTATAACTGTATGTTGGGGATGCTGGCTGCAATTTGTGTTGCTGAGCCTTTGTTCAGGTTGGTGATGGGCATATCACTTTTTAACCTGGATGGTCAAACTGGCCTTAACCCACATGAGGTAGGGCATTAGTTTCAAATTTTTTTCATAAATGTCTTGATGGCATTTGTTTATCTATCACTCTATGTAAGGTGTAAGGTGAGTTCTTAGTCAGAAATTTGGTCATTTAATATGAGAGTGAGAACTAGACCTTATTTCTGTTATCAAGTTCCCAGTATCACAATTGATGGTCCGTCACAAAAGAATGACTATGCTCAACTAAATTCCGATATCACATCTATGTAAAATTCACCGCATTGTGAATCTGCATCCAACTTTCTGCTAATACAACTACTGAGTGCCTTCCTGAAATCATGTGAACCTCTTAGCTGCATGAATAAGTGATATGACGAGCACTTTTGTATTGAGTTTGTTTGTTCCAGTGGAATAGGGGCTAGCCTTGTGCATATGGATCATGTTTTGCAGATACAGTGAACTTGATTTCAGCATAAGATATATTTATTGAATTGTTATTGTATCCACTTTCATCTTTTCTTGATGAAATTTATGAAATCTTTTTGTCCTGCAGGTGGTTTCTCTAATTATAGAGGCTCTTGCTTGGTGTTTTGTGCTCATCATGACATGCCTGGAAACAGATGTTTACATCCGTGAATTTAGGTATTATGTCAGATTTGGAGTTATCTATGTTCTAGTGGGTGAAGCTGTGGTGCTCAATCTTGTATTCACCATGAGGGACTACCATGACAGGTTTGTTTTTACTCAATTCAGTTTTTTATGGAACTTTGTTTGACAGTTTACGCACCCTTATTTGATTATAAGATAATAGAAAGGAGGCCTGCTGGAAAAATAATAATCCCGCCTAATTTGCATCAGCACATCTACTATTGGATCCTTTTTGCTACACATTCATGTCGCTCCAACTAGAGAGTGGTTGTTCTGTTAAACTAGAATTTTCCATGTGTTGGTTGAAAAAGTCTAGTCATCATGGCATTAATGGTGACTGATTTTTATTTTTCAATACAAACTTTCTGCTCAGAATATGCATTGATGGTGAGTTTTCTTATAAGCTTCTTTAGGTACTAAAAATTGATGTAGGATCCTTGTATCATCCAGGATAGAATCTCTTAGATGCTATAATTGTTTTTCAACACAAAGTTGCAAAGTTCTTACAAAAGTTGGTGATTGATCAAACCGGAAGAGCATATCCACTAGTGACTTCAGGTTGTCATCAAAAGTGCACAATGTGACTGGCCATAAAAATTTGAGTAAAGTCAGTAATCTTGTTTGATGGCAAACATGAGAGATTTCATTGACTGGTAAGAAAGGCATGGAAGCTAATTCCTTGCATTTCATGGCTTTTCTTCTTGCCAAGCATCTTTTTGGAGGCACGGTTTAAGACTTTAAGCATTGTTTACAAATTACTATAAAAGCTACTCTAGACCTAATAGGCTAAACTTTTAAATTAGTTAGATGTGGATCGAAAATATGTCCAAGTGCTCTTACGTGGTCACAACTGTTATAATCTTATATATGTGCACCAATGAGAGATTTTTCTGGGACAACATCTGAAATCTTATGAAAATGTACTGTAAATTAATCTTGTTTACAATGACTAAGCTACTCTGGCACAATGCATGGTTTGGGCAGAATGATATCTGAGATCAAAGTCCATTAAAATGCTAAGTCAAATTCTTTTCACATTCTCCAAATTGATAAATTCAATTTTTTTTTTCAATTTAGCAGGTTTCCCCTGCTTTTGTATAGCAGTTCAATATTCTCCCAGGTCTGTTTCTGTCTATGTCTTCTTACTTTCCTGTTTCAATTTACATGTGATGCAATTGGACATGTTCTCTGATCATCGAGAAGCTTTTGTTGACTTGGATGGTTCATTTACCTTGAATTTAAAGCAACAGCAGTTGCCAATCTAAATCACTTTTGGTTCTATTCAGCCTTACACCTGTTTAACAGTTAAACCGCTTTGTCCCCCACTCACAACACCAGCCACCCCCCAAAACCCACAACCCCAACCACCCCACCACCCCCCCCCCCCCCACACCCCCCCTCCTCCCTCTCTCTTTTGTTCCCCCTTTTTTTGGAAAAGAAAAAAAGTTGATCAATTCCTTCAACCGACAATTTAGTATGTTGAAAAAATTCTTGAATATCCAGTATGCATATCCTTCAAAGCTAAATAACTGATATGGGCATAGGGCTTGAAAGTATCATCTGCCTATTAATTCTGGTTTCTCATGTGCAGGCTCTATTTGGAGTTCTCCTCTTTGTCTATGTCCCTAATCTAGATCCTTATCCTGGTTATTCTGTGATTGAATCTGCATCACCTGACTATGTTGAATATGAAACTCTTCCTGGAGAGGAGCAAATTTGTCCTGAAAGGCACTCTGGGATATTCTTAAGTGAGTAATTTCTAACTCCTGTCATTCACATGGCAATATTTTCAGAAGTAGGATATTATTGGACTCTTCTGCAAGACTTCAGTAAAGTTTCAATTTGACCTGTGATAATCACGTAGCTCTATATTAATAATTTCTTCTTTCTTGGCTAGGACTATATTTTGGATGGATGACGCCACTGATGCAGCTGGGATACAGGAAACCTGTAACTGAAAGGGATGTCTGGAAATTAGATACATGGGATCGGACAGAGACACTGATTACAACGTTTGTGCACCTATTTTCTTTTCCTTTGCCCTTAGTTGTGTATGATAACATGCAAAAGCATTTTACTGGACTTCATTAATGTGGTTGTTTCCTGAACGAAATTCATAGATTCAACACATGCTGGGTTGAAGAATCAAAAAAGAAAAAACCTTGGCTTATTAGGTGTTTAAATAACAGCCTTGGAGGAAGGTATTGGTTGACATGGTCAAAAACTACATCATTGTTTTAATTTTAGTTTGATACATATGTAATAATCTTAATTTCTGAACATGGATTTTCATTTTTTGACTGTTCTTCTTACATTTCTTTTTTAATGACCTATGTAGGTTTTGGTCTGGAGCCATCTTCATGGTACTGGGTTGAGTCTTCCTCTGATATGAGTTCATCTCCAAATTTTACCTGTTAATCAGTTATCGTCCTTGCATGCCGTCATTATTTTCTTTCACTATCTTTTACAAGCAACAACACAAATCCTACTCATAGACCTGGACTGTATACTCAAGATGAGAAAAAGTCATAAATTCATAATGAATATTTGAAAATCACATACCTATGATTTGTAAGTACGTTAAACTAACATAACCTTTGTTTAGCACTTTTCACTCCTGTAGCCTGTGTTTTCTTTTGTGTCACCTATATAACCTTTCTCATCCTCCAACACGAAAGTATCAACTCTTTATTAGTTTAATCACTTGATGTGTATGTGGGTGACCGGAACCATCATCCTTTTCCATTTAGACCCAAAAGCTTCATCTTTACAAAGACAGTGATGATAATGACTTGAAAACAAGGTGCTTTTATGGCATTCTTCATTCTAATTCCATGGTGAGCGAATGATTTGGGTTTGTTTTGGATCATTTAGTTGCTGAAGTGTGCAATCGATGATTAAAGAATTAACAAAAAATTAACACTTTTGCAATGGGGATAACATAGTTATGTGAGTGATGCAAAAATAATGTAAGTTCAAAAGTGTGAAAAAACTTTATGTTAAGTGTAATTTGTACTAACTAGATAATGTGATTGGAGAATACTGGAAAGATTTATCAGATGCTGCAGCCACCAGTATTACCTATTTCCAATGAAAAATGTGGTTAAGGAATTTGCCATAATGAATTGAATTTGATGTAATAAACTATTACCATGCAATAACCCTTGTACGTTGAGATAAATTAGTATTAAACTAGTTTTCTCAGTGAGAGTGTTGAGACTGAGACATTCCAAAAGCTCCAAATTTTAACATGTGATACCTGAAGCGGCATTTATTTGAAGTAACCAACACGCATGAGAAGGTATTGGTTCTCATGAAAATTAGCATGTGATGCTAAATCTCCATGCCTCATGGGTGAATAGAGATGCAAGTCCCATACTGCATTTCCTACTAAAAGTGGAATAAGGACAAAAACACCCCTGAAGCCTTATGCCCAATAGGTAGGGTTGGCTCTATAAATCTATTTTGCCATTACACCCTATACCAAATAATATCCCTCCTAATACTTCTTCTAATATTGCATATTAAGATTATGACAATGAGATGTAATCATACTTCTGCATGTGTGGATTCTAATTCTAAGATTGTAACATGAATGAGTTCTTTTCTTTTTGGTATTGAATGAGTTCTTTTCTTATCGTTCACTAATATGACATTTACAATGAATTCGATTTTCCATGTGTGCTTCTTGACTATCTTTTCTTGGTTTTTTACTAGATCTGTCTTGATCTTTCTCATTTCGCACGGCCATTGTTATTAAACCAGTTACTAAAGGTGAGTTTTCTTAAGCCTTCAGCTAATCAAAGGAGAGGGAGGGAAACTGTTTCCATCTCTTCAACGTATTATGACTATAAGGGAGTGAGTGCAGGAGTTAGAGGTGGGGGGTGGTGGAGAGAAGGAGAGAGGGAGAGGAGTTGTTGCCATGCGTGAAGGTGCCAGGAGGGCAATAAATTAGGTAGTCTAGTCTTTCAACTATTTTTTCCCTAAATAGAATAAGGGGACTCATGTGGACCCCACTGTCATGTGGGTGGATCCTTTTGTCTTATTTGACAAGAATCTAGTGGAAGGACCACCCATAGATGGGCAGCCTCCGACAAAATAATTCTCAATTGTTTGGGGGTGAGAGAGAGTGTTCAAGATACACATGATGTAGACATATTCTTTCTAATGTAATTGTGAAGATCCTAATTTCAAGTCTTCAATTTGTCATTTGACTTGGTATTTAATTAGTTTTCCATGATGAGCCCTAGTTAATGTCTCAGTCAAAATGTAATAAGGACTTCGGAATCTATATCTATGATTATGTAATATATATGGAATTTATTAGGAAATCCTCTTCTAATTAGTTAGGGGCTTCTGTCGTTTTATGTTCATTTTTCTTATCATGCTTTGCAGTTGATGCAACAAGGTGATCCAGCATGGGTTGGTCAAATCTATGCCTTCTCTTTATTAATTGCTGTGGTACAAGCCTGTCCTTATCTTGATGTTTACTGTTTGATTTTTTTTCGCCACTACTTGGATTGTATATATTAACTGCTTTTTTATCTTGGTTCAGTTGCTTGGCGTGCTTTTTGAAGCCCATTTTTATCATAATTCTGTGCGCGTGGCATTTAGGCTGAAATCAACCTTGGTAAAAGTCATCTTGTCATACTTACTATACTTGATTTCATGTGCACACTGCTGAATAAAGATTTTATAGTATCACTTGCATTATAAGCTTAAAGATACCATTCATCACTTGCATTTTAACCAGTTCTAAAGCAGTTCATTGCAATGTGTCTTCGCCTAATTACAGGTTGCTGCAATTTTTCGTAAGTCCATAAGACTTACTCATAAGGGCAGGAAGAAGTTTCCATCAGGAAAAATAGTAAACCTGATCACTACTGATGTTAATGCTCTTCAGGTGAGCTCCTCAATACTACTAAATGCACAAGGGGCACCAAATTCGAGAGGACTTCTTTTTCCTTATGGAATGCATATAACTAACTCTATCACTTGGTTCATAAGTGCCACTTTCATGTCAATGAATGTTTTTTTTTCCCTAAATAGCTAAGTGCAACTGCAGTAGCTAAAAGCAAGTGATCATATTTTGTTGGAGGCATTTTTCTATCACTTTAAATCTTGGTGACGGCAACATCTCTAAGCATAGTTAATTTACACTGCTTTGAACTTGGAGTATTAGAAGGCAAACAAATCAATCAACAAATCCTTAAGTTTCGTATTGCTACTATGCTTTGAAGAATCCCCTAAGCAGAGTCTGGAGATCACTTCATAGCAACAATCCCATTTTTTTTTTTTTTCCTTTTTTGTTTTTTTGGTTGGGGAGGAGTGGGGTTGGAGCATTTTCCAACAATTTTGCAAACATGTCATAGTATGTGTTCACAGATTGTAGATCAATCATATGCTTTTCTATTGCAAAACACATGATTCTGCACTAAATATGCAGCATTGGGCCCACATTTAGTTAATACATTGTCATAATGTAAACAGCATTGAATTTGGAGATAACATGTTGTTACTTTGAACATGAATGCATGTGTTCCATAATTTTCTTCAGCGATTATGCCAACAACTTCACAACTTATGGGCATGTCCTTTTCGTATAATGATTGGCATTGGTCTTCTATATCAGCAACTCGGAGTTGCTTCCCTTCTTGGATCTCTCATGCTTGTTCTCATGATTCCTTTGCAAGTAAGAGCCTTCATTCTTCTTTATACTAGCTAAAGTTTATGTTCTTTTTCTAGCTTGAATAAACATGTTTCAGTATTCTATTTTTATAAATCTACACCTGAATATGCGTACATGTTAATTATTCTATTTCTTTTATTGTACTGATTCAATTGTCAATCTTTTAAATTAGGCATTCATGGTCAGCAAAATGAGAAAGTTGACTAAGGTAGGTCTGCAGTGGACTGATAAGAGGGTCAGTCTCATGAATGAAATCTTGGCTGCCATGGACACTCTGAAGTATGTTTTATCTCAAAGCAATGCTTAAATGATATGCAATTTCCTGTCTCTGATTTGAAGAGAAATCTTTCAGATGTTATGTGTGGGAGACTAGCTTTCAAACTAGAGTTCAAGGCATAAGAGATGAGGAGCTTTCATGGTCCCGTCGTACACAGTTACTATCTGCTGTATGGACATTCTAACCCTTGAAAAAGATAGCTTTCTTACATAAATTTAAGTAATATTGGAAATATGATGACCTAATACATGGCTTTTATCATCAGTGTTGTTATGCTATATGCATGAACCAACTTCCTTTTCTTTTCTGGTGATAGAAATATTAGGAAAGAGAAGTTCAGCCTCTTTAGCTAGACAAATGTACATAAAACGGTCCGTGAGGACAAGCTGTGGCTGTATGTTTCTCTTTAGCTAGAGAAATATTAGGAAAGAAGTTCAGCCTCTTTACCAATATGTAATACCTCACTTACAGTTTTTTTTTTTTTTTTAATTTAATAATGTACTGATGAAAAGGAGATTGTCAACAGTTCCTTGTTTCCTGGCAATTAAACTTAGTTGCTTATTTCATTCATTAATATAATTTGAGTTCAAACTTTTTGAGTTGCAATAGAGAGGTTCATGTCACACTAAGAAAAATATATAACCACCTATCCTGCATTATCAATGCTCCTAGAAATAGTACTCTGCCATAAATATACATTGTGCTTATCTATGCGATTAAGAATGCAGTTGATCTCATCTCCATGATTCTGCTTGTCTGATTTGTGGATTTATCTTGTAGTTCAACAATTTTGTTCTAAATAGCATCCCTGTTATGGTGACTCTGCTCTCATTTGGGACTTTCACCTTGCTTGGTGGGGATTTGACACCTGCACGAGCATTTACATCCCTCTCTATTTTTGCAATGATGAAGTTTCCTTTGAATATGCTTCCCAATTTAATATCTCAGGTTGGCATTTTCTCCAGATTGAAACATCCTTTTAAGTCCCTGTCTGATTCAGTAATTAGTACAACGTCTGATGCCGTCTTTGTGTTAAACTCCCAAGTTATTTTCAGTTAGTCACCTATTTAGCACCATTTATAACTCTGTACCAGCTCATTGATGATATGCTAATATATGTTTTTCTAAACACTAGTTGCTGTACTAACCACACCATTTCTTACTGGTGATAGTATATTCATTTCTTTTCAAAATAACTCAATTAAGGCATCCTAATTTATTTACCTATGTGTTGGAGAATCCAGTGATCCTAGTAAAAGTACTGTTAGAAGCAGTGTCAAAGTAATGATATTGGAATCTGACTTTTAGGGTGCACTAGTCTCATGGAAGTAGGTTTGGATCTATTATAGTAAGAATTGTTTTGGTCAATAAACACATTTGTCATTAGAATGAGATGCTCCATTGAAATCAGAAAAAAATAACGTTAAATTTTTTTGAAAATAAATAATTTTCTTTCTATTTTGGTCACTAATATTGTTGAAAATATTGTAGAAATCAAGGGGTGTAATTTTACCAAATATAGGCGTATATATTCTGGGTGTATTGGTTGTCAATTATGTTATAGTTGTCAATCATGTAAATTAGGAATTAACATTTATTTTTCTATAATTTAGTTTTTCTTTCTTAGTTTAGAGCCTTTATAACATGTATAAAACTTTCAGCAATGTAACAATTGTATTATCGTTGCATTTTACCTCTTTCAATTTGGTATCAGAGTAACCCTACACTTGTGTTTTTTCTCTTGTTTGACCCCTCCAAACACCATGTCAGAAATATTGAATGAGACTTCCCTAAACACTATTACCCAAAACCTAATCTTAGACACTTCCTTTGTAATTGCTTCAACAAAGATCGGAGAAAGCAATACTGAATCACACCTTATCCAGATTACCACCATAAGCTCGAATGGTGATAATTTTAGTGATGGTTTCAAGCTGTCCGTATGTATATTCGATGCCATGGGAAAATGGGCTATCTTACTGGTGAGAAGAAGCCTCTAGTAGGAGATGATGCTGCGTATGCAACTTGGGACGTAGAGAATTCGATGGTTATAACCTGACTGGTAAATTCTATGGTGGAGGATATCAATTCTAACTGCATGTATTATTCAACAATAAAAGAATTGTGGGATAACGTCAATCATATGTACTTTGATTTGGGAAATCGATCCCAAATACTTGAACTGACCTTGAAGCTTGGTGAAATGTGGCATGGAGATGACAGTGTTACCGGATACTTCAACTCCTTGAAGTGCGTATGGCAAGACTTAGACCTATTCAATACTTATGAATGGAAGTGTGTAGAAGATGCTTGACACCACATGAAGGTAGTAGAGGATAACCGAATTTTCAAATTCCTTGCAGGGTTGAACGTGAAATTTGATGAGGTGAGGGGGAGAATAATCGGAAGACAACCTCTTCCCTCAATTGGAGAAGTTTTTTCAAAGGTTAGAAGGGAGGCAAGTTGTAGGAACATGATGCTTAGCAAGAAGGGGCAAAGCACAGCTGTTAAAGGCTTAGCTCTGGCTGCAAGGAAAAAAATTCTCAAACCAACAATGGAATAATGAGAATAAGTGTCGGAATGATGGGAATTTTCAGATTTGGTGTGACTACTGCAACTAATCACGCCACGCTTGGGAGACATGTTGGAAAATCCATGGGAAACTAGTAGACTTGAAGAATAATAGGTATATTTTGGACTATTCATACTGCCAATGAAGCTCAAGCAAGTAGTCATTTTGCTAAAGAACAAGTTGATCATATTCTTGCTCTGCTAAAATCCAATTTGGCATCTTCTGGTTCCCCTAATGTGTCTGTGGCATAAGCTGATAAGGAAAGAAGTGCTCTATCTTGTTGCTTAAATTCCTTTGCTCCATGGATAATAGATTCAGGAGCATCTGATCATATGACTAATCCTCAAAATTATTTGAATCCTATTTTCCTTGTCTTGGTGATGAAAAGGTTAGAATCGCAGATGGAAATTTTTCTCAAATTGTAGACAAAGGTTCAATTAAAATCTCAGGGAGAATAGGTCTCAAATCTGTTCTTTATGTTCCCAAACTTGCCTGTAATCTCCTATCTGTAAGTAAACTTTCCAAGGATTCTAACCCTTGTGTTAACCTTCTTTGAATCACACTGTGTTTTTCAGGATCGAAGTTTGGAGAAGATGATTGCAGTGCTAGAATGAAATATGGACTTTACTATTTTGAGGATAATCTATCTAGAAGTAGAACGGTTCAAGGTTTTAGTAGTGTTAGTTCGATTTCTATTTATAAACAAATTAGTTTGGCATTACAGATTGGATCATCCAAGTTTTAATTATTTGAAACATTTGTTTCCATCATTATTTAAGAATATTAATCTTAATTCTTTGCAATGTGAAAGCTGTCTTTTTGGCAAAAAGTCATTGACACACTTGTATTCCTATATCTCACCAACCTTTAAGACCATTTATCTATTTCATAATGATGTTTGGGGACCTTCAAAGGTTACTACTATAGCAGGTATGAAATGGTTTGTAAATTTTGTAGATAATCACACACGGATTTATTGGTTTTATTTGTTGCATGAAAAATTTGAAGCAGAAAAGATTTTTAGAACCTTTTACAATATGATTGAAAATTAGTTCAAAACAAATATTAGCATATTGAGATTCAATAATGGAACTGAATATTTCAATAAGGTTTTAAATGATTTTATCCAAGAAAAGGGATTGTTCATCAATCCGCTTGTCGTGATACCTCTGAAAAAAATGGCATAGCTGAGTGAAAAAATAAACATTTTCTTGAAAATGCTCGAGCTATAATGTTTTCAATGAATGTGTCAAAATATTTGTAAGGTGATGCTCTTTTAATTGCAACTCACTTGGTCAACTGGATGCCAACAAGGGTTTTGAAGTATAATACCCCTTTAAAACATTAGAAATCCAAGTTCCTAGAATCAAGGTTGAATTCTGATTTGCCTCTAAAAATTTTTGGCTGCATAGCCTATGTTCACCTTCCCCAAAGATCTCAAGAAGTAGATCTAAGGGCTGAAAAATGTGTTTTTATAGGATATGCCCCTAATCAAAAGGTTTATAAGTGTTTTAATCTAAAAACAAAATGATATTACGCTACTATGGATGTTACATTTTTAGAAAACATTCCATTTTTTGATAAAAATTCCCTTAAGGGGGAGTAGGCTAATGAAGAAGGAAATTTTTGGGAATAAAGTCCCTTACCCAGTATCATCAATTTTGAGCCTCTCATTACTCAAAATCCTGATTTTTTTCATCAAAACAGGACAAGATGAATCTCCTACAGAAAATAGTTTGAAGGAAAAAAATGTTCAAGAAAGTAATATTAGACCTTAATCTGTTAATTTTGAGCCTGATTTTGTTCAAATAGGAAAGGAAACACTACGGGAGGAAAATTCGAAACCTGATTTGCTTGTTTATTTTAGGAAGAAGATTCATAGAAAAATGAGTCTATCTCTTGTTCCAGTACATGATCAATCGCATTCCTTGAATGACGGTCAGGAAGATAACGCAAGTAACTTATCTCGCCCTACTCTATTTGAATCCATTCTTTTGAATCCAACAAAATCTTAGCTCCTATTCCTGTTCCTTAAATTGAAAACCTTGATGTTCGTATTGCCTTGAGAAAGGGAAGAAGGAAATATGCTAAATACCCCATTGCCAATTACATGTCTTTTGCTAAACTTTCCAAATATCATAGAGCCTTTACACCTAATATTTTCAAAATTGTTATGCTAAGAAACAGACAAGAGGCGTTAGAAAACCCTAATTGGAAGTTAGCAGCACCCGAAGAGATGAGAGCCCTGAAGAGAAATGGGACTTGGGAGGTTGTGGATTTGCCGAGGGGCAAAAAGAATGTGGCTTATAAATGGGTTTTTACGGTGAACCGTAGAGCTGATGAGAATGTAGAGAGATATAAGGCAAGATTGGTGGCAAAGGGCTTTACACAAACACAAGGAATTGACTACCAAGAGACATTTGCTCTTGTGGCAAAGATAAACTTTATTTGAGTATTACTGTCTCTTATAATCAATTCAAATTGGCCCTTGCATCAATTATATGTGAAAAATGCATTCCTCAAAGAAGTTTTCGTGAGTCTCCCAATAGGGTTTGAAGGAAAGCGTAAGGCCAAGAAGGTGTGTAAACTGAGAGATCTTTGTATAGTCTCAAACAATCCCTTAGGGCTTGGTTTGAACGATTAGCAAAACAGTGAAACGTCTTGGTTTTTGTCAAAATCAAGCAGAACATACCATGTTTTGCAAATGTTCAAAGGAGGGAAAAATTGCCATTTTGATTGTTTATGTTGATGATATTGTCTTAATAGGGGATGACAATGTGGAGTTAGCAAGGTTAAAGGAGAGACTCTCTACTGAATTCGAGATTAAAGATCTTTGACCATTGAAGTATTTCTTAGGCATGGAGTTTGCTAGGTCTAAGGAAGGAATTTTTGTCAATAAGAGGAAATATGTGTTGGATCTCCTTAAAGAAATAGGTATGCATGGTTGTAGGACAGCTGAAGCACCAATCAAACCTAATATGAAGCTTGAGGTTACAAAAGATGTCAGGGAGAGAGACAGCTACTAGAGGGTATTGGGCATATTAATCTACCCGTCACATACTTAATCAGACATTGCTTACGTGGTTACCATGGTGAGCCAGTTCATGCACTCACTAGGACTTGAACATTTTGAAGTGGTCTACCGAATTTTGAGGAACCTAAAGGAAATACCAGGTAAAGGGATACTTTTCAAGAAGCGAGGATATATGCAAACTGAAGCCTATACGGATGTAGATTGGACTGGTAATGTAACAGATCGTAGGTCAACATCTAGCTATTATACTTTTGTGGGAGGTAATTTAGTTACCTGGAGAAGCAAAAAACAAAATGTGGTTGCCCAGAGCAGTGTAGAGGTAGAATTTAAGGTTTTCGCTTATGGCATTTGTAAAATTATCTGGATCAGAAGATTATTAGAAGAACTTGAAGTTTAGATTGTTTTGCCTATGAGATTATATTGTGACAAGAAGTCAGCAATTGCTATAGCTCAAAACTTGGTTCTTCATGATCGTACAAAGCATGTGGAGGTAGATAAGGACTTTGTCAAAGAGAAAGTTGACAATGCACAAATATACCTAGTTTACATGTCACTACAGAACAAGTCGCTGATATTTTCACTAAAAGGCTGCACAAGAAACCATTTGATTATTTAATGACCAAGCTGGCCATGGGAGATATCTTCAAACTAACTTGAGAGGGCGTGTTGGAAATATTGCAGAAATCAAAGGGTGTGTTTTCCCAAATATAGGTGTATATATTGTAGATATATTAGTTGTCAATCATGTTATATCTGTCAATCATGTAAATTAAGAATTGACATTTATTTCCTATAATTTAGTTTTTCTTTCCTAGTTTAAAGCCTTTGTAACATTTATAAAACTCTCAGTAATATAACAATTGTATTATCCCTACATTTTATCTCTTTCAATTGATATTAATACTTGAAAAATATGAGAAAGGGAATTAATTGTTTCATTAATTAAAAAAGAATATATACAACATGTTTCTCCTTATATTAGGAAAATATCCTAATTTACAAGATGAGAATAACTCACCACAATCTCTCCTAATTTACATGGTCAATCATACCTAATTTATATGGTTTTATTACTCAATATTCTATTCACTAAAAATACAGATTTTTCCAAAAATACAGATTTTCCAACACTCCCCCTCAAGCTGGTTTGAAGATATCTTTCATCACTAGCTTGCTCACTAACAAATCAAACTGTTTTTTGGGAAGACTCTTTGTAAGAAGATTGGCCACTTGGTCTCTGGTTGGTACATAGGTCATGCAGACTACACCTTCTTCTATTTTTTCTTTGATGAAGTGCTTATCTACTTCAATGTGTTTCGTTCGATCATGAAGAATTGGATTGTGAGCAATAGAAATAGCTGCTTTATTGTCACAATACAGTTTTATAGGAAGTGCTTCTAAGACCTTTAACTCCTGTAATATTCTCCTAATCTGTATTACTTCACAAATACCTTGAGCAACAGCTTAGAACTCCGCTTCAGCATTACTCCTCGCCACAACATCCTATTTCTTACTTCTCCAAGTCACCAAATTACCTCCAACATACATATAATATCCAGAAGTTGATCTTTTATCTGTTGTACATGTAGCATAATTTGCATCAGTGTAGGCTTCAACCTGAAGATGTCCTTGTGCCTTAAAAAAAGGACCTTTGCTAGGTACCTTAAGATCCTCTGAACTACCTCAAAGTGCTCTGGGCTCGGTGAATGCATGAACCGAATAACAATACTTACTAGAAATGCTATGTCAGGCTGAGTTTGTGATAAATAAATAAGTTTTCCAACTAGTCTTTGAAACTTTTCTCTATAACTTTCTCTGCACTAGTTGGTTGAAGTTTCAAATTTGGCTCCAGCAGGCCTGCATCTCATCATAACCGTCTTTGAGAAAATCAAGCACATACTTCTTTTGACTTACAACTCTTTAGATCATGCGAACTCCATTCCAAAAAAAATACTTTAAGTTTCCCAAGTCCTTGATTTCAAATTCCTTGGCTAGAAACTTCTTTAAATTCTCTAATTTTCCACAATCACTCGCTGTTAAAATAATGTCATCAATGTATAAAATTAAAACTGCAACTTTACCTTCTTTTGAATGCATGTAAAATAAGGTATATCAGCTTGACTTTGTAAGAAACCAAAATCTCTTAACAACTTTGCCGAAGGGTTCAAACCAAGCTCTTGGTGACTGTTTAATCCATAAAGAGATTTTTTTTAGTTTGCAAACTTTTCCAACAGCATATTTTTCTTCAAAGCCTGGAGGAAGACTTTTAAACACCTCCTCTTCTAGGTCTCCATTAAGAAATGCATTTTTCACATCAAGTTGGTACAATGGCTAGTTTGCATTAACAACAAGAGATAAAAGAACTCAAATGGAATTTATCTTGGCAATAGGGCAAATGTTTCTTGATAATCTACTCCATGAGTTTGTGTAAAACCCTTCGCAACTAATCTGGCCTTATACCTTTCTACAATCCCATCTGCTTTGCTTTTAACTGCAAATACCCATCTGTACCCAACAATTTTTTTCTCTTTAGGCAACTCACTACATCCCACGTATCATTTTTCCTCAATGCCTCTACCTCTTCAAACACACGGATCTCCAGTTCTGATCATCCAACGCCTCTTTAGTACTTCTAGGAATCACAAGTTTTGAAATTTCAGTGGTAAAGGCTCCATATTTAAAAGAAAGGTTATCATAGGACCCATATTTGGAGATTGGATGTCTAGTACAAGTACGAGTTCCTTTTCTAATAGCAATGGGAAGATCAAGATCAAGATTTTGAGTGAGAAGAATAGGGTTTAAAATTGGGTCAGGTTCTGCAACAGCAGAAGGAACGAAAGGTGAAGTGTTACCTGATGTATTTGGACGGACTTCACTCAGGGACTTCTCATGAGTAGGTACTGGACTAATCAATGGATCTTCACCATTTTTCCTAGTGTAAACCACAGGCTCAAGATTGGAATGATTTTTTTCTTGTCGTAATATTTCCATATCTGATAAACCAATATTAGTTTCTACACTATCAGGTTGAGTGATTCTAGTTTCCTTATTTGTTTCAAAAAAATATTTTTGGTAAAGTTTTTCAATTTCCCAAAAATCTGATTCACTAGAATTCTCCCCTTGAATTAAATTTTTGTTAAAGAAAGGAAGATCTTCCAAAAAAGTTGCATCCCTATTGACATAATATTCCTGTGTGAGAGGATTAAAGAATTTATACCCTTTTTCATTTGGAACATAACCAACAAAGACACACTTTTCTGCCTTAGGGTCCAGCTTTGACCGAGATTTCTTTGGAATGTGCACATAAGTAGTGCATTCAAATATTTTTAAAGGCAAATCCAGGAAAATATATTTTAAGTACTCTAAAGGAGTACTATATTGTAAGACCTTAGAAGGCATCCTATTGATTAGGTATGATGCTGTTAAAACAGCATCTCCCCACAAATATTTTGGCAAGTTCATATAAAACATCATTGCATGAGTGACTTCCAACAGGTGTTTGTTCTTATGCTCGGCAATTCCATTTTGTTTTGGGGTATCAGTGCAAGAAGACTAATGTAAGATCCTTTTTTTCTTCAAAAAATTTTCCAAGGATACTATTATAATACTCTGTCCCATTATCAGACCTCAAAATACTTACTTTTGTTTGAAATTGATTTTCTATCATGTTGTAGAAATTCTGAAAATTTTTTCCTACTTTTGACTTCTCATGCATTAAGAATACCCAACATAGACGAGTATGGTTGTCTATAAAAGTTACAACCCACTTTTTCCTTTAAAAACAGTAGTAACCCTTGAGGGTCCCCAAACATCATTGCGAAACAAATAAAACGGTTTTGATGGTAAATAAGACCTTGGGACATAGGGTTTTTGTTGGCTCTTAGCAAGTAAATTACTTTCACATTTTAGTTTCAAAGGATTCACATTCTTAAATAGCAAAGGAAACAAACGTTTTAGATAAATAAAACCAGGATGGCCCAATTTGTAATGCTAAACCATTATTTGTTCGTAATTAGATACAAAAATATTATCACTAGACTTTTGAGCAATTCTAGCACTAGGTGAGATATCCTCAAGATCGTAAAGGCCATTGATCATTCTAGCCCTGCCAATCGTCATCCTCGAATTCTTGTCCTGAAAAACACAATGAGATTCATCGAAAATAACTAAACAATTAGGATATTTTATTAGTTTACTAATTGATAAAAGATTACAGGCCAATTTTGGAACATGAATAACATATTTAAGGTTGATTCTTTTTGAGATCTATATTGAACCTTTTCCAGCGACAGAAGAGAAACCTCCATCTGCAACCTTGATCTTTTTATTTCCAGAACATGGTGTATATGATTGAAAAAGTTTAAAAGAATTTGTCATATGATCAGAGGCTCCAGAATCTATGATCCATGGAGCAGAAAAAATTGAGGAATTAGACAAAAAAGAATTGAACAGAGCCTTAGGTTTAATACTTGTATGAGCCATAGAAGCTTTAGGAAAATCAGATGAGGTAGGATTGGATTTTAGCAACTTAAGAAGATATTCCATTTGTTCTTTGGTGAAAGGGCCAGCATTGGCTTTATTAGCACTAGGAACTCTTTGTCCAAACTTCTCTCCTCCTTTGTTTTTCCAATTTGGAGGTTTTCCATGTAGCTTCCAACACGTTTCACGAGTGTGATGAGGCTTATCACAATAGTCACACCAGAGCCGTGGTTTTTCACTAGGTTTTTCTCCTATTTTTTGTTGATAAGTTGATGTTTTTAAAGACGAAGCAACCTCTAAAACCAATCCTTCAACAGAAACTCCAGGACCTTTCTTTCCCAGCATCACATTTCTTCTGCTGTCCTCCCTTCTAACCTCTGAAAGCACCTCACCAATTGAAGGAAGAGGCTGTCTCCCAATAATTCTCCCTTTAACTTCATTAAATGCAATGTTCAGTCCTGCTAGAAATTTAAAGATTCAGTTATCTTTAACGATTTTCTTATGATGCTGGAAGTCCTCTGTGGATTTCCACTCATAGGTGTTGAAGAGATCCAAATCCTGCCATATCGCTTAAGCGAATTGAAGTATTTTGTGACAGTATCCTCCCCTTGACGTAGGTCTCCAATCTTGAGTGTCAACTCGAAAATTCAGGATTGATTTCCCAAATCAGAGTACATCTGATTGATGTTTTCCCATAACTCTTGTGCCGTTGAATAGTATGAGTAGTTGGAACTGATATCTTCCTCCATTGAGTTTACAAGTCACGTCATTACCATAGTTTTTTCCCATGTTGCATAAGCAGGATCCGTGCTTACTGGAGCTTTTGTTTCGCTAGTTAAATACCCGCTTGCCACGACCTCTGATATACATCCTGACTGCTTGTGACCATCAGAAAAAATTATCTCCATTCAGCCAAATGGTACTAATCTGAGTTGAGTGAGAAGCAACCCCAGTTTTCAAGGATTCGATTCTGTTTTTAGATGACGAGTCTGATTATATTTCAAACATGATGAAGGGACAGGGGATGATTAAAAAAAAAAAAAAAAATTCACTGAGAGAGAAAAGGGCTCTGATACCAACTTGAAAAATAATGAGAAAGGGAATTAATTTTTTCATTAATAAAAAAAGAATATATACAACATGTTTCTCCTTATATTAGGAAATTATCCTAATTTACAGGGTAAGAATAACTCACCACCAATCACTCCTAATTTATACGGTCAATCACATGTAATTTACACGGTTTTATTACTCAGTATTCTATTTACTAAAAATACATATATTTCCAAAAATACAGATTTTCCCACATTAATTATATCATTTGGCCTCATCGTCAACTTTTACTACCTCAGACTGACACTCTCTACTAGTCAAAATGACCATTTCAATGACAAGGATTAGAACAATTTAAATATGTTAAATTTAGCTACGCAATTATTTAATATAAAAGCTTAAGCTCATTGATATGATATCGATATGGTAACATAGTTGAAATTGGCTATATCATTGTCCTTTTTTTTTTTTTGGACATAGCTATATCATTGTCCTTGTTCTAAGTTCTAACAGGTTGTAAATGCAAATGTGTCGGTGCAACGTTTGGAGGAACTACTCTTAGCAGAAGAGAGGATTCTAGGTCCAAATCCACCTCTAGAACCGGGACTTCCTGCTCTTTCAATAAAAGACGGGTACTTTTCTTGGGATTCAGAGGTATAGATGGCTTAAATTAAAGAATTTGAATGAGCTCAACTTCCCGCCACCCCTAACCCGAGTCTCTCTCTCTCTCTCTCTGTCCATCTATCTATCTATCTAGTTTTTTGTGGTGTTTTTCAGGTGGACAGGCCCACCTTATCCAACATCAATTTGGAAATCCCACCTGGAAGTTTAGTTGCTATTGTTGGTGGTACTGGAGAAGGAAAAACGTCTCTCATATCAGCAATTCTTGGAGATCTACCTCCTGCTGCTGATTCCCATGTCACACTCAGAGGAACTGTGGCCTATATTCCTCAAGTTTCATGGATTTTCAATGCTACCGTACGCTGAATGGCATCTTTATCCTTTTACTTTCTTGCCAATATGACTCTTCACATTATCTTACTAGTTTTTAACTAGGTCCGTGAGAATATTTTGTTTGGTTTGGAGTTTAATGCGGAGAGATATTGGAGGGCTATTGAAGTTACTGCATTGCAGCATGATCTAGACGTACTCCCAGTTAAGTGAATCTAATTATTGAGTTCCTTTTGCTGGTGGCCTGAAGTGGCTATAATAATCTCATCAATTTCTCTCAGGGCTCTGACCTTACAGAAATTGGTGAAAGAGGCGTAAATATCAGTGGTGGGCAAAAGCAGAGGGTATCTATGGCAAGGGCCGTTTATTCCAATTCAGATGTATACCTGTTTGATGATCCTTTAAGTGCTTTAGATGCTAATGTTGCTCAGCAGGTATTTCTTCATATAAGTATGAGATGGAACCTTATAATTTTGGTTGTCCAACTTGTGAATCTTTTACTATTTGTCTGCTCGCCTTGGTGTTTTTCACTCTTGTAAAAGTTAATATGAATGGATAAGAACATTATATTACCTTAGCTAATGCTGCAGTTTGAATTGAAGTGTGGGTACTGGGTTTCTGTAGCATGTTAATTAATTCTTAGGCTGGCGTTTCTTATAATAATTTTAAATTTACTTCAATCCAACTCATAAACTTGACATTGTTGTGGTTTTTATTTGTGTAATTTAACATTCCTCACTTGTGGGCCAAAATATTGAATAATAGGATGCATCTTTTGGAACTAATTTAATGTGGATTTGTTTCTTTGGATTGTGAACAAAGGGAAAATTGAACTCGAGATCTCCACTCTGATACATGAAGAAGGGTAGAACAGATGATCTGAAAGCTAGTTTTAGTTCATTCAAGACGTAAAAGGTAGCACTCTAATAATCCATATATGTCCAGGTTTTTAACAGATGTATTAAGGAAGAACTGCTGGGGAAGACCAGAATTCTTGTTACGAACCAATTACATTTTCTACCTCAAGTGGATCGTATAATTCTGGTCAGTGAAGGAACAATTAAAGAGGAAGGTAGCTTTGAAGAGCTGTCGAAAAATGGATTATTATTTCAGAAACTTATGGAAAATGCTGGAAAAATGGAGAGACAGACAGAAGGAGAGAAACAAGATGAAAATGATGCAAAAAGAGCATCACAAGCATCTATCAGCTACACTGATAATGGACATAAAACCAACACAGACAATGCAAATAGAACAAAAACAGGGAAATTTGTACTGATTAAGCAAGAGGAGCGAGAAACTGGAGTTGTCAGTTGGAGAGTCCTTCAAAGGTATTGCTGCCATGTAAATGGTAATTTTAGATCAACTGATGGTCATAGTATGTGGTTACACTATATCCAGGGAGCGGGAAGGCATAAATCACCACATGAAATTTTGACTTTCTGTTGGTCATTGACTGGAAGAACGGTTAAAATCGAAACAATGATACAATCTCATAAATCAAATTTCTTTATTTAACTGCACAATTGAAATATCTAGCTGCAGAGCTTTTTAATACTATAGAACTGTGGGTAAGATATCTACGTAGACATCATGAGGAAATTGTATGATTATCGACTCCTCAAATAAAAACTACTCAAATATTAATTACATAAAATTAATTGTCAAAATACTAAAGCAAAATCACATCTTTAATGGGTGATTCAACGAATTTGCACGTGAATCTCATCTTAAAGATGTGATTGATTAACAAATACAAAACACCTATTGAAGATGCGATTCACGTGCAAAATAAGTGAATCGCCTTTTCAAGTACGATTCAGCATTATATGACTTTTGACTGAATCACATCTTCAATGGATGTTCATGTGTAAATTTGTGAAATGCTTGTTTAATATGTGATTTTGCATCAGTATTTGTATAATTATTTTGTATGATTTGTATCTATGTAATTTTTTTTTCTACAAAGTTGATAGACACGTGTTTCACTCCCTTGTCTGTTCTCATTATGTGCAATAGCTTTCTCGATGGTGCGCATAACATGTTAATATCTATAAAGTAGCAGTTCATTTAGATCAGTTTCCTTAAAAAGGAAACAATTAGAAATAAAACATGGGAATCTGAATATGTTCACTGGTGGAGAGATTGCAATCAATTAAGTGAATTACTCGTTCTCTTACTAACATCTACCCTAAATAGTTTTCCTGCCTTTGCCTGCAACAATAATGTGTTTACCTGCTATAACAACATGTCCTTTTACTTTTTTTCAGGTACAAAAAAGCACTTGGTGGTTTCTGGGCAGTTGCTCTATTCTTCATATGTTACATTTTGAAAGAAATTCTCCGTGTTTCAAGTAGCATATGGTTGAGTTTCTGGACAAATCAAAGCACTTCTGAGAATTACAAACCTGGCAGCTTTATTTTTGTTTATGCACTTTTATCATTTGGTCAGGTATACCCTTATTTTGCATTAATTGCTAGCATTAGATATTAACAGATTTACTTCAGTTACTCAATTTGTCAAAATTACTTTTGACTATTCTAAAACTAGAGGATGTGGGGAAAGTCATATCAAGTTCCTGCTTCATGAATCCAACCTACAATTTTACCTATATGTAAATGATCATAGACCAGAATGGAAGTTACTGGCATGATGGCTTTCTTCCTCCAGTTGCTTCATATATTGAACATCAATGCTATCAGATACATGTTGGCTCATATTTTGCTATTGTAACCTGTCTACATTTTTTTTTCCTATATTCAGGTGACAGTGACACTGACAAATGCTTATTGGTTGATAATTTCAAGTATTCGTGCTGCGAAGACATTGCATGATACTATGCTTCAGTCAGTATTAAGAGCTCCGATGGTTTTTTTCCAAACCAATCCAACTGGGAGAATAATTAATAGATTTTCAAAGGATATGGGGGATCTTGATCGTGATGTTGCCAATCTTGCAGATTTGTTTCTTGGCCATGTCTGGCAGCTACTTTCAGCTTTTCTTCTAATAGGCATTGTGAGCACAATTTCACTTTGGTCTATTGTGCCACTTCTGACCTTGTTTTATGCTGCCTATTTGTACTATCAGGTATTACAGAATTTTCTTGACACTTCTCATGGTGATTGTTACGGACTTATGCCAATTTACTTACTGGATAGAGTTGTTTCATTTCGTGTCTTTCTTTGCTTTTGGATCTGTAGCGGAAAAGATTCACATATCCTTAGAAAGCTTAATAAATTGCAATGCCCTGCCTTTCAGTTTGATGATATCTGATAGCACTTAAACACTATGGTTGCAGCATCCGCTGTGTTTCTGAGGGAGGGCATTAGATTTATTCCTTATTCTCCAATAAATAATATACACATGCTTTACAAATTACTCAACTATGTTGACAATATGTTTTAGAGGGTAAAACACATGCGTACCAATTTTGTAGAAAAAATGACACAAATACAAATTAGACAAAAATAATTATACAAATACCGATGCAAAATCGCATATTAAACAGCGTTTCATAAATTTACATATGAAACGCCCTTTGAAGATGCGATTCAGCCAAAAGTCATACAATGCTGAATCGTATTTTGAAAGTGTGTTGATAATTTTTTAAGATGAATCGCATCTTGAAAGGGCGATTTACTTATTTTACATAAATCGCATCTTTAATGGACGATTCATATTTCTTCATGAATCGCATCTTCAATAAGAGATTCAAGTGAGTGCAAATTCGCAAAACGCTGTGTCGCTATTTGTAATTAATTTTATGTAATGAGTATTTGAGTAATTTTTATTTGAGGGATTGATAATGATACAATTTCCTCATGTTTTAGTATGATTCACTTTGGAGCCACAGAGGGCAAGCAAGAAAATGTTCTGAAATTTTTACTTTGATAATTATAATGAAAAAACTGGTCACATTTGCCTCATAATTTGGATGGATAACATAGAAGTAGTAGATTGTTTATTGAAAAATGTTTATCATATTGTCATGGACAAAGAGCTGATCATTTCATGTGAACTTAAGCTTTTATACTCTAGCCAAGTCATGGATTTCTGTTCTGAATTCACGCACAAAATTTATGCATATCTTCTTTTTTGGATGTTTCATTAACTCTATGTTTGATCATATGCCTAATTAGAGCACATCACGCGAGGTTAAACGTTTGGATTCATTACAAGATCTCCAGTATATGCACAGTTCAGAGAAGCATTAAATGGTTTGTCCACCATACGTGCATACAAAGCTTATGATCGGATGACAAATATTAACGGCAAATACATGGACAACAATGCCAAGTTCACCCTTGTGAATGTCAGTTCAAGTTGTTGGCTTAATACAAGGCTGGACACCTTAGGAGCCATAATGGTCTGGTTGACAGCAACTTTTGCAGTGATGCAGAATGGAAAGTCTGAAACCCGGGCAGCATTTGCATCTTCCTTGGGTTTACTTCTTAGTTATGCATTGGATATTACAAATTTATTAAGTGATGTTCTAAGAAAAGCAAGCAAAGCTGAAAATGGCTTCATTGCTGTTGAGAGAGTAGGCGCATACATTGAATTGCCTCCTGAGGCTCCTGGAATTATAGAAAACTACCGCCCTCCACCTGGATGGCCTCCATCAGGATCAATAAACTTTGAAGATGCTGTCCTTTGTTATCGACCTGAACTTCCTCCAGTCTTGCATGGAATATCCTTTGCAATATCTCCAAATGAGAAACTAGGAATAGTTGGAAGAACTGGTGCTGGGAAATCGAGCATGCTGAATGCTCTGTTTCGAATTGTAGAGCTCCAAAAAGGGCGGATTCTGATTGATGATTGCGACATCAGTAAAATAGGGCTGACAGACTTGAGAAAAGTTCTGAGTATTATACCCCAAACACCTGTTCTTTTCTCAGGTATTTGCTCTTGCGACTCCTTATACCCATCCTCTTATATATAAAACGAAACTAACCCTCTACTGCTATACTACTGTTTGACAACACCATTCTTCATTTTTGTAGGGTCTGTGAGATTCAATCTTGATCCGTTTAATGAACATAATGATGCTGACCTTTGGGCGGCTTTGGACAGGGCAAACCTAGAGGTTTTTATTAGGAGAAATCCTTATGGCCTAGATGCTGAGGTAAACATTCTAAGGGAGAAGGAAATTAATATATATATATTTTTTTAAAAATTACAAAAATACTACTGGGATGAAAATAATCCTAGAATTAAGGTAAGTTAACCTCATCTCTTAAACAGACATGGTCATAAGTGACCGAACTCGTCTCTTGAAAGAGACGGGGTTGTTGTATTTATAGCAACCTCGTCTTTTGAAGAGACGAGGTCGATCACTTAAAATCTCGTTCCTTGAGAGACGAGTTTAGCTTGCCTATTTCTGGGATTTTTTCTAATATGGTAAGATTTGCATAATTTTGTTTAAAAAAGTTGGCATTTTTTTCTTAATCCAACATTCTAAATCTGTTTGATCATTGAATTCCAGGATATGGTATACAAGAGATTGTAGATAAAGTAATTGAAATAGCAATGCATTAATTGAGCCTAATTACACAATCAATCCAGCTTTTCAAGTAAATTATAGGAATGCACAAGTTGGCAAAGCGGCTATTTTTCTTGCACCACATCTTATTTATAGTAGTTCCCTTGTGAAAATGAACTCGAAGATCAAATGTTGTCACTTTTCTTATGTAGAAAAGAGAGTGATTAGTTTTAGTACTATGATGTGCAGGTTTCTGAAGGTGGCGAGAATTTCAGTGTTGGGCAGAGGCACCTCCTAAGTCTTGCTCGAGCATTACTTAGAAGGTCAAAGATTCTCATTCTTGATGAAGCAACTGCTGCTATTGATGTGAGGACTGATGCCTTATCCAGAAAGCTATACGTGAAGAATTCAACTCATGCACAATGCTCATAATTGCTCACCGCCTTAACACCGTCATAGACTGTGACAGGATTCTTGTACTTGATGCTGGCAGAGTATGATTTTCTCCCTGCTATGTCATTATTTAATCAGTATAGTGTAAATCTCATATATGCTATTATGCGGTGCCATGACGAACAGTACATGTGTTGATTAGTTCTTCAAGCATTTATCAAATATCTTTTTCTTTTTCTTTAAAGGTCTTGGAAAATGATACACCAGAGCAACTGTTATCAAACGAAGCTAGTGGATTCTCTCAGATGGTACAAAGTACAGGGCCTCTCAATGCAGAATACCTGCGCAGCTTAGCACTCAGAAGCAAAGCAAAGAGAGATGGCAGTGAAACTCAAAATTCGGATAACAACACGAGACAGTTGGCTTTTTCACGCTCGAAGGCTATTGCTAATTATGCCCTGGCTGTCAGTCTTGCTGAAAATGACAACAATATCCTTGGAGAAAACGAAGGATGTAGTAATTATTCTTCAGGATATTTTGGAGGGAAAGCACGCGAAGAAATAAACAATACCTTGGATCCGTGTCAAGTACCTAAAGACAGGATTGTGGTCACTATATAGAGAATGATCAAAGGTCAGCATTCTCTTCTATTCATACGTTTCCATATATTCTGGCTTCTTCATTGAATTGCAGGCTCTCTTGTGATTAAGAGACTGACCAACACCAGACTTTATTAATTAAACGATGGATCAAGAAAATAATTTCCGGAAATGTTACTCTTAGGATCGCGATATTTAACCAGTGTATATGGACTTTAAAGCATACATTGGGAAGTGTTTCCACGTAGAAAATTTCCTTATCATGGTCGTAGCCATTTATAAACTTTGCAAGGATGCTGGAAAATGAGTCTTGAGAAATAATAATTTCCAGATTGATTTGAAGATTGAATCCTTTTTATTAGGACCGGTAATTATAATCTTAGCGTGTCATGTTTTTGTTCTTATTTTGTATTGTTCATGTACTAAAATTACATGAAATCGAATAGAGATTATTATAATAATTAAATCATAATATAATTATGTTTACTCATATTATAACCGTGTGTTCCTCCCAGTGTATTTTATTTTCTCTTTATAATTGTATTTTCAACTCTATCATGTTCGAACTCATACTATCCTGTCATGTCTGGGATTGCCAATCCTTCCTATAGTGACATGCTTAGGATGATGCACCATATTTTCACTACTAGATCTAGATCAGATAGATAGCACAATCTAGTGAGCAGGATAAATTTGCCAGTGAGGTGTCCAATATATGGGGAAAAGGAAAAAAATATTATTAAAATTAAAAAAATTACGAAAATGCCACTGGGACGAATTTAATCCCAGAAATAGGCAACACGGCCTCGTCTCTTGAAGAGACGAGGTCGTTAGTGCCTGACCTCGTCTCTTCAAGAGACGAGGCCAATGAAAGAGCGGCCTCGTCTCTTCAAGAGACGAGGTTAGGCCAAGGTCAGGCCTCGTCTCTTCAAGAGACGAGGCCAGGCCAAAATCCCCACCACCCTATTTTCTTTCATGAAAAAGACAAAATTTTACATAAAAAACCTGTCAAATACAAATATAAACAGCGATAAAAGCCATTAACCGTCCTCCAACATGGCCAAAAAAACTAACAAACTACAGTGTTTCGAAGCCCAATCGAAACTCACATTCCCAATCCCAATCATAGACAGTGCAATGAAAATATGAGTATTCGTAGAGTCATAATACATAGTAGGAAATGAAATAGAATGAAATGTACAGTGATTGTTCTAATAGAATGAATAGGAGAAAATGAGTACGATCTATACATACAAGAATAATAAATTGAAATAAGAAAAAGCTACATACAAAATGAAAATAAAAAAAAATCTATCTGTCGTCCACTACTCCTCCTGCTGATGTGTGGCCCTGCCCCTCTTCCCTCCTCGGCCTCTATCCCGCCTCACGTATGTCCTCGGGAAATGGCGGTCCGATATCAAGCAAATGTTGGATCGGTCTTTAATGACGTGTTCCAACACTTTTGCAAGGAACCAACCCCAGGTTTCCGCCTTCTCCTCATCCACTAGCCCGTAGGCCAATGGGACTATATGATTTGCACCATCTACTGCCACTGCAATAAGCAATTTGTGCTTGTACTTGCCATACAGGAAGGTACCATCAACTGTGATCACAGGTCTGCAATGATTAAAAGTATATAACATATTCAGTGAATATCAATCAGGTGTAACAAAACTAAAGCATTATTACAATACATACCTGCAATACTGGAACGCCTCGATACAAGGACCGAATGCCCAAAAAAGCTTATCCAAGAACACGTGGCCAGCTGCATTTGAATCTTGAGTTTGCCAATCGACCTTCGTTCCTGGATTTGCCTCGTAATTGCATTTAGTAGATGCGGGAGCTCTACGTAAGACGACTCCCAACTACCGTACACCTGCTCAATTGCCTTTCTCTTTGCCTCACGAATTCTCTTTATGTGAACGTTATATCCGAACTCCTTTAATATATTCGTTTGGAGATCCTTCGCCCTCACATCTGGAGAATTGCGGATCTCCAATATTATGGCCCTAGACAAGCTGGTGGAGTCCAACTGAGAGTGATCCTGTCCAGTCATTTCATCCAAGCAGGTATGAGGCCCATCAAATTTAGTGATATGAAACCAGCCACCGTGTTTCTTATAACTGCCTCTCAGTCTCCACTTACAACCTCTGTTGTGGATATCGGTACATTTCACAGCCCATGACCTTGGATCCGAATCCACCACCTTGAAGTTATAGTGGTTCTTTACGTGCCACATTTTAACAGCCCGGATGAGATGATCTTTGGTTTCAAACCGCATCCCAACCTTAAATTCATCACTGAAGCTCCAATTCCCAGCACTCATTTCCTGCTCATCATCGTATGCTGCATAAGTACTACCAACTTCAGCATTGAAAAACGGAACTGCCACTGAGCTCCCTATTGCATCAACATCATAGGAGCAATGAAACGGTCCCAGCTATTTTCCCTTCTTTGCACATCAGGCAAAGCATATTGTTGTGGAAAAACTTCCACATTATCGTTTTCATCATCATCATAGTCGTCACTGGATTCACTTACTGATGAGTCTTGCACAGCCTCCATATCATCACCACCTATCGAAGTACCGCCACAAAATTCAAAGTTACCTATTTCCAGTTGTGCACTGCCTATTGTCTGAGCTGGGGTTGAGTTTGAGTCTACCAGCCCCTGGCTCCCAATATTTCTATCAATGCCCCTATCCCCTGCGGGTACCTGTGACAATTCATTTTCAAATATCTGCACATAAACAGCCACTGATCCCTCTGTGTACACCAACATCTCATGCGCCGCATCATCATCGGTCACTGGAATTATATCATAACGTAGCGTCCTATCTCCAATAGCTACCCTATGATATAGCTCCACCCGATGTGTACACCTATTTACCTTTAATCTATTGCAAATAATCTCCACTACTGCTCATATGTTGAATTCCTACTGATACTGACCATAGCAACCGGCCGCTTATCATAACAAAAACCATCATCCTCTTGTACAATATTACCATGAGCATACAGTATGAACTTTGCCTTATCCATTTCCTCAACAATCCTGCCATCTCATCAAAATTAGCTTCAATGCATCAAATTCGCAAAATCACACTTATGAGTTTCATTCCTCATAATATTCAATCAAATTCCAAATGCAACATTTCCAAAGTTCTATTTTTTTTTCCTAAGAAACTCTGATTTCCTACAAACATTATCTTTTTTCACCGCACATTTCCATGATAAACCAACACTACAGTACTGAATACACCCCCTTCACGACATTACAAGTTATTTTTTTATTTCTTTCCCAACTACATTTCCTAAAATAATTTTCCAACAACCAATAACTACATTAATTTTTTTCCCCCCAATGTACAAATATATATATATATATATGTATCCATATAATTAGAAAATTTTCTACCGTATTGGAATCGCTCAACAATACCCGTTGCCGACATTACAAGTTATTTTAAATTATTTTCCCAACTGCACTTCCTAAATAAATTATCCAACAACTAATCACAATATTATTTTTTTTCCCAATAATTTCATATATGTATACGTATGTATCTATCTATATAACATACAACAACCGGATTAAATCCTTTCACTTACTAATTGCACAATTAAATGATTCTAATAGCACATACTATCACCATTGAACAATGTAGCAACATTCATTAACAAAAAAAATCAAAAATCACGAAAATCATACCTCAAATTTCGCCGGCGGATTTCGGTGATTTATCGCGCGTATCGCTCCTCCAACCCACAAATTGCAATGTAGACACCGTCTGGGGGCTCTGAGATTGCCCAATCACAAAAAAAACCTAAGAAGCCGTGGAGAATCTACCAATGCCGATCGAGAGAATTTGGGAATTAGGGTTCTTAATTTTTCGAATTTGGGGGAAATGGGGAAAGAGGCGCGCGGCTGCAGTATATTCGCGCAGACCTCGTCTCTTGAAGAGACGAGGTCACTAACTAATGACCTCGTCTCTTCGAGAGACGAGGTCACACGCGGAGCAACCTCGTCTCTTGAAGAGACGAGGTCAGGCACTAACGACCTCGTCTCTTGAAGAGACGAGGCCGTGTTGCCTATTTCTGGGATTAAATTCGTCCCAGTGGCATTTTCGTAATTTTTTTTAATTTTAATAATATTTTTTTCCTTTTCCCCAATATATGTTTAGGGTTTCTTTACAAAATAATTACTAACATGCGGCTTGGATGAAATTAATTACAAATTTGTATTTGCAAAATTACGTTTAGGAAATAGGATGTTTAATTTATTGCTCTGTATGTTCAAACACGTATTGCGGCTTATAGTCATGATATGCATGTATATATCGCGTTTTAGGGACGAGATATATATGTGTTTACTGTTCATTCGTACATCTTATGACAAAAACTCGATTTTGATGTGGTAAATTGGTAATTATTTTCATTTTGACTTTATTTAAGAAATTAATTTCAATTGGTGTCCTAAACAAGAAATTAATTTTGCTAGTGAGAGATTTCATGTATTAAATTGATTAATTTCAAAATTTAGGTATTTAATTATATATTTTATCAGAATTTAGATATCATTTGTGACATTTACTCTAAGTATAAATTACACAATAATATTAGGTCCATATATACGTAGTTTATGTTAACATGATAGTTGTGCAATTGTAGTGTGATATATTACATAAGGGAAAACAAATGAAAAGGAAAAATGATCAATTGTAAACTTATTATGTTCCCATCGAAGTATTTCATGTATTCTTGAATTATTTACCGTATCACATAAGACTAATGCTTTTTACTATTGTAATTCACATTTGGGATGGGACTAATTATTGTTGTTGCTGGTATTATTGATATAAGCATATTTTAATGGAACAATGTGAGATTGTTTGTGTTAATGTTCAATATTCATGTTTGCTAATTCTTTTCAAAGTAATAAATTGAATTCTTCCCATAACATTATAATTTTGTCTATTAAGGGTCTGTTTGATTTGTCTTATTTTGGTCGTTTTGACATATTATTTTAATCGTTTTCAAAGAGACTATTTGATAAAAAACAAATATAGTTAAAAAATAGACATTTTTACTCAGATTAAATAAATAAGAAACATATAAGATATATATATATATATATATATATAGATCGGATATAGATAGGATACATATGAAAATTAGACAATCCAAACGGACTTTATGTTTCAGGAGAAGGATTTGTATAGAATATGTAGCTTCAACTTGCATTATCACTATAAAAACTCCTCCTTCGTGCCTTTTTATTGCAAAACGATGTAGCCGTCTCCTCCCAATAAACATAAATTAGCTGGCTGTATGTTGCGTTGAAAACGCATTGAAATTGCCTTTCAATGAAAATGCACGTGAAATTTGAGACCGATCCCATTGGTATCGAAGCAGATGGAAGGATATGTAAGTGGAAGATCCCCTCCCGGGCTTCCAATTTCAATGAATGTGGAGGGATACGAGGATGATGATGGGGACAATAACAAAATGGGATGGGATCAAAACTTACAAAGCTTTAACAGCAATTTGCTTGAGTTGGATTAATAGTGTTTTATGGGATGTAATTACGGAAAGGTCGTTGGAGGCTTTTGTAAGATAATAAAATTGTCTGGAAAGATGTTTGCTGTTCTCAACATGCTGTCTCTTTTGTGTTCCTATTAATAGGTATCTGACACGTGTCTCATAAATTAAAAAAATATAAATATCTCAAAAATAAATAAAGTACTTTTTGACACGTATTAGATATTTATTTGTGGGGACATAATAGAAACAATAAATTTTTTCCAAATTGTCCATATATGGATAGGTACACAACCTAGATGCCTTTACAAAGTGATTTTGTACAAATGAGTTATAGGTAAAGGTTAGACATTAGTCATATAATTTCAGTCTGAATCACTTTGCATAATAGTTGAGTGTACACTTTATTAGACAAGAAGTGTATGCCTATATTGTTTCCAAATGATTTATCCCTTGATCAATTTGATATTTTCGGTCACTGGGATGCAATGTATGGAAGTTTTGTGTTGATATAGTAGTTACGAGAGGAGTAAAGTGTGGAAAATTATTCCTACTGTAAGAGACTAATTTTTTGTTCAGCGATGGATGTTGATTATATGATGGGGCATCTTGATCCAAGTGTTGTTGTTAGTGGCAATAAAGGAAAGACCACATGGTAAGATGATAGCGACTATTTGCTGTGATTGAAAGAACACAAGTTGCAAGATGCCATGTTTTGGACACACCGGTCATTGGATTTAGACACTTCCACAAGTCGGACCAGGTGAAGACCCGATCCAGATCCAGATCCGCCAGGTCCATGGCCTACTTTTGGGATATAGAACTACTCTAGCCTGAGGCGGGATATGCATTTATTTATACATAAGAATATCATGCCTGAGTTGAAATATTAATAAATACAGTGAATAGAATATTAATTATTTTAGTTATTTGATCACGGTAATATATTGTGTGAGTTGTTGGATGTGACAGAATCGGTCCCATCAAAATTAATGATGACAATATAGAATTTTTCATAAAAGCAATTAGACATGTTTTCTTAAATGTATTTATTGTGTGTTGCTAATCATGAACCGTACCGGATTAAACCAAATCGAAATTTTGATTCATTTTTTAAATGGTTCGGTTTGGTGGAGACCAAACGATTCGCGATTCAGTTTGGGACCTTGAACCGAATCGTATGGTTCAAACCAAATCGAACCGTTTTACATATATTTTTTAAAATTAAACATATTATTTTGACTATTAATAGTTTCATTAAAAAATTAATTGTTTTTAAAATTTGTGACTTAAATATGTATCATTCATGAGAATAAAATTAGATTTGTCATAGTATATTTTAATTGTTATATTGTCTACAAATAAGATAAATTTTAGATTTTAGCATATAGTATTCTAACTTACGAATTTTTTTCCCTTTGTCTTACTAATTATATTATTTAGTTACTTATTGATTTATATAATTGATAATATGTTAGTTAGAAACATATAAAGAATTAAATTTTGTGTCTTATATTAGGATAAAGTCTAGTATACCATTATAGTTTAAAATAATTAAAAAAATGGGACTAGTCACGATTATAATTTTATAATTGATGAAATCCCTCATTCCTATAAGTTTTACATGTTTATTTAGTAAATGATTAATTTTAAATATTGGTGTTTATATTTGCATTAGTGATAAGAAATATGTAATTGAAGCTTTTTGATAGAATATATTTTTATTTTATGAATAAAAATGGTTTAAATCGCAAACAGAACAGTACAGAATAGTTTTTTTTTCAGTTCGAAAAAATTACGAACCGAATTGTATAGTTAGGTTCGAATTTAAAAGAAAAATCGAATAATAAAATATAGTGTGGTTGAACCAAACTGTGCTGTACACATCTCTGGTTGTTATCAACAATGCAACAACAATAAAATAAATATTACGAATAATTAATAAACAAATAGTCTAAACATTGAACATTGATTTTTTAAATATTCAATTACTTTATATTTTATATTTCTTTTTATTTCTTATTTTAAATGACAACTATATTACTTTAATCTCTTTTTTTTTTAGACCCATAGGTGGACCCATGTTAGACTTGGCCTGACAGGGGACCTAGCCTATGGGGATGGCTAATTGGAATTTTCTTGCTTGAACCATCTCTAATGGTACCTTATGCTTAATTAAATTATGTAATTATCACTTTGATTGTAGACATAAGCATGGTTCTGGAATTGAATCGAACTGGAATGAAACCATCGGTTTTGGGTCTTGAAATTGACAAATTAGAACTGAAATCGTTTGCCATGGTTCCAATTCAGTTTTGTCAAACCATCGGTTCCCGGTTCTATTTTAGAACCGTGGAACAATCTTTTTTTTTTTCAAAAAAAAAATAAATGAATTTTAGTTTTTAATAAAATAAATTTTAAACTCAAATTAACTATTGGATCTAAAAGTTTTAATTTATTTAATCAAATTTTTTATAAATTTGTTTAGAATGTGCATTTATTTTTATACAAACACATTTAATATAATTGTAGTTAAAGAAATGAATTTTGTTATTAGGAGAAGTTTATTTAAACTAATTATATATTTTAAGTTATGTTTAATGTATTGTTGATAATAATATATTAAATATTGTGAATAAGTAATAAATTTTATCATTTATATGAAATAATTTAAATATTAATAATTATATATTTAATATTATTTTCTTTCAATGGAACTGAGTGGAACCGCATGTTCTACTAGTTCTAGGCTAAAGAACTGCTTAGGAACATAAAAACTGGTGGTTTCATAGCTGATTTTAGAACCGACCAACCAATCTAGTTTTGATTCTAAAATCGATGGTGACAGTTCCGATTTGAAACTCAGTGCCTATGTCTATTTGATTGCATCACTTCCGTTAGCGAAAGTATGTACCAGGTATTAGTCTAATATAGCGAATATTTAAATCCAAGATGTGATTAATGGGCTTTTTCAACTATGTGGCACAAAAGCATGCAACTACTGTTGACTTGCTATTTATTATCTTGTTTTAGTTCTAGTAAACCAATATCAATACTCTCCCTCAATCAATATAGATTTCTTTAATCGGATAAGGTTTCATGATCTTTTCTTTGTTAAAGCCTTGCACCATAGAGATACTCCTTATGTTCTATGGACCTCTTCATCAAATCGGGTCGAAACAAGCTCATTACTACTCTTTGCGTACAAACTTATTTCCCTAAATCGTCCACTTGCTAGTAGGAGTTAAGTTTAAATAGTACTTGTAATACGCCTGCCCAAAAGTAATCAATAACTCATTTGAATAGTAACTAATGGACCTTTAGGCCCTTGGTCAAAAAGTTCTAACTCAAGTTGATATGATATTTACTAGAGTACAATATATATCTAAGGTTTCTATGGAAAAATATTATCAATATACAATTTCAATAAAATTAATTATCAATATATCGTAGCAAAATTGCATTTAAGAAATAAGATGTGATAATTTACAAATAAATCACGGGAATAAGATAGGATATGATGTTTATATACCGCTGCTATATCACAATTAGTAATCACTTTATAGGACATAGTCAAATATCACGATTAGTAATTACAGTATGAATTTTTTTATTTGCATGTAAATCGTGTTTTATAAACGTGATATTCATGCGAATATTGCGACTACAACACGTGATATACGATAGACCGTATAATATTTGTATATCCTGATTTATGTATGCGATTTAACAACTGTATATTAGTAATTATTTTATTTTAACCTTAAATAAGTAATTAATTTCAATTGAGTTATAAATATGAAATTATTTCATATTTACTATCTTATCTTATAAATCAATACTAATTTTCTTTAACAGTCTATATATTACTTTTTACTTGTTTATATTAATATCATTACATTGGTGGCTTAAGTTTGCCACCCTAGGAAATGATCTACTTACTAGCTACTTCGTCATTCATAGAAAGAAGTGAGTAAAGTTTGATTTGGTTCGCCCGAACTGAACTAGATATTATGTTTTCTTTTAAATTTGAATTTATGGTTCGGTTTGTAATTTTTCAAACCAAAGAAAAATGGTTCAGTATGGTTCGATTTGTGGCTTAAACTATTTTTTATTCTTAAAATAAAAACACATTCATAGAAAAAATTTAATTACATTTTTTATCACTAATGCAAATATAAATAATAATATTTGAAATTAATTGTTTACCTATAACAGAGGAAAGATTTTATTAGTAATAGAATTATAATCATATTGAATTGTAATGATATACTGGACTTGATAAAAAATATGATTATGCTATCTTAATATAAGACACATATTTTAATTTGGTATATGCTTCTAATTAGTACATTATCAAATTATATAAACAAATAATTAACTAGGTAATAGAAATGGATTGATTAGTTTAACAAAGGAAAAAAAAAAAAGAATGTTCAAAACTCTAGATATTAAAATCTAAAAATGATCTCATTTGTAGACACCACAACAATTGATACATGATTTGACCATTCTAATTTCATTTTTATGAATGGTACATATCTAAATTAACAAATTTAAATAAATTAATTTTTTAGTAAAGCCATTAAAAGATAAAAAAATATGTCTGAATTTTTTTGTAGATATATAAAATGGTTTAGCTCTAAACATATGGTATTATGAGCCATTTACTTTTTACTGAACTAAATATTTTTGTAAAAATATTAAGATTTCAGTAATCCCCTAAACTTAGTGCATTATTAGCCTGTCACCTGTCCTCACTAAAGGTGAACACACTAAGGCTTAGATCATGTTAAGCCACAATAAAACTAAACATAGCTCCAATATCTCACATTAATTAAGGTTTTGTCATATCCATTAAAGTCATTAACGAAAACATCTAAAAACTCAGAAGGTATAAACCTAGCGCTAGCTTAAATCCAACTTAGAAACATTATATGAAAAGTCTCATAACGTAAAAGAATCATAATAAGTATTTAAACTTCAAGAGTCTACAACTCTAGTTATGTTGAACTTTTGTTTATCTAGTAATCAGCTGGAAAATCAACTCTGCTATTGTCTTCCCTATAATCCATATAAATGCCATAATTGGTTAAATAAAAAACTATTGGATCATTACTTATTCTTGAAAAGTAAAAAAGAATGAGCGCAAGACTCAATACACCAAGCCACAACCACATGTGTATACATATGAACAAACAACATACATATTCACATGCAACAGTCACAGTTTATTATTTTTGATTAGCCAGGTAACCAACACAATTTAGAACCATTTGCAACTAGTCCTAAACTCAAAGCAACTCATGACTCTATGATAAGCAAATACGTATATACATATATAGATACTTATATATATAGGTCTTGGGAACTCCCCAACACCCTAGGTACCATACTTGTACCACTCTTAGACTATTAAAATCCTTTCTGTGTGCAACTTCAATCGGGATAACGACACACATAGATCATTAGGGCACCGTCTTAATAACATTGGTACTCCCAGTCCACTAAACACAGCCAAGCACAAACAACAAAACATTTTAATTCATATATTGTTAAGTTCGTTTACAATTTTTAAGCCTACACTCACAAGTAACAACCAAGGTAAGGATGTACTTGATACAACGCTTAGAATGGCTAACTCAATAAAATTAGAATCACTTGATCACATATAACAAATACTAACTCAATAATCGATTTCAGAAAGTAAACATACTTCTAATATTATCTAGTTTCCTAAGCTATCAGGATCATTACTACTCGAGGTCTAGAGATATATTCTTAATTAGGTTTAGGTGTACTAGACGTTAAGCGAAGGGTTTAGGTGCTTAGAAAGGTTAAAATAAGAATAGAAATAAGGTTATAACATTTCCTTGTTGATTATGCCCATGATGGAGGGCTTTATAGGCTCGAAAGAAAAAAGAAAACATGATCACTCCTCGTGTCATGCTTGTGATAGGGGGCGTGATGGCATCACGACCTTTATTATGGCTGTGATGGGAAGGGTGACAAGCCTTATGGCCTTTGTCATGTCTATGATTGGCCAAAACTCATGACTTCGAGGAGAGCACAGCCCATGTCACAGTCGTGACCCCAATCGCATCACACTTTGCTCTAAAATGCAAAAAGCTCCAAAAATTCCCTTTTCTTGACTTTAAGTTAGACAAAACTTCAAAAATACACTTATCAATGAATAAACACTTTTATAATCGAGGTACCTGAAGTCAAATGATTTTTTTTCTCCTTTCACAAACAATAACTGCCCCAAACAACAATCAAAGATTAGGTCTTTCTCCTGATTTTTCCTCTAATGTGAACGCCTTGACACCAAAAGCGCAAATTAAGGAAAGAGAACTATTAAGACCAATAAAGGATAAGAAAAGAGAGATCTTTAACATGATTTCTAGTCTTTTGATAGTCCTTCAATGGAGGTTCTCTCAAAAAAGTGTTTTAGAGCTCGAGAATTATAAGTATAACTACTGATAAGAAAAAGACACATAGATAAGGTATGAATAGATATTATTATATTTTATTTTGAAAGACTATTTATCCTCTTATAAAATAACATATGACATTTTCTTGTTCTTCTTTATAAATTATTTTATTTTATATTACAATTTAGTCTATTCGGATTTAGTTTGTGCTTTGTTTGGTTATTTTTGTACAACCTTAATCACTGAGGCAAAATACAGCAACACACCTTAATAATGATCAGGGGCCAACGCCCCCATCTCTTTAAGGCGGTGCTCGAAGATGTTTGTAGAGTCATGCACTAGGTGGCTACTCATCTCATGGATGGGTGCTAGATGGCGTGATTCAGTATTGGAAAAATAAAATTTGCTCGTATTAGGGGTCACAACCGAACTCCTTTTATTTTGCTGGGAGTGGCCTGTTAAGGCAAATACCATGACTCACAAACATCTTGACTTCATGGTAGTTTAACTATGAACACCTTCAACAGGTGATGTCATGCATCAGTCCCAACATTGGCAGGGTTTCTCTTTTTATTTTTATTTTTTAAATATCTTGAAATTTAGAAAATTGTAACAAATCTTATTGATAAACAAACATTAGATCATGAATTAGAATTTATTTAAAAAATTTTATCATACTTAAAACTTTCGCATATATCTTTTCCTTTATTTAATAATTATATCATTATTATTCTACTTATAAAGTATATTCAGACCCTCCAACATGCCTTTATAAAATTTGATAAGATAACAATAGGAGTTTGGAAAAAAAAAAAAAAAAAGAGCATTAGGGCTTGAACCGAAAAATCTCTCAGATTACGGATGCATTTCCTATTAAATACTTACTTTTAGAGTCTAGATTATTTGATTTTCATCTGTATATTATTTGTATCTGATCTATATCTATATTTTATTTACATCTAATTTGTTTATGAGTAAAAATGTATATTTTCACCTAAATTTGTTTTTGACTATAATTTGTTTGAAAACGATAAAATTATTAGAATAACTTAAAAACGATGATATACATCTAATCTTACATTTCATTTCATGAGGCATGGCATACATTGAATGCCACATCCATGTTATGCATCACTTCATATTGTCGATTTGTACATGTGTGGCTATTTAAATATAAGCTAGAATTTAAGGAACTGTTAAAACGAAAATAAAACGTGTCCATAGTGTCAAAATGACAACATCGAATGGTTCTTTTTGGACTTTATCAGGCTAATGAACGCTAGCAACAGAAATTCAATTGATTACTAAATATAACATCCAAAAAGTTAAGGGTTTCAATTGGAACAATGTCTTACCATATTGTATAAAATTCGACAGGGTCAAAATGAAAAATAAATATAGGAATAAACAAATAAATAAAAAAGAAAGAGTAAAATGCAAAAATATTCCATAAACTTTAAGAGTTGTGCAGATTAACTCATTGAACTTTGAAAGTGTAGTTTTTGACCCTTTGAATTCTAAGCAATTTGCACATAAGGACATCCCATGCTTTTTTCTATCCATTTTCGTTACTTTTTTGATAGAAAAGTATAAAATACTCTTAATTGCAAATCATTTATAATTCAGGAGGTCAAAAACTACACTTTCAAACTTTAAAAAGATAACCCATATCACCTTTAAAGTTTGAGGATATGCTTTTTAGCTAGGGATAGGGTATGAAGTTCTATTGGTACTTTATTAAGTCTTAAATTTTAAATTCAGAATAAATCCTAAGCACTCTAAACAATGGAGTTTCTATGGCCCCGTCGATAGGATTGTCTAATCAATTGTCTAACTATTAAAATAAATATAATAATTAAAATATTAACTATTTTAGTGGTTCAATCACGGTTGGATATGGTATGAACCATTGAATTATTGATGGGACCATAGAATTCTCTTGTAAATAATTCCAATAAATGTAATTTATAAAATTACAAAATATAGGTAATTTTTTTCTATCTATCCATAAATACCAAGTTTATATGACATAAAAAAAAGGTTATATATGTGTGCAAGCAAACGTTTATATGATATTACAAATTCTTCTCTATACAAAACTTGTGAAGCATAAAACAAACACTTGTAATACTCGTAACAGAATCTTTGACATTAAAAAAAGAGTAGATTTTCCTATATTCGTTATTTCAGCTATACATGGATTAGGGAAAGAAGAAAGGGGAATACAATTTTAGTATATTAAGATGAACATTTATTATCAAATGAGAAAGAATAAAAGAAAGAAATGGAAACGGATTTAGAAGATAAATGAGATAAAAAAAAAAAGAAAAAAAAATCGGGAATGAAAACTTTAGGTTTACCTATATAAGGTTTTTATCATGGGCTTGCATTATTTCTTTTCTTTTCTTTTTTCCTGAAACATTTATTGGGTGAAACATGTAGAATTATTATTTATTTGCTATTTATGAATATTATTTAAGATTTTTTTATAGGATGTACACCAAAAACCTCTGAAATTATACTATGTATACATTAGAATAGATGTTCTAAAATCGATATGTAATATCAAGATCTCATACTCATATCTTATCTTTTATGTTTCAAAAAATCTATGCCTGTTATAACCCTCAACACTTGGAGCTCACCAATATCAAGTAGGGTATGATTAAGTGGTCTATAATAACATTATTAGTTCTCTCCAGCTTTAGAGATACACATTAGGATAGGGGTTGCAAGATGGATATGAGATTTGGAGATCTCATATTTATATTTTATCTTGCGAGAACATATTTCAAAAAATTTGTACCTATAATCTATTTACTTACTTGAAATTTAGCAAGTAAGCTATCAATAAATACTCTATATTATAGGATTATGCGTTTCCTCCAACTCTACAGATAATATTTGAGTTCTAACAAAGGTGCATACAATATTTGCATATTTTAAAAAATTGTAAAACAGGTAAAGTACATACCTTATGATTTATATTTGTAATTTCGTATAATGAAAACTCCTAAAGAAGGGTGACAGGTAATGCATAGTGGTCTAGTCATCCAACGCTGAAATTCCTCAATCATCCAAAACCTTATCCAAAGAAATAAACCCAATAACAAAGTGCCACATCACAAACAAGCATGAAGGTGTATCCAAATCTGAGCACTCAGAAGCCACACAATGCTCATGTGGCTCTGCTCTAGAATCTCTCCCTCTTATATGTTTATTTGTAAATATTAATCATCACTTCTGGGGAAATAAACTAACTCTCTGCTTTGATCTTTCTTTCAATTTAGAAAATGGCAACCAACGTCATGACTACCCTTCCGCAATTCAATGGCCTCAGACCAGGTGTTTCAGCTGCTCCTGTCAAAAGTGTGGTCAGTTTTAATTTATTAGCATCTAGACCATGATTATGTTTTTATTTATATTGTCATATGATTACTAAATATATCTCCTCATTTTGAGATATGATTCAAGGTTTGTTTGGTTAAACTTAGTGAATGTGATGTTTTAGGCCGCGGTTCAACCGATGAGGCGCAAGGGGAAGGGTGCTTTGGGTGCTCGATGTGACTACATTGGCTCTCCCACAAACTTGGTCAGTCTTAATTTTTGGAAAACTATAGCGCGTGTCTTTCATGGCTGTGTTAGCATCCGAAACTATTGAATATGCACTTATTTGCTAAAGCATTGTAAAAATCCAAAATCCATTATCATTAATAGATCTTCTACTAAGGGTTTCGGGTGATTAAGAATAAATTTGAGAGGTGTAAGTGTACACTTGAATGTTTTAGTGAGACAAAACATGCTATGAAAATTTGACGATCTATCTACACTCCACTAATGATTCTATATTATTAGCTTAATTGGTTTATATTGGGTTTGTGTTTCTAGCTATTTTATGTAAATTGAAGAAGTACACAAAGATTTCCTCATTAAGAACATTTTAGGAATGTTAAACCGGGAGATAAATGCATGGACTAACCTGTTGTCATGACTGTTAGGTCTAACTGTTTAGATCATTTCAAATATTATATGATTGATTTTTCTTGGAATATTTTGTTAATGTTAAATTAAATGGATCTACACGTGAAAAAGTTTTAAAATTTTATGAAAAAAAGTTTTCGAAAGCGTCTGTATATTGCAATTTGAGTAGATTAGTATTTAAACTTTTAAAATTTGCATTTTTAGTGTCTCTAACTTTACTTTTTTCCTCATGTCAGTCTCTAGAAACACCAAAAAAGTAAACTTCAAAAGTTCATATATTAACCTATCCAAATTGTAAAGTATAGATACTTTCTAAGCCATTTTCTCAAAACTACATCAGCAATCTCAATTCTTTTTATATGTATTCTCTTCATAATATTTTATCGTACACAATATCAAAATCAAACCTTAGTTCAATTTTCTTGCCAAACCCAATAAACAATTTATCTCCCTTTGGCTTTGCTATTTATGGAATATAAATTGTGATTTTTAACAGATCATGGTGACATCAACAAGCCTAATGCTTTTCGCGGGGAGGTTCGGATTGGCTCCCTCAGCAAACAGGAAGGCAACAGCAGGACTAAAGCTTGAAGCCTGGGAGTCAGGACTCCAGACTGGTGACCCAGCTGGTTTCACACTTGCAGACACCTTAGCTTGTGGATCTGTTGGCCACATTATTGGTGTTGGTGTTGTTCTTGGTCTCAAGAGCTTGGGTATTCTGTAAAAAAGATAATATTCTAATGAAATTTTCTTCTCAAGCTTATGATTAATACTCTATTTATTATGATGCACTTTATTCTCTATTCGAAGCCAAAACCAAGGCATCTCTCCACTCTTAGTTAACTTGATCCATCTTTAATTTTAGGGATAAGATTACGAATACTACTTCAACTTTACCTAAATATTTAATTAATTATCCGAATTTTCAATTAGTCAATTTACTATCTAATTCAATTTTTTACGCGCGCTAACGCTACATGAGCTAATTCCGTTAACATCGTTAGCTGATATGACACCATCAACCAATAAAAACGTGCCACATGTCAGCTAATGTGACAATTTATTATTATTATTATTTTTTATGTATTTTGTTAAAAATTATCAAAATAAGAAAACACACATAAGCTATGTATTTATTAAAAATTAAAACTCAAATAACTTGTTTGTTAAACTACTAAAACACTGATCATGTTTTTGTAATTAATCTTATTTTATTTAACCACCTTCAAGTCCTCGTTTCCAATATCAGGACCTTTGTCATCTCCACGTAGTCTATAAACCATGTTTATAGTCTCTTCAATATAGTCATAGATTTTTATTATTGTATGGTCCATGTTTTACAGATTGGGCCGCTGTGAAGGCATTTGGGGAAATTGTACTTGCATTGCTTGATAATACATTTTTCTCACAACTTGTTGCATTTCCAAAATTTGCCATGACTTAAAGAATAAGAAAATCAAGAACAAATGCCAAAGTACAGCCACATTAAAATCTTAAATTGGAAAGAGTAATAAGAACTAAAAATGCTGAGGTCTTATAAGTTGCGAATATAGATTGGAATCTGCAACGCTTACTTGCAAAATGTTGAGGTCTTTTAAAATGTTTCTAAATTACATTCCATTTGGTCCATTTCTTATAAGGTTGAACACAAACGTATGAAATTTAAAGAATGTTTCTAAATCTCTTTACATATTTCCTATATATTTTAATAGCCTCTAAAAAGTAATAACTAAAGGAAATGGTTAAGATTCGTACATTATATATTCCATTCAATGTCATTGTGAATAATCGAAAATGTTACTTGATAAAGGATAAAGGAGAAATTTTTTTTTTTCAAGACCAGGCCGCGGTTGTTGGCCCTGTCCCTGTTGAAGGCCAAGAGGAGGTCGTTGCTACCACTTCTCAACCCGTTACAAGCGAGGGATCTTTGTTGGTTGCAGGGCTAATTGACCTATTTCGTCTTCGCTTCATTTCCATATATATATATATATATATATTTACCGTTGTAATGCAGGTTGCTCTATCAGTTCGTCAGAACTTCATGTGGCCTTTTGTTGGCCTGTAGTTGTAATCTTTTTATTGACTTAATGAACTTTCTTACTTTATTGTTTCTTTCGTTGGCCATGATCTTTTACATTTGTTGAAAATTCTACTAAGTTTCCAAAGCCTTAGTAAGTTCCTCGGAGGTGTGTTCGAGCTCGGTGTTGATTTGTTAAGTGGAGGACGCTTTGCCTTTTGTCTAGTTTTGTGTTTGAGTCATCGTACTTTTGGATGTAGAGTAGCATTGGTTTATAGGTAGACACGTGCATGTCAGGAGACTTTCCTTTTCAAGGTTTACATGTTTCCAAGCTTTGATCGAATGGTTGGGGCGGATTGTGCTTGAGATTCTCAAGATTTGGTTGCATTAAATGCCAATCATGGTGCAATTTACATTGGCCTATAAATAGTTTTCTTGGCAAGAAACACTTCTTTATATCTCAAATTTAGTCTTTTACTCTATACCTCTTCTTTTGTGATAGCTCCTCTTTTATTCTCATATCCTTGGTAGTTGACTGAATTATGTTGTCACTTTTAGCCAATCTCCTTTGGTTAGAGAGGTCGAGTCCATGGGGGAATTTGACAATAGAAAGGCTTGCTTGGCTCTCTGCTGTCTCTATTTAAGGGGGTTGGATGCTCTACAATCCCTATTTACGTAGGTTTGTTGCTAAGGTCAGGCAATAGGTTAGGCATGTTGTCTAAGTTTAGATCCCCATTGCTTGTTCATTCACTCAACCTAGGGCTGTGTCTCTTCTGTGGTCCCTAGGTCGAGGTTGCTATGTTCTCGTTCTAACTAGCAAGGCCATGGTGACTATAGTGACGACCTATGTTGTCTAAGTTTTAGTCCCCAGTTCCTGTTTGTTCACTTGACCTGAGGTTGCGCCTCTCTTTTACAGTTCCTAGGTCGAGGTCACTATGTTCTCGTTCTAATTAGTGAGGTCCTCTCCTACGATAATTTGGTTCTTTAGAGGGTTATTCAAAGCCGAGGTCATTGTAAAGAAATTATCCAATTCTTCCCCTTACTTCCCTGACGCCTTTCTTTGCACCATTTTTATGTTGAGTGGGGGCAGCATGATTTATAAGGGCTCGTATCCCTTTTCGAGCTTAGTCTTTTAATGGCTTATTTGGGGTCGAGCTTATTGTGGAGGAAGTGATGTCCCCTCTCTCATGCCCCAAGTTTTTTTCACTAGTCCTTCCTATCAAGCTGGTTTAAAAAAGGCTAGGTGCTTGGAACAGTGGTAAGTAGAGCCAACAAGTTTGGATATTTCTTGTTAAGTTTAAACATTAGTTGCTTCTCGAGCTGGGATTCCCATGCTGATGGTGTGGCACAAGTGACATCCTTCATGGGTAGCTTTTCAATGTCTTTTGCGACCTTGTAGGACCGACATGCTTGTGATGCCTTTGTCTTGAAGATCTGGAGTGAACTTTATTCGTGAGAATTTGTCTTGTAATATTATGGCTGGGATATCGTTCAAAACTAACTTGGTCGAAACACCAGTCAAAACTATTTTAATAATTTGCTTTGAATGAAATTTATGTTTTTTTTTTTCCATAAGATCCTTTTTTTGTAGTTAGTGATGCTGCCATCTTTCAGATCGTATGTCAACAGCAATTTTAGTTGTGAGTGGATGACTTGATCATATCGCGTATGAGCTCATAAGGAGAAAAATATTTGGACTTTAGTAGGGAGTTACCTTTATGAGGGGATTACTCGAGCCCACAGGGGAAGTTATCGTTAAGAGAGAATTACCCAAGCTCTTACTGGGAGTTACCCTTAAGAGGGGATTACCCGAGCTTATAGGAGGAGTTACCCTTAAGAGGGAATTACTCGAGCTATTAGTAGGAATTACCCTTAAAAGAGAATTATCCAAACTCTTACTGGGAGTTACTCTTAAGAGGGAATTACCCAAGCTCTTACTGGGAGTTACCCTTAAGAGGGAATTACCCAAGCACATTCTATGTACGAGGGTGGAGTTTATTAAACTCCTAAGACCCCTACTAGACATGTTTTATCTTTTTCCTAAAAGAGGATTCAGAGAGGACATATTGGTGTAGAATTCTATTTTATTGATGATCTTTTTACAACTTTACAAAGTCATATTTGAGCTTTACATGCATGTGGTGAACGTAAGTTGTATCTATTTGAAGAACTTCCTGTGGTTATTAGCATTCCAAGTCCTAAGGATGAGCTTTCCCTCTAGTGTTTCGAGTTTGTATGCTCCATTTCCTAGGACTTCTTTGACTCTAATAGGGTCTTCCTAGTTTGGGGCAAGCTTACCACAAGCCTCATCGGCCTCCATAGCCTCTAACTTGTTGTAGATAAGGTTGCTTGGTAGGAAAACCTTGTGCTTAACTTTTTTGTTATAGCACATGGTGGCTCTTTGTTAATAGGCCGCAACCCTTTTGTTCACTATGTCTCAAGTTTCCTTTATGGCATCTACCTTAGCCCTGAGGTTAATCTCATTGATAAGCTCATTATAAGATTGGACCCTGATGTTAGGGAGTTCAAGCTCTATGGGAAGGATAACCTTAGAGCTAAAGGATAGTCGGAAGGGGGTTTCTTCATTTGGTGTTCTTTTGGTTGTGTGATATCCCCATAAGATGCTAGGAAGCTCGTTTGCTCACTTGCCACTTAGGTGGTCGACTTTATCTTTTAAGCTTTGCATGATGATTTTGTTGATTGCCTCCACCTGGCCATTTGCTTAAAGGTGGGCAACCGAGGTATCGTGTGTCGTGATCTTGTACTCAGCACAAAAATCCTTGATTGTTGCTGAACTATTTCACATTGTCCATTATGATGCAGTGAGGAACTCCAAATCTAACTAAGATTTCATGTAGAGGAAGTGCTGAACATTCTTGTTCGTGACTTTGGCTAGTACTTCGGCTTCTACATTTTATGAAATAATTGCATCCGATAATGATGAACTTCGTTTGCCCCATAGAAGGGGAAAAGGTCCTAGGATATCCAGTCCCCACATGGCAAACGACCATGGGCTAGTGAGACAGTGTAGGTGCGAACAGAAGATATGGTCAATGGGGATGATTTTTTGGCATCATTCACATCATTATACGAAACTCCTTGGTGTCAGTTTTCCTTGTTAGCCAAAAGGAGCCAGGTCGCATGACTTGAGTGTGCAACGATTGATCTTTGATGTGGTTACTATATTCGCTGATGTGGAGGTCTTCCAAAACTTGTTGTCCTTTCTTTAGGCTTAAGCAATGGAGTAGGGGAAAGTTGAAGGCCCCTTTGTATAGGTTTTCGTTGATCAGGGTGTAGTTCGTTGCTTTGAAGATTATTTTTTTTTTGCTTAGCTTTGTTTGTGGGTAATGTACCATCCTTTACATATCTTTTTATCAGTGTCATCCAGCTTAATGGTCAGGTTGTTTGTTGTAGCTCGAGTAACTTGTAGGTTTTGCTCATAGTGGATATTTTGGGAAGGAAGTCCACAAAGATTTTCCCTTTTATTTTACTCAAGTCAAGGAAAATTATAGAGGCAAGCTTAGAAAACTCATCAGCTTTGAATTGTTAGCTCTAGGTATTTTGATGATGTCCTAAGAGGGTAGTTCTTGAGCAAGAGATCAGATTACCTCCTGGTATTTAGCCATTTCTTTGCTCTTTGCTTCGTATGTGCACTTGACTTGTTGTACTACGAGTTAGAGTCTAAAAAGATTTTGAGGTCTCCTGTGTATGCACTGATGCTTGTTGCAAGCTTTAGTTCAGCTAATAAGGTATCGTATTCCTCTCGTTATTGCTTCTAGGGAATCCAAATTCTAGGTCGTAGTAGATTTTGATTCTGTGAGGTCCTTCTAGGACTAGACTGGTCCCACTCCCCCTCCCCTAACCAACACCCCCCCCCCCCCCCCCCCCCCCCCCCCCCCCCACGCCGTATGGAGGATCCATCTACGTGGATAGTCTATGCAGCTTTCTGCTAATCTTTAGGCTCAAGTGTACTAGAGTACTCAACCACATATATATGCTAACATTTGTGCCTTGAATTCATCTCGAGGTTGGTATTTTACCCCATACATACTAAGCTTAATGGTGTACTTCATCATTCTCTTAGATACATTGGGTTTTTGGAGGACTGTCCACAATGGTATGTCTGTGAGGATGATGATTTTGTGTGCTTGGAAATATTGGCGTAAACGACGAGCTAATACTACCATTACAAAGGTAAATTTTTCCATCTTTGTGTATCTTTGTTTTACCCTATGGAGGACATGGCTGATGTAGTATATAGGTCGGTGTTGTCTTCCTTCCGCTCAAGTTAAGACCGATGATAGAACTTGATTACTCACCACGAGGTATAGGTGCAGAACTTCTCTTGGGATTAGAGTCGACAACATTGGTGGTTCTGCTAGGAAACGCTTGAGATTGTCAAAGGTCTTCTAGGTTTTTTTAGTCCATTTGAACTTGTCAGGCTTCGTAAGGACCTTAAAGAATTCCAAACATTTGTCAGTGCCCTTAAGGAGAAACCTGCTTAGTGCAGTTATTCTTTCAGCGAGTCATTATACTTCCTTAATTGAAGGTTATGGTCTCATTTCTAAGGGTGCTTTGATTTTTTTAGGTTTGGCTTCAATTCCTCTCTGGGACACAATATAGCACATGAATTTTCCTAACGAGGTGTTGAAGGTGCTTTTCTGTGGATTAAGTTTTATATTGTAGAAGTAGAGGCGATCGAAAGTCACTTGGAGGTCATGTAGGTGGTCCATTGCTTGTTTTCTTTTTACAATCATGTCGTCGATGTAGACTTCCTTGTTTTTGCTGATATGAGGTTTGAACACTTCTGTAACCAGTCTCTGGAAGGTAGCTCCAGCATTCTTTAGCTCATATGGCAATACATTGTACATGTGCTGAAAGATGTGACAAAAGAGGTGTAGACCTCATTAGCCTCGTTCATCTTGATCTCATGGTATCTAGAGAAGGTGTCCATGAAGCTCAGTAGTTCGTGTCTTGAGGTGCTATTGACAAGCTGATCGATTTGAGGTAGCAGGAAACAATCTTTTGGGCATGCTTTATTTAGGTCAGTATAATCCACACATATTCGTCATTTCTCACTAGGTTTCTTGATCAACACCACATTGGTCAACTAGGTTAGGTATTTTTCCTCCTTGATGAACCCAGCTTGAAGGAGCTTTTGGATTTCTTCTTTGATGGCTGCCTATCTTTCTGGGGTGAAGTGCTTGGCTTCTAGGTTTTGTTAATGTTTAGCTAATATGTGATTATGCTCGGTTTAAGCCTGGCATGTTGGAGGGCAACCATATGAAGATTTCTTTTTTTGCTTGCAAGAACGCAATCAAACTCTCTTTTATGTCAGGAGGGGAATGATGTCCCAATTTTCATGGTATGCTCAAGACTATCGCCCAAGCTAACCTCCTCTATAAGCTTGGAGGATTCACTATGGTGCTTAAACTTGTTCTCTAGTTCGATATCTATGATGCCCACACAATCTCCCTTTAATGCTTTGGGGTATAGTTTTCTAGACTGTTCTTGGTCCCCTCGACACACCCTATCTTGGCAGGGGTAAGGAACTTGGCTTTGTGGTGGGGTTGAGAGACGATAATGCCAAATATTGACTGTGTAGCTCTCCTTAATATGGTGTTGTAAGAAGACCAATAGTTGACCATAAGGAAATATATTTGGTGTGTAGCATAACATTCCCCTTTGCTAAACTCAAGAGATAAGGTGATGATTCCCTAAGGTCGAATAGCTAGTTTCAAAACCATACAACTCATGATTATAAGGTCTCAATTTTGGCCTTAACTCATGTGTCACTTGTTTGTAAGCTTGGTTGAAGAGGATGTCAATGCTGCTTCCTATATCGATTAGCACCCCTTTTACTTTCTAACCTAATATGCGAGCCGAGATAACCAGAGCATCATGATGAGTAGTTTGAACCCCTTTGAAGTCTTCGTTAGTGAAGGAGATGGTGGTGTTGACCTTAGCTCTTTTAGGCTCTAGGTCCATCACTTGTCATGATTCGCTCATGCCTGAGGATAGCCTTACTTTGGTCAAGGTTAGGGTCTACCTATGATGGTATTAATTTCCTCATGGCACTACCGAGCAAGCTAGGGCTGACCCATTTTGTCTCGGGTATTTGCCCCCTGCTTTTGTTCGTTAGTTCTACGTTTTTAGGTAGGTGGTTCGGGCTTAACATCATGATCAATATATTGCTTAAGCCAACCACATCATATAGAGTCTTCTATGGCACTCTCGTTGCCAACAATTCCTCGTATCATGCCTACAATCGCAGTGGTACTTACAATATTTCCTTGATTCCTTTCGTTTTGAGTTAGCCCTCATTGGAGGTGGTGGCGGTATGAGGCCTTGGTTCCTTATTTCAAGGAACATGTCATGTGTAGGTAGTTTTAAAGGGTAAACTCGTTTACATTGGGAAAAGCTTTTTCTTGTCACTGTCTTTACGACTTAGGTGTGTGTTAGGTCGGCTATTAAAGTTGCGGCAATCCTTCTAGTGCTCCTTAACCTGAAGCTGATTTGTTTAAGCTCGGAGGGGCTCGACGTTGACCTTGGCCTCCTTCCTGGCATTTCTAGAGTCTTGTTGTCAAATATATTTTTGTGCCTTCTCCCTTACTTGCTCAAGCATAGTGAGTGGGCATCTCGAGATGGATTTGAAGAATGGGCTATTAGTAAGAACTCCCTATTTAATGGCTTCAAGGGCTAGCCTTTGGTTCAGATTCAAAACTTTTAGGCATGCCTTGAATCTCTCAGAGGTTTGCCTTGACTCTATCATATAATGTAGAGGTATGAAGCATTATTTTCCGATAGCTTACTTGTCATGAAGTGGGCTATGAAAAGGTCGCTAAGTTGGTTAAACAAGCCAATCAAGTTTGTTTGAGCTTGTTGAACCAAACTTAACATATGTCCCAAAAAGTGGTGAGGAAGTTCTTACTTCAGATTACGTCTGAGAAGTTATGTATTGCCATGGTAGCTTGTAACTAAATGATGTGATCTTCAAAGTCAGTGATTCCATCATAGGACTCCAAGTTCGGGAGCCGAGCTCCAATTGAGAGTACTTTATATTGGATTTTGACTGTAAAGGGTGTTTCTCCTGAGATTATCTTTGCCATGGACCTGTTTTCGAAGCTTTCTTTGATGGTTAACAATCTTCTCATCATATTCTTGATCTTCTCAAGGCTTCACTCTTTTTCTAAATTTGGGTGGGCCAGGATATTTATGCGTGATTCAAGTGAGCTCGAGCCGAGACTTGTACGGTTTGCCCTTGGGTATCTTCTATCGTTTATTTGGTGTCTCGAGGAACTTTGAGTAGGGTATTGAGATGCTATATGCTCTTGCAAGGTGTTGTGGGCGGCTTTTATTGGCTCTTAGAGACAATGGGCCTTCGGTATACATTTGGGGTTAGTCTTGAGTTTTCGGGCCATTCTTTGCTGAAGGCGATGGCCCATGGTGGTGTCGTGGTACACCGATGTTCCCTTCTAGGTAATCCTTAGTAGAAGTTGGATGGTGGGGAGGCGCTCCATTGTGCATTGAAAGCTTGTTCTTCTGAGTGTAGGTTTCTTAACCTTTCCAGTTTTATGACTCTAGCTTGCAGGAGAGCATTAAAACGTTCATTTTTGACATTCTTGTGTGCACGTTGCTTGCACAAGTTCTCTAGCTCCAAGATACACATGGGTTTAGGGAATTGGAGGTGTTTGCCATAGTGGTTGGTTTAAGGAGCAAAAGTTTAGGAACTTCGTCGTCTGCTGGAGTTGTTGCCGGCTGAGTGATAGTTATGTCAAGCTGGTTTTTGCTTCATTAGGGTCTCAGCATTATCAGAAGTTACTTTTGTTTGATATGGGTGCTTTTTTTTTTTTTGGAGAAGCCTGGGGTTTATGAGGTTTTAGTAAAGAAGATGAAGAGAATCATAAGGAGGAGGAAATCCCCACAAATGACACCATGTGTTGGATGAGATGATTTTGCTGGTAGAGATAGGCTCCTGCAAACATAAAAGGATAGTTAGAGGTACGTCGGTAGGTTGCTCGGTGTTGCCATTTCGATGCTTAAATTAGTCTATGGGTCCTTCCTTATCTGGAGAATAATTGATTGTCTAAAGAAAAGTGGTCTCCCTTTTCCCTAGGCGAAAGGGTTATTTATAGTTCTTAGGGCCATAATAGGATGGGTCTACCGAATTTGTTTGGCTAGGGCGAGTCTTCACCTGGTAACTAATCTGGAATCTGAGGTCACAGGGATACCCAAATTGAGGAGCGGCTACAACATGGAGAGTGGCCAGGCTTGTTATGTTCCCCATTGGTCCTAAAGTGGGACACGGGTATTTTGTGGCTTCGAAGCTTGAGCGAGCCGACATAAGTCATTCTCGATGAAATTAACCTTCTGACGGCTTGTTGGCAGGCCTGGGAAGTTGAGCTCATGGAGAGGCTTTCTATAGATCATTCCGCTAGTTAGTGCAAGTATCTTCTAGAGCTCCTTTGACCTGGTTGGACCAGGGTCTCTCCTGGCGTAGGCCTTTCTGGCACTGGCAAGGCTTGTGGCTTGTTGAGCTACAAGGCCCAATCATGGTAGTGGTTGGTTGAATAGGCTGTGGCTTATATTTTGCCGTTAATAACTTTAAGCTAGTTTGACAAGACTCTTAACGAAACAACTCATAAAGTACATGTTTCAATTAAGGTATCAATTGCATAATGATAATTGTTTAAATATTTTAATAAAACAATGGTTATAATATATATAGGAAAAATATAAAATTTATTACCTAGATTTTATACAAAAATTCAATTTAGTACCTAAATTTTAAACTAGCCAATTTAACACTTAATCAAACTTTGTATGACTATTTTTACTACCTCATTAATACTGTTTACTTTATTTTCTAACGTGGAAAAACAATCTATTAGTGTTAGACAATGTTAGGAGAAGTAGTAAAAATTTAATTAGATGCTGCCCGTTTCAAGTTGATAAATAGAATAAACAAAGTTGATAAGATAGTAAAAATAGTAAAAAAAAATTCGATTGCATGTTAAATTGACAACTTTAAAATTCATAGTAATAAATTGAATTTTTATGTAAGGTTCAGGTACTAATTTGACATTTACTCAATAAATATATAATAATAACAATTGAGAGGTAGTATTATCTTCTGTAATATTAAAGAAAACATATTTATTCAAAATTAATCTTTATATTTTATTTTATTAGATCATTTAACATTTTTCCTAAAAAAATTAAGAATGTAAAGAAAATGCACAAATAGTGGTGGAATTGATAATGGAAATGTGGGGAATTACAAATTTAATAGCCAATTTTTCGACATGACAAACAACATAAAAAATTAATTTAAAAATTAAGTTATTTAATCATTATATTGCATAATATCAAACTCTTTTATTTATTTATTTTTAACTAAGTTTTTGTCTATCAAATGTTAAGGGCTTTAGACGAATTCGAGTTGCTATTAGCTTTTCTCCCCCATCGAACCAACTTACACACCTGACATCCAAAGCCTAGTTTTTTTTCCCAAGACACATCATTGGCCATATCCAACTTAAACTTGATCATATCCTAATTAGATAACAAATACGCTATCGATTTAATTTACCAACCGTACTAAGTTCATGATTTAGCTAGCCTTATATCACTAAATGTAATGATCCATCTTTACTTTCACGAGTTATAAACCATGCAACATGGGCATGCAAATATATCACGTACTTAAAATGAAATTTATAAATTGCGTGTTAGATGTGTGATTTATCTAGCCTATATCACTAAGGTTGCTTAAACTTTATACAGACGTGATTTACAAATTGCACGCTAAAATTGCAAGTTTTAGAACCTAAATGGCTTCACTCAAATAAATGAAATGGAGTGTTTTGTTTAAACAAATTGTAGCTTTAAGTTGCGATTTATTATTTGCATATATTAGCCCCAACAACACCTTCTCCATTATAGCAAATTAGGCTAGAAACTCTCTCTCCCTTTCTACACACACACACACACACACACACACACATTTATCTTACTAAACCCATTTAACAATGCATTTTTGAGTCAAAATCAAAGTTCCATGAACTTAAAACTTACTTGGACACCACATGTTCAATAAACTATTGTAAAGACCCAGACTCACCCATATATTTAAAATAGGTGAATCTAGATCCCCAACTACATTTAACCTATGGTATTATATGTAATGTTGATTACCAGGATCAGTTTGGATAATTGTTTATCTAAATCTCTTATAAGAACAAATTTTAAAACTATTAACTAATAGAACTTCTTTGAAAACATAACTTAAGCTTTATAAAAAGGAAACTTCATATTTACTTAAAACACTCGCATTTCATTACTCTTAAGACATAGAACAGTATTCACATATATATATACACACACATACTAAGATATTACAAATATAGGCTTATTAACAAGCCAATTACAAAAGATATAAAAGATAAACAAACTATAATATCTATTACATAGGTCTTCCAAAACTATACTATTACAAAAGATCCATCAAGTTTTGGTCATCTCTAATCCTCCCAATCATCTACGAAATCCTCAAAGTCAGTACCATATCCTATACTGGTGTATAACTCATCAAGGTCATCAATACCTGAAATAGATAAAACGTGAGCCAAAGGCTTAGTACACAAATAACAAAAACAAAAGCGCAATGACACACATTCTTAAGCTAAGATGCAATGCAACAACCATTAGATTATTAGATAATATTTAATTAGTCAAACAACACTGAAGTATTTAAACTCTAGACAACAAGGATATCTGGGTGTCCTGAGTAACAATCTTGATGTTCAGGGGGTTAATATAAGCAGTTTGGATACTTATATCTCATAGATAATATATCCATAAACGACAAAGTAGCTTCCTCTAAGGTTCTCAGCCGTTTCACAACTTTACTTAACTTAATCCATGATATCACCTAATTCAAGTGTTCCCATAAACATTGAATTAAATCATATTACTTCTTCTTAAGAATAAGGAAATGTTATACCGATACCAATAACCCTATCAACTATCTGCCGTATCACTTATGAAAGCCTTAGCATAAAGATAGGGGGTGACCTATGTGCCTAAACTACCGTGCCCTTAATCTGAGCAAGGTGCCGCTTCCCGAACTAGATTCAACGGCATAATAGACAATTAATTCAAACAAACTTAAGTTTTTCTTAAATTAAAGTAAGTTTAGTCATGCCTATCCTAGAAGAAATCAAACATATTACTGCATACTTGTACCATTTGAGGATCAATGGAAGCACTCAACCGAGGATTAACAACTGTAGCAAGAAATTCATTTAATATCAAAATCACTAATTCTCATTTGAATATTCATCACAAATAGTTATTGGGAACTAAACATTCATTAAATTCAAATGAACTCATATAATAACATAACTTAGCTTTTATACCCACAATAGATTCATATAAGCTTTTTAAATAATCAAAACTAGGAAAAAAATAGGGAAAAACATATAAAGTAATAAAATTATTTCGTACGAAAATTATTATTATTATTTTAAAAAGGGTATGATACTGTTCATGCCCATATGGAGCCGTTTGAAGGACCATATGGATCATATGGAGTCGTTTGGAGGGTTGTATAAATTTTAGAAAAAAATCTGTAAACCAAACACCCTTCCAAATGGGCCATTTCTAAGGCTGTTTGGACCTAAAGAAAACACACAAAACTCTAGTAAGCGCAACACCTTCCACTACAAGCAGTTTCAAGGCTCGTTTGCACCCAAGGAAAGCATACGAAACTCACCTAAGAGCGTAACACCCCTTCCCACAGGCCGTTTTGGCGGCCGTTTGTACCATAAACTCCCTAAACACCGCTCAAAACGGGCCATTTGACAGGGTATTTGGAATTTTGCGAACTTCCCCTATTTTGAACTCAAGTTTTACACACTTTTCACTTCTACAACCTTACTCTAAGCTTAATGGAAACATCATACAACATTTACATGCTCCTAACAACTCAAAACATGTATGAACTTCATATTTCAAGCATCAAACAACTTCTTAACCTACTTTTATACACTTCATCATCATCATGAACACATATAGTATCTCAAAACAACTCTACACATGCAACCACTTGTCTACTACAACTTTCACCTTCATAACAACTTTAACACTTCTTGTACTCAACAACCACTTCAAGAACTCATACATTACAACTTCAAGGATCTAAAAGCTTTCTCAACAATCTAACAACAACTCAAAACCATCTCAACACTACTCATTCCCAACTTCATTCACTTTAACACTACTTATCACTTACTTAGCACAAACAACAAACTTATAAACCATCAAGATATCTTTCAACACATAACTAACACATGTAAATCATCAAAACTCATTTTACATAAAAACTCATACTCTAGCAAAACTTCAAACTAACAAATATACCCTTAATATGACAAATACATACCTTAAGAAACTTGAGATTGGTTTTACGGTCTTGCCATAAGATTTTCGATGGTTTTACTTGAGAAAAATGTAGGTGATACTTGAACTTGTTGAAGGTGGGGTTTTAGAAGATGAAAATGATGGTTTTTGACTTCTCTAGAGGTTTGTTTTGGATGGTCTGATTCTTTCACAAATTTTTGCAAAAATTTAGACTTGATCTTTATCCATTTTGTTGACTTGTGGGGCTGCTAGGGTAAGGGCTTTCTTTGCATGGGCTTTAGGCTTATTTTAGGCCAAAAATCAATGTGTTTAGGCTTGTTTTTGTGTCTAAAAATTTTTTTTTATGTTTGGTAAATTTACCAAGCATCGTTTAACAAATTTTTAATCACTTCAAAGCATATGTATCAATATAAGTACAATATTAATAATAATACACATGCATCCAAATAAACAATCACAAACACATATACTACTCACTAACACAACTTATATGCTCGAATTCAAATGTTATTCCAACATGCAAAAATATGCATTAAAACATGTGAAAAATATAAATTTAGAATCATGGCTATTTCAAATATCATGAGTAAATTTGAATTTTTTCCCTTTCTTTCTTTCTTAACTATTATAGTGTAAGAAACATAACTCTTTTCTTTTCTATGATTTTGTTACGTATTGTAGAAGTTGTAGGCTTATTTCTTAAAACAAAATTTCAGTGGCTTGAAAGTAATCCTAGTGTCCTTAAATTTTAGTATGTAAAACTTTTGAATTGATGAATTTGTAAATCTGCAGAGTAATATTATTAGGAGATGTTGATGAAGTTTATTAACTAGAAAGTTTAGATTGAATAGGTACGAATTTTTAATTTTGTTAAATTTGATGAAAATGTGAGTATAGTAGAGCGAAATCATGTAGAAATGGTATTATTGAATTAACTATTGTTGTTTTGTGTTAGTTGGTGGTGGAAATCGTAAAATTTGTCATTTTGTCAGATTGTGATATATAACATAGTAATAATAATTCACATGGTCAAGACATGACAACTGTTGTTTTTAGCATAGGTATGCAACCCCAATATACGTCGATGCCTATCATTGGCAATAATGATATAGAGGTGCGTGCTTTGAAATTGTTAGAGAACAACATATCTTTTGTGCATGTAAGATCTTTTTACTAAGTTACATGATAGCTTTGCATGACTTACAAACAAAATATACTTTATGAGATTGTTATACCTCCTTCCTTGCAAGTGTAACAATTTGTGAATATTCTAACAACACATGAGCAAGCAAATGATGAATTAGTAAATGAAAAGGATTTGTTCATTGGAGATGATTTTAAGAGGAAGATTGATGAAATCTTGCATGAAATTATGATTTCTAATTTGGAAAATGAATTAGTAATTGAAGAGGATGTCATTAGTGGCCACTACTTTAATTTTTATATAGGCATATTTGATTCTCTACCTCCAGATTTATTTAAAAATACTCCATGAGACACTATAGTGCCTAACTCTCTCTAAATGTTCAACTGACTAACTTGCTCTTCAAGGATTTAATACCATTCCTTAGTAGAATGGATGATAATGATGGTTACATAACATTTGAGGAGGATGTTCTATTTTAGAAAAATATGAGTTTTGACAAGAGATGAAGGAATACACTTTTCCAAAAATTTTGGTTTGATATAGTGACATTCCACAACAAGCATCATGACAACTTTTGTGTTAACTGATCGGTAGGAGAATGTAATTTATTGTCCGTACAAAGAGGGATAGGAGTGTAGATGGTAATTCAGGGCTTGCCAAAAGAGTATTAAAATATTAATTTTTGTGGTTACAACAGTTGAAGACCTATGTACATATCTTAATCATGTGCTTAATCAAGATTGTCTACAATTAGACTCAAACTTTATGGGGCAATGTTTTTTGGGTTAGGTGAGGAATGAACTTAATGTAGAGGTCTCCGTGCTCAAACAATCTATCTTGGAATAATTTGAGTACTTTGTGTTAAAGAAATGAGTATAGACTGAAAAGAGAAAAGCAGTTAAAGTTGTCAATGGTGATTGAGATAAATCGTACATAAAATTGTCAAAACTTTTGAATGCTATTCACATGAGTAACCAAATATCTCCTTTATGTCATGCCTCAAACTATGGCTACTTGCCTATTTTTTATTAGACACAAAAATCTAGGACCATTAAATATGGGAGAGAGTATCACAAAGTAGAAATTTGGCGTATTTTGTGGAATGAGCCACCACTTCAAACCTAAACCCCATCTTGACATTGTCAGGTTAGGTAGTTCTTCTCCATTTGGAGATAAGTAGTATGAACAAGGCTATTATGAAGATGATGTTGAAGACAAAATTAGCCACACATTCTTTTAGTCCTTTTGAATAAGAATAGACATACTACCTTCTTTTTGACAAAACATGTATATTTCTTATACAAGATAATGATAGGCCAAGTGTTTGTACTTTTAATTTTTGACAATTTAGTATCTTATATTTAGATTTTGGCAAATCAGTACTTGTAATTTCAAACTATGTGCAATTCAGTGTCACTATTAAATAATATTTGATGGCCATTAATTTTGAAGATAGGATAATGGGAGACTAAGTATTCGTACTTTCAAAATTTGGCAATTTTTTGTAATTTAATGCCACATCCTTAGATTTTAGCAGTTTTTACTAAGTACATGCCATTATTCCATTATCAAAATAAATTTCTGTCAATTATTATTTGATAGATACATTGAATTACACATGTTTTAATGGTATAAATGCTAATTTGCTAAATATAAAAAAAATACTTAATTGTCTAAAATTAAAGTACAGGTACTTGGTTTGCCATTATCTCTTTTTTATACTTTTGACAATTGACATATTAGAAGTAAATATATTTTTATGGTTTCAAATAGTTTATTTTATTCTTCATATTTAATTCTGTTTAATTTGCATATTAAAACTAATATGATGAATGTTGTGATGAGCTAATGATTGTCATGAAGTTTAAGATGACATGACTTCGAGTATACAATGAATTGAGAATTACTGTGGGATTTGTGATATTATATGGTCAAGTATATGCTGAGTTTAAAATGGTATATTGTCAAGTATTTGATGAGTATGATAATTGCTTTTTTAGCAGGTGAATTGTACTATAGTGGGTTGCTTTGACAAGTTGGAGTGATGATTCAGCAGAATAATTTACATCTACAAAGTGCGATTTTTGAAAAGAAAATCTAGTGAAAATATGGGGCCTGCCATGTCATCTGTTGAAACTTTAGTAGAAGACATCTGTTTTGAAAATTTGACCACAAAACCATAATTCACATATGGAGGATCTGATTTCTCAAGGGGGAAAAAGAAGAAGAAGAAAAAAAAAGGTAACCTAGATAATTGGTTTAGCGGGGAACGAAGACAGGCTGAACTATTTCTCTTGAATAGATTTGGAATAATAGTTTTGACCGGTGGATATAAATTATGATGGGAACAGATACTTTGTCCCAACAATGATGCCCACAATCTCATTATTTCATTTGATATTTATATCAAAAGGAAAAAAAGAAAAAAAAAAAGGAAAAACTAAATAAGCTGAGAAATTAAAAATCACTCCGTGCCGTTTACATTTGATGTGTGTAAAAACTCATTACACGCATATCTATCTTCCACACACGCACGCGCAACACAAGGAATACATATATTACAATAGAGATAACTGTAGGGGTGAGGTTACCCTGGGTACCCATCTAAATTTCTCCCCATAAGATAGGATCCAAATGGATATTAAGGGTCACGGGATAGAATACGAATATGAATTTTTTAAAATATGCTCTCACAGGACATAGTATGACTATGAGGTCTTTGTAGCTTGTACGATTTTGAAACCCGTATCTTAATATATAAAAGATACATGTTTCAATATATCTTATATTAAATATTATAAAATAATCTGATATATAAGATATAAATTGCAATACTTTATTTTTTTTATCCTACAACCACTTTTGTTTAAAATTATTATATGTAAACTAACTTCTAAAATTTTTTATTAATGAAGAACTTGTAATATTTTATTTTAGAAGAGCTTATTATTTTTATTTTAGAGAACCATGATTGTTTTATATTTACTTGAACTCCTAAATCATATAAAAATGTTTTTTTTTTTATCTTCTAAGATTAATGTTCTACAATTTTCTTTAGTATCACATAAATAGGTTTTGTAGGCATTGATACAAGTTTTAAATTGTACACATAAAGAGATTCAATATGTTGAAGAACTATGATACTAACAAATTACTTTCCACATTTCTTTTCACATATTATTTATAATGAATATATGAAAATAAGATAATTTTATATATTACATGAAATTATATCAAATACGACAAACTTGAAGTTTAAGAAAGAAACAAAAAATATAGAAATTTCATAAAAAAATCTACAAGTTCCATAAGGTACCCCGTACCGTGCAGATTTTATAAGGTACAGAGTGCGTGGTGGGTCTAGAGTGCAAGGTGGATCCCAGCCTCTTAGATTTGAAAAAAATAATTTTTTAATTTTTTAAATAACAAAAAATATATATTATATGTATACTATAAAGAGCAATTAATAATATAAAACTAAAGATACTGTAATGGTTAAGTATTGCATTTCACATCCATGAGGTCTTAGATTTAAATCCTATGAGTGTACTTTCCTTTTTTCAATAGCATTGATTACATTCTTTTTTCTTTTTTTTTTAATATTCATTTATTACATTATTCTTTTCTGTCTTCCATTCTCTCTCTTTTTTTTTTAAACTTTTTTCTTTCATAGTAACTAATAAAATTAAATTCGTTTATCATAAAGTTATATTTAACTAAATAAATTCCTATGAACAACTTTTTTTTTTTTATTTCTAGTACAACACAACTAATAATTATATTATTCATATGACAAATATTATGATTTAATCACATAAAACATTTCTATATAACACTATATCATGTATTAACTTTATTTTTAATTGATAATTAATTTTCAAGTAATATGTATATATATACTATGTTATCAAATGCATCAAGTACCCTTAATAATTTATTAAATAATTTTTTTCATATTTGTGAAGTTAAAAAATTATCATAGTGAAATCATTAATAATTTTTTTATACATATATAAGATGTAATATAATTCTAATAGTAAGCTGATATATATAGATAACTTTAATATTAATTTAAATTAGATTTGGTTCTCCAATCATATCATCTTTCATCTGCTCCTATCCTACAAAATAAGATATGGATAATACTTTATACTTTATCCATCTTATTCTCCCTCACCCTAGATAAGTGCAGTAAAAAACACAAAGTTTTTGTCATTTTCATTTCTAGGTGTGCTGCCAATGCCAGCCTTTCACTTTCGTTATGATAGATATTATATATGTATGTTATATATATACGATATATAAATATATCTATAATCCATATTATATATAATTTATATATCAAGTTGTACTATTATTATTCATGTCAGCACGAAGTCCATTATTATTATTTTACTATTATTATGATTATTATTATTAGGCTGAATAAACTATCTAAAAAGTAAAAAAATTAAGATTCAAAAAGCTACAAACCTACGGTCCTAGTAGGTTCGTCTAGTCACTCATCTAACCATTAAAATAAATATAATAATTAAAATATTAATTATTTTAATGATTTGATCACAATTATACATATTGTGAACCATTGGATAATGATAAGATTAGTCTCGTCAAAATAAATAATAAGATCATATAATTTATGAAAGATCGAAGCGTAGTTTTGTTATGCTTTTATTTTTCTTTTACTGGTAAGCATGCTTGCAAACATAACAAATAATAGATTGCTTATCAATGGGTATTCCTTTTATAAGTATAAAGTAGAGAAGCCTTTCAAAATATTTTTATTACATTCTTATATATAGAGAGGATAGAGGAAAATTTTTCAACCGCATGTGTGAAAGCCTTTTGAAGGTCGACTACAAATTCAAAAGAATGAGAATATACAGACAAAAATCTGACGTAAGATAGATGCTGCAAAGGCGTCCAGGAATCAAGGCTTGTGATGTCATTCCAAATCCATCCCTCCAAACCCGAAGCATACACGTGATAATCATATTACATAAACTTATATTTTTTAAAGTTGTAGATGTGATGTTCTTTCGTTTACAGCCCTAAACTAGCCTTAGATTGTAACAGGCGATGTGTTTAGTTTTTATTATTTGTGTGATTTTATGCCTCTCCTATGAGTAGAACTTTACTTTTGTTTTGATGAACCCTAGGTTGTTCGTATGATTTGTTATTCATTACTTTTAATATATTGACTAAATTCTTGAATTTAGTTGTATTATGCTTATTTGTTATCTTAAATTGCTAGAGCATAATATTGATTCTTAGTTTGATTTTCATCCAAATTAATTGAAGAAATTGTTTGTGTGAATAAATTTACACAATAAGAAAGAGCTGCATGTAACCCTAGAATATGAGATGACATGATTATAATATCCTGAATCATATGTTCATCTAATTTTTGGTAATTTGCTAAATGGATAAGAATATCTTGTGAACTTTTAGAAATTATTCAAAAAAATCATCACTAAATTTTTGGTGAACTTAAATATCGGCAATCACTGATATAGTTAATAAAAGATGTGATTAAAATAAAAATATTTATGCATATACAAGATCTATATCAAAGAAATATTTTCAACAAGATATAGCAATAATAGTATGGTTAATATATAAACTAAAGAATAAAAGCAATAAGTATGATAGTGAACAAGGTCTCAAGAATAATTCAAAAGGTACGAACAAAAGATAAACTTCAATTTATCTTTTACATTAATACCCCCAAGATGATAGACATTATAAAATTAATTATACGAGTGTATAATGAATATGATCAGATGAAATGAAATGATCTAAATTTAAATTCTATTTAACTTCCATGTATATGTTTATTTATCTTAATTATTGAATTAAATGAGCATGTTGATTATGAGAGTTGTGTTTGGTAATAGTTTAAATGTGTTTAAGTTAGTATAATTTGAGCATTTTGTGTGTTATTTTGCATATGTAATGAAATCAATATCATTTTTTTATATATATTAATGTGTGTATAGTATAGTTAATAATTGTGTCTTTTATACATTAATATGTTAAGTTAAGTTAAATCTATAAAATCAACTTTAGATTTTGCTTAAGAATAGTTGAAAAATTTCCCTTAGTTAAGCCAATATTCATGCCTAAATAAACCCAAATGAGCCTCAAATTACTCCAAATGCAACCTAAAGTCAAATAAGCCTTAAAGTCAAATTTGAGATAATTTTAAGACCAAAATTTGCTTAATTAGGCTCTCTTTTGGCAGCCTTCTCTTTTCAATCCGAATTTTCATTTCCTTTCTTTCCTTTTCTCTTCTTCTTTCACTCCAAATTCCTAGCCCCAAACCAAAGATAACATCAGCTTTGTGAATCAAATTCTCTCCAAGAAAAGCATATTCATGTGAGTTAATATAAGTTAGCTTGTTTTGTTTTTCGTTTCTTATAGTACTATGTGAGATATGGATAGAATGAGTTTAATGTCATCTAAATTGCTTGTTCATGTATTTGAAATTAGGTTGGATTGTGTTTTGTATTGTGTGAGTTTGTTTATTGTTGTGATAGTAATATAGAGTGTTGGAAGAATATAGATAATTTGAGTAGTTAAAGTTGAGGATGAGTGGAAATGGGATTTAAAGTGATTAAGTGTGTTGATATAATGCTCTAAGTTGCTAGAATTGATTAGTGTAGATAGGAGTTAGTATATGAAGTTAAAAATGAAATTGAAGAAGGTTTAAAAGTGTTATAAGTTAGAAAGTTACAAAGTGAACTACCAAACACCGCCGCTTTTGTAAGAAAATTTTGCCAGCGTTTGTTTTTTAAAATGTACACCGGCAATTAGAGCTTCAAAGCCACCGGCGTATGGGGCGGCGTTTAAGTGGAACAGAACCAAATATTTAAACGCAAGAGTAAAACGCCGCCGACATAAACTTTCCTCGCTGCCGGCGTTCATTCAAATTTTGCAAGAGTTGAAAGGCATCGTATCCCCTGAGTTTTTCAAATTCAAACTTCTTCAATCTTTAATCTTTACTTCATATATGATTTCCTAATGAATATATAAGTTATATAAACATGTTTTATGCATGATTTAATATTAAAACTTTATGCAAAGTTTAATGAATTTCCTTGTATAATTAATCTAGGATTGTGATATATATATATATATATATATATGGATGTGAAATCTATATTCATTTATTGATTATTTTGATATTCTATTTCAGTTAAAAGTTCTTGGTTAGTTCCTCACCTAGTGACTATATGATATACTATCGGGTTCAGGTACAATAGCTTGTTTGATGTTTGTTAGGACTAGGCATTCCTAATTTGACTTAATTTGATTCGGCTTAATGTTTTGATGAACTGGATGTCTATTACGCTGTTTGATTTGGTCCGAGGAGCAGCAAACCTGTCATGATGCAATGACATGTTAGTTAGGCGCTTAACCAAGTCATGATGCAATGACTTTACCATATGCAATGGCACGCTATGATGCAATAGCGATTCTTTTTGGTTTAAGTGGGTAGCGTTAGGGGAATAGTATCTAAGTAACGTTTACTTAAACTTAGGGGGAAATACCATGGTTTAGTTCAAATTTATGGGAACTTGTGAACTAGGCTCATGTTATGGACTGAGTTTAAGCAGAGTCGGGCAACGACTTTTGAACCCTAAATGAAGCTATTTTCTTTATGAAATAGATATAGGAGATATAATTATTCGGACTGCTTATATCAACCCCTGAGCAGCTGCTGTTACTCAGGATCCCTAAATTCCCGTAATTCCGGGTTTTGAATACCCTTCTGCTGTTTTGTAAAAAAAAAATTATAAGATAATCACTTGTCTATTGATGCATTTCATTTGATTTAAGTTGGCTTGATAACTTGTTCTTGTATTTTGTTATTGTGTACTGGGCCTTTGGCTCACTTTTGCTGCTTTGCAGGTAATGAAGACCAGTTTTATGATGATTTGGGTTACGGGTCAGACTTTGAGAGATTCATGGATGAGTGGAATAGGACTCGAACACCCTGGATTTTGAAGGAGTTTATGTTAAAGGAAAAAGTTTTTGTATAGAAGGCTTGATAAATAAGCCTAAGTTGCAAAGATCTTAAGATTTCCTAGGGTTCTTTTTGCTTTAAGAAAACTTGTATTTTTGTAGTTTCTTGTATTGACATTATTGTACATATGATGTAAATATATGTATAGATTGCTTTTATTAGCAATCTTGTTTTGTTAAAAGTTCTTTATAAAGTTTTAGTAGATTTGATCAAATAATTTTCATAAACTGTTAGTGTTAGGACAACCTTACATATAATGTGAAAACATTATATGTGGTTGGGGACTCGTACTCTAAATCTCAGGATTTAGAGAGTCGGATCTTTACATGAAATGTATAGATTATATATAAAAAATTTATATTAACATATATAAATTATATAATATATATAATTATAGACTATATATTTGTATATATAAAACATATATTGATTGTGAAACCTCATAAATTAATAATAATATATAAATAAAGTCAAATTAAGGACAATTTAATTATTAATTTGATCATAAAATATCAAAACACTAATAACTAAAACTCTTAATGAATAAATTATAAGTTACGATAACAAATATTAAAGCTAAAAAATAAAATTCTTATCCAACAATATTATCGAATAAGTATTTATTATACGTGTTGCGTTAATTAGACCAGAAAATAGACTTTCTTAGCAAGTCATCATTGTACAAATATAGATGAGAAGATGATATTATTTATTTTGATTATTATAGCAGTGTGAGATTGGATGTATATATATATATATATAGAAAGTTAGAGCCTTAAACCATAATTTGCAAAGACTAAAATGACCTTTACATAATAAATGTATAATAAAATATATATACGCTAATATGCCTCCTGAATCTCACGGTACTAGAGTAACATGAGATTGGTACAATGATCCATGAAAGCAGTAGTTGAGAGATTCTTTGTGAGGATATTTGCACGTTGATGACGAGAGGGAATGTATCTGACTAAGACCTGTCTTGTGGCAACTTGTTCACGCACAAAGTATAGTCAATATCGATATGTTTTGTGCGGTTATAATGAATAGGATTACCTGTCATGTAAGTAGCTCCAAGATTGTCATAGCACAAAATTTAGGTTGTTGGATAGGAACGTGTAAGTGCATTTAAGGTGACAAATTCAAGTAAACTTTGCAACAACATATGCAATGGTTCTATACTTACTTTAATGGAGCTTTTGGAGACTGTGGGTTGTTTCTTGGAATGCTAGGAGATGAGATTATGTCTAAGAAAAATAGCATAGCCATAGTAGATCTGTAAGTATCGGACAACCAACCCTATCAACATCAACATAGGTAGTTAAGGATGTGCAAGATGTGTAAACAATAGGAAGACCCAATGTCATGGTCTTACGAAGATATCAGAGAACTCACTTAGCAGCTTTTATGTGGTTAATATTTGGTTAATGTATATATTGACTTAACTGACTAACTGCAAAGTTGTTAAATGGTCAGGTGATAGTAAGGTATTGGAGTGCCCCAATAATCTCTCGGTATGAAGTGGGATTGGAAAGTAAAGAAAGCCATGGGCACTAAGATGACTATGAGGGCTCATTGATGTTTTGATTGGTTTGTTGAGATGCATATTGTGGCATTTTAGGAGTTCATGATGGAGTAAGACTAGCTCAAGTTTAGGTCGGGTGGTGTGTTACTAACCTTGACACCCACAAAGAAATGGAGATCCCCAATATCTTTCATTGCAAACTATTGAGAGAGAAGAGATATGTAATGTGCTATAAAGTGAGGGTTATTGCTAGAGAAGAAGAACAAGTCTGTCTGAACCATGAGAGAAGGTAAATATAGACGTGTTAGCCCTACTTTGACAAAAACCAATGTGTGAGAAAAAACTCTTGAACCGATGGAACCAAGCACAAGGAGCTTGCTTAAGACCATAAAGGGACTTCTCGAGTTTACAAACATGGTAAGGATAACGTGGATGAACAAACCCAGGAGATTGTTTCATGAACACTATCTGATTTAAGTGACCATGGAGAAAAGCATTTTTGACATCAAGTGCGAATAGTCCATGAGGAAGAAATCGCAAGAGATAGAACAAATCTAATAGCGGTGGGTTTTAGAATAGGACTAAAGGTTTCATCATAATCAATGCCTTCCTACTGAGATGAAACCTTTCCTACTGAGTGAAACCTTAGGCAGCAAGGTGAGCCTTATAGCACTCAACTTGGCCTTTGGGATTATATTCAATGTGGAATTTCCATGTGCTACCAACAACATTATGATTGGGTTGAGGTGGTACAAGTAGCCATGTGTGATTTTGGAGGAGGGATTAAATTCTACTCTCATGGCAATAGCCCAAGTAGGATCTCGAAGGGCTTTAGTATAATGATGAGGCTCAGAGGAGGTTGTGGTAGTATGAAGGTTGATAATAGTTTTTGGTTTTGTGATGCCAAACCGAGAATAGGTGTGCATGGAGTAAGTAGATATGGAGTTGGAAATTGATGTTGAGGTAGATGATGTAGGAAAGGATGGTGAAGGTAGTAAGGCAGGTAAGTTACTGAGGGAAGGAGGAGCTGTGGTCTACGGTGAAAGAGTGGGCCTAAACTGAGTGTGTCTATAAACATGCATAAGAGGTATATTTTCATGTTGATTGATAGGAGTGGTGGATGTAGGAGCTAAGGCAGAGGTAGTGGTAGGGGTAGGATTAGATGCAAGCTTAGGGGCTGGAGCAAGGGAAGTAGTGGAAGTAGGAGCAGAGTCAGGTGTAGGGATAGTGGCCAGGGCGGGCAGGGGCAGGGGCAGGGGCAGGGGTAGGGTCAACGTACTGAGGTGGCATGATGTGAGATGATTCGAGGAAGTTGTCTTCAGTAGTAGATAAGGGGGATGAAATTTGGCTGGATGAGTGGGGGGAGGAAATGGTGAAGATAAGAGGGGGTGAAGAAGAGGACGTGTTAGATGGAGTATTAGGAGAAGCGATAAGATCACTATATGGAAAAATAGTTTCATGGAAGATGACATGACAACTAATGTAGACACGACCTGATATTGGATCTAAGCATCGATATTCTTTATGATGAGTAGAATAGCCAAGAAAGATGAAAGATAGAGAGTAGGGGGAGAGTTTGTTTGGGGTTTGAGGAGTGGTGTTAAGATAACAGAGACATTTGAAGTTGTGTAGGTAGTTATAGTTAGGGGAAGTATGATGGAGAAAATCAAATGGGGATTTGTGGTTGAGTGTGGCTAAGGGTAAACAATTAATAGTGTAAATTGCAATCATAGTAGCATCAACCGAGAATGCAAGTTTGCATGCAATTGAATTGTGCATACAAGTTTTGTAATGTGTCTATGTTTGCATTCAGCTACACCGTTTTGTTAGGGAATGTATGGACAAGACAGTGGCAGGTGAATGTTGTTGGCACGAAGGAAATTAGAGAAGGAATTGTTTAGGAATTCACCGCCACCATCACAATTTAATGCGATTTGAAAAGTAATTTTCAACCAATGTTTTAAAATGTTGATAATTGGATAAAACATTGCTTTTGTTATGCATAGGAAAAAGCCAAGAATAGCGAGTGCAATCATCTACAAAACTAACATAGTAGCGGAACCCTAAATTAGATCTAATAGGTGATTACCAAACATCTGAATGTATAACATCTAATGGCTTTATGCTCGATGAGATGATTGTTGAAAGGGCCGTTAAGTAGACTTACCAACGTAGGAAGCATGACATGGAGGGGAGGAGGATGAGGATAGCATGGCAATTATATGATTATTCTTAACAAGATGGTTGAGAACCTCTGCATGTGGATGGCACAATCAAGAATGTCATATTTCTCTCGATAAGATTGAAGCAAGAAGAAGCTTGATTCGGTAAAGATTGCACATGGTCTTTTATTGAAGTAGAAGTTGACCTGTTTGGGAGTCCTTAAGGCAAATGGAGATTTTGTCAAAACTAATACAAACGTTATTATCGAAACACAATTTAGTGATAGATTACACATGGTCTTCCATTAATTTCAAAAACTCATATATCTCACATATTATAACATTTTTTATTCCAAAAGTTACATTATGATCGTGGTGATGCGCTCTTCAATTTAATACTATACAAGGTAAGGTTTCACCCACTTTAAAATTGCGTAAATATGATACCGAATATAGAAGTTTTCATAATTTTAGGAGTTCCTATATTAATCTTTACTACAAATATATATTTACATGTGTATGTGCTTGTAATGATATAAACTTATCTAATGCTAGCATGTATATTCCATACTTTGACTAGCTGATATTCCATTTCACTTATCAAAAGGATAATAAACTAATAAATAAAAAAGCTATGTAGTCGAAAATTGAGCATAAACTTAGACGATTCATTTCTAAAGTTCATTGGCCAATAAATAGAAACTTAGAAGCAAATCGCTAGAGATGAAATATCTGGTCAATATCAAATAAAAATCTTCAAATCTAGAGCTCAAATTAAGATTCTAAATAAGCAGTAATGAAATTTAGAATTTTCTAAGCCTATAAGACATAATATCCTAATTTGAGCCATCCGACCTAGAAACCTTAATTACGTAAGGGAAAACTTAAAAATTATTCAATCACATCGACTTTAAATTTTAGTTTTTAACCTAAAAATAATATAAGAAGAATATAAAACCCTTAGGCATAATTTAAAAGATGTTTACTTAAATTAACTAATATGTTTATACGTATTCTACGCAATAATTAATACAATAGCTTAGATATTTGTCTCATATTCATCACAAGGCATTCAAGTCACATCATTATGGGATATTTTCTTCTGTCTAAGACTCGCTAGGGAAGGTGGATGGAGCCACTTTTCAAGAGAAGGCTAAGAAGAATCTTATCTTATCTTATCTTCATCCTTCATTAACTACCAAAAGTGACATTGAACCTTATCTAAATTTGGGCATTAATTAATGATGTTAACCCAAAACCAACTTGATTCTCCTCTCTTTTGAACCATGAACTTCATGCATAAATGGAAGGAGAAGCCATCACATCATCCTATCATCTGCATCATTAAACAATCTTCATGATTGCCAACGTCAGCATAATGCAAGCTTTGTTGTCCTAACATAGCCTACCATAGGTATGTGTGTGTTCACACTAGCATGGACCACATTTCTCTCTCTTTTCCTGCATGAAACCATGAAACCCTCTGCATAGACTAAACAAATGTCAAACTCTCAATCAATCACATAATTTCTTCCTAATTAAGAGTAGTTATGAGTGTAGAAAAAAAAAAGGAAATAATAAGACCCACAAATTCCTTCTTATTGCCTTGAATCTTCCATCAAAATCAAGACAATTCAAAATTACCTTAAATGGAACCACATGAAAGAAAATCAACTATTTGTTTCCATACCATTTAACCATGAGCCTTAGGTGCTATAAGCCCCTACTCCACATTTCAACAACACACTTTAACAATAAACCTTTGTCTTTCACGCATGAGAATTCTACTAAAACCCTAAAGAGAAACCCTAGCCATATCACTCAAAATCATACACAAAAATCGTAAAATTTATCAAGAGAAATCCTACTTCAAGCTTTGATTACCTAAGGCTAGAAATAAGTTCAAACAGTTTAATTTTAAACCAGAATCAAGCTCACCATTCTCTAATTTCTTCCTTTGATTTCAATCACTCATAGATAAGGAAGGAATCAATTTCAATTTCTACTGAAACAAGATAAACCCTACACCATCTTAAGATTCAATTATGTTCATGTTTAGAATTCAAGGAAACTCAACTTGGTATTTTAAAGTAAGGCATCATAGATTTCAGCCACTCATTGAAATCAAGAAGATCCATATCAATCTTTCTTAATGCAAGGTAATTCATATTCTACTCTAAGCTTGTAGCATGATCGGTAACAAGTTTTAAGAAAATTTTACAAAAGCAATTAGAAACCCTTGCCTATATGTTTCGGCCATCTTAAGAGCTGAAGAAAAATGTGTTTTCTATGATGAAACTCAGATTACATTAAGTAATATAACCACATGATATAATTTATAAAGTTAAATTGAACATTCAAACAAGATATGAACATGCATGATTATGTATAAAAGTTTCAGCCATAGTAGGAAATATACATGCCACATGATGTATTCAAGTAATTTCACATATATTTAATATGTTCTTATAACTATAGTGAGATTAAAGAATAAAAAAAGAGTTAGAAAACCCCAGGAATTTCATTATTATATTTTTGTCCCTATATTAGTTCTAGGAGGGAACTCATGTTTGAATTAAAGAATAAGGCATATTTAATCCATTAAGGATATAAGAAAGTTGAACATGTGATAAAACTTAAGGAAAGGATCATATTTGAATGAGTAAGTTTTGGATTATGTATAGGATTAGGGTTTTGAAACACTGGCTTAATATAATTCAAGTATTAAATGGATAAATGATAATTTAGCTTTGAATTTAGTAATTAAACTCAAGAAAATATGATATGTAGGTTTCGACTCATATAGGAAAGATAAGATTTCTAAAATTAAATTGATATAATTCAAGAATATATTAGTTAATATGATCATATAGGTTATAACTAAAAAATTAAACTCAAGAAATACTCTTGAAACTATAGGCATGAGTTTCGGCATACATAGGACGATAAGTATGTGAAGTGTAAATTAATGAAAATCATAGGAATCATTAATAAGATGAAGTTGCTAAAAGATATATACTTAAATTGATATCAAGAGCACAATGTAAATAAACATAAGTGTATATTGTAGCCAAATATAGATTACTGAACTTAAAATGAGTTTGACCACTGAAATTTGATGAAATATACACAAAACAAAGGAATGAACTTGAAATAAGAATTAAAAATACAAAACAAGAATCATAGGTATCAAATGACACCATTCAAATCTCTAGAAGAACATAAAGAAGAATGTGAAAATCATAATTTAACCTAACAATTGAAAACTACATTCAATAAGCTTTTCAATACCAATTCATATGCTAAAGTCTGAGTTAAAATGAGTACAATAGACCTAGTTTGAAATTATGCGATTAAAATCTGAGCTTTAAAATGACTATCTAAATGATAAAATTGGATTAGGAATGCTAAAACTCAATTTTAGGATATGTAAATGCACAATAGATTTATTACATAAATATGAGTATAGTAATGAATATCTATTATCTAATTTCTTAGGGGATGTAGATTAGTTTTTAGACTTTTCAATAGATTACTACGACAATTTAGCGATGATACACAAGTGAGTATATTTCTATAACTTTCATGTCTAATTGTGCTTGTGAGTTTAGAGTACGATATTTTGTTAATATAAATTAAATGATTCATGTGTGGGGTTGAGAAGTTCATGCATGTGATCGCTCTTGATTACCATTTGGATTGGAAAATACTATAATGTTACTGACCATTAAGGATTGATTTTTTTATTATTATTATTGTGATCTTTACAAGTGCTTGATATTTGTTTGATCACTAAATAAATGAACATAATAAATATTGGCTTAATAATTCAAATGCGAGCATGTATTGCACAATTGTATCATTGAAGATCATCATTACTACATAATGGCTCGAATGGGCTGTGATAATGGAGGGTCGTATGTGTGCCATGGGCTTTGTTTAGGGGGATGGGAACTAAGTTATGTTGGGGAAGCCAGCTTATCTTCTAGGTTGCTCCAGTGTCATTGTTTCGGAGGACTTTACTTCAAGAACATGGTAACAAGTATAAACATTATTTTTTATATATTGAAAGAAAAACGTATTTTGATAAGTTGTTTTGAATCCCAAAGTAGTAGGTTTTTGGGTGTTGCTGTTAGTAGATATTCCCTAACTCTTGATAAGATGGTGCAAATCCATTCTATATATGGTTACCAGCTGGCCATATATATATATTTGTTTATTTGTTTATCTGCATTGCATATATTTGTTTTATTAACTTGGTTGCTATTACTTGAATGGTATAGAGTGAGGACCTACTCCACTTAGCCAGATGTAGCTGACTCCCTAACTATTTGTTTTTGTAGGTAAATTGAAAACTTAGAGGGGATAGGATCTAGGTGTAGAGCGTATCAAGTATCAAGTTTCACAAGATAGGTAATTAGAAATTTGAAAGAGTAAACCAAGTGGAGTGATATAACTTGAAAATGTAGTCTTCTTTCTTAACTAAACCTAACTGATATTTTTGTTAAACTTAGGTTTATTTTATCTTATCATTTGGTAAGATATCCGATTCTCAATGGTCCTTATGGTCTATGGAAGTTTCAATATTCAAGAAATTATTTTCATAATAATTATAATATATATGTATAATAGATGAGAAAATAACTAACTAAAGTCTTGTAAACTCTTACTTGTAAGGTAGTCTTCATATTACGGGGTGTACATGTGATATGGTAATTTTAGGTCAATCCTAGTGGGTCTTTGCAAGGATGTTACAATGATTGTTTAGGTTAAGGAGAAATCCTTTTGCAGAAATTTTGGAATAATAATGCGATCTTAGAGATTTTAACTGGAAGGAATATTTCAATCAATTAACTAAGAATTAGGATTCAATAATCTTGACGAAGGATATTGAGTTATATAATAAATTCCTCCCATTCAAGAATATCATTCATAATATTAGGATTATATTTAATGAAGTCATACCCCACCAATTGGGGATTTGAGACCTAAAAGCTGTTGCATTTTGGATAATATTTGGAAATCCTTGATTTGTGGTTCATAGTTAGTACTTATTATATATTTATCCTAATTTACTTGATTTTGCAGCTTAAACAATGAGGAATAGTGAGTGTTAGTACTCATTAGTCCTTATGAGAACGATACTCGTGCTTAGTATCTGTACAATAAGTGTTTATAGGTCCACTTGCCATGAATACGATCATAGCTAGGATTGAGTTTGAGATTTTTAACGTGTTATTAATTTTTCAATATCATTAGTTGTATTTTAGAACTCTAGTATTACTCACTTTAGGATTAGGTTATGGGATAACATCTAGTTCTAGAATAGGGGTTAGCTCATCATCCTTAGGAGCAAGGTCCTCATTGACTATAAGAGGATTAGACGATTGAGTTAGCTATGCAATCCATTGCGGCATAGCAATAGCAGGATTAGGAAAACTGTACCTGTAACATAGGAGGATTGAATGATTGAGCTCAAATGCACTAGTGATAGATGGAGGAGCTATCAAGCATAAACTCTTCTATTTTAGAGGAAAGGCTATGTGTTCTTCGCTCTAAGCTCTATTTGATCTCTTGTGAAAGTATTATGGTAGCATGACAATGTTTTTGTCAATTTATGAATCCCTCTAATGTAGAGGAACTCTGGGTGTTTATAGAGCTTTGCTCTTAATTACGTTCGTTGAATCGTATTGACCATTAACGGATGCGATGAGTCCTCCCAATAATGGATTTAACCATAGGCTTTCTAGCACTTGGAAGACTTTTTAAGTATATGGGCTCCTCGAGAAAAGTTGAGAGTGAATAGGTTGGTCTGCTCCACTCCTTGCTTCAAGTTCATAATGCCAAATCTCCCATAGTCATCTTAATTTTATGGACTTAACTTTTGGGCCCTATCACTCAACCCAAAGAGCCAAATCCAAGTCATTACTAGGTTATGAAACTAATGCAGTTTTTTTCCCTTTATAGTAATTATATAAATTTTTTCTATTTAAATTGAAAAAGATTGTTGGAAAAAAAATTGAAAGTTTATTTTTTATTATTATTCATCAATGTTATTAGATATGGTATAATTACATCTATTATTTGAAATTCGGTTCTTTATATGACATTTATAAAATTTTTCTTTAGCTTCCTTTTAAATTAGCATCATTTTGTACAAGCCAATCATGTAATTATTTTATCAATAATCTTGTAGCCTAGTGGTATTTTTCTAATCTCTCAAGTGAGAGATACATGTTTGAATCCCCCTCTTTTGTTGTTCTTTTTGCATGCTTATTATAGATGCAGTGAAAGGCTATCATAGACCTCCTAAAAAATAATTACTAAAATAAGATTTATGGAAAATTTATCACCAAAATAATCCACTAAACTCACATATTAGGAATGGGACTTAGATGCACAAAATAATTTGTAATAGCAACTCACATTTAAGACATGCGAGTTCCAATAGTAACTCACATTTATAGCATGTGCAACACATTAAAATTAAAAAAAAAAAGCATGTCTTAAATATAAATTTGGTGCTGTAATAAAGTTTTATTACATTCTATTTAGTATTTAATTTCAAGACGAACTCCATTTTCACAAAAAGTCATTGCAGATGGGTTGCCGCTAGTACATATGTATTAGATATAGATATGTCTGTGTGTGTTGGTCTATCCAATCTAAAGACTGTTATTGGGCTGTGGGGACCCTGACCCAAAATTCAAATTATCCAAACGTTCAACTTTGTAATGATAGTATATGTTTTTAGACACTCATTTAAAAGTTTATCCTTATATATATACTATATGTATTCAAATTTGAACTTGACATTCTTTCTTATGTGTGGGTTGAGACATGTTTTATTAGAAATTCATATAGAAAACTTACTTAATTAGGAGCTTTGTGACCATAATTATATGAATGATTAAACTCATAAATTTGGATTATGTTAATAGATTTATTACTTAATATAGTTTTCACCTTTATAAGATTGGAATTTTAACTAGTTAAAGATTAAGATTTTAGCTCAAAAATAGGTCAATTTATCTATTTTTGGGTTTTGTAAGGAAATATTATATATATTTAAAAAAAATTCCAAATAGCGTATTTTTAAAACTTACTCCAAGTATAAGTGTCAAATGCTTATATACAATATATGTCTTTGATTTAGGCCACTTTTTACGAAAAACGACGCATTAAAAAAACATGTCTTCTGTTTAATTAAATTTTACTGCAGAAGGCGTGCTTGCAGAATGCGCCTTTGTCAGCATAGTAGCCACTAAAATCTCCATTCACCTTTTCAAGTCATTCTATCACCACTTCCACTATTAGAGTTAGTAGACTAAATCACCTTCTTGACTAGCTGTATTACCACTTTCACCACCAAACGTAACAGATCAAACCTATATTGAATTGATCTTGCATGCCAAACTACTATTGACATGTATCATCATTGCTAAACACTTCCACACTTCTGATAGCTGCAGTCTCTACTCAAACAAAGAGGAACACTTGCTGCTTTGATTTTTGAACTCATGCAAGTGTGATTTGACTCTCAAGCAAGTAACCCACCTCCCAAGCTAACATTATCTCTGCTTGTAAAGCCGCAAAAGCTCTCAAGCCAAAGATTCATCTTAAGTTTTTCTTTGAAATCAATATTCGAGTTTGAACACATACTTATTGTGTTATGGGATTGTTTTACAATGCATTTTCATCGTTTATATTGAAGGTACAGCTAGAAAAAGTGTATAAGTTGGGTCAAAAGTGCAAGTTAAATATGCAACTTTCATACCTACTTTTAATTTTTTTTTAAATGTGGTATTTTGAAAATTATATATCCTAAATACCTTTACCATCCCCATCTTTTATTTAATTAAAGATAAAAAACCGAACTCATTCCTTACCTTTAATAGCATGTTGAGATTAGCTCTATAATTGATAGATTTGCAATAATAAATTTAAATATTGTGCAACGTGAGTACTTTAGACACACCACACACACATTATTTAAGATGCTCATCATGTCATGCACCAATGGGTACCCTAGTTGAATCACGTATTTGAGAAGAAACTGATGCAAAAGAATTTTGTAAAATTATATTTTTTAGGCCATTAGGGAAAGTCACAAGTACATAAATGCAACCAACCATTATGGATTGTGACAAGCAACATGATCTTTTAATTGCTGTTAATGAGAGATAATGTATATATGCAACATATAAATTTAGAAGTAAACATTGTACTATTGTTTATAATTTACATATTACAAACTGATTTTGTCGCGATTAGATGACATAAAATTGATTCATGACTCCCTCATTCTTATTGCTAAATCTTGACTCCTACCGGAGAAAAGCTCCTTGATGGGACAAGCCAAGGCCTTAGATGTATCCTAAAAAATCTGTGAGAGTGTGAGCTATACCACGGCTCAGTGAGATAACCAAATCATATCACATATCACCTATATCAAGTAAGTGGATTAACCAAACATATGCAATGCAACGATAATACGTATGAACAAATACAAGCTCAGACAATCGGAATTTGAACAGGATAGAGATTTACGCCATCTCATTCGGGTTGAAGGAATCATACCATAAGTAATCTGCTACACCCAGGAGAATCTAAGAACCAAGATAATAAGGTACCATATAACGATTCAAAAATGTTGTTATTTCATAATATTGGAACTTAGAAACACCATTAAGTAAAAGTCATTTCTTGTTAATACCACAGGTGGCGTTCATTGATCACCACTTAGTTCCCTGGAACCAATCGGAACAAAGGTACTCCTGCGAGAATTAGGAAAATGTCATCTAGAAAACTGAGCGCATTACTAGAGATATGAAATGCTATTACATAGGGGGCAATCACGCTTGAATGTGAGAATGAAAGGATGCAATGCATGTCAAATTGTTATGAAATATATTGGCGATCAATCAATAACAGACAACCACTTTCATCATTAACAATCATTGTTCTTATCTCTGATTATAACATACAGTTTCATAATTCATGCAAGCACCAATCAACTCATATTAAACCTAAATCCAAAACAAACAACATTTTCTATTCTTCTTTATCACATAGTCAAGTGTAGCTATTGTTATAAGCACAAACAACGTGATAGATCTGATTTACTCACCTGTCCATTTCCTTAATTGTCGTAGTAATCGATAGGAAAGTCCAAAGATGATTCTGAAGATCCTAGTGACATAGTAAGAACATTTGTTGTCATGATTTGTCATAGATTGAGTATTAAACATAGTAGTATTATGACATGAATTTTGTAGTTCTACTGTTTTGCTGTCATTTGTTCGTTTCTTGTCTGTTTTTAGTGTATGAGTAGTCATTTCGAAGCTCTTGAAGTCTACTATCTATATCTTACATTATTAAGAGGTTTTAAACAAGTTACATTAGTCAATTTGTCCCGCATAGGTTCGGATTCTCAAAGATACAACGAATTCTTGTTTTTATCTTAACTTCCTCATCTCAAATCGGATTTCTACAAATGAATAGGCATTGGAAAGCTCGTTTCGTCTATCCCCAATCCAATAGCTCATAAGATGCATGTTTTTCACCGTTATTCCTAAAGAAGTCAGATTGGTTTATAGAGCAATTTTTCTTATATTACTCTAGTTGCTCCATTCCTTCGTTTATGTAGTTGTTCTTCTAGCTATTGCTTAGCTTTTACCATGTTTCCGTAAGTCCAATTTCATGTTTAAGGGCTTAACACCTATTCCTCCTAAACTCACATCAAAGTTTTATTTGGTATTTGCTTACATAGGTTAGGCGCATGTTTTAAGTTTGTGTGATTAAGCAACTTGTATCACCTGAAATCACTTATGAGAAAAAGACACTCCATCTTCCTTCATGTAACTATCCTTTATCATTCATGTTCTTAAAAGATAGGTCTAGCATAATAGACAATATGCGAATTCCATTCATGTTATGGCTTGATGTTGAGATGTTTGTTATATGTATACAAATATAGAATAGCTTGTTAAATGTTTAATTTAATCAAGTCATGAGCTATATTTCATTATCAAAATAGGTATGGTCGTGTAACTTGTTGATGTACTTGTAGAAGAACTGTGTATATAGATCATATTTATACACATATAACAAGTGTTATAAGCTAGAGAGCAACTTTAGTTCAAGAGAGACTTAAGGTTTTACCTCACTCCTTAGATTGCTGAGACCTTAACAAGGATATAAGTTGTGTTAGTTTAATGGTTTTGATCTCAAAATTTAAATTAAACCAAGTCTTACCCTTCCTTGAAAAGCTCACGCATGTGATGGTCCTAGGGTAGGTTTGTGCTCCTCTTCTTCCTAACTTGTTATTGTGTGCGTGAGGTATGTGGCCTTGTGTAAGTGTGGTGTTGCTTGGTTGATGTCCTTGTGCGCGTGGGGTGATGCTCGGTTGATGTGTGCATGGGGTGATGCTTGATTGATGTGTGCATGGGGTGATGCTTGGTTGATGTGTGGGGTGTTGTTGCTTATTGATATGCACATGGGATGTTGTGTGGGGTAGGACATGTGGAAGCTTATTATGATGCTAGATACTTTTGTTTTGTTTTGTTTTGTCTTGGTTTCTTGTGGGCTTATGTGTAAGGCTTGGAACAAAGATTGGGACCACATTGACTTGTCTTGTTTTTATAGAGTTCTAAGGATCATGAAGTGGTTGATGGGGCTTGGAATCATGGGTGGTTCATGCAAGTGGCTAAGGGCATACTTATCCTATTGTCTAGAAGTCCTAACCGCACATGGGATGTTTGCTTCTAGGATCCATGCTTGTTGTTGCCGCACATGTGTATTTGGCTTAAGGGTAGTCTTGTCCCTAAAGTTGGAATGGTGAGCTACATGAGCTAGAGCCCATGATGAATTGTGGCCACATGATTGCTTCAAGATTCCATTTACTAAATTTAGACATGGCTACCATGAAGATAGGAGACAAGCTTGATAAGTTGTAATGTGAACACTCCACATCAAATAGCTCAGTCATGATGTAGGTGATAAGGTGATGTGATTTCCTTGTGATCAATTCATCCTCCTTGATGCCTACGGTCATGGATGTGCGTGATGGAAGGTTTGTTTATTGTTTTTCAAGTGTGAATCCACGCATCTCCATGGTGAGCTACACGTCCAAGGGTAGGCTTTAGGCTATGATTGTGTTCTTTTAGATTTGCTAAAGGATAATGCATTGGAACTTCAAAAGTCTCCATGGTTCCCTTAAGCTTTCTTGAGTTGACATGTGGTTGCCTTGGGTGTTGATAAATTGTGGCTTCTTAGCTTGACATTTAAAGCATTCTAAGCTTAACAAGGGTGCTCCAATGTTCATCCATGTGGCGCTCATGTGTTGCACCAAGTGTCATCTTAGGGTTGCTCCATGTGTCACCATATAAGCGCTCGATGTGACATCTCCTTGTCTAGACATGTGGCTCCTACTAACTCATAGCTCATTTCTAACTTGTAGAACTTTTCTAAACTAGATCAATTGAGGTGTTTGAGAGGAGCTTAAGTTGTTTAGTTTGTGAGTTGTTATGATTTTTAAGTAAAACGCTCCAAGTCATGCCATATAGGTTAGAGTTTGCAAGTGGCCCTAGGGCATTCACCTACAAAAGATTTCTTAGAGTGATGTTTCAGTACAATAAGGAAACCATCATATATGAAATCTCGTTTTTGGTATCTTTAGAAGACAAAAAGAATTCATTGAGCATTCATTCATATCAACATGTTACTTGAATTAACAACATAATTGTGAGGTTTACAACTAATTTGTGGGGTTTATACATCACCTACAGATTGGATGTTTGAACCATTGAAAAGATAACTTAATTATTAAAATGAAATAACTTATATGGATTCATAATCTTAATCACTTTTTTAGGGTTAAATGCATGTCTACTGTTCCTATAAAAAAATTACCAATATGTAAGTTAAATGAAATTATTTACCAATATCTCATAGCAAAATCGCATTTATTATTTTTTTATATGCAAATTGCGTGTTACACCCACGATATCATGTTTCACTAAAGTCGCTATATCGTAGGTGTGAAAAGCAATACACATGTATCGCCATTTAGAATTGTGATATAAGACTTTATCATGAAGAGCGATAATCGTGATATCTATTTTGAAAGAAAACATATATCACTTGTTGTTTTTGCGATATAGCACTGACCAACCATATATGGACAAATCTTCTTATATCCTATTTTATGCATGTGATTTTAATACTGCATTTAGGTAATTATGTTCATTTTAACCTTAAATAAGTAACTAATTTCAATTGGGGCTTAAAGAAAAAATTATTTCCACTGTTTCAGAACTATGTGGAATTTAGCTTAGTAAAAAGTTTATATATATATATATATATATAAGGGCCAGTAGTTTTAGATTTTGTCGTTAGCAAACTGAGAGCTTCGACAAATCCATCAGAGATAATAATCATATATACAAGTAATATATTCTCTTAGACTAAGGATGCAACCTGGATGAGTCTTATAAAACCCGAACTCGACTTGTTTTCCTATAGGGTCACCCAAACCCGACCCACAACCTTACAGGGTTTTATGTGCAATACCCAAACCGTCCCTATAAGGTTACGGTCTCAACCCGCTCTGGCCTGCCCTACTGACCGATTTTTCCTTTATACTTTTTTTCTTTTTTTTTTTTTTGCTTTTTCATTCTTTTTATTTATCATTTGTCTACTTGTCTTCATGATATATTCTTTAATTTTCTTATTTATTTCAATTTCTTTTTATTTGGCAATAAAGCTTCGCATAAAAAACAAAAAGTTAGTAAGCTAGACAACTTATTTTCGATATATGGTAATCAATTTGCAACACAACATAGTAGAATTTACTTTACTGAAGGACTAATATAGATACATAAACATGAATGTTGCCTCTACTTGTTAATTATAAGAAAGCATGGCATTCTTAATTGGAAAAAAAAATTATACAATAATAATAAATAGAGATATTTAGGTTTTGATGTTATGGAATTATCTTTTTATTTTTAGTAATTTCAATAGGTTAGGTCGACCCTATAAGATCATAACTACGATCCAAACTCGACCCATGAACCTATAGGATCGTAAAAGTTTTTTCCAAATCCGTCCCATCATCCTATAGGTTTTTAGCAGTTAGGAGGTCGAGTACTCTATAATGACCTACCTGGTTTAGACCACGCAAAAACCATACATTAACAACGCGACAAAACCCATGCATCTATGCATGTGAGATTTATTATTATTATTATTATATGAACTTTACACTACAAAAAAATTGATTTCTAAAGATAAAAATTCTATGAAAAAAAATTAGTGATTTCTATCTTTTTGAATAGAATCAGTGTCAATAATTTTTACAACTAAAAATTTATGTTTATAGATAGAAATTTTGCCTCTAAAACTTAATTTTTTTTAATGATTAATAAGTATTTTCAAATATGTGGCTAAATATAAATAAATTTACAAATTTTTAATCTTTTTATGTTTTTGCTTGTCATGAAATGTACTATTAATGTTAATTAATTAATTAATTTTCTAAAACTTGTTGCTTAATGTTCACAATCATTATCATTTGGGCGGTTATTTTTCAATTCGCGACATTGACTAATCAGTTTACACTAGTCACTTATCCATTTCCACAATATATATTTATATATGTACCACACTCCTTGGTCCTTGAAAATATTCTGACTCATAGGGAAACTGGAGTTTCAGAGTCATAGCTTTAGGACTTGTAAGCAAATCTATCTTTTGTAAAGTTGTGTGGTCACTTCACTCGTTTTTTCTATATCTAGAAAGATTATGTTACATGTTAATGACATGTTAATATGTGAAAGAAGATATAAATTGGGATTTTGCATAGGTTTAATGCATTATTCTTTAGGTGTATATTCTAACCATGATTGCCTCAGTAAGCTCCACATATAAATAGTTGGGATGTTGTAGTTCTCATTGAGATATCTCTTGGATGATATCCTTGTCCCAAACTAGATTCCTATTCACATTTCCACATGTTCGATATCATTGGCACATCGAATCTTTGTTTTTGAGAGAGGAAATTCTTTGGTAATGAACTTGTATATGTGTGTGTTTTTTCCTTTTTAATTTTGAATTTGAATCTTGCTTTTTCTGAGTGTTTAGCACCATGGACCATGTGGTTGTATCAATTCTTAATTTTTTTTCACACCAGAAAGAAAGAATTCATTATGATTACTGAATTATTTTACATGTTGGTATATCATAAAAAGTTTCATTGAAGCAGATGTATCATTTGTATTGTTAATGCAGGAAGTGAAGCTTAAGCAGGCAACAAATTAGTCTATGAACCGAAAGAGCAGCTGATATTTTCGTTAAGTCTGCTGTGAAGAAAGTTGATTTAAAATAACTGAAAGATGGCTTTTAGGCCCTTGGATTGGTTCTGTCGGCCCGTGGCAAATGGGTTTGGGCAAGAATGGTGGACAGTGCTTTTGGTGCATATACACCTTGTACAATTGATTCTCTAGTCATCGGAATTTCTCATTTGGTCCTTTTAGGACTCTGCTGTTATAGAATATGGTTGATAAAGAAAAGTTTGAAAGTCCAGAAGTATAGACTGCGGTCGAATTGGTATAACTACATTCTGGGAATGTTGGCTACAGTTTGTTTTGCCGAGCCTTTGTTCAGATTGGTGATGGGAATCTCACTTTTCAACTTGGATGGTCATTCCAGCCTTACTCCATTTGAGGTATACCATCATCTTATAATTTTACAAATGCTTAATGCAAATTATTCTTTATATAAGGACTAAGTGCTGGATGTTAATTAACACTTACATGGCGTTTTGTCCCAAAAGACTGTTTACATGAAGTACCGAATGTCACTTGATGAGCTTTCTTGTACTAATTCTGTTGCGCTTCGATTTAGATAGACCTAATGTATATATGCAATTTTACAACTATCAGACTTCTTGTTCAGTATAAAGATAAATTCCTTTGCTTATACAAATGCTTCTTATGTTTCGTTATTGTTGATATTTAGGAAATTTGGTTGTCCTGCAGGTGGTTTCTTTGACTGTAGAGGCTCTTGCTTGGTGTTTCATGCTGATCGTGATTAGTGTGGAAACAGGTGTTTACATACGCGAGTTTAGGTGGTACGTGAGATTTGGAGTCATCTATGTTCTTTTGGGGGAAGCTGTGATGCTCAATCTTGTTTTATCCATGAGCGAGTACTATAATAGGTTTGTTTTCGATCAAACTCATTACCTGAGTACTCTTGCTGACAAAAAACACTTTCTCAGTTCATCCCATAAGCTGCTAGAAGAATAATAACTCCACCCATGTCAATGGTTTAAAACTCTAATGCGTGCTCAAAATAATGTTTCTCCTAGAAAAGCATTTAATAATTTAAGAAATTTTTATGGTCTAGTCAGCAGGATTGTCCAGCCCATCATTTTAACATCTAGGAGATAATGTTATAAGTATTTTAGCGGTTTGATCATAGGTGCCTATAAATCTTAGCAGATCAATAACTTATGAGACTTATCCCACAAAAAATGAATGGGATCATAGAATCTTCCAATTATTTAATACCAGTAACCAGGCATTAGTGATCATATCCTTGATGAACATTGTAGATACGTGAATATGCTTGATGTCAATAATGCAATGTAATAATCACTCTTCCAAGCTCATTTGAAGGTATAGAAATTACTCTAAAGTGATAAGGCCTGTATGTTCATCTAGGATGGCACAAGGTGTATAGATTGTATAAACACTAGCGTGGTGATCCAACTGTGAGAAGTGTCCTGCATGCGCCTAAAGATTTTTAAATTGCATTATGTTAGATTGCAAATTTAGTTGATGTTGTTATGTCTTGTTCACACGCAATTTGCATTGACCAAATCAAATTTTCAAATACTAGCCGACTTTTAGCTAGACCAAGCTGACAGTTTGTGTTTAAATAATTCAGCAGGTTTGCCCTGTATTTGTATGGCAGCTTGGTTTTCTGCAAGGTCAGTTTTTTTCCTTATGTGTTTTGATCTCTTCTCCTCCACTATCGATTATTTTCATGCGTATTTTTTCCTTAGATATATATAAAAGCTAGGAAAAGGGCTGAAAGTATAGATTGCATATTGATTTTTGGCTTCTGGTAATGCAGGTTCTATATGGGGTTCTTCTCCTTGTCTACGTTCCCAATCTTGATCCATATCCTGGTTATAGAATGCTTGAACCAGAGTCGCTTGAAAATATTGAATATGATTCACTTCCAGGAGAGTTGCAAATTTGTCCTGAAAGGCGTGTCAACATATTCTCTAGTGAGTATTTATTTTTATCTTCCATGAATTATCATAACTGTAATTTCAGAAGTAGGAATCTTTAAGACACTCCTCTTCTATATTCCACATCAAGGTAGATGTTGTTTTGCAGAATTTCATGTGGTGATGCATTGCTATATATTCAAAATCCATTCTTTCTTTGCTAGGAATATCCTTTGGATGGATGACCCCACTCGTGCAACTAGGACACAGAAGACCTATAACCGAAGAGGATGTGTGGAAACTTGATACATGGGATCAGACAGAGACATTGATTACAAGGTCCGTAAGAGTGTTTCTTTTCATCTTCACCTATTTGCATTTTCTATCACAGGTAAGAGCATTCATTTGCTTTTATTTGGAGCTGACACCACAAATGAACTTTATAGGTTCAATTCATGCTGGGCTGAAGAATCTAAAAAGCCAAGACCATGGCTTATAAGAGCTTTAAATTACAGCCTTGGAGCAAGGTACTGGATGACATATTAAAGACTTCACTCTTGTTTCTTCTTTCTTCTTCTTCTTCTTCTTTTTTTTTTTTTGGTAGGCATGAATCAGGAATAACATTTTAACTAATCTTAAGTTGTTAACTTTAATTGCCAATGTTCGCTGGCCATACTTGCTTATAAATGCTTCTATAGCTTTTGGTTGGGAGGCCTCTTCAAGGTATTGTGCTTAGTCTTTTCAATATTATCTTTAATATATCTTATGTACTGCTATCTTATGGGAGCTTATTAACATTCTTTTCCTGAACTTCTCGTAGATCTTTTGTGATCTTTCCCAGTTTGCAGGGCCATTGCTACTGAACCACTTACTAAAAGTGAGTCCCCCAAAGACTTTGGCTAATCAATGATGCATCATTCTGTGTCTCTTATTGCTGATTTAGTCTATAGATCTCTACACCCTCTTATTTGCAGTTTCCTCGCATTTTCCGCATGATTATTTTGCTAGTTCACTCATTACAATAAGGCAACTGACCCATATTTGGAATATATTATACAATTCAGTGTTTATTTTAATCCCCAGTAAGCAACATTGTCAATATGATTTGACGTGGAATCACTGCTAGAATTTTGTAATATGACTTAGGAGAACCTTATCATAATGCATAGAGGGGCAAATTTCTGTTGCTTTGCGCTCACATCTGTTATCCTGTTCTGCAGTCAATGCAACAAGGCGATCCAGCATGGATTGGTTGCCTCTATGCCTTTGCTATGTTTCTTGGCGCAGTATGATCCTATCTCTATCTCTTACTATGCCAATCAAGTGTTTTTCTTCCTTCATCGAGAAAATTTTTTCTATATGAAATTTTTGCATTACAAGGATAATTTATACTAACTGTTTTCTTCTTTTTTTCTCGTTCAGACATTTGGTGTGCTTTGCCAAGCCCAGTATTTTCAGAATGTAATGCGTACTGGATTTAGGCTGAGATCAACTTTGGTAAATTCATCTTTCTATGGATTCTATGGTCTATGTCCGATTCCATCTTTAGAATACTGAGTATAGCTCATGTATCCTCATTTGTTTTAGCGTTTAATTTCAATACCAGCTTAACAGATCTTATGTAGATTCTAAAGCAAATAATGCTATCTTACTTTTTCTAATCATAGGTTGCAGCCATTTTTCGTAAGTCTCTAAGACTCACTCACAAAGACAGGAAGAAGTTTCCATCTGGGAAGATAACTAACATGATGACTACTGATGCTAATGCGCTTCAGGTGAGTTCCGATGCACAACCAGTTATTAACAAATTTTGTGAAACTACTCAATTTCAGAACCAAATCCTTTTCAAACAATTACATTAACATATCATAATAGGCTGGATGTGTTCTTAGCATTGCATTTGCAACTTCGTATAATTACTTGATAGGCATTTGATCTTGCGATGCTCTGTCCCCTCTTTCTTTGAAGATGCATCTTATGTGATGTTTATTTTCTTCAGCAAATATGCCAACAACTTCACAACTTGTGGTCAGCACCATTCCGTATTGTCATTGCCATGGTTCTTTTATACCAGCAACTAGGAGTGGCTTCACTCCTTGGATCTTTAATGCTTGTTCTCATGATCCCTTTGCAAGTAAGAAAAGTCATTCTTTATTTTCCTTGTTAACTACAAGGTTTGCTTGTATTTGGACTACAAATATTTGCAATGCTCTATTTTAGGGTCTGTTTGTTTTGGCTTTTTTTCGACAGATACAGACACTTTTTCAAACTTTTTTCTAACAAATTATTTATCAAGAAATAGATATAGATAAAAAAAAGTTGACAGTTCTCATCAAAAGATCAAATAAAACAAATATAGATAAAATTTAGATGCAAATCGGATATATTTTGCACATATCGTTTTAAAAAAAATACAGATACAGATGAAAAACAGACAATCCAAACAGACTTAGATTGTTTACAACTATCTTCTTGTTTCCTTTATAGCTTTTTATGTACCACTGATGTTTCATTTGTTAGACTGATCAGCAAATCTTTTGTTGAAAATCAGGCACTTATCATTAGCAAAATGCAAAAATTGACCAAAGAAGGACTGCAGCGAACTGATAAGAGGGTCAGTCTCATGAATGAAATTTTGGGTGCCATGGATACTGTAAAGTAAGTTCAGTCTCACAGCAATGCTTCATGTTTCATGCATTTTCCTGGCTCTGATTCAATGAAAAATACTGCAGATGTTACGCATGGGAGAAGAGCTTTCAGTCAAGAGTTCAAGGCTTAAGAGATGATGAGCTTTCATGGTTCCGTCGGGCACAGTTATTATCTGCTGTAAGGGATCTTTAACCTTTAGAAAACATTCCTTTCATATATAAAGTTTGTTTTATTCAAGAAGCATGATGACTATGAATTTATGGATATGCTGCTACACTAATTCCTTTTGTACATAACTAACATACGACAACTAAGTCATGTCAGTTTCTATTCTGCTAAAACTAAGAATTGATTTACTTACCACAAAAATAAAGAAGCAAAACACCCCAGCGAAAACAAGGCTTAACTGTCATACCCAAAGAGGAAAAAAAAAAAAGAAGAAATAATCTATATTGAATTGCTTTGGGGATTTTTATTCTTTACTCCAAATAACAGTCCTTTGTCTATGCTGCCCCAAAAAGTGATAGTTCCTTTATTGCACAAATGAAATATTTTTTAGAGGAATCTAGCATGCACTGAAGCAATCTGCACATATTTGTTTGCCTGATGTCTGGATTTTTCTTGCAGTTCAATGTTTTTGTACTGAACAGCATCCCTGTTGTGGTGACTGTGGCCTCATTTGGGACATTTACATTGCTTGGTGGGGATTTGACACCAGCAAGAGCATTTACATCCCTCTCTCTGTTTGCAGTTCTGAGGTTTCCTTGGGCTATGCTCCCGAATTTGTTATCTCAGGTTTGTGTATTCAAAAGAAGAAAATCTCTTTGATAGATATGTTAGATGTTGGTTTTGGTTGCCTTCTGCTTTAGAGTATATCCCGCCATCCACAAATTTTCTAATATACTTAGATCTATCTCTGAAAATTGCTGTAATAGCCTAATCTAATTCTTAGTTGTATGTTAGTGAGAAATAACTCTGTATTTGGAAAATTGTGAGTCTTTACTTTTCATGCTAGGGTTATCCATGTAGTTACATGAGTCTATTGTCCTTTATTTTAGTTTACTAAAAGAAAGCTTGTCTTTCTATCTTGTCTTGTAGGCTGTAAATGCAAATGTATCGGTGCAACGTTTGGAGGAACTATTTTTAGCAGAAGAGAGAAATCTAACTCCAAATCCACCTCTTGAACCTGGGCTTCCAGCTATTTCAATTAAGAATGGAAACTTCTCTTGGGATTCAACGGTAAATCTAATTAACTTGGTTAACAGCTTGAACCATATTACAAAGAATACTCAACAAGCTCAAACCAAACGTTTTCTGTTTCCAGGCAGACAAACCCACATTATCTAATATTAATTTGGAGATACCAGCAGGCAGCTTAGTTGCTTTTGTTGGTGGCACTGGAGAAGGAAAAACGTCTCTCATATCTGCAATGCTTGGCGAACTACCCCCAGTTGCTGCTGATTCCCATGTCAGAACCAGAGGAAAAGTTGCTTATGTTCCTCAAGTTTCATGGATTTTCAATGCTACTGTATGTTGGACAACATCTGCATTCTATTACTTTTTTCTTGTGCATATGAACTTGGCATTATCTTACCATTGTTTCATCAGGTACGCGAAAATATATTATTTGGCACGGAGTTCAACAGTGAGCGATATTGGAGGACTATTGATGTGACTGCATTACAACATGACCTAGACTTACTTCCTGTTAAGTGGTTCTAAATATTGATTCTCTGTATGTTTTTATATTTTACACTTACAGCAGCTAACACTTCTCCTTAATGCTTATCAGGGACGTGATTTCACAGAGATTGGTGAAAGAGGTGTAAATATCAGTGGTGGGCAAAAGCAGAGAGTGTCTATGGCAAGGGCTGTTTACTCCAATTCAGATGTTTACATATTTGATGATCCTTTAAGTGCTTTAGATGCTCATGTTGCTCGACAGGTACAAATTTACCAAACTTTAACATCAAAAAGTTGTTCTAAGTTGTTTTGTAGTCTGCTAGTTAGCTTTCTTTTGAGTGTGATATGTTAATACACTTATGATTTAATCACTTTCAGGTTTTCAACAGCTGTATTAAGGAGGAGCTGCGAGGGAAAACCAGGGTTCTTGTTACAAACCAGCTTCATTTTCTTCCACAAGTAGATAGAATAATACTAGTCAGTGAAGGGATGATTAAAGAGGCGGGGACATTCGAAGAGCTCTCTAAAAATGGAGTGCTTTTCCAAAAACTTCTGGAAAACGCTGGAAAAATGGAGGAACATATGGAGGAAGAGAAAAGTGCTGAGAGCAGTGAAGAAAAAACCTCAAAAACATCCATTAACAGCATAGAAAATGAACATAAAAATACCAAAGGTGATGCAAAGGAAAAGAAAACAGGGAAATCTGTATTGATTAAACAAGAGGAGAGAGAAACAGGAGTTGTCAGTTGGAAAGTCCTGGCAAGGTAATGCTTTCATGACAATTGCCCCAATTTTTAAAGCAGAAAGTAATGGTCTTAATAATAGATTCCTTACTATTTATAAAAAATAAGTGAAAGGGAAGGCATAGAATCCTGAAACAAATTTTGATGGCTGCATTTATTGAGTGATAGAGACTTTTTTGTGAAAAATAGTCTTTCTTTTGAAATTAATTACTCAAATAGGACACATGACAAAATTAATTATCAAAGTAGTCCACCAAATTCAAGTTTAGAACATGCTAATTATAATTTATATATGATTCGTATGTAGAACATGCGAATCATATTGTGCAAACATGATTTACATGTTGGGTATTTGAATCATGCCGATATGATTTGCATGTCTTCCATACGGATCATTTTGCAAAACAAATTCGCATGTCCTATGTGCAAATTTGGTGATCTATTTTGGTAATTAATTTGTCATGTGTCTTGTCTTGGTAATTAATTTTTTAAAAAGGTCTAGACTGACCTTTCCTTGAGAGAAAGATCAGTATAGACCTTCTACAAAAAATAATTACTATAATAGGATTTATAGCAAATTAATTATCAAAATAACCCACCAAACTTGTATATTTAAAATGCGAGATAAGTGCACAAAAAAATTTGTAATAATTTGCATTTAGGAATTGCAAGTCTCACATTTAAGATATGTGCAATACATTAAAATCAAAAAACGCATGTTTCAAATGCAAGATTTGTGGTCTATTTTCATTATTAAGTTTTATTATGTCCTATTTTAGTAATCAACTTCAAATTGAAATCTTTTTTGACAAAAAATTCTCCAGATATTACTTGAAAGTTTGGAATCCATTGCCTCACATATCTCCCATGGACCAGGGCATATAATATCTATTCCTGTTATCAAAATATCTTAAATGATAGATGCGGTTATCTGTGTCAGCTTTTGTATAAAATCTTTGATATGAATATGTTAGTTACTGGATGATTCCAAAGTGAAGTAGATTTCTCACACAACACATTTTCCCTGGACTATCTTTCTAGCTTTTCCTGCACTAACAATCATGCATCTTTCCCTTGTTTAGGTACAAAAATGCACTTGGTGATCTGTGGGTTGTTGGAGTCTTCTTCATTTGTTACACATCAACAGAAGTACTCCGGATTGCAAGTAGCACCTGGTTAAGTTTCTGGACAGGTCAGAGCACATCAGAGAATTACAAACCTGGAGGCTTCATTTTAGTTTACACACTTCTGTCATTTGGTCAGGTATATTCATGTAGGAAATAGTTTCTTATCTGAGGACTAACATGCTAAACAATTGAGTCATTCAACTTTTTATCTGGATTTGGTTACTCAAAATGTAAAAATCTGTAATGAAGAATGTGAATTCAGCCCATTATCCGTTAATATCACATATTTGTTGTGCAAACCGAAGTTTACTGCTACTTTTTCTTCTCCAATCCATTATTTATATATCATGGAAATTAAAATTTACTAGATGCATGCTGCTTTATCTTTTATTCTAACTTTTTGTCTGCTTTGTTTTCTGGATAGGTGATGGTGACACTAACAAATTCTTACTGGTTGATTATTTCAAGTCTTCATGCTGCTAAGAGATTGCACGATACCATGCTCCATTCTATTTTAAGAGCCCCATGCTTTTCTTTCACACCAATCCAACTGGAAGAATAATAAATAGGTTTGCAAAGGATATAGGAGAGATTGATCGAAATGTTCCTGCATTTGGGAATATGTTTCTCAGTGTTGTCTGGCAGCTGCTTTCAACTTTTCTGCTGATTGGTATTGTGAGCACGATCTCACTTTGGGCTATCATGCCACTCTTGATCTTGTTTTATGCAGCCTATTTGTACTGTCAGGTACTATCAAGTTTATTTTCTCTTCTGCTTGTGTTTGAAATTAAAACAAATGATTTAGTGGTTTATGTCATTAAATAAGATTTCAATAATGCAATGATCATCTCAAGCCACATTATAAATTTCTTCTTTTGTGTTATTGTATAAACTATATCTCCCAATGCTTGCTTGTTACAGAGCACATCACGTGAAGTAAAACGTTTGGATTCCATCACAAGATCTCCTGTTTATGCTCAATTTGGAGAAGCATTAAATGGTTTGTCCTCTATACGTGCATACAAAGCTTATGATCGAATGGAAAACACCAATGGAAAATCCATGGACTACAATATCAGGTTCGTTCTTGTTAATATCAGTTCGGTCCACTGGCTCGATGTACGGTTGGAAACACTAGGAGGCATAATGATCTGGCTGACAGCAACCTTTGCAGTCATTCAGAATGGAAAATCAGAGAACCAGGCAGCATTTGCATCTACTATGGGTCTACTTCTTAGTTACACATTGAATATTGCAAATTTAATGAGTAGTGTCCTAAGAAACGCTCGTAGAGCAGAGAATAGCTTTAATGCTGTTGAGCGAGTAGGAAACTACATAGAATTGCCTTCAGAGGCTCCTGAAATTATGGAAGCAACCGTCCTCCTCCAGGATGGCCTTCATCAGGATTAATAAAGTTTGAAGATGTTGTCCTTCGTTATCGACCTGAACTTCCTCCAGTCTTGCATGGATTATCCTTTGTAATATCTCCCCATGAGAAACTAGGAATAGTTGGAAGAACTGGCGCTGGGAAATCAAGCATGTTGAATGCTTTATTTCGAATTGTAGAGCTGGAAAAAGGGCAAATTATGATTGATGGTTGTGACACTGGTAAAGTAGGACTCACTGATCTAAGAAAAGTTCTCAGTATTATACCCCAATCTCCTATTCTTTTCTCAGGTACACATTCTCAGGTGTTCTTGCCTAGTAGTTGAACTTGCTTGAATAATCAACATTTGCATTGACTTTTTAATAAAACCATTGGCATTTTGCACAGGGACGATGAGATTCAATCTTGACCCATTTAATGAGCATAATGATTTTGACCTTTGGGAGGCTTTGGAAAGAGCACATCTAAAGGATGTTATCAGAACAAATCCTTTAGGGCTTGATGCAGAGGTAAACATTTCAAATTATCACAATTCCGTTACATTGGTTGAGTTAGTGTAGATCTAATTAACAGAACCGAAGTCCATTTTGTGAGCTATTCATTATGGTAAGATTCATTATTTTGCAGCTTGCTAGTCCCAAGTGTAGCAAGTTAATCCTACACATGACTTACTCTTCTACGATCATAATATAGCATATTGCACCACATCTTATCGGGTTGCCTGCTGAGCAAGTATAATCAAATCTAAAAGCCTATCTGTTATTCCTGTTTTTTATGTAAGAAGTTTAGAAAACAATTATTTTTCTTGAGGGTATTAACCGTTACTTTGTAACATTTAGGTTTCTGAAGGTGGAGAAAACTTCAGTGTTGGGCAAAGACAGCTTCTGAGTCTTGCTCGTGCATTACTTAGAAGGTCAAAAATTCTCTTTTTGGATGAAGCAACAGCTGCTGTTGATGTTAGAACCGATGCTATTATCCAGAAAACCATTCGTGAAGAATTTAGCTCATGCACAATGCTTGTGATTGCTCACCGGCTTAACACCATCATAGACTGCGATAGGATTCTTGTGCTTGATGCTGGCAAAGTATGATGATTTTTGACCCCTTTTGCATTGTCTATCCATAATATATATCCATATGTGGGAAATTTTTGTGCTTCCATAATGGACAAGGATCATGTCCGTGTTCACTAAAATTTCTTATTAAAGCTTTCATCATATTCTTTTGGCCTTCTCTTTCAGGTCTTAGAACATGATTCGCCGGAGCATCTGCTATTAAATGAAAGTAGTGCATTCTCTAAGATGGTTCAAAGTACAGGGCCTGCAAATGCAGAGTACTTGCGAACTTTAGTGTTTGAAAGCAAAGAAAACAGGTTTGGTGGTGAAGCCCAACCTTTGGATAGCAAGAGAAGATGGTTAGCTTCTTCACGTTGGGCAGTTGCAGCTAATTACGCTCTGGCTATCAGCCTCACTTCTTCAGTAGATGAGCTTCGAGTGTTTGATGCTGAAAACAATGAAAGTATTCTCAAGAGAACAAAGGATGCAATGATTACTCTTCAGAGTGTTTTGGAAGGAAAGCATGATGAAGACATAAACAATATCTTGGATTATTATCAAGTACCTAGAGATAGTTGGTGGGCTGCTCTCTACAGAATAATTGAAGGTTAGCACTTTAATATTAGTCTGTCTTTTATGTACAAGTTAAGGCTTGGGTTCTTAATCATTCATGTGATCAATTTGGTGCCAGCTACTCTATTTTACAATCTACCGCATGTTTTAGGATGTTCCTATCTAGTGTCCCTAAAGCAAAAGAACTGGAGAAATGTGAATTATGCTAATCTATCATTTCAGATCTTCCTTAATTTCACATCACATCTTTGTTAACTGCATATTGACTTGCATCTTTTTGAAACTTTCAGGTTTTGCAGTGATGAGTCGATTGGCTAACACCAGACTCCATCAATCAGATGATAGAGCAGATGAAAGTTTCTTAGATGAGGAATCCCTTTGCAATATTTAACAACAAGATATGGAATAATGGGTATCCTATAACAATATGTAAAAACATGATATGGATTCCAAGGGGAAATAAGGAGATATGGTAATGAAAATATTACCACCATCTAGTTTTTGTGCAACTTAGGTTGCTCTAGGTATTAAATTGTAAGTATAGGGCAATAGCCTTATAGTTTAATGTATTACCAATAAACTAGGTTCAATTTTTTTCCCTCTTCATTGTAATAAGTAAAAAAGAAAAATGAACCAAAAAAAATTGTAAGTAGGTGTAGAATTTTAGTAGGAAAATTCAAAATTGTCGCAAGCCAAAAGTTTACTTAGCAGTAAAGACATCACAAAAGGTTAGATTGTGAGCACTAACTTCTTGTTTCAAACATTGAAACACTTCGTTGTTTCTTGTCATCCCACCACACATCATTTTACCCTTGAGAAGTAATTAAAAGAGCATCAATGCCACTCATATCAAGACTTCTCAAAGTTTTAGGTGCTATGATCTGTCAACACAACCAGGGGTCAGAGCTATTATAAAAGACTTCTCTCCTTTTGCAAGTTGTACTCCTTTGGAACTAATGTTTAGATGCAAACACAACAATTTTCTAAAACTGTCTTATTGATTGTTAAACATTCATTCTCATTATTGAACATGACTCTGATTTTTCATCATTAAACATTTCACACGGACATTGATGGATTCCAATGTACTGAGGAGTACGCTCACAAACAGTGACTTCTTTCGACTGCGGTTCTGCAACTTTTTCCTCCTTCTCTGTTTCTTGTTATACCGTAATGATCTCTACGTATTTACTGAGATTTCTTGATTCTTTCTACTAGATGCGATGGATTGATTCCTCGTTTACTGTTACCGTATCATTATGGATATTTGCGTCTATTGTCAAAACCGTTGTGATGTAGAAAACATTGTCAATAATAGTGGTTAAAGAGATTTTGAGAAGCCTTTGTATTCAACCTTGACAACAGTTTAGACAAGAAAATGGAAATTGGTATATTCTAGATACATAAACAAGAAAAAATTAAAACACGCAAGAGAAACCATCTTTTTTACCTCTTGTTCAACAAATGATTTTCTCGATATTGCTTACACAACCTTGGCAATGCATGAGTACTTTGAGCTTAACAATTATGATTGGAATATGCTCATTGAGATCATGTAAAACATAAGTCAAATAGTTAGAGATTTACAAAACTGGACTCAATCTTTTCATAGGATTGAATGCATGCTAGACCAAAACTATAGGCAAAAGGTGAAAGAAACATGGAGGTGAACCTCTTGTGTTTAGGTTGTTGGCAATTCTGGTGATTTTGGGATTGGATTGATCAGTTGAGCATTTTTGCTAAATTTTCTCTTGAGCCTTGCCAAAATCTTCATCGCATCAGAATCCTTACCCTTAACTGTGACCTTGTTATTCTTAATATCAACATAAACATCTTGTACACCTAGATTAGTAAAACAACAAGAACTGTTTCATCAATACATAAAATGTACATTTCCATAAGTCCTTACAATAATATGCTTTGAATAGAAAATGCACAAATTATCATGATAACCTATCAAATATTTGAAAATATCATTAGCACATCCCTCACAATGCCCCAAGACCTTTAAGATGACATCAATACATTTCTCTGAATCGAACATCTTAAGCCACAAATTCCACACTGTTGACTCAATACTAACTTAGTGAATCACCAAGAGGACAGATTGGAATATATGTGTATATATAGAGAGAGATATATATATCCTGTTGGGATTAGAGGGAGTTTCCTTATCATTGTGTCTAGATTGATCACTTTGTGGTCACATGAATATGTTAATTATATAAACATTTTGAAGTACATCCTATTGGGACTGAAGAGAATTTCTATATAAAAGGAGTAGTTTCATTTTTTTTTGGTGTATGAGCAAATCAAGTACAAGATTATTTTGTTTCTTTGCTGGACTCCATAGTGATGGAAATTTAGTTTTCAGGATATTTAAGCAAATCATTGATAAAGTCATTCTAAAGTCTCTAGAGTCCAGAACATAAAATTTATCATTTGACTCTTGAAATTCTTATTACATATAACTCATATATAGCCTTCAACCATTAGATGATGGATGAATATATCATTCTTAAGTGGAATTTTTAAGGCAAGATTAATGACGGAGTAATTGAAATGTGTAATTATGGATTTTGTCCATAATTGGCATTACTATATACGGGATTTTGAATTGTTACATTCTTGGATGACTATAATTCTTCATTTCACCCCCTATATAGGTTATGAAATATGGTTCAACAACCAAGCAAGACTCAAATGAAGAAGTTAGGATGCATAATATACGTAGTGGCTACCCTTATCACATCACCAATTATTGTTGCTAATTCGGGCAAAGATGATTTGACTTTGATTGACTATTATTCCACGGAAAATTACTATGTTTGCTTTTGCAACTAGAGTATTAAAAAGGAAGAAGAAACAAGCATGGTTCTAGTCTGAAGCTACCTAGAGAGGGATGTACCGGTTCCAAAAATCAGCCTAGGCATTGGTTTTATGGCTATAGAATCGGAAGCGGACTGATGTTGTATCATGTGTTTTGCTAATGGATGCTTAGACACGGATGATAACATTGCAACATCTTATTAATTTAGTTTTAGTTATTTTATATATTTTGTGTAGGAAATATTAAATAACATGTGGCATATTATTATTTATTGAGACGGTAATGTAACAGCAAACATGGAAAAGCAATATTTATCCCTTAGATATCATGTTTGGGATGAGGAAAAAATAAAGATAATCTTTTAAAAAAATTTATAGAAATGCCACTTCATTGAAAATTTCTATAGCAACCTAAACTCATCTACTAAAGAAATAAGTTTAAATTGTAATAGATTCATATTTTAATAACTAATAGCTTTATAGCCAATGGCCACCTTGATCACTCAACTATAATATACAAATTTAAATCCCCTTTTTTTATTGTAGTTAGGAAAAAAAAATCTCATCGAATGAGTTTAACATAATTATACCAAGGTCTGTTAGATGAGCTCAATATAGTTGAAGGAAATTAAAGTTTTAAATGGATATATTTTGAAACTTAATCTTGTATCTAGTGTTTTTTTTTTTTTCACTATTATAATTGGAGAGGAAGGATTCGAATCAGTAAATCTCATTAGCGCTTGGGTGGAGTAATTGAAATTGGTGATTAGATAGTTTTATATATAGTAGAATATGCTTTTGATTTTGTATTAGGAATTTGTAATTTGGAATATTAGACAAATGTAGCAGTTGTACGAATTGACTACAAGTCAAGAACCAACAAACTCACATTTTTAAGAAATCAGTCCATTGTAATTTAAACCTTTTTTTCTTTATGAGACAAGTTTGCCACATGGCATTTTCAAAATTTTTTAGTAAAATACTATTTTTCCCTTAACATAAAAGAAAAAAAGAATAAAGGTGAAAAATAAGACAAAAAATAGTAGAAAATAGTTATTTGAATAAGAAATGGTATAAAAAGAATTTATAATAGAAAATTTAATTACATCTCATTAACAAACTGTCTATTTAATCATAATCCATATATAGTAAGTGATATTGATATAGTAAGTATTTTTAATAATGTGACTATGATTGGGTAAGAATGTGAATCATTAAATAGCCAACATGAAATGATAAAGTTTTCAAGAGACTAAACTTGTTAAAATATCAAAACCCCTCAAAATTTAAAATATTTAGCATATCATAAAATTTCCTTTCACATTCCTCATGTGTAAAGATAAAAAATTTTTGCCGGCTAAGAAGAATTTTACGTAAGAAATCTATTCCTTTCTTTTCCAAAGAAAATAAAAGTGATATTCCTCCCATTCCTTTCTTTCCAAACATTTTAAAATTTCATAAGGAAATTTAAGAAAAATGCATATCTATTGTTGTTAAAAAAATAATTACCAATACACAAATTGGACAAAATTAATCACTAAAATACCACTTCAAAATTGTGTTTATCAAATGTGATATAAATATTATATACAAATAGTGGGTATAAAATGGGATATCATGTCTTTATACTGTTGTTATATCGCATCTATAAGTAGTAAAATGATATCCACACATATATTACGCATCATAGCTGCAATACAAGTTGGCATATTTGTATGTATATTGTGCATTATATACGAAATACACATGTGTATATGGCATGTATAATAGGCGATATAAATGCATATGTATCCTATTTGTATATTTTGTTTTATATGCATAATTTTACAACTATATATTTGATAACTATTTTTAGTTTAACCTTATTTAAGTAAACTTTTTATTACGACGATAATCAAGAAATAATTTCAGGAAATTATCATTGACCTAAAATTGAAAATAAATTCCTTAACATAATGATGATGTAAGGAAAAATAGACAAAATAAATAAATTTGCCTAACAAGATTTTATGTCCTTTTTTGGCTCATCTTTTTTCTTTTTTCCTTTTTCCTTTAACCTTTTTGGCATCGTTCTTAAAATATATATTTGCTAAAATAAGATACTAAAAGATAAAATATATCCTTTTATAGAACTAAATACTAGTTTAGTTTTTTTTTAAAATGACTATAAAATTGGATTTTCGCTCTTTAATTTATTTATTAGAAAAGGTTTAGCAAATATATACATATATATTATTAAACATTTTCTCCTCAAGTATGTAAACTCTTCTTTTTCAAACTCATTCCCTTACCATCCTCTTTAATACGATTATAATAACATACCAAGAAGCTAACTCATTTAAACATCTTATTTAATATTGAATTACAAATGATTAAATCATATAGTTTTCCAACAGTTTCAATCTTCATATAGATGCTAATAAAAGGAAATAAAAAATCTAAAAGGGCCTTTATATTGATTGAGATTCCAGCAAATCATGCAAGAATGGAAACAACTTTCAGCATAGCTTAAAGAAGATATGTCGATTTATGAGCAACAAGGCAAATTGAAGCTACCATGCAAAAATAAATGGTAAAAGGCCAAGAGTATATGGGATTAAGCGTATAATTCATAGAAAAATGTGAATAAAAAGTTTGAAATTCGGGCTAGTACTAATTGAGTAGTAAACTTGAGAGGGTTAGGGGGAAAATCATATTAAAAAAAATGAAAATGTAGTGAAATTAAAAAGTAATCCTAAAAATAAATAATTTAAACTCTTCTCTTGAAAAGATGGGTTCAGATTGTATTAAAAGACAAGTTAACATATAAACAAGATGAGTTTATTGTTGTTTTATTAAACTCATGTCTTTAAAAGCTTTGTTTAACTTACTTATGGAATTTTAAGAGAAAAAATAAACAAAGGAGGAGAATAATCACCTTTCCTTTTGGTCGTCTTCCTCCATGGCTCCATAATAAATGTGGTGATTTTTTTTTTTTTTTTTTGCAATGTTAATAGGAGTGAAGCCCATTTCACAATTTATAGAAAAGTGAAAATTTATAGAAAGATTATTTAAAAAAAAAAGAAAAAAAATCATAGAAAGAAATGAAGGAGATTAAAAAAAAAAAAGGAAATATAGAATCGTATTTAGTCAGATATGGGGAAGAAGAAGAAGAAGAAGAAGAAGAAGAAGAAAAAGAAGAGGAAACATGAACATATATAAACCTAAAAATTTATTTGCAGGTTTTGTAAATTGTATATTTCCATTTATAATAATATGTGCCCAATTATAATTTTTCACTTTCTTAACTTATATACATTACGTTATTAAGACCATAATGCCATAATTTAAAGGCATTACAACCCTCTATATGTCCTTATTAAGTATGGACAAGCTAAGGCTATTATTCTACTAATCCACAAATTTAACTCATATAATATTAAACTCTCATATAAAGGATGCTTATTTAAAAACATTTCTTATAACAAAACTTCTAAACAACTTAGTTGGCATAACCAAAAGCCAACTCAATTCAAACTAAAACATCTTAAGAAAAAGCTTAGAAAAACTTTAGATTTATAAAAACAGTATAAAACTTTATAAGATCTTCAACTTTGTCTATTTCCAAACTAGAATATCTAAACATCAATAAGAAAGTCAGGCCCACTATCTCCCTTCCCATAATCCACATAGATATTATAGTCCGATAGATAAAAAACTACTGGATTATCACTTGTTCCTGAAAAATAGAAAGGGATGAGAACAAAGGCCTAGTATGCCATACCATAAACACATACGCATGAATAGGCATAATACAAATTTCACATACAATTTGATAATATATGCAACAATCAATAGGTTATTATCTTTGATTAGCCAACAAACAACATTGTTTATAACTATTAGCTATTAGTCCTAAACCCAAAGCAACTCATGATTCCGTAAAAACAACTAGTATGGAAAATAGTAATATATATATATATATATTAACGTTGGGAACTTCCATACACCCAGGGTACCATTTTCATATCACTCTTAGACTATCGAAATTATCTTTGTGCACAACTCCATTGGGGACAACGTCACATACAGATCATCAGGGCACCATCCTAGTAGCAACAATCATCCTAATATACTAGACTAGCCAGAGACAAGCAGTAAAATTAAATTAAAGCCAAATAGTTTTAGATTCATTTGTAGATTCTAGACCTACAATCATAAGCAACAAACAAGGTAAGAATGTACCTAAAACATGTTTAGGAATAGGAACCCTAATTTCACCAAAACACCTGATCACAAAGCGAACTATTTCAAAACATGTTTTCATAAGGTGAGCCTAATCCCATCATCATCTAAATCCCTAAGCTGAAAAGAATAATAAACCCTAGGTTTATACAGCTTTTCTTCTTTGATTGTAAAACCACAAAATCACTAATCTTAGAGTTTTCTTCAAAATTTCTCCAAAAATTGACTCCCTTCAATATAATTAAAGTAATTCATAAATGATTTCATTTTTTAGATTATCAAAAGGATTAAAAGGATCAATTTACCTTTTTCTTGATTCTTCTTCTTCCTTGACTACAGATCATGAATTCTCTAATAGGAACTTTAGATGATCTCCCAAACTCCTTCAATATTCGTTCCTAGATCTCGGATCTTGGTCCTCCTTTAAGAAAGATCACTATTGATAGACTTCTTAGGATTTCTAGAAGCTTTGAGAGGGATTTTCAAAGTTTTCTAGGTTGAGGAAATGATTTTGGAGAAGAAGGAATAGGCTAGGATTATAAAGAAAATTTGGAAACTCTTCAAATTTCGTGTCTATATGATGGCATGAAAGCTGGTAGCTTAGGGAGAAGGTTGGCTGCCTTAAGTACAAAAGCCAATAGCCTAAACTTGCAAAATTGAATCTATAGCTGTGAAGGCCGCCTCAACGTCGGCAACATAGGAACTAAAGGCTGACGACATAGGCATTCAAGCCTGGCGGCTCTGAGGTGGTGCACAGTCACATCTCTTTATCTTTCATCACGTGCCTGACTCTTTGCCATATGATAAAACATACATACATACATACATACATACATATATTAGGATCGACCACAAAACCTTCTTATTTTCAACAAATGACACATTTGGCCTTCATTATAAATCATTTATCTTTATATTACAAAGACCATTCAACTACAACTAACGGTTTTTCTGGTATAATAAACTTGTGATGAATCTTCTATCATTATTATTATTGTTATAATTATAAATAAGAAGATATGTGTCAACTTTCAATTTGTTTGGTTAGGGATTTTTTTAAATTCTAAAATTAGAAATTTTTAAAAAATTCTCATTAATAAGGCATTTGAAGACATGATTTTTAGTGTTTATAAACTTTTCATGTTGAAAGTCTTCCTAAAATTGTGTCTTTAACGCATGATTTTAAGATAAACTAAAATAGTGTTTTAGAGACACAATTTTAAGCGTCATGGTCAAAACACGATTTCAAATATCTTATTTTTAGTATTTTCTTTCAAAAGTTCTAGTTTTTATCGTTTTTTTAATATTAGTATTTTTTTCCTTTACCTTAATTTGCCATGGTAATTAATCTAGTAAAATAATATTATTAAATACATTTAACTAAATAACATAATAAATGATGATGAAAAAATTAAAAAACAAAAAAAGTTAAGTTTAAATATTATGTCATTGGTCTACCATAGAAGGATTTATATTCATTTTTTATTCTTTATTTTTACCTATACTAAAGAATTACCTATCATATCATATGAAATGTGGAAATATTATTAATAACCATCATATTCATAAGGATAAATGTCAAATTTGGTATTTAAACTTTGCAAAACAATTTAGATTAGTACATAAATTTTAGTCAATTAAACTTTTTATGACTATGTTTACTATCTTCTTGATAAAGTTTGCTTTGTTTGCAGAGTACAAAATATTGTATATCATTGGATTTTTGCTAATGCTTCTAACACTGCCTTACCCTATTAAATTGCTTCTTTCACATTAATAAATAGAACAAACAGTGTCAGTAAGTAAATAGCCATGACAAACTTTGATTGGATATTGAATTTACCACTTCAAAACTAAAATGCCAAGTTTAATTTTTTATGCAAAGTTCAAATATTAAATTTGACATTTTCCCTCTTATTGATTATACTTTGTGAATAATCATGATCTTTAGCCTTTGTTAATTTGTGTATATATATATATATATATACATATATGCATATTACAGGATTTATTTTCAAATTATGTCTACAAGAGATATGATAGACTCAATTGAACTACAATTATAAGTGCTAAAATATGTTTTATTTAGCCATGTTGGTGATTAAAATTATGAAAATAGCTCCTAAGTTGATTAATATTTGATTTCAAGCTTTCAAAGTGTAAATTACGAGAATACATATATATTTGATGAAGTTTCATGAGCTTTGGAAGTGAGTTGATTGAGAAAACACATATTGTGATTGACATAATGCTGACACAACCATGTTCAAGCCGTGTTCCATCCAATTTTCAAAAGAGGAAGTTACATACTTTGAAGAAAGAAAAAGGTAATCTAGGTCAAATTAGGAAAGTTACAATGATCTAAACGTCCCCATTCATGAAGATTATTCACTTTCCTAAATTAAAGATCTACATTCCTATTATGAAGATTCCACTTTCCAAATCAAAAGGAGACTACTTTCTTCTTTGAAAGAAGATAGCTTTCCTATTTTAGAGAGAGGAAACTTTCATATAAAACCATGAAGAAGTTCTATGTAAGAGGGAAAATCGACATTTGTAGGACATCATTACCCATTACGAATTTCTACTCCAAGAAAAAGCAAGTTAAGACATAGGATTCACCCAAGCAGCAAGAATTAGTTGTTCCAGGAAGATATTTATTATTTTGATGTTTGTATTTACTTCTTGTGTTGTTATTGCTAAATCTGTGGAGAAGTAAACTCTTTGTCACGCCTCGAATATGGTCAAGGCGTGTTCAGTTCCACCACATATAACACTTAGCCTTTATATGTTAAGACTACCTAAATTATTTGTTTATCGTGATCATTTGCTAATCAATTTTAGATTTTGAAATCGTATGATTTAGTTTTGAAAATATTTGATTAAACAAAGAAAAAATAACAAAGTGTCAAAGGTAGGTAAAAATTAGTAAAGGGTATCTAATAAAAGTTTTTACAACCACGAGCATAAACCGAGCCCTCAAAAGAGAATATAAGTTTGAAAAGATAACTACTATATTTATTAAGAACAACATACAATCCCACGTTCCTAGCCACTTTGATCGTCATTAAACTTGTACCCATCCATCCCATACCTAAGACATGCATAATCGAAGTCGAAATCACCAACACGAAAAAAAAAGGAATGAGTCAAAGCCTAGTACATAGCAATGTAATAACACTTAATATGGTATATGCACCTAGACTACATATAACATGACAATCAACAATTTAAGGTTATTATTTAAGGTGATTCAAATAGCACGAGAGTACTCACACTTCGAACAACAAGCCATGAGAATCTGGGGATCCTTAGTAGTAGCAACTACTTAGAGGGTTGATATAAGCATCTTAAATACCTATATCTCCTATAAGAACATCTAGTAATAGCTTCGTCTAAGGTTCACAGCTGTTACGCATCTCCATTTATTTTAATCCATAGTGATATGTAGCTTAATTGGCCCACATAGTCGTGAACTGCACATACTACTTCTCACTGAACTTAAATGAACGTTATCTCAATACTGTTTACCCTATCAGCTACCTGTTGAGCCAACCAATGATAAGCTAAGTGCCTAACTATCATGTTGGCATTGCTTAGCAAGATTGTTGCTCCTCGAACATGATTAAATGATGGAATCACACTCAAACAATTAGTTAGGCCATCTTTTAAGTATTAGTTTATTTCAAGATGCCTACCCTAGCAAGCAACATGCAAGTCATTGCATACTTGATATCAAGATGGTAGACAACAAAGGGTCACAAGTAAGACAATAGGTCGATTGAATATCTATCAAGAAAGATTAATTTGCACAAGAATTGAGTATAACAACTAACAATTCATATCATCTTGATTAATGAATTAATGTAAGGTCTCGTGTAAAATAAGGCATTTAGGTAATCATTGAATTGAATCTATTTAGGTAACTAGGATTTTGGATTAAGCCTATTGAATTTGGAAATTGAATTTATTATTTAGATGTATCGGGCCATTAGGGATCCTATATTAAGCTCAATAAGAAATTCTCTTAGTATTTTATTTTTTAGAGTAATGGGCTTTATGGTTTAGGAATTGAGTCTATTAAGGAATATAGATATTAAATTAAGTGGAATCGGGCATTATTTTAAATTTAGGTCCAATTAGAGTAATATTAATTATTGGACCTAAGAATTGTATTTAAGTCCAATTGAATTTTAATTTAGACCCTAATTAAACTATTGAGTTTTCTAATTTCCTAATTTAGCTTACTAAGGATATTTTAGAGCTTTAGGCCCGGGGAAAAAATTTGAGCCCAATTGGATATTTCAATACCTAAAATTGATAATAAACCTAAATATTTTAGAAATAGACTTAATTGGATATAAAAGGGTATTAAGCTTGTATCATGGAATTTAAGCCCATAAAATGTAAAATTAGGTATTATCTATGTTTTGAAGGTTTATGCCCTAAATGACTAAGGAAGACTTGTTAAAATTTATTTTGGGCATGTTTAGTGTAAATAGGCCTTATTGGCTAGAAATTATGCTATTGGCCCTAGAGTTGTCTTTCTAAACCATTTTTATCTAATTAAGCACATTTATAGTTATTTAGTCAAATTGAGTCATATTTTAGTGTTTAGGCTCATAACCAATTATTAAAGCCCAAAATTATTGACATTAGCTAAGTTAAACCTAAATTCATTTCTAAGTCCATTTTAGGTTATTTAGATTAAGTTGGACCTATTCTTACTATCTTGGCCCATTTTAGGTCATTTATGTTACATTGATCATGTTTCTATTAATTAGGCCCATTTGAATTATTTTAATCCATTTAAATATAAAATAATTCAAAATTTCATTTTATAGTCCTTTTAAGCCCAAAATCTATAAAATTCCATTTATTTACTAAGTATCCAATTTAAGCCCCTTTATATGGCTAAATACTTATTTTAATTCGATTTGATATATTTAGTCCATTTGAGTTCATTTAATTTAATTGAGTCCTTGATAGTCAACAAAGTCTATTTAACATGTCAAAGCCGATAATACATTATTTTATTTGATTTAGGCCCATAATATGTGTATTTACTCAATTTTATAATTAAAAGTTATATTATGCCTAAACAAACATATTTGGCCCATTAATTTATTTCTATCCAATTTTAATTTGACAAAAGACGTAATAATTTAGAAAATACCTAAGTTAACTAATTATAGCTAATTATACACTAATTAATCTGGTTTAGCAAATAAATTAATTATTCAAGCTAAAACATGCAATTTTAAATTTTAAAACAGGGTTACAAAATTTTTAGGTGAACTTAAATTATTTTTTTAAAAATAGTCAACAAATTTAAAAAATATCCAGTTTAAGGTAGACATATTAAAATGTCATTTCCCAAAATTTTGTTCAAAAATAAATTTGTTTGATATTTTATTTAGAATTAAAATCTCATATTACTATATATTGTTAGACAAAATGAATTAGTTTTAAAATAGTAAATTATTTTCAAAGTTAATTTGAATATAGACACATGAAAATATCATTTTGAAAAATTTTGGTCAAAAATAAATTCACTGTATATTTTATTTAGATTAAATAACTCAGATTATTATATATAGCCATATGAAAACAAATTTATTTTTTTAGAAATAACAAATGACTTTGAAAAAATTACAAAACTTTGCAGTTTACTACCACACATGCTAATCTATCATCCATAAAAATTTCATGCACAAATAAATTATTTTAATATTTTATTTATTTTCTTAATTAACACGCCTTTTAGGCCTTTAAAAATAGTAAATCAAGTTGGAAAATTGTCAAACTTTGCAGTTTACATTCTAAAACAATAAGATATCATTTTCGAAAAATTTACTCAAAAATAAATTTGTTTAATGCATTAACTAGTATCACAAAGCTTATTTTCCTAGGTAATTAATTTATGTCTAGCATAAATAATAACATATTTATTCAATTTCATCATAAAAAATTATATGGCAAGTCGTATGAAACATATTAAAGCAGAATATAAGCCATACCATTCCATATTCATAAATATATCACACATTTATCAAATCACACAAGAACAATGACAAAATCAACATATTTCACTTAAGCTAAAAATACATAATAATTCACCTAAACCATTTATTTTATTTTCTATATTTTTACTATTATATCCTATTATTTGCTAATACATTTCATTATTTTACAAATTAATCAACATACTTACTTATAGAAGTAACGCAAGATTAAATCCTTCACTACTCTATTCCTAGGATTTTGATGAAGCTCTTTTTGCCTTTAACCCAAAATCCATCTTGATACCATCTAATTTCAAAAAGAAAAATAGAGATTAATGGAAGTTTCAGATGGCTTAAAGAAGACATAAAACATACAAGACATAGTATCTATTAGGGTTTTGATAAGAGAAATGAGTTTGTATGTTTAGATTTTGTTTTGAGACAAAAATGAAGAGAAATTTGCTGCTAGATGAGGAGGTAAAGTGTAGCTACTTTATGGTGCATTAGGGTTTCATTTTGTAAAAAGAAAGCAGGATGAAAATAAGTACATTAGTTGACAATAATGAGAATGTTCTAGAGCTTATGGGTTTATAAAATTATAATTTCAAATGAAAAAAAAATTCTGAAATTTGAAATGGATAAGAATTGTGATGTGTAGGTTCTAGAAGATTTTTAAGAGGATTTAGAGCTTATGGTTAGTGGGTTGGATTGGCAATTTGATTAGGGCCTAAGATGTAATTAGAAGTCAAATGGGCTTAGAAACTAGCTAGATTAATTTGAGAATTTACTTTAGCAAATTTGAAGATGGTGAAATAAATTTAGCTAATTAGATAGTTGGATATGTATTTGATTAAAATTAGGCTATTGAGAAATTTAGGTATTGAATTTGTAGAAAATTATCGAGATTGGGAAAATTGGAAAATTTGAGAAATTTTATCTTTGGTAGATGGGTAATTTAATATTTAGGTTTGATTTGATTTATTTGGTATAATGAGATGAGGAATTTCTATAGTTTAATCTCTATTTCCCAATTGAAATTAATTTTGTAACTTAAATTTGCCAATTCAACTAGCCATATTAAGTATTTTATTTAATTTACTTAGTTTACTTAGTTAAATAGTATGGTTTAATTTTTCTAATTTTTTTTTTCAAGCCGGCTCAACTTTTCCTATTTTCCACCAATTAGATTACATATTACTACTTAGGTTATGTTAGTATTATGATTATTTTACTCTTAGTCTAGATCTTGATGAACCATAGGTCTCTTACTTGATTTGTTTTACTTTGTTTGCAAATTATTTATAAATTTTCATGGATCTACTTGTCTTGTATTAGTACCCACCAGTCCTTATGAGAACAATACCCATGCTTAATATCTATACCATAACTATCAATAGGTCTACTTACCTGGAATATGATCATTGTTAGGATTGAGTTTGAGATTTTTAACTTCATATTGATTTTTAATATCATTAGTTGTACGTCATTACTCTAGTATTTCTCACCTTAGGATTAGGTTATGGGATAACGGCTGGTTTGACAATAGCGGTTGGCTTATCATCCCCAAGAGCAATGTCCTCATTGACTACAAGAGGATTGGATGATTGAGTTAGCTATGCACCCATTGTGGCATAGCAATAGTAGATTAAGGAAAATTGTACCCTGTTGCGCAGGAGGATTGGATGATTGAGCTCGAATGCACCAGTAACAGGTGGAGGGGCTATTAAGCATCAACCTTGCTATTCTAGAGGAAAGGTTGTGTGTTCTTTGCTCTAAGCTCTATTTAATATCTTGTGAGAGTATTATGGCAACATAATGGCGTTTCTATCAATTTACAGATCTTTTTAATTTGGAGGAGCTTTAAGTATTTATAGAGCTTAGCTCTTAATTGTGCCCATCAAATCGTATTGACTATTAATGGATGAGATGGCTTTTCCTAATAATGGATTTAACCATGGGCTCTCTAGCTAATGCAAGACCTTTTCAAGTGCATGAGCTCCTTGAAAAAAGTTAAAAGCTAATAGGTCGGTTTGGTCTAATACTCGTTACTCCAAGTTCACTATGCTAAATCTCTCTTAGCCATCACAATTTTATGGACTTAACTCTCCAGGCCCTATTATTCTACCCAAAAAGCCAAACCCAAGTCATTACTGTAATCCCCTAATTTTGCATAACTTAATGTAATAATTACCAAAAATATAACATAGAAACTCAAATAACTTTAATAGAAAAAAAGTTGCAAAAGTCCCTCCTGATTTTTCGGGATTTAAGATTATTAAAGTGTGAACAAATTTAATTATAGTTAGAAAGATTAGAATCCTTACCAATAAAATTTTAAAATGCAAAATGTAATTGCATACCCTTAGACAATCAATGATCGATGATAAATCAATCGTTACTACAAACTCCTTGATCATTTTACCTTAAGATTTGTGATTAGAAACTAAATTATACACTGATTAAAATAATGATATAATGATTTTTGAGCTACCTCTAATATTTTAAAATCATGAAGTAACCCCAGAAAAGTTATGATCATTAGTACACGAGATAAATAATTCTTAGACAATAAAAGACAAGATTCCAAAATGTGAGTTGATAACTCCATAAATGATCATAGTTAGCCTTAGATTTCAAATACAGTGAAAGACGATTAATTTATAGAGCCTATTAGTTATAAAAAAATAATTTAAGGATGAATCACTAGGGTTACAAAATACGCGATAGGAAAAAAAAAGATCAATGTCTAAGAATCTAGACCTCAATTAAATATTTGGATTATGCCAACATTTTTAGTTAGAGAATTTTGGGTCTATAGACGCTAAAATCTTAATTTGCACTTGTAATCCCTGTGAATTTTCAGAACTAGTAAAATGAACGGAATAGTAAATGTAGAATAGATAATGAATTTATGACCCAACAAAAACCATGGTTAGAAACTTGGAATAGTCATGAGCTTATCTATAACTTAAAATCCTAAACAAAAATTTCTTAGATTTTAAAAGACAATAAAGACAAGATTTAGTGACCTGAGTCAAAAACTCAATATATAATCATATGTAGCCCTAAATTTCAAGTACATTAGGAGACGATCATCTTATAAAGTCTATTGGCTAAAAATGGTAACTTAAAGATAAATTGCTAAGGTTATACATATGTAATAGAGAATGAGAGTAGATCAATAATTATAAATCTAGATCTCAAATAATAATTGGATTACACCATTAAGCTAGTTAGAAAACTTTGAGTTCATAGAGGCTAAAACCTTAATTTAACCTATCAGACCTGGAAACCCTAATTGCATAAGACAAAACTCTAAAAATATTCAATTGCGTAAATTTTAAACTAAAGATTTCAACTCAAAAATAATATAAGAATATTATAAAGGGTCTAGATGAACTTTTAAGATATAAAACCCTATATAACTTATGTAATTACACGCGTACGACACCAGAACTTACATGAAAACCTAGATTTTTAATTATACAAGTTATTTCAATTAGCACATGTGAATTTTGGTACACAGTGGATCAAGTAACAGGCCAATTTTTCCTTGAAAATTCTCCACCATTACTTGTCTTCTCCAACTGGGAGAAGTTAACTCATTTAAGTCAACATGAAAGTGACAACTTAGCTAATCTTGATCTTCCAACTAGCCTCATCATTTAAGAAGATGATGACTCAAACTTGCTTGTAAAATTAGAATGCTTTCCTCTTCTTTCACCGAAGATTACTCAAGAGAATTATAAACAAAAATTATTTATCAAAACAATTCATTCACTTCTAGTTTCAACCGTGAATTCTAGAGAACTTAGACTTTGGTCAACAAAAGCAAATTCCTTTTTCTTGCCGTGTAGAAACTCCTTCAAACACCAACAAATATCAACTTGCAAAGTCGACAATTCCTCTCCATCTTACCATAGTACATTACTTGGAATTAGACACTTTATATAATCAACAAATCCAATTCAAACCCTCTTCTTATCACAGTGAATGACAAGAGAAAAAAAATAGACAAACACAATTCAACTAGACACCCAAATTGCCATGAATTTTACCAATTTGCACACACAAAAAACAATTTCCAACAATAGCAAAATATCAAATAATATCTTATTCAATCCTAGCCACAAGTAACCTTAAATAATTAGAAGACAACTCGTATCTAACTTGATTAAATAGCCGTGTAAAAATCTCCCAACACCAACAAATGTCAACATCAATTTACTCATTGACAACTTGGTAAGTAAGGATTATAATGAGCAAACAAACAAAGAATTCTCTAACTACAAATATCCAACAAAAATCTCCATTTCTCCACACATCTATAGGTCAAATTCAAAGAACAAAAACATCACTTTCTCCCCATCTATCCATCGTGAACTCTATCCCTAGTTAAGGCAACAAACGATAAAATAAAATAACACTTTTCCTATATATTCCCACCATAACCCCACAACTATGCCAAACAAAATTCAACAAGGTATCAACACTTTAAAGTACACATTTCCAAATGTGATATCCTAAAGAAAAGAAACCCAACTCAACTAGAAACAAGTCCAAGTTCAAGGATTAAATCCAAAAGGTAAGGAAGTGTCCTATTCAAGCAAAATATTTCTAGAACAAGAAAAATCATCTTCTTGTTTGCTACATCTAGGGTTTGGTTCTCGTAAAAGGGGAGGTCTATCACTTTATCCTATATCTAATCAAGGTAATTTTTATCCTACTTGAATCCTATATTGCTCCTATGTTTAGAAAATTAGGGAAATCAATATGATAAGTCATTGATGGAGCCTATGAATTCAATCACCTTATGCTATAATAGATGTTCATTATATAATTTTACATGAAGCATGTTCTATACTAGAACTACATTACATTTAATAGGACATTTCATAAAAAGGTTAACTTATATAACAAAACTAAAACAACTCTAGAAGTTGATTCATGATGAAAATAGAATCTACCATGCATATACTATGATAAAAACAATCTAACAAGTGGTTAAATGCACCTATGATATTGTTCATGAATCAAAAGAAACCTTAGAAGACCCTATGACAAGTCTTAGCCTCTATAGAAAAAGTAGACTTACCATGTATGCATCAGGAACAAACCTAGCCCATATTCAATAGGATGCACACATAACATAGCTTATAGAATGAACTTAAGCTCATATAAACCCTAGAAACTCTAAAAGGAATCTCAACCCTATAGTTATAACATGCATCACACCATATAACTAAGGAAATTTGCAAAATACTTCTGCACGTACCCCAGTACAAGCCGTATAGACAAGCATGACAGGAAACAAAAGGTCATCCCTCCCTCCAGTACGTCCATATAGCCCCTCATGTAGACACTAGAGCTCTATTCTTTCTTCCTTTATAATGCATAACAATTATAAATAGAAATAAAAATGAGAAATAGATTAACTACAACAATTTTAAAAATAAAACCCTAGAGTTTTGGCCAAAAACAGGCTCATAAGGACAAATCGTGATTTAAATGTATAAGGAAACCCATATAAAATCATGAACACATTAAAAAGGTAAACCAGTGATTAGATGGTAGAATATGACCTTATAAATAAAAAAAAAAAGAAAATTTCAACCTACGTAGACAGATAAGGTTGACAAAAAAAGTGAAATAATATTAGAAATCATACTATCAAAGTAGGCATTAATTAACGTAAAATATAAATTAAGGAAAGTCTAGGACAATAGAATCACCATAAATATAAATATGAAATAGGATCAAGAGAAACAACATGAAAATTAATATTAAATATTAAGTATCAACTACTTTAGGGTTATTACATTAAAAAACCTATACAAATGATAAAAGTTGAATAATAAGGCCATTAAGCTAAAAAGGACTTAAGAATACCCTATTGAATTTAATGGCATTCATAGAATAAATAAAACACAAAAATTGGATAAACAAAGTTAACTATCATATAGTACTCGAAACAAACTTACTAACACTATTCATATGTAAAAATCCAAGTTAAAATGAGTATAATAGGCTTGGTTGAAGATTATGCTGTAAAAGTTGACAATCATGATCATTTAGGTCACTTTTCATAAGGAAAATACCATATATACAAATTCTATACTAAAACTAGAAAATAGAAGGCCCTATAAGCTTTGAAACGATTATTCGTAAGCTAGATTTGAGTAAAATGAAAAAACGGTCCTAGAAGAAATAAAGGCCGATAATAAGACACCTAAAAACCCATTAGGAGTTGTTTATACAATCACATATTTGATTGGTGAATATTTTAATCATCCATTAGGTGATTCTAATCAATCTGTGGATTTCCCAGATGATAATCACAATTAACCAACATGAATAGGAGATATTAAGCCCAAGTTCTCAAACCCCAAATATTCCCAAAGGTCGTATCAAGTAAACAATATTACTTAGGTAAGGGAGTTCTGATGATTTGCTATTTGCTTGTGTTTGCTACTACTTGTTGTTATGTTGGTTGTATTACTTGTCTTTTGAATGACTGATTGTTGTGAATGCCATCATCTATATGATCGTCAGAATAAATGAATAACTATAATTACTCGACTAAACTAATTGCATATACTTATCGCATGTGATTGTAATCCCCTGTAAGAAATGTCTCGAATTAGTAATTGAAAGTATTTTTGAAATGTATTTTCAAAAGAACATGACTTGGAGAGTCTCAAGTCGCTCTCTGTTCCTCTTTTAAATAAGCTTTACCAAATGAGTTTATGAAATAAACCTAGGACAATTTCGAGTGATGTTTTGGCGGTAGATGTTACTTGAGTCGGGGTTATTCTACCTGCTTGATTCACCATTATTTGGTGATGGTTAGATTGATTCACCAATATTTGCTGATGGTCAACTTGATTCACCGTTACTTGATGATGGTAAGATTGATTCACCGTTGATAGTTAGATTAAAATATTAACCAGCATAAAACACGCGTTAAGGAATATTTGTTTTTATCAATGACAGGTAAGCATTGGGTGAATCTAGATGGATGCTACCAATAGGCAACCCCATTCGAGTAAGGCAGGGTATCTTATGTGGGTAAGTATGGGAGATAACTAATGTATAGACATCGTAAATCTACATCGTCTATGGTTTCGGACTCCCATAGACGTATTGCTTGCATTCATCACGAGTGCATTCATATCACGTATAGAGGATAGATTTGCATGAATGTTTAATTAATGCTTGATAATTTGCATAATCAGTAGTAGTGAGGAACGTACTCATTGAGCTATGATTTTGCTCACCCCCCAACAATTTTTATGGGAACATTACTAGTTGGGAATGGGCTAGGAATATGTGAGAGTGCTCCTTCATCAGACACTTTGACAATAGAATAGCTAGGTTACATGTATGATGAACCTACATTGTGTAATAACAAATCATAAAGTTATTCAAGTCTTTTTAATGGCGGGGGAAATTGACTCTCTGCGATCTTAGTAAAAAGTGGAAAATCGGATTCCTTAGAAAATTTTAATAGATACATCTTATAGATGTATGATTAAATGATATGCAATTAATAAATAAGTAGAGTCTTGTAATATCTGACTCATATTAAGGATGTACACGTGGTATGATAACTTCAGGATAATCCTACTAAGCATCTATTAAGGTCATGACAATTACTAGATTATAATACCCATAATCCAAATTTTGTCCTCTACCATAATCATATAATTTTTTTCTTGTCTATTTAAATTGAAAAAGATTGCTGGAATAATTAGATATGGTATAATTACATCCATTATTTGAAATTTGGTTCTTTATTTGCTATTTATAAAATTTTTCTTTAATTCCTTTTTAAATTAGCATCATTTTGTACAAGTTAATCATATAATTATTTTATCAATATTCTTGTAGCCAAGTGGTATTTCCGTAGTCTCTTATTAACAAGACAACAAACATGTATTACTAAGTATATAACTAAACAAGAATTTCTATTAATGCTTAAATGTCCTAATTTCATATTATCATTTCCTTAGTTTGTTGGTTCTTAAGAAACTACATACACTTAGCTAATTACTTAAGTCCAAGAGTTGTAAAACTTAACATTTTCTAAATCTATACTTCTATGATCCTATTTGAGCAAGATCTTATAGAAGATCTTAAGTCAGTATTTATATATAATTATATATTATTTTTACTATTATTATTTTTTATTTTTTAAGGGTGAAACGAGGGAACTATCACGGCCATCGTCAAGGTCGTGATTACCATCATGGGCACCATCACACCCATAATGAAGGGTGGTCTAAACTTTTGTAAGGCTTGGAGGCAATCACAAGATCCATCATGTTTGTAATGAGTCAAAAACTATTGATCTAAGACCATCACGGGATCCATCACGCCCGTGATAAGTCAAAATCATTTAATCTGAGACGATCATGAGGTAGATCATGCTTGTGATCAACTAAAACTTACATCCAAGGCTACTATGGTCTTGATAATGCCTATGATCAAGTGAATTTAAACCATTAGAGGGCACCAAGACCTTCATTAATTTTAAACTTCGAAATTTTTACACCTTCTAACTATTTATTATGATCTTGACTCCAACAAATACACTTCAACATCAACATATAAAGCCTATATATAATGCTAACATTTTCTTATTGATATTACACATACACACTTATACTACTCTTATCTGTGCCTAACTTATACATCATCAAACTAACAAAAGTCTATTATATCCATGATTTGAGTTTTAAACTGCCAATTTCATTACTCAATTCTTACTTATACAATATCAACGTCTTCAACAATTTCCCATATATAACATTATCAAATATAACTCTAATCACTTATCTATCTTGCAACTTATCAAAGCAAACATAAGGAATAGCTTACCTAATTTGATATTGACTTGTAAATAAGTACTTGAATTGGAATTCCATAGAGTTTTAGAAAGAAAATTTGTTGAAGAAAATGTGATATGGGAGAAGAGAGATGGCGCCTAAGAAGAAATTTTAGGAAAATTTTTTATAAGTTAAGTTGATATTTATCTCAATTATAGGATAAAGTAAATTTGACTTTTAAGACATTAGGAGTTATTGGATGTATGTGAGTGCATGCTATGTATGGTGGTGTAATGGGCTTGAAAGAAAATTAGGCTTTGGTTTTCAAGCATAATTGGACCTCTTGATGCTAAAAGAGTTAAGAAGGTAAACTTTAAAACTGATACAAAGTTTGATCAATTTGATTTATAAATGTAATTAAATAAAAATTTTCTTTTGACAATTTTATGATAAAATTCCTTCTAATTTAAGAGTAAAGCTTTAAAAATTTAAGTTCCTAAGAAAGTTTGAGAGTAAAATAACTTGATAGACAATTTGAGATGGATTAATTGAAATTTCTTGAACCTCTAATATCATTTACTTCATTCTATACATGTTATCGTAAATAAGTTTACCTATTATGCCATTTATTCTAACTTTTATATCAAACTATATTGTTTTTTTCATTTCTAACCTCTAACTTGACTTAAGGAAAACTAGGGATTACAAACTAAGCCAGACTTACTTTGGATGGAACTTCCCAACTCTGGTAAAGCCGCCCATCGCAACAAATAACTTTGAAATCAAGAGTATTGTTATTCAAATGCTGCAATAGTATTGCCAATTTGATGGATTACCAGATGAAGACTCACACGCTTATGTACAAACATTCTTGGAATTATGTGAGACATTCAAGAAAAATGGGGTATTGATGATGTAATGAGAATGTGCTTATTTCCTTTCTCACTAAGAGGACGAGCGAAGGCATGGTTATCGTCACTAGGGCCAAGTGCCATCACAACTTGGAAGGATATGGTTGAATAGTTCTTGGACAATTATTTTCCACCCTCCAAGACTACAAAATTAAGGAATGACATCTCGTCATTTATATAGCAAGATTCTAAGACAATGTATGATGCATAGCAAAGATGGAATAATCTTTTCAGAAAGTGCCCTCATTACCAGATGCCTAATTGGATTTAGGTACAGATATTTTATAATGGTCTCAATACGGCTGCAAGCTAGTTAGTTGATGCCTCGGCTGGAGGTACTCATAATACAAATACAACTAAGGATTCATTGAAATTGTTTAAGGACATGGCAAATAACAACTATTAGTGGGGCGATAATAGAGGAAAGTAGAAGGCAACTGGGATGTATGAAGTGGACATGATGACCAGTTTACTTGCAAAGATGGACACTCTGATTAAGCAGGTTATGGATCCTAAGAACTTGATAGTGCCTGAATTCAAATATGGAACTTATAGTATCGAGAACTTTTATATTGAAGCTCTCGAGAAAGTTGATTATGTAAGCAATAAAGGTAGATATCAGAACAACCCATACAGCAATACATACAACCCAGGATGGAGAAATCATCCCAATTTCTCTTATGCCAACAACTAAAACGTGTAGAGGGCTAATTGTCCTATACTAGGATCCCAAAGGCCCTAGCTTCCATAACTTTCACCGCCCTAGCTTCCACAAGTTCCACCTCTTCCACAGGAGAAGAAACCCAATTTGGAAGAGCTAATGACACAATTCATTCATAATTCTAAAGCTTTCCATCAGAACCAAGAAGCCTCCATTCATAATCTTGAGAATCAGATTAGGTAGCTTACTATGATGTTATCTGAGAGGCAACCTAGGTCACGTCCCAATAATATAGAGACAAACCTTAAAGAGCAGATCAAGGAAATTAACCTGAGAAGTGGGAAGTACAATCCAAGAAGAGAAAAGAGCTTGAAGGTGAACCAAGCATGATACTAGAGGAGAAGAAAATTCAGACAGATAAGGAGCAACCTCCTGAAGTGAAGGCATACGATCCACCAATGCATTATCCAGCTTGCTAAGCTAAAATTGTGACAAGGAACAATTTGGCAAGTTTTATGAGCTTTTCAAGCAGTTGCACATCAACATACCACTTGTTGAAGCTCTCTCCCAGGTGCCTAAGTACGTAAAATTCTTCAAGGATTTATTATCTAATAAGAGGAAACCAGGAGAGATGTCTACTGTTATGGTCAGAGTTGAAAGTTTGGCAATTATTTAGAATTGATTACCAACAAAGCTTAAGGACCCAGGGAGTTTTACAATTCCTTATGTGATTGGGAAGTTATCTGTGGATAAAAAGCTTTACCAGATCTAGGGGTGAGTATCAATTTGAGGCCTTACCCTTTCTTCAAGAGGTTGGGTTTAGGAGAACTTCGGTCCACGTGAATGGTTTTACAATTGGCAGATTATTCAATGAAATTTCCCAAGGCGATTATCGATGATGTGCTCATGAAGGCGGGATATTTTATATTCCTAGTAGATTTTATAATACCGATATGGATGAAGATGGGGAAATGCCATCAAATTTAGGTAGGCTATTTCTGGCCGTTGCCATAGCTGTTATTGATGTGGGGAATGGTGAGTGAACACTCAGAGTTGTGGAGGAGGAGCTTATGATTAACATTCCAGAAGTTCTCGAACAATCTGCAGAGTCTAATGATTCTTGTTTTAGCATTAACACTATTGATATTTTCGTTACAAATTGTATGCAAGATACTCTTTGTGAGGATGTTTAAGAGTTAGACATGATACATAGAGAGAAGAAAGAACTGGGGAACCCTGAGCTACAAATTGTTATGGCCTAATTAGAGGCTTATGATCAATTCAAAATTAAGAAAGGGTTCAAAGAATCATTTGTAGAAGTTGAGGTGCGGTTCGAACTATCCATTGAAGAACCACCATTTTGAAATCTTGAAGGACATTAAGCTAATGATGTTAAACAAAACGCTTAATGGGAGGCATCCCATGTTTGAAATAGGTTTTTATAGTTTCTTTTGAAATCTTTTAGCTACCTTTGTTTCTTTTTCTTTTTCCTTTTTTCTGCACAACATAAACTTCTTTTGGGTTCTCTTATGTACAACTAGCTACTGCAAATTGCTCCACTTAAATGACTTCTTCAATGTCTAGTATTGCTAGCAATCTTAAACCAGGGCAGTCTCAGATCCTTTTCTTTTTATTTTATTTCTTTTATTCTTTTTGAGCCTTATTTGTTTTAGTAGACATTGAAGGCAATATCTCATTTTTAGCATAGGGAAGGGATAATTTAGAAAGATTAAGTTAAGTGGTCTTATTTTGTGCTTTAACGAATTATGCACTTTATTCAAAAGTCCCCCACTTAAATGGTATGAATTGTGCAAATTTTGAAAATCTTGAAATTATACTCATTAAATCTCTTTATTGAATTTAGCATTCAATAATTAAAAGCAACTTTGTGCTTTACTCACTTTGAATTTTCCATATTTAGTCAAAATTGTATGATAAAATTTAGGTGAGACAAACTTACTTGCTATTTAATGATGGAGTTTAGAGTTTAGAAGTGGATTAAAGTCCTTAGTAAAAGTTAATTGGTTATGTTTCTAAGCATATTGAGTTATATATTTTCTTTTCAAAAATTTTGAGAGCTCATTTAATCTCTAGTGAAAGAGCATATGAAGTTTATCAAATGGTAATTCTTCTTACAATAATCTCTTTGAAAATCATTTGACTAGTTGATGTGCTTAACTGATAATATAAAAAGCTTATTTAGTATGGGTAGGCTATGGTCCCTCAGAAGAGTGAAGCCTGACCCTACTGTTGACAAAAGTTGGAGAAAAAGAGAGAGAGAGCTTAAAAGAACCTGGTAAAAACCTATCTAAAGGAAAATGAAAAGATAGAGGTAAAAACCTCCTCCTTTGAAAAAAAAAAAGGAAGAGAGTCAAAATTTTTGAAGAGGTTTTTAAAAGGAGAAAATCTAAAGGAAAAATGGATGCAAAATACTTTCACTTTTGATTAGTACACTAAGAGAAGTGGTTGAAAGGGCTCTATACTCTTAAATAGGTGTTGAAGTACAATTGGGCCTTTTTTACTCTATTTGACTTTGTGTTTATTATGTAACTTTGGAAGCTATTATTAAATGGTGAGGGTAAAGTTTGACTTAGATTAGTTTTAGAATTTTGATTTTGACATGCTAAGTGAAAGTATAGTAGGTTTGAGTAAAAGGTACAAAAGTTTGAAGTTGCTATGCTTGGAATTGAAAGTCTGAATGCTATGATGTGATTTGAATTTTTATTGAGCCTTGGGACAAGTAAATGGTTAATTGTCGAGAAGTTTGATAAGTGTTTAAAAACCCTTATTATATGCATTAATTGAATACCATATTATATAGATTTCATGTGATTTATTAAAGAAAAGGACACTTATTTGGTTATAATGTTAATTTCATGAATAAAAGAAGATATTGAGCATTATGAAGATGTTTGGATGAGATAAGGCATATTTCTTTGAAGAATTACAACATGCATGACCTTTTTTTGCATAAGCTATGCAAAATACTTGTGTAGAAGGTAAAGCATGACCAACAAGCAATTTTAACATATACAAAGAGCTACACAAGCCGTGTAGCATGCTTACATAAGAGCTGGAAAGTGATTAGAAACATTTTTGAAAGTACACGACCACCTTACATGGGTCGTGCTAAGGGTCGTGCGGACCAGGAATTTCATTGTTTTACTAATCTGTAGCCTACACGGGCTTCAAATACGGTGGTGTAGGATGGTTGTGTAGGAGATATTTCGTTGTTTTCTATAAATAATGACCTTTAGTCATCATTTAATACACACTTCTTTATTCTTAAAAACCCTAGAGAGAAAAATAGGTGCTTTAGAGTGGAGAAACGCCAAAGACTATTGAAAATTACAAGACATTATTTTTAAGGGTTGTAATCATGATTTCTTGCTATTTTTCCTTTTTCATTGATTGCAATTATCTATCTATGGAAAAATAGATCATTACATTCTAGCTCTTAAGGAACCCCAACCTTAATGTAGATATTTAATTATTTTGTCAGTGGAAGTTTATGTATGCTTAAATCTGTTAATGTGTTTATATTTGTTTCTTTGATTTAATATGTGTGCAATATTAGATCATTGTTTGAATCTTGCCAATTTGATTGACGAATTGATTGATAAGACACATTTAGCATTAATAGAGAAGTTTGAATGTGACTCTTGACATAGATCGCATAAACTTTCTACATAAATATTTAATATTTTTAAGGAATTATGAACTCTAATGTAATTTTGTATGCATCTAATGACAATAGACAATTTCACTAGACATATGAGGTTAGAATTCAATTATCTTGAAAGAGAGATTTATGAAATTAGGGATTCCTATAGCTTAAGCACTTAAACAACCTATTAACGAATGTTTTATAAGGAGTTGAAAAATAAGGTCAGTGGTGAATCAAGATTAGGGGTTTGTTTTGCAATTTGACATCTTAAGAAGCATCAGCAATCATTTTTGTTAGAATTAATTAATTAATTAATTAATTGATTAGTTGCTTAGATATATTAAAATCACTTAAATCATATTAGCTAGATAGTAGGATTAGGGTAAATATTAGTAATTACAGTTCCTGATAGAACGATACATGTGCTAACCTATACTAATTGATAGGTATACTTGCTTAGGATTAATCGTAGAGTATATACAGGGTTTTAATTTGATTTTGATTAATTACGATTAATAGTCCATCTATCATAGACCAAATCAACCTTCTTGACTAGCTCTATCATCACTCTCACCACCAAACGCAGCAAATCAAAACCCATATTGAACTAATCTTTCATGTTAAACTGCTATTGACAAGTATCGTCATTGATAAACATTCCCACACTTCTGATAGCTGCCGTGTCTATTCAAACAAGGAAGAACACTTGCTACTTTGGTTTTTGAATTCATGTAAGTGTGATTCGACTCACATGAAAGTAACCTGCCTCCTAAGCCAACATTGTTTGTGCTTGCAAAGCTACGAAAGCTCTTAAGCCAGAGATTCGTCTTAGGTTTTGCTTCGAAATCAATATTTGAGTTTGAATTCAATTTTGAACTTATACTTGTTGTGTTATTTGAGTGGAAGCTATTCGATTGAAAAATGGTTGTATTGGATTGTTTTACAATGTGTTTTCATCGTTTATATTGAAGGTACACTTGGAATATGCGTATACGTCGAGTTAAAAGCACAAGTTGAATATGCAATTTAATGGCTACTTTTAAAATAATTTTTTAAATGCAGTATTTTAAAAATTATATATCCAAAATACCTTTACCATCCCCATCTTTTATTTAATTAGAGATAAAAAATAACAAACCAAGTTCATGCCTTACCTTTAATAGCATCTTCAAACTAGCTCTATAATTAAAAGATCTACAATAGTAAGTTTAAATAGGGCGCAAGTGTGAATATTTTATATATATACATATATATATTATTTAAGATGCTTATCACTTGTAGATTGGATGTTTAAACCATTGAAAAGATAACTTAATTATTAAAATGAAATAACTTGTATGGATTCACAATCTAGTCACTTTTTTAGGGTAAAATACATGTCTACCGTTTCTATAAAAAGAAATTACCTATATACAAGTTAAATGCAATTAATTACCAATATCTCCTACCAAAATTGTGTTTATGAATGGGACATTATTTTTTATATGCAAATTGTGTGTTACACCCATGATATCATGTTTAACTAAGATTGCTATAATATGGGTGAGAAAAGCAACACACATATATTGCTATTTAGAATTGCAATATAAAACCCTTATCGCGGAAAATAATTGTGATATCCATTTTGAAATAAAATGCATATCACTTGTTGTTCTTGTGATATAGCACTGACCAATTGTACGCATACAAATCTTCGTATATCCTATTTTATACACGCGATTTGAATACTGCATTTAAGTAATTATTTTTATTTTAACCTTAAATAAGTAATTAATTTCAATTGGCACCTAAATAAAAAATTATTTCCACTTTTCCAGATACTATACTATGTAGAATTTAGCTCAGTAAAAAAAAATATACATATATATGTATATATATAACGGCCGGTAGTTTTGGATTCCGTCCAATCGACAATATATACATATATATAACGGCCAGTAGTTTTGGTTTGGATGCTCTCCAATCGACAAACTGAGAGTTACGGCATAACGGCCAGTAGTTTCGGATTCTGTCCAATTGACAAACTGAGAGATCCGACAACCATCAGAGATAATAATCATATTTACACGTAACAGATTAGAAGACTTAAGTGTGGTGATTTCATAAGTCAGTGCTGAAACCATGCAAAACATAAAACGACACACCTTTTCTTATACCATTCATTAACGTGGATTGCCGTCATCGGGGGTGACGTCCTCTTGGACCGCGCCAAAAAATTATATCAACTTTTTCTATAAGAAATATTCCACTATAAAAAAAAATATATTACTTTTAAAGATGAAAATTCTGTGAAAAAAATAGTAGAATAATTTCTATCTTTTCAAATAGAATCAATGTCAATAACTTTTATGCTTGAAAATTCATATTTAAAGATAGAAATTTTATCTCTGAAACTCAGATTTTTTAAATAATTATTAAGTTTTTTTAAAATACTTGGCTAAATATAAATAAATTTAGAAATTTATAATCTTCTAGTGTTTTATGGGAAAAAGAAATTAATATTATTAATTTTAAAAAATTATAAAAATGCAACTGAAACAAAAATAATCTTAGTTTTAGATAAGTTGAACTTGTATTTTGAACAGATAAGGTCATAACTGGTTGATGTAGTATTTTTTTTTAACCTTGTCTGTTGAATAAACGAGCTTGAAAAGACGGAAATTGTTTTTTTTTTTTTTTAAGGCACATCAAATTGCTAAAACTCATTACTAAGAATGCTTGAAATGCAACTTGGATCTAGATAGCAACCCATTCTTGCTTAATGATTATGAAGTTTTTCGAAAAGCTCGAACAAGAGTAGCCATTGTAGTAGCAAAGGAGCCATCATCAAGCATATAAGATGAATTATTTGAAGGCTCCAATGTGGCCATCTGGCTTCCTTTAAACCCTTGGATGTCGTTAAGAATCCTTTGGAGGAACTCTGATATAGGGTTTGGTACAATGGGGAAGGGAAGTGAAGTGTATGTTCATGAAGCAAGTGGAAGTGGCTTGAATGTGATCGATAAGTACAATGAAGCTGGAATGCACTGCTTTCCAAGTATAAGCTGAAGACACAAAGCTGAGAATTAGGCCCATATACTTAAGGAATAAGGCTAAATCCAATAGCAGTAGTAATGTAGCCCAAATGCAATTATAATAGGCCCATATCAGAATAGAATAGAAAAGTATAATTATTCCCTTGAATGTATTAACGATAGTGGTGAACTAGCCATTTATGTCACATGTCATCACTTATACTATGTACTGCCTAAGAGCATTTTGTTATGCATATAATATGTGTGATACATCATCAAGAAAATATATTGAAAATACTTGTATTTGAGTCCTTAGCTACTTGCATCCAAGTAGTTGTGTGTGTATGAGTATTCAAGAGAGTATTGAATTGCTAGTTCCTTGCATCAACTAGCATCAAAGCTATCTCAGTGATGGTTGAAGAATCTAAGCGAATTAAGGAGATTGTAAGATTGATGATGAGGGAACAAGATAACCAGAATGCAGGATAGCTACAAATGTTCTCTGATATCATGAGGAATTAAAAGCAGCGCTAAATAAAAAAATCAAACATAGATGAGTTAAGACAGCGACTGCAAGTGTAGCCTACCATCTTTGTTCTCCATCAAGCGTGACCTTCCATGGCAAGTTTCCTGCTTCTGCCCCTCTAGAACCACATCAACAAGAGCAAGGAAGCAACTTTAAATCGACAATAGATTATCAATTATTTGTGAGAAGTACCAAGGTAGAGTTTCCTGTTTTCAATAGCGAAAGGGTTAGAAATTGGCTAGTCAAAGTAGAGCAATTTTTTGCTCTTGATGGCACTCCCGAACATCTCAAGGTAAGTATAGCTACTATGTGCTTGGAAGATAAGCTTATGAATGGTATATTGCATATTCTAAGTGTAGAAATGATACTGCTCCAATGACATGGGAGGAGCCTACTAAGGTTCTCCAAGCTAGGCTTAATGAGCATATTTTTGAGGATCTATGTTCAAGCTTAAAGAACTCCAAACAAAAACATTGCAAGAATATATTGATGATTTTATGCGCTTAGATACCTAATTTCAACTACTGAAACACACCTTGTAAGTTGTTCCTAAGTGGACTCAAACTTCAAATCTAATTTCCCATAAGAATGTTTCAACCTAATAGCATAAACCAAGTTTATATCTTAGCCAAGTTGCAAGAAGCTGCCTTACTGGCCTCTAACGCTAACTTGAAAATGACTAAACATGTAGCTATCACAACCCATTCTTACCATGGTTCACCTACCCACACTAGCCCTTACCAACACCCATACCCAAAACTCAAACAGTTAACCTTAGTAGAAATCATACAACAACCAATCGGAAACTGAATATTAACCTAACCTTTAGAAATACCCAAAGACTTACCTAAAGAGCTAGAAGAAAAGAGGAGGAAAAAGCAATGTTTCTGGTGTGATAAGCTTTTTGACCAAGACATGGGTGTAAAGTAAGAAACTTAACTTGTTGCTAATGGAACATAAGAATGAGAGAGAAGAGGCCACTAGAGCAATACCTAAACTGGATGAAATTGAAGAATACCTAGCTCATCCCACATTATGTTCAATAAGTAGTGAATTAAAGGATCATGGGGGAAGTATGAAAGTCATAGGTTACTACAAAAGGAAAAGGCTTAATGTGTTGATAGATGTTAGGAGTTCCATCAATTTTATTGACTAAGGGTTTGCTAAAGGGATTGGCTATCAACTCATTGAAATCACTCTGATTAAGTGATTATAGCAGATGGTACACAGCTATAGTGTACTCGGAGGGTAGACTAGTTTGATTGGGTAATGTAAGGAATAAGATTTTCATCTGCGTTTTATGTCCAACCTCTGTGCTCAAGCCACTTGATATTAGGCATTCCAAGTTTATTAGCCTTGGGAAAAGTAAATTGGAATTTCCAAACTCTAGTTGTGGAATTCCATCGGCAAGGTAGGAAGTGCAGGCTTGAAAGTGAGAGGGAGAAACTTAATCTAATATAAGAAGAATAGATGGACCAGCTTTTGGCTGCTACTTCTCAAGCCATGATTGAGGTGCAATGTTGGGTAATTCAGAGGGAGATGCTTGATGGTGCAGCTTGGATTCCACAAGTACAACATCCTTACTTATTGGAGTTGTTAGAGGAATTTAATGACTTGTTTGAAGAACCTAATTCTCTACCACCAACTAGGACCCACAGTCACCAGATTCATTTACAAGAATAGGTAGCACCGGCTCTATAGATACTCAGCTATCCAAAGAATAGTTTTGGAAGAAAAGGTACGTGAGATGTTGTTAAGTGGCATCATAACCAAGTTAAAGCCCCTTTGCATCCCCAGTTGTTTTAGTGAAAAAGAAGGACCACTCTTGGTGAATGTGTGTTGACTATAAAGAATTAAACAAAATGAACACCAAGGACCGATTTCCCATTTCAATCATTTAAGATTTATTTGATGAACTTCATGGTTCTAATTACTATAGCAAACTTGATTTATGGTTGGGCTACCATTAGATTTTAATGTAACCCAAGGATATGTATAAGGCTACCTTCAAGACACATGAAGGCCATTATGAATTCTTAGTGATACCCTTTGGCCTCACTAATGCACCATTAACCTTTCAATCACTAATGAATCATGTCTTCAAACCTTATCTAAGGAAGATTGTTTTAGTGTTCTTTGATGGCATATTAGTGTATAGCTCTTGTATCAAGGAGTATGAACAGCACCTACAGCTTGTGTTTGAAGTTCTAAGAAGGGAAAAGCTATTCCTTAAGAAGAGTAAGTGTGTTTTTGGAGTACAACAAATTAAATACCTTGGTCACATCATATCTAACAAGGGAGTAGCCACGGATCCAAAGAAGTTGGAAGTTATAGCTAAATGGCCAATCTCCACTAACCTACGATAACTAAGGAGATTTTTAAGGCTGGCTAGATACCATAAGAGGTTTATTCTTGGGTTTGGGTTGATTGCCAAACCTTTGAACCAATTCTTACAAAGGAATTAGGTTTGTTGAAACCAAGAAGCTCAACTAACCTCTGAGAAGCTTAAGGCTAGCTAGAAAAAAAATATATGCACTTAGCTACGCTTGTTTAAATACACATGCATATGCGTATTGCGGAAGTGGAAGCTGCGAGGTGGGTCTTTAAAATTGATTTTAAGCACACTTAACCAACCATTATCTCTTTAACCAATTTTGCACATAGTTATAATAGTAATAATAAAGAGATAAGGTAAAGAGAAGATTTACACAAGATTTATCATGGAGTTCGGCTTATCCTCTAGTCTTCACAGTCCACAATTTGCCTCATTTAACAAGGACTTCACACATTTCATTCATCACAAGACAAATTGCCTCAACAAAGAGGACTTCACAACAAATACCTCGACATAGGACTTCACATTGCCTCGACAGAGTACTTCACTCAATGCCTCGACATGAAGACTTCACAAATGCCTACACACATATAGGACTTCACACAATTGCTTCAACACATAAGGACCCCACTAAATCACTCAGATAAAATAGTTGAATAGTGCTTTACAATATTAGCTCACTGATCTCACAAATGGTACTATTCATGCAACAAATACAAACACAAAACAAATAGTATTTTTTCATAATATCTGCCAGTTGAGCTCTACTCTCATTTTAACTCATTTATCATCACTAGAAAATCACCTTAAACCATTATATATATATATATATATGGTTTAAAAACATAGTCGTTCACCCTCAAAAGAAGCTCCAACGGTTAAATTTAAAAGTTTGCAACTGTTATTTTTTAAACTATTATCCTCAAACTTGTTGCGCCTCAAATTGGGCCTTGACTAAGTCTGTGATGTTGAGCCTTGGATTCAAACTTGTCGTGTCTTGAAGCATGTCGTGCTGAACTTGTCGCACCTTAATTTAGCCTTCGACCAAGTTTTTGTCTTTATCTCATCGAGCTTGAGATGAGGTTGTTGAGTGCATGTTTTGAGCTTGTTGCACTCTAACTACTTAATACATCGAGCCTTCAATGTGACCCGCAACCAAACACTCTGTATATTGTTTTGTTCCACTTGTCGTGCCTTGGTTTTACACTTGTCACGCCTTACTTTAAACTTGTCGAGTCCTCGATTTGCCCCTCGAGTTTTGGCCACGACTAAGGCTATGCCAATATAAGTTTGTTCTTGCTAAAACCTGTACAATCTCCACAAAAACATGCAACATACATATATATGTAGATTAAAGCTTAAACATATCAAAGACAAGTTTTGCTTATTAAATGTAACTTAACTAACACTACAAGAAAACAGGCCTTTAGAGACAGGAAATCTGCGATGAAAATTTGAAAATGTAGTTATAATTTTACAAATAAAATTTACGATGATGATTTTTGTGATAGAAATTTATGTTTAGAGACAAATTTTTATCTCTAAAGCCCAATTTTCTTGTAGTATAAGTTGTGGAGCATTTGTGCAATACATTTGCTCATCAAAATGAGATTGTAACCATCCATGGTTCACCAATCTCCCCTTTTTTTATAAGAACAATTATTGCACAACATTACTCCCCCTTAACCTAGCACTCCCCCTCAATTAAGCATTCAGGTAAAAGTTCACTTGTAAAAAATGTGACGTTCAATAAAAGGTTCCTAAGCTACATGTAATAAATAACTTATTAAATGCAACTTAACTCTTTCAGTTAAGCATTTCGAGTAAAAGCTCATTTGTAAAGATATAGTGCTCAACTAAAAGATTTAAATTACACTTAATAAATGACTCATTTTTTAGTAAACAAAAATACATAAGCCTAGTATTTTCAAAAACCACATAAACTTTTCTTTATGATGCGGTTAGGTATTAACCTTAAAGACCTGCTTTGCTACCAATTGTTAGAAAAAAATATATACATTCAGTTGGGCTGTTTAAATACACGCACACATGCATATTGCAGAAGTAGAAGCTATGAGGTAGGTTTTTAAAATTGATTTTAGGCACACTTAACCAACCATTATCCTTTAAACCCATTTTGCACACAATTGTAATAGTAATAATAAAGAGAGAAATGGAAGAGAAGATTTACACCAGATTTAACATGGTGTTCGACCTACCCCTACTCTCTATGGTCCATAATTTGCCTCATTCGACGATGACGTCACGCATTTCATTCATCACAAAATGAATTGCCTCAACAAGGAAGACTGCACAAACAAATGCTTCGATAAATGACTTCACTCAATGCCTTGGCACAAGGTCTTCATAAATGCCTACACACATGTAAGGCTTCACACAATTGCTTCAACATATGAGGATCTCACTAAATCACTCAAATAAAATAGGCGAACAATGCCTTACAATATTAGTTCACTTATCTCACAAATGGTACTATTTACGTAATAAATACAAAACAAAGATTTTTTTTTTCATAATATCTGCAAGTTAAGCTCTACTCTCATTTTGACTTATTTGTCATCACTAAAAAATTACCCCAAACCACTCTATATATATTTGGTTTAAAAACATAGCACTTCACCCTTAAAAGAAGCTCCAAGCGATCAAATTTAAAAGCTACAATGGCTAGTTTTTAAATTGTCGTGCCCTAAACCTCGTCACTCCTCAAACTTATCGCATCTCAAATTAACCTTTGACTAAGTCTGTGTTGTCGAGAATCAAATTCAAACTTGTTGCACCGTAGAGCATGTCATGCCTTAACTTGTCCCACCTCAATTTAGCTATCGACCAAGTTTGTTATCTTTATCTCGTCGATCCTGAGACTTGAGGTTGTTGAGTGCATGTATTGAGCTTGTTGCACCCTAACCACTTGACATGTCAAGCCCTTGATATGACCTACAATCAAGCACTCTGCATGTTGTTTTGTTCCACTCATCGCACTTTGGTTTTACACTTGTCACATCTTAGTTTAAACTTGTCGAGTCCTTGACTTGCCCCTTGAGTTTAAGCCGCGACCAAAGCTGTGCACATATAAATTTGTTCCTGCTAAAACCTACACAATCTCTACAAAAACACGCAATACACACATACATGTAGATTAAAACTTAAACATATCAAAAATAAGTTTTGCTTATTAAATGTAGCTTAACTAAGTTGTGGAACATTTGTACAATACATTTTCTCATCAAAACGAGATTGTAACCACCCATGGTTCATCAAGGCTAAATTAATGAAGCCCCTTATGTTACACTCACCCGACTACTCCAAAAAGTTTGTGATAGAAACCGATGTAAGTAGAGATGGAATAAGGGCGATACTCATGCAAGAGAACCATCTTATAGCCTATATTAGCAAGTCATTGGCTCCTAGACATCAAGGAATGTCAGTATATGAAAAGGAATTGATGCCCTTGGTTTATGCTATCGAGAAGTAGAGGCGTTACCTGCTCGGGCAACATTTCATTATAAAAACTGATTACCAAAGCTTGGAGTAACTTGGAAGTCAACGGTTAGCAGCCCCTACTCAACAAAAATGGTTGATAAAATTAGTTGGGTTTGATTATGACATTGAGTACAGTAGTGGCTATACCAACAAGGTAGCAGATGCCTTGTCTAGGGTCGAAATTCTCCAATTACAACACATTACCACATCATTTGTCTTAACAGATGTCCTACGAGAAATTAAGGAAAGTTGAAAATTGGAAGAAAGCTATGCAAATGATACCTAAGCTATAGGAAGGGTAGAAGATAGGGCTATTCAGCTGGAATAGGATGTTCTAAGTAGAATAGGAAGGGTGTGGTCAGGCCATGTAAGGAACTTAAGGCCAAGTTGCTACAATATTACCATGGGGGTCCCTTAAGTGGTCATTCGAGAGCACAAGCAACTTATAAGAGAATAGCCAGCCTTTTTATTGACCCAAATTAAAGAAAGACATGAGGTAATGGGTAAGGGAGTTTGATGTGTGCCAAAGATACAAGCTTAATGTATCTACCCCAGGGTCACTATAACCTTTAAGTGTTCCAAAGGAGTGTTGGCAAGAGGTAAGTATGGACTTCATTGATGGCCTACCTAAATCAAATGGCCAGGATGTGGTGATGGCTGTAGTGGATTGCTTTAGTAAATACAATCATTTTGTAGCTATGTCTCATCCTTATTCAGTAGCCCAAGTGGCTCGAGCTTACTTAGATCATATCTACAAACTACATGCATCGCCTAAAGTCATTACATGTGATCGAGACCCAATCTTTATAAGCACATTTTGGTAAGTATTTTTCTGACTATAAAGGGTAGAATTCAATATTCATGGCTTACTACCCTCAAATCAATGGACAGACAGAGGTGGTTAATCGGTGTCTAGAGACATATCTAAGATGTATGATAGGGGATGCTCCTAAGAAGTGGAGTCAATTCCTAAGCTTGGGGAGTAGTGGTATAACACCAACTACCACACCAGCACCTACATGACTCCCTTCGAAGATTTGTATAGGTACGCTATACCTATACATCTACCTTACATACCCAAGGATTCCAAGAATGAAGTTATCGAACAACTACTCACAAAGAGGGAGGAAACTATGCGCATGCTTAAGTTTCATCTTAAGCATACCCAAGATGGGATGAAACAATTGCTAGATCGGAGAAGAACAAATATGGTTTTTCATATCAGAAAATTGGGTACTCTTAAAACTACAACCATACAGCCAAAACTCCCTAAAGATCACTGAGTCTCTCAAGATCACTCCTAAATACTATGGTCCTTTCAAAATTGTTGATAAAATAGGGGCTATGGTTTACCAACTTGAACTACCTACTGAAGCTGAAGTGCATCACACCTTCTATGTATCTCAGCTAAAGAGATACATTAACCTCTAATTGCTTCATCAATTCCACCTATGATGAATACTAAACATGATTATCAGCCACAGTCGATAATTGAGAGAAAATTAATCAAACAAAGGAATATGGTTGAGATAATGGTACTTATCTCTTGGCACAACAGGTCTCCGACAGATGCTACTTGGGAGATCTGTAGTGACTTGAAGCTTCGCTTTATCATGCCCCAAGGTGGCACCTATTCATGACAGCCCTACCGTACACTGTATAAAAGCTGAACAGTGACTCCCTTGTCACTCAATAGCTTCCAATATTGTGTATAAGGCGTGTTCACCTTTCAAGGGCACCATTGGAATATGGTAATCATAGAGTCTAAGCTAAAAAAAAAAAAAAAAGAAGTAGCGGTAACAGGGATTTTTAAATGATAATGCTTACGAGAAACATAATATAACTCCTACTATAGACAAAGTAGGGATAGTAGGCCCCACATTACAAAACATCATTCTAGTGTATCTCTCAAGAATATGAGTATCACACAAAATACTATTATCAGAATAACTATATAGAATCACTAGTATCTAAAGCTAGGCAAAACATCAAAAGCATAAATTAAGGTCCATGAAAAAAAAAGGTGATCCTACTCTTGGTCGCTTCATCTGCCCATAAAATCTTGAAAGCCCTTAATACTAATATGGGGCATCCCTCGTCTGAGTGTGTCTCATAGATAATCCTACAGAAGTAAATATTTGTAAAGGTGTCAGCTATAACTAGGAATGTAACCGGATTGGCCATTATAGAGTTTCCAACCCACCCAATTTGTTAAAAACCCTATAGGGTTTTAGTGTCGGGTTTGGATCATATAACAAACCTAATGAATACTCGACAACCCAGTATTGTGATTTTAAAAAATAAATAAATAAATAAATTACTAAAGGGGTAAGGAGAGGAAACAAAACATGAAGGAGCTATCATCTTTTTTACCTCCTAAGAATGCCTTTTCTTTTATGTCTACTAAATTAGTTACAAAATTTAAAACTTTTTATTAATTTTTGTTCAAGTCATGTTTGCTATGGAGATTAATATTATTTGCTATCTGTTATATGTTAGTCTCAGTTGGAGATTTAATTTAACCATGATTTTAAGATACTATATGGTGACAAAAGTAATATATTTATGTGTTTAAAAGTTGTATAATGAATGTGTTCTGCTATATATTCTATCAATTCCATAGGCATCATTTCATTTTTGAATGTATAGAAAACTTGTATCAGAAGCATCAACTTTTCTTAAATTTATTATTAAAATTTAAACATAAGTTAAAAAAAAAGGGGTTATAGGGTTACAGGGTCGGGTTCGGGTTCTAAATCAAACCTTGTGGGGTGGGTTTAGATATAGTATCAAAATCCTATAAGGTTGTAAGATCGGGTTTGGTAGATCCTATAGGACAGCGGGTCGGGTTTCGACTTCATATGATCAGTCCGAAACCCAACCCGGTTATATCCCTAGCTACAACTAGTTGAGATATCCTCCCATGTTGCGTTTTCAAGCATGTTTATCAAACAAATATTAGCATACATATGCAATGCATCAACTAAATGAACAAATAAATACTATTTACTGGTTAGATCATATATAATATAGATTTACACCCTTCGTAACTCGGGTTGGGGAAATGTGTGTGGTCGTTGTGACCCAACGCGAACCCACCAGTTCCAGGTTATCATGTGACCTCAGGTATTTAGAAAATTCTTTATAAAATTGAGATTTTATTTTTATTTTTTTTCAAAAATGAATTGAAAACAATTCTTGAGTGTGTTTAACCCTAAGCTGAGCCCTCGGTATGATTCTACTTATAAAGTTGCCTTCCCCTGGGCAAGTAGTTCCTCCCTACCAGAAACGGACTCACGGACTTAACCATGCCGGGCGATCCACGCAGCCTGATACTGGTTGTTCAAAATATGCAAAGGGGATGGTATGCATGACCCATTTAATTAATTTTAAGCCAAATAGTTATAAGTTCATTCTTGTGCGGTCAATCAATTATTCACAACCACTCAAATCCATATATCTAAGGTAAACAATTTAAATTGTGCTCAATTTCAATCTTAGGTTTTAACACACCCAAGCAGTTCAAGCATAATCAGCCCCAAGCTTGATACACATATCAATTTGCTATCTTTATATTTAGTACTCTAAACTACACACATAAAGCAATGTAATAATCATAAAGACCTCACTCTGCCATATATAAGATCGAAGTAATCCTTAAGGTAAGAATCCTCCTACCCGATGTCCCTTGAATTCAATAAGAAATTTGAAAATTACATAATAAATTGATATATGTGATCGTTTGGTAACCTATACTACAGTAATTCAAGTTTTTGTACTTTTGGTGTTAAGACCTCAATTGTTTGTATCATATTCGATTAAAATTGGTTTTTGACATATGAGTAGTTGATCTTATACGGTTTTTTAAGTACTTTTTAATGACGAAATTATTTTTACTAAGGGAAGTTTGTATGATATTGAATCTGATATGGACATCTTGTGATTACTCCTATTATTATGAAATTTCTTTTAATTGTTATTTTCGTGATATCTTAATTGTTTCTATTTTGTTTTGATGAACAAGTACTCCATTTCATTCAATTTTTCAAGTGCTTTCCAATGATGTTATGAAAATTACTAAAGGAGGTTGATAATTTACAAAACAAAATGAAAAGGTGTTGCTATCACGTTTTTCTCCTGTAGTTGATATTCATGTTATTAGTATTGCATTATCTAAGTTGTTTCTTATCCGTTTTCAATGAATAAATAGTTGTTTTTACATAATTTTTCAAGTACTTTCCTAATGTGATATTACTTTATGAAATAAAATCCTTAAGGTGCTAAAAACCACCAGGTCATATTACGAATTTCCCCTCATTCAGGCTAAAACATTGCATCCATATAATCCTTGTCTCAACTTCTTCCTATTTCTGTTTGTATTTCACATTTAACTAATGTCCTTGTATCATCTTTTGTTAATCATACATTTCTACCACATTCCTAAGGCAATGGTTGTTGTTATTAATTATATGGCTATATGCCAATTTGGATTTATCCTACTGATTTTGGTACTAAACCAGGAAAGATGCTAATGTTTAAGCTTTCTCTTTAGAGGCTTCGGTCAGGTAAGTTAAGAAGGTTGATGTTTATTGATTTTTGCCACATTTACACCTTAACCCCCTTTATATATATATATATATATATAATATTCCTCTTTAATTTAACTATAAAGGAAGTTCAGCTTGTTAAACATAGATGATCTCTTATTTCTATAATGGATGTGTGTGTGTATGAAATGGTGTGGAAAGGAGCTGAATTACCTTGCCATTGTCGTCTATGTAAGAGTTGCAGCTAATCACACTCATGCGTGAGCGTCAAAATGTGAGTTGGTCGCTGCAAAAAAAAGATAAGGAAGCAACAGTAGTGACGACTCCAAAGCAGTAGCTGGACGTGGCAACAAGCAAGGATAAGGAAAGAATAATGGTTGGTCATTTTGTGATATGTCAGGCAGCAAACAAAAAGAAATTTAAGATGTAAGAGGGATACTACCAGCTAGACTTTCACTTGTTGAAGATGCCGAGACAAGGAAAGGAAAAAGGAATAGAATTTGTAGCAGCTCAGGTGTCTTGGTTATTCTTATTATCATCCATTGTTGTGCTGTTGTGGGGGAAGAATGAAAGAAAAAGCATCAGGAGTCGAGTGAACAAAATAGTGACAGCAATGAAGAAGAAGAATTTATTAGATAGAGCAAAATAAGGAGAAGGATCAGGGGTTTACTGCTTCAATAGCAGCTCAACAACAAGCGTGTGTGTAGGTGTGTACTTGCGTGGAGCCTTTGTTGTTGTCGTTGCTGTTATTGTGGGTTGTTGGTGTGCGTTGGGTATTTGGTCGGTGGCAGAAGGGAAAATAGGGAAAGGAAGAAGCAATAGTTGTTGGTATGTGAATGGGGAAAGGGAGTAGGAGTGGTTGGGTGTGTATAGTGCTGATAACAGACAAGGAGCAAAGGAATTAAAATAAAGTAACAGAAAGGAAGATTTTGAAGATCCTTTGACAGAACTGGCCGTAGAAGGCTAGATTAAAGTAGGCTTAGGGAGATTTAATTGTACTTGAGAGTTATATTATTGTACTAGCTGCCTCCAAGATCAAGTTTATCTACCCTTTTGAAGCTTGAAAAGTTAAAATTTGTCCTTTAATGACAACACATGGCAATTGGCAGCAAGTCCTAAGCTTGAGGAATAAAAATTATTTTAGATTGTTGTCAATAATTGGTCTTATTCAAATGTAACTTATGGAGTTGTATTATTATTATTATTATTATTATACCTTAATTGGTAGAATATCATTCTTTATTGATATTGGTCGAACTCTAAGCAAAGTCCATACACGATACATTATATCTTTTTACGTGATTGAGGTTTTTGGATATGTTCTATAAGTTTAGAACAGTAGCAGGGCAAATCATTATTTATTTTGATTTGTTTTACAAGTTCGAATCGTTGTTATAATTTTAATTTAATTTAATTTCTTTTCAAGAATGAGAGTTTAAATTTAGAATTCACTTATGGATTTAGGTTCTAAACATATTGACACGATTTCAAGTTTTGTGTTAGAATTTTCGATTAGGTTAATGATCGAAATTTTCCTTGGCTCACAGCTTACCAAATACCCCTTGTGGATAAGGGATCTTGAAGGGGAGGGGGCTAATCTAGGGTTTGCTACGATGCAAAAGGAAAGTGAGGTGTGTGTTCGTTATGCAAGTGGAAGTGGTTTGAATGTGACCGATAAGTCCAATGAAGCTTGAATAGATTGCTTTCCAAGTATGAGTTGAAGATACAATGCCGAGAATTAAGCCTATATCCTTAAGGAATAAGGCTAAGTCCAACAACAGTAGTAATGTAGCCCAGATGCAATTATAGCTCTAATGTAATTGGCCCATATCAGAATAGAATAGAATAGTACAATTATTCTCTATAATGTATTAACGGTAATGAGGAGCTGGCCATTTATGTCATGTGTCATTTCTTGTACGATATGCTATCTAGGAGCATTTTGTTATGCATATATGTGTGATACAACTATAGTTATCAAAATCATGATTTCACCCATACGATTCAACGAGTTTACGATGTTAGGAGGTCTTTTAGAGTTAACTCATGTGTAGAATAATTTTTTTGTGGAATCTTATGATTTTAACTAAGAATCTTACGTTTTTAACCAAGTTTATTGATTTTAACTATCTAAGTCAAATAATATAAAATACAAAAAATGCAACTGTGTTTTTACGAGTTCATCAACTATTAGGATGATACATATTTATTATCACACATTCTCTCGATTTCTTTCTCTTCCTTTCCTCCTATTCCACATTTATAAAATTCATTCAAGTTGAGTTATAGTTGTAAGGTTTATAAGAAAATTTATTTATTTCGTTTATATAATTAATAATTTAATAAGGTAAGTTGAAAATTTTCATTTAATTCATAATTTCTTTTAAACAATATAATAGAAAAGAACTTAAATTGACTCTGCTTGTTTATTTTTTAATATATGTTATATTATGGATTAAAAGTTATTAGTAAAAGAGAACTTAATTTCTTTATTTTTTTTATGTACCCATCATATATTTTAATTTTTTTTATTTTTGCAAGCATATCGATCATTTTTTGGGGAAAAGGAAAAATATTATTGTTTTTTTTAAATTAAAAAAATACCACTGGTAAGAAAATATTTCTAGTTTTAGGCAAGAAACGAGGTCAATGTTTCAGATGAACCTCGTCTCTTCAAGAGACGAGGTTTATTTTTAGTAATGATTTCGTTTGTCCAAGAGATGAGGTCCTTCGTCAATAATCCTGTCTCTTCAAGAGACGAGGTTGTTGATGATTTTAAACGCCTACTAGCTCCTCTTCCTCATTTTTCAAGGTTGCATTTTCTCCCAAATTTTTCCTAATTTGAAATCCTAATCGTAGCATCATCGATTCTTAGTGATTTAGGCAAAATCGGAGTGTGATTTGGAGTTGGATCGATTACTAGGTGTTGGAAAGTGATAAAATCGTGAAGAAGTGAAGAAATTTATGCGGAAATCTCCGAAATCGTGCTGAAATCGATAGGTAATTGCCTTTGAATTTTTATGTGAATTTTCGTTTTTTTCTGGTGTTGCATTGTTGAATATTGGATGTCAAGATCATAAATTTGCTGTTGCTATTATTGCATTGTTGTATTGGCTTGGGAAATGTGGTTGGCATGTGGTTTTTTTTTTTTTTTCTGATTGTTTCGTTTCAATTCGTTTAATGGGGCAATTTTTTAAAATTTTTTTTCCATTTTTCTTAACTTTTTTTGGGTGTTGTAGTTTCTTTCAATTTGTTTAATGTAATCAATGTGCAATTGTGATTATACCATTTAGTTTATGAAATTAGGAACCAAATCATGAAATCATATATTGGTATACATCATATAAATTTATCATATACTATTAGAAGGCTGAGGTGAACATAGTAGCACTAGTATATATGCTTAAATGTTAGATGAGTGTAATAGATAAGTTATGATGCAAATTTCATGCATTTACCCTATGTTTTATGACATAACAGGGCAGGTGAGGAGAGGAAATGGATAAGGCCAAGTTTGTATTGTACGTTCATGGCAACATTATGGAGGGAATAATGATTTTGGTTATGATAAGTGGCTAGTTACGGTGGTCAATGCTAGTAGGAACTCGACATATGAGGAAATACTTGATATAATTTGTTATTGACTTAAGGTAAATAGATCTACACATTGGGTTGAGTTGTATCATAGGGTAATTATTGGAGACAAGACGCTAAGCTATGATCTTATTCCAGTGACTGATAATGATACTGCACATGAGATGTTGATGTACATTGAAGGGTTAATGCCTGTGTATGTGCAAATATTTGAGAAGGAATTACCACAGGCACCTGCAGGAGAAGTGGGTATTGATGGAAATATTGGCAACCAAGGGTTGGTTGACTCAAACTCAACTCCAATCCAAACAATAGATAGTGCACATGTACAGATGGGTAACTTTGAAAATACTGCACCTGATTGGGCATGTGATCACGATACTGATGTGATGCAAGACCTCGCTAGATATGAAAGACTCCTAGTCATAGTGATAACTACGATGATGATGGAAATAATAATATGGTAGCTTTTCCCTAGGAAGACGATGCAACCGTTTGCAAGTAGAGACTCAAAGGCAGGTACAAGAACCATGGTAGTGGTTTCATATCACCAAATATGAAGGACAACACACTTGCTTGGATGAAATAACTAGACAAGACCACTCCAATTAGACTTAACTAGCATTTCTAGGTGCATTATATTGGAGATTCATAATTCTCCAAATGTGAGAGCAAAGGACCTACAGGTTGCAATTGACCAACTTGAAAGAGTTTGGGTACAATGTTCATATGAAGAAAATTCGTGAGGGGAAGCGAAAAGCTATTGAATAGGTGTATGGATGTTGGGGAACAGTCATATGTTGAGCTCCCGCATATACTTAATGCGATAACAGAGACAAATCCAGGAATAAAGGTTGAGTGGAGAACTATGGATTTGGATATAGCAGAACACGTCTTTTTTGACAAACTCTTATGGGCATTTGCCCCTTGCATTGAAGCGTTCAAGTATTGTAAGTATGTTTGGATATATGCTTATATTTATTTACAAAGGATTAATATTGATGAACTAAGTTATATCTGTTAATTGTTTACAGACCCATGATCACTGTTGACGGCACCTTTTTGTAAGGTAAGTACAATTGGTCGCATTGTTTGCAGTGGATAGTTGAGTGGGATGGTAGGCACGATTGCATTATTAAGATACTAGATATTCCACCGCACATCTGTAGATTATTTCGACAGGTACTATGGGTCCCAAGCGTTGGATCAGTCATATAGGGGCCATTATTCGATATATGGTAAGTTCACCGACTACATAAACTATATATGGATTTATACTATGTTTATTATTCACTAATCTACTTGTTTCCTCTCGCTTGCAGGCAGATTTCATCTATAGAGTCTCGAAGATGCCACCAGAGGACACTCTTGCCACTGTACGAGATGTCATTCGTGTAGTGGATAAGTTTGTGAAACTTAATTTGAATGATCCAGTGCTAACGTCAGTACCAACACCTGAAGACCCACAGCTTCAGCCTGCATAGAGACAGCGGCCAACTAGAGAGAGGCATGGGCGGGGATAGTATCGGGGTCAGGAGTGAGGGTGAGCTCAAGGTGTACATATCAAAGACGAGCCTTCATCCTCGCATACACATGTATCTGATGAGCCAGCCTTCCACGGTTTCTTCATTTCGAGCCTCGTCCATCATCATCATCATATGCTCATCTAGATGAGTCTCCCATGGTAGACATATCATACACCGAGTTCTATACCCCCTTGCTCCACAAAAGAGGCGATTGTCACCGCCATATGATATGAGGGAAGGACTCACCCAGGTGGAGCTGGACAGTCTCATTTCATCCTTATGGTACTGGTGGTGGAGATGGAGATGCTACACTTATATAGGCCGATCCGATTATGGAGATTCCCCATGAGGACTTCCATCAGCGTACAACATTCCCTTGGACTTTTGTCAAGCGAGGACGAGAGAGAGGTACCCAGCAGTAGCTATTATATAGATTTTTATCTTTTGTGGTTCTTGTATATGAATTCTTATTTTTTTCTCATTGTTGTTTGTAGTTATCAAAACATTTTGTAATTAACTCATCATTCATTCGATTCTTTCATATTATGAGTTTTTTATTATGTGTGCTATGAATGGTTTTACACTTCTGTTTGATTGAATAAATTGGGTTTGGTACTGGGCTTTGATGGATTGGGTTTGGGAATACTATTGTGGTTGATTTATGAAATTTGAAAGTTGTCTAGCAATGATTTATATGGCTTATTGTGTACGATTTTGATAGGTTTTAATAATTAATGTAATATGGGGGTCATTTACAATTTTGGATAAAGAGGGAGATAGTTTGTACTAAGACTTCGTCACTTCAAGAAATGACCTTTTGCCTAAAACTAATAATATTTTTTTCCTTTTCCCCATTGTTTCAAAGAATAGGTCGTACCTTAGGATTCTATGCTATGTTAACCTTCGATGCAACGTCAAGAAAATACTTTGAATTTGCTCCATTTGACTTGTATTGGAGTCCTCAGCTGCTTGCATATGAGTAGCTGTGTGTGTGTCTGTGTGTGAGTATTCAAGAGTTCCTTGCATCAAACTCCTCCGTAGCCTCCATCTCTTCTTACCCTTTTCTCCATTCTTGTCCTGGAACACAAAAAAAAAAAAAAAACAAAAGGAATCAAATTTAGCATTAAAACACTGTGAAAGAAACAGAGGAAAACGGGGGAAGAAAGATAAAGGAGGTTACTTGATCGTTTGATTGGGGGTTTTTTATTAGAGATTAGTGATTAAAACTAGTTTCCCGAAGTACCCATTTGAAGAAACTTGAGAAAAAAAGAACTAGAAAGGAAGGTCCCTTTTTGAGTTTAAATGCTTGTATATTTGAACTTGATGCAAGAACAGAACAGTGACTGAGCTCTTAAATTTGAAGGAGAGAGAGAGAGAGAGAGGATTGTTGTGGTGTGTTGTGTTTTAGCAAATGGAAGTGGAAGTTTAAATTTGAATTGAGTAGAAAAGGGGGAAGGAAGAGAGGAATATAACTGATAGTACGGGAATTTAATTTTGAATGCAGATCCAATCTAAAAGTCCACGCTTTACGTGGAAATGGAGGAAAAAGAAGCTTCTTTTGTGTTTCGTTTTTCTTGGAAGATAGTGACATAACTTATGAACTGGGTTTCTTTTAAGTGTGCTTCCCAAACTCATCTGCTCAACAGATACTAATCCATTCGCTAAGTCTTTCCCTCATCTCTTTCACTCTCGACTTTTGAAAGAAGACTTGTGAAAAGCCGAACAAGAGCTACCCACTAATCTTAGTCAAATTGGCTTGGCCTATACTCGTAATGCTAAAGTCCATCTGATTTGACACAGGCACCTGCAACGGCAGTATTGAATGTGTCATACACTAGCTCCTTTGCCCGCAACTAATCGTTGGAATGAAAGACAATTCCTAATCCGCTTTATCTATAAGTAATGCAACTATGAATCTCATGAAGAGTTCGCTCCTGGCTCAGGATGAACGCGGGCGGCATGCCAAATACAGCTGATTCCCTCGAGTCTCTCCCGAACTCAACTCAAAATTTCAGTGAAATTTTTATAATTTTTTTTTTAAAATTAATAATATTAATTTACTTTTCCCTGTTTTTCTTGACATGAAATGTACTCTTAATGTTAGTTAATTAACTAATTTTTTAAAACTTGTTGGCTAATGTTCACAATCATTATCATTTGGGCGGTTATTTTTCAATACGAGACATTGACTAATCAGTTTACACTAGTGTCATATCCATTTCTACAATACATATTTATATATTTGCCACACTCCTTAGTCCTTGAAAATATTCTGACTCATGGGGAAACTGGAATTTCAGAGTGTCATAGCTTTAGGACTTGTAAGCAAATCTATCTTTTGTAAAGTTCGGTGGTCATTTCACTCGTCTTTTCTATATCTAGAAAGATTATATTACATGTTAATGACAGGTTATTATGTGAAAGAAGATATAAATTGGGATTTTGGATAGTATAGTGCTTTATTCCTTGGGTGTATGTTTTAACCATGATTGCCTCAATATGCTCCACATACAGATAGTTGGGATGTTATAGTTCTTATCGAGATATCACTTGTATGATATCCTTGTCCTAAACTGGATTCCTATACACATTTCCCCATGTTCGATAATATTGGTACATTAAATCTTTGTTTTTGAGAGAGTAAATTTTTTGGTAATGAAGTTATATATATGTATGTTTTTTCTTTTAATTTTGAATTTGAATCTTGGTTTTTCTGGGTGTTTAGCAGTATGGACCATTGTGGTTGTATGGATTCTTAATTTTTCAACCCAGAAAGAAAGAATTCATTATGATTACTGAATTGTTGTACATTTAGGTATATCATGGAAACTTTCATTGAAGCAGATGTATCATTTGTATTGTTAATGCAGGAAGCAAAGCTTGAGCAGGTAACAAATCAGTCTATGAACTGAAAGAGCAGCTGGTTATTTTCTGATAGTCTGCTGTGAAGAAAAGTTGATTTAAAATAACTGAAAGATGGCTTTTAAGCCCTTGGATTGGTACTGTCAGCCCGCAGCAAATGGGGTTTGGGCAATAGTGGTGGACAGTGCTTTTGGTGCATATACACCTTGTACGATTGATACTCTAGTCATTGGAATTTCTCATTTGGTCCTTTTAGCACTCTGCTGTTATAGAATATGGTTGATAAAGAAAAGTTTGAAAGTCCAGAAGTATAGACTGCAGTCGAATTGGTATAACTACATTCTGGGAATGTTGGCTACAGTTTGTTCTGCTGAGCCTTTGTTCAGGTTGGTGATGGGAATCTCACTTTTCAACTTGGATGGTCATACTAGCCTTACTCCATTTGAGGTGAACCATCATCTTACAACTTTACAAATGCCCAATGCAAATTATTGTTTATATAAGGACTAAGTGCTGGATGTTAATTAACACTTACATGGTGTTTTGTCACAAAAGACTGTTTACATGAAATATTGAATGTCACTTGATGAGCTTTCTTGTACTAATTCTGTTGCGCTTGGATTTAGATAGACCTAATGTATATATACAATTTTACAACCATCACACTTGTTGTTCAGTATAAAGATAAATTCCTTTGCTTATACAAATGCTTCTTATTTTTTGTTAATGTTGATATTAGGAAATTTGGTTGCCCTGCAGGTGGTTCCTTTGACTGTAGAGGCTCTTGCTTGGTATTTCATGCTAATCATGATTAGTATGGAAGCACGTGTTTACATATGTGAGTTTAGGTGGTATGTGAGATTCGGAGTAATCTATGTTCTTGTTGGGGAAGCTGTGATGCTCAATCTCATTTTATCCATGAGCGACTACTATAATAGGTTTGTTTTCGATCAAACTCATTAACAGAGTACTCTTGCTGACAAAAAACAATTTCTCAGTTCATCCCATAAGCTGCTAGACATGAAGTCTGCTAGAAGAATGATAATTCCACCCATGTCTATGGCTTGAACCTCTAATGCAAGCTCAAAATTATGTTTCACTTAGTAGAAAAGCATTTAATTATTTAGGGAACTTTGATGGTCTAGTTAGCGGGACTGTTTAGCCCATTATCTTAACACTTACGAGATAATATAATAAGTATCTTAGTATTTTGATCATAGGTGCCTATAAATCTGAGCAGTTCAATAACTTATGAAATTTGCCCCATGAAAAAGATGATTAGGATCATACAATTTTCCAATTATTTAATTAATACCAGTAACCAAGCATTAGTGATCATATCCACGATGAACATTGTATATACGTGAATATGCTTGATGTTAATAATGCAATGTAATATCACTCTTCCAAGCTCATTTGAAGGTATAGAAATTACTCTAAAGTGATAAGGCCTGTGTGTTCATCTAGGATGGCACATGGTGTATAGATTGTATGAACGCTAGTGTGGTGATCCAACTGTGAGAAGTGTCCTGCATGCACCTAAAGATTTTTAAATTGCATTATGTTACATTGCAAATTTAGTTGATGTTGTTATGTCTTGTTCACATGCGATTTGCATTGACCAAATCAAATTTTCAAATACTAGCTTTGACTTTTATGTAGTCCAAGCTGACAGGTTTGTGCTTTTAAATAATTCAGCAGGTTTGCCCTGTATTTGTATGGCAGCTTGGTTTTCTGCAAGGTCAGTTTCTTTCCTTATGTGTTTTGATCTCTTCTCCTCCACTATTAATTATTTTCATGATTATTTTTTCCTTAAATATATATAAAATCTAGGAAAAGGGTTGAAAGTATAGATTGCATATTGATTTTTGGCTTCACATAATGCAGGTTCTATTTGGGGCTCTTCTCCTTGTCTACGTTCCCAATCTTGATCCATATCCTGGTTATAGCATGCTAAAACCAGAGTCACTTGAAAATATTGAATATGAATCACTTCCAGGAGAGTTGCAAATTTGTCCTGAAAGGCGTGTTAACATATTCTCTAGTGAGTATTTATTTTCATCTTCCATGAAATTTCATAACTATAATTTCAGAAGTAGGAATCTTTAAGTCCTCTCTGGTGGGAAAGTATTATTTAAATTGCCCACGTCAAAAATATTTAAGGTTCTATTTTCTGCATCAAGGTAGATGTTTTGCAGAATTTCATGTGGTAATGCATTGCTATATATTCAAAATCCTTTCTTTCTTTGCTAGGAATATCCTTTGGATGGATGACCCCACTCATGGAACTAGGATACAGAAGACCTATAACCGAAATGGATGTGTGGAAACTTGATACTTGGGATCAGACAGAGACATTGATTACAAGGTCCGTATGAGTTTTTCTTTTCATCTTCATCTATTTGCATTTTCTATCACATGTGAGAGCATTCGTTTGCTTTTATTTGGAGCTGACACCAAAAATGAACTTTATAGGTTCGATTCATGCTGGGCTGAAGAATCTGAAAAGCCAAAACCATGGCTTATAAGAGCTTTGAATAGCAGCCTTGGAGCAAGGTACTGAATGACATATTAAAGATGTCACTTTTGTTTCTTCTTTTTTTCATTGGCATGAATCAGGAATAACATTTTAACTAATCTTAAGTTGTTAACTTCGATTGCCAATGTTCGGCCGACCATGGTTACTTACAAATGCTTCTATAGCTTTTGGTTGGGAGGCCTCTTCAAGGTATAGTGCTTAGTCTTTTGAATATTACCTTTAAGATATCCTATACACTGTTATCTTAGGGGAGCTAGTTGACATTCTTTTTATGAACCTCTTGTAGATCTTTAGTGATCTTTCCCAGTTTGCGGGGCCATTATTACTGAACCACTTACTACAAGTGAGTCCCCCAAAGACTTTGGCTAATCAATGATGCATCATTCTGTGTCTCTTATTGCTTATTTAGTCTCTAGACCTCTACACACACTTATGTGCAGTTTCCTCGCATTTTCCACATGATTATTTTGCTTTGTTCACTCATTACAATAAGGCAACTGACCCATATTTGAAATATCTTATACAATTCAGCGATTACTCTAATCCCCAATAAGCAGAATTGTATCTGGTGTGGAATCACTGCTAAAATTTTTCATAATATTGCTTTGGAAAGCCTTGCCATAATGCATAGAGGGCTTAGTTGTGTTGCTTTGTGCTCACGTCTGTTATCCTGTTCTGCAGTCAATGCAACAAGGTGATCCGGCATGGATTGGTTGCCTCTATGCCTTTGCTATGTTTCTTGGCACAGTATGATCCTATCTCTATCTCTTACCATTCCAATCAAATGTTTTTCTTCCTTCATAGAGAAAATTTTTTCTATATGAAATTTTTGCATTACAAGGCAGGGATAAAGTTAAAGACCAAGATCTTTTGATAATTCATACTAGCTTTTTTCTTCTTTTTCTTGTTCAGACATTTGGTGTGCTCTGCGAAGCCCAGTATTTTCAGAATGCAATGCGTACTGGATTTAGGCTGAGATCAACTCTGGTAAATTCATCTTTCTATAGATTTTGTGGTCTATATCTGATTCCATCGTTAGAATACTGAGTATAGCTCATGTATCCTCATTTGTTTTAAGGTTTAATTTCAATACCAGCTTAACAGACCTTATATCGATTCTAAAGCAAATAATGCTCTCTTATTTTTTCTAGTCATAGGTTGCAGCCATTTTTTTATAAAGCAAATAATGCTATCTTATTTTTTCTAAAGCAAATAATGCTGTCTTATTTTTTCTAATCATAGGTTGCAGCCATTTTTCGTAAGTCTCTAAGACCACTCAAGAAGGCAGGAAGAAGTTTCCATCTGGAAAGATAACGAACATGATGACTACTGATGCTAATGCACTTCAGGTGAGTTCCTGTGTGCACAACCAGTTATTAACAAATTTTGTGAGACTACTTAATTTCAGAACCAAATCCTTTTCAAACAATTACATTAACATATCATACTAGGCTGGATGTTTTGTTAGGATTGCATTTTGCAACTTGCACAATTACTTGATAGGCATTTGATCTCACAACGCTCTGTCCCTCCTTTCTTTGAAGATGTATCTTATATGATCCTTATTTTCTTCAGCAAATATGCCAACAACTTCACAACTTGTGGTCAGCACCATTCCGTATCGTCATTGCTGTGGTTCTTTTATACCAGCAACTAGGAGTGGCTTCACTTCTTGGATCTCTAATGATTGTTCTCATGATTCCTTTGCAAGTAAGAAGACCCATTCTTTATTTTCCTTGTTAACTACAAGTTCTGCTTGTATTTGGACTACAAATGTTTGCAATGCTCTATTTTTAGATTGTTTACAGCTATGTTCTTGTTTCCCTTACAGCTTTTTTTGTATCACTGTTGTTTCATTTGTTAGACTGATTACCAGGGTAAAAGACATGTCTACCATTCTTATAAAGAAAAATTACACCGATCAAAATTGTATAAAAAAAATTACAAATAATGTCTCTATATTGCATGTTGGAGAAGAGATACAATTTTTTTTATAGTTATCGCATTTTGGAGGTGAGATATAGTGAATTACTATGCAAAAGTTGTAAAAATTTGTATATCACATGTAGGATGTGCAAATATACGCATAGTACCAGTACTCTGCATGTATCACATATTGTACTTACGACACATGTACCGCATATAGGGTCTGCAATACATTAACAAAAAAGCTATATCACATATCCTATGTTTGATATAACGATGCTATATTCGTAATATTCTTTTATATAAATTATATATGTGTAATTTTTTTTTAGAAAGATGTTAAAGAAGTAGTAATCTCCTGATCACCTATTCTTTTGTTGAAAATCAGGCACTTATCATTAGCAAAATGCAAAAATTGACCAAAGAAGGACTGCAGCGAACTGATAAGAGGGTCAGTCTCATGAATGAAATTTTGGCTGCCATGGATACTGTAAAGTAAGTTCAGTCTCACAGCAATGCTTCATCGTTTCATGCATTTTCCTGGCTCTGACTCAATGAAAAATATTGCAGATGTTATGCATGGGAGAAGAGCTTTCAATCTAGAGTTCAAGGCTTAAGAGATGATGAGCTTTCATGGTTCCATTGGGCACAGTTATTATCTGCTGTAAGGGATCTTTAACCTTTAGAAAACATTCCTTTCTTATATAAAATTTGTTTTATTCAAGAAGCATGATGACTAAGAATTTCTGGATATGCTGCTACACTAATTCCTTTTGTACTTAACTAACACATCACAACACTAATTCCTTTTGTACTTAACTAACACATCACAACTAAGGCATGTCAGTTTCTATTCTGCTAAAACTAAGAATTGATTTACTTACCACAAAAATAAAGAAGCAAACCACCTGGTGAAAACGAGGCTTAACTGCCATACCCGAAGAGGAAAAAAAAGAAGAAATAATCTATATTGAATTGCATTGGAGACTTCTATTATTTACTCCAAATAACATCCCTTTGCCTATGCTGCCCCAAAAAGTGATAATTCCTTTATTTTACAAATGAAATAATTTTTAGAGGAATCTAGCATGCGCTGAAGCAATCTGCACATATTCATCTGCCTGATATCTGGATTTTTCTTGCAGTTCAATGGTTTTGTACTGAACAGCATCCCTGTTGTGGTGACTGTGGTCTCATTTGGGACATTTACATTGCTTGGTGGGGATTTGACACCAGCAAAAGCATTCACATCCCTCTCTCTGTTTGCAGTTCTGAGGTTTCCTTTAAATATGCTCCCCAATTTGATATCTCAGGTTCGTGTATTCAAAAATAAAAAATAAAAAAATATCTTTGATAGATACGTTAGATGTTGTTTTTGGTTGCCTTCTGCTTTAGACTATATCTCACCATCCACACATTTTCTAACATACTTAGATCTATCTCTGAAAATTGCTGTACTAGCCAAAACTAACTCTTGGTTGTATTTTAGTGAGAAATATCTCTCTATTTGGTAAATTGTCCCTCTTGGCTTTTCATGTTAAGAGTTATCCATGTATTTACATGTGTCTATCGTTCTATATTTTACTGTGCCGAAAGATAGTTTGTCTTTCTATCTTGTCTTGTAGGCAGTAAATGCAAATGTATCAGTGCAACGTTTGGAGGTACTGTTTTTAGCAAAAGAGAGAACTCTAACTCCAAACCCACCTCTTGAACCCGGACTTCCAGCTATTTCAATTAAAAATGGAAACTTCTCTTGGGATTCAATGGTAAATCTAATCAAGTTAGTTAACAGCTTGAACCGTATTACAAAGAACACTCAACAAGCTCAAACCAAACTTTTTCTGTTTCCAGGCAGGCAAACCCACATTGTCCAATATCAATTTGGAGATACCAGCAGGCAGCTTAGTTGCTATTGTTGGTGGCACTGGAGAAGGAAAAACATCTCTGATATCTGCAATGCTTGGCGAACTAGCCCCAGTTGCCTGCTGATTCCCACATCACAATCAGAGGAAAAGTTGCTTATGTTCCTCAAGTTTCATGGATTTTCAATGCTACTGTATGTTGGACAACATCTGCATTCTATTACTTTTTTCTTATGCATATGATCTTCACGTTATCTTACCATTGTTTCACCAGGTACGTGAAAATATATTGTTTGGCACGGAGTTCAACAATGAGCGATATTGGAGGACTGTGGATGTGACTGCATTACAACATGACCTAGACTTACTTACTGTTCAGTGGTTCTAAAAATTGATTCTCTTTATGTTTTTATATTTTACATTTACAGCAGCTAACGCTTCTCCTTAATGTGAATCAGGGATGTGATTTGACAGAGATTGGTGAAAGAGGTGTAAATATCAGTGGTGGGCAAAAGCAGAGAGTGTCTTTGGCAAGGGCTGTTTACTCCAATTCAGATGTTTACATATTTGATGATCCTTTAAGTGCTTTAGATGCTCGTGTTGCTCGACAGGTACAAATTTACCAAACTTTAACTTTAAAAAGCTGTTCTAAGTTGTTTTATAGTCTGCTAATTAGCTTTCTTTGTGTGTGATATGTTAATACACTGATGATTTAATCACTTTCAGGTTTTCAACAGCTGTATAAAGGAGGAGCTGCGAGGGAAAACCAGGGTTCTTGTTACAAACCAGCTTCATTTTCTTCCACAAGTAGATAATATAATACTAGTTGGTGAAGGGATGGTTAAAGAGGAGGGGACATTCGAAGAGCTCTCTAAAAATGGAGTGCTTTTCCAAAAACTTATGGAAAATGCTGGAAAAATGGAGGAACATATGGAGGAACAGAGCAGTGCTGAGAGCAGTGAAGAAAAAACTTCAATAACACCCATTAACAGCATAGAAAATGAACATAAAAATACCAAAGGTGATGCAAAGGAAAAGAAAACAGGGAAATCTGTATTGATTAAGCAAGAGGAGAGAGAAACAGGAGTTGTCAGTTGGAAAGTCCTGGCAAGGTACTGCTGTCATGACGATTGCCTTAATTTTTAAAGCAGAAAGTAATGGTCTTAATAAATAGATTTCATACTATTTATAAAAATAAGTGAAAGAGAGGGCATAGAATCCTGAAACAAATTTTGATGGCTGCAGATATTGACTGAAAGGTTGATATAGACCTCCTACGAAAATAATTACTAAAATAGGATTTACAGCAAATTAATGACCAAAATTATCCACCAAACTCACATCTTGAGCAAATTAATTACCGTAATAATCTACCAAACTCCCATCTTCAAGATGTGAGTTAGCTCCACAAAAAATTTGTAATAACTCACATTTAGAAGTTGCAAGTCCCAATGGTGACTCGCATTTAAGACATGTGCAACACAATAAAATAAAAAAATGCATGTCTTAAATGCGAGTTTGATGGTCTATTTTAATAATTTAGTTTTATTATGTCCTATTTTAGTAATTAATTTCAAAATGAAATCTATTTTGACAAAAAAGTCTGCAGATATTGCTTGAAACATGAAGTTTGGAATCCACTGCCTCACATACCTCCCATAGATCTGCAATATAATATCTTCTCCTGTTATGAAAATATCTTGAATGATAGATACGGTTATCTGAGTCAGCTGTTGTATATAATCTTTAATATGAATATGTTAATGGATGATTCCAAAGTGAAGTAGATTTCTCACACAACACATCTTCCCTGAACTATTTTTCTAGCTTTTCCTGCACTAACAGTCATGCATCTTTCTCTTGTTTAGATACAAAAATGCACTTGGTGGTCTGTGGGTTGTTGGAGTGCTTTTCATTTGTTACACACTAACAGAAGTACTCCGGATTGCAAGTAGCACCTGGTTAAGTTTCTGGACAGGTCAAAGCACGTCAGAGAATTACAAACCTGGAGGCTTCATTTCAGTTTACACACTTCTGTCATTTGGTCAGGTATATTCACGTAGGAAATAGTTTCTTATATGAGGATTAACATGCTAAACAATAAGTCAATTCAACTTTTTAACTGGATTTGGTTACTAAAAATGTAAAAATCTTTAATAAGGATTGTGAATTCAGCCTATTATCTGTCAATATCACATATTTATAGAGCAAACAGAAGTTTACTGCTACTTTTCTTCTCCAATCCATTATTTCTATATCATGGAAATTAAAATTTACTAGATGCATGCTGCTTTTTCTTTTATTCTAACTTTTTGTCTGCTTTGTTTTCTGGATTTAGGTGATGGTGACACTAACAAATTCTTACTGGTTGATTATTTCAAGTCTTCATGCTGCTAAGAGATTGCACGATACCATGCTCCATTCCATTTTAAGAGCCCCAGTGCTTTTCTTTCACACCAATCCAACTGGAAGAATAATAAATAGGTTTTCAAAGGATCTAGGAGAGATTGATCGAAATGTTTCTGGATTTGGGAATATGTTTCTCAGCGCTGTCTGGCAGTTGCTTTCAACTTTTGTGCTGATTGGTATTGTGAGCACAATCTCACTTTGGGCTATTATGCCACTCTTGATCTTGTTTTATGCAGCCTATTTGTACAATCAGGTACTATCAAGGTTATTTTCTCTTCTGCTTGTGTTTGAAATCAAGCCAAATGATTTAGTGGTTTATGTCATTAAATAAAATTTCAATAATGCAAGGATTATCTCAAGCCACATTACAAATTTCTTCTTTTGTATCCTTTTATTAACTGTATCTTCCAACACTTGCTTGTTATAGAGCACATCACGTGAAGTAAAACGTTTGGATTCCATCACAAGATCTCCTGTTTATGCTCAATTTGGAGAAGCATTAAATGGTTTGTCCTCTATACGTGCATACAAAGCTTATGATCGAATGGAAAACATCAATGGAAAATCCATGGACAACAATATCAGGTTCACTCTTGTTAATATCAGTTCAAGCCGCTGGCTCAACATACGGTTGGAAACACTAGGCGGCATAATGATCTGGTTGACAGCAACCTTTGCAGTCATTCAGAATGGAAAATCAGAGAACCAGGCTGCATTTGCATCTACTATGGGTCTACTTCTTAGTTACACATTGAATATTACAAGTTTACTGAGTGCTGTCCTAAGACACGCAAGTAGAGCTGAGAATAGCTTTAATGCTGTTGAAAGGGTAGGTACTTACATCGAATTGCCTTCAGAGGCTTCTGAAATTATAGAAGGCCACCGTCCTCCCCCAGGATGGCCTTCATCAGGATTAATAAAGTTTGATGATGTTGTCCTTCGTTATCGACCTGAACTTCCTCCAGTCTTGCATGGGTTATCCTTTGTAATATCTCCCCATCAGAAACTAGGAATAGTTGGAAGAACTGGTGCTGGGAAATCAAGCATGTTGAATGCTTTATTTCGAACTGTAGAGCTGGAAAAAGGCGAATTATGATTGATGGTTGTGACACTGGTAAAATAGGACTCACTGATCTAAGAAAAGTTCTTAGTATTATACCCCAATCTCCTGTTCTTTTCACAGGTACACATTCTCGTGTGTTCTTTCTTAGTAGTTGAACTTTTTGAATAATCACTGTTTGCATTGACTTTTTAATAACACCATTGGCATTTTGCACAGGGACTGTGGGGTTCAATCTTGATCCATTTAATGAGCATAATGATTTTGACCTTTGGGAGGCTTCGGAGAGAGCACATCTAAAGGATGTTATCAGAAGAAATCCTTTAGGGTTTGATGCTGAGGTAAACATTTCAGATAATCACAGTTCCATTACATTAGTTGAGTTAGTGTGGAGCTTATTAACAAAACCAAAGTCCATTTTGCGAACCATTTATTATGGTAACATTCATATTTTTGCACCTTGCTAGTTTCAAGTGTAGCAAGTTAAATACTATACGTGCATATTGAAAATGTAAGATGACAGACTTATTTTCCTATGATCATAATATAGCATATTGCACCACGTCTTATCGGATTGCCAGCTCTGCAAGTATAATCAAATCTAAAGTCCTATCTATTATTCCTGTTTTTTATGTAAGAAAACAATTATTTTCTTGAGGGTATTAACAGTTAATTTGTAACATTTAGGTTTCTGAAGGTGGAGAAAACTTTAGTGTTGGGCAAAGACAGCTTTTGAGTCTTGCTCGTGCATTACTTAGAAGGTCAAAAATTCTCATCTTGGATGAAGCAACAGCTGCTGTTGATGTTAGAACTGATGCTATTATCCAAAAAACCATTCGTGAAGAATTTAGCTCATGCACAATGCTCGTGATTGCTCACCGGCTTAACACCATCATAGACTGCAACAGGATTCTTGTGCTTGATGATGGCAAAGTATAATGATTTTTGTCCCCTTTTACGTTGTCTATCTATAATATATATATCTCATACATGGGCAATTTCATGCTTCCACAATGGACAAGTATCATGTTCATATTCACTGAAATTTCTTATTAAAGCATTCATCATATTCTTTTGGCCTTCTATTTCAGGTCTTAGAACATGATACACCAGAGCATCTGCTATCAAATGAAAGTAGTGCATTCTCTAAGATGGTTCAAAGTACAGGGCCTACAAATGCAGAGTATTTGCGAAGCTTAGTGTTTGAAAGCAAAAAAAAAAAAAAAAAAAGGGTTGGCAGTGAAGCCCAACCTTTGGATAGCAAGAGAAGATGATTAGCTTCTTCACGTTGGGCAGCTGCAGCTAATTACGCTTTGGCTGTCAGTGTTACACATCAGAGTACAAGATGTAGAAAATTACCAAGTAAACTTGAGGATTACGTAGTAAACAGATAAAGAAGCTATTGTATACAGAGTTGGTTAGATTCAACCAACGAAACAGACAGAGAAACCATTGTATACAGAGTTGGTTAGATTTAACCAACTAACAGATTGCATGTAACAGAATAACAAGATAACTGTACATCTATGCATATAAATAATAAGTGAAAGGGAAAAGGGAATTAACCCCCTTTTGGAAACATTTGTGTTCACTGTGGAGCTCGGATTAGCTCGAATAATCCATTGCATGAATTCCTTTCTGTTATCTGCAGACAATACAATACACCATTAGTAAACATAGCATCATTAGGGTGTGTTACAAACAAAAAGAGTGAAGATAGAGATCCACTTAGCTAGCGTATGGAGGCTGAGGGCTTGTAGAGAAGAAACCCTAATTTCTTAGGGTTAGAGAAGAATAACAGAAGAGTGTTTGTGAGGGAGGTCTGTTTGGTGGTGATAGTCACGTGTGGGATAAGGTTAGGTAGTAGAGTAGTTGTGGGCTGGGCTTCGGAGTGTTACAACCCATCATTTGGTGCTCTCGTTGAGAGTCGAACTCAAAACTTACAAAAGGGTCGCTGGGGAATTTTATTGGGAGGGACTTCGGAAGGATGTGGAAGAGTTTGTTCGAAATTGTATTACATGTCAGCAGGTCAAGCATTAACTAAATCTCCTGCTGGTTTATTGTCCCCATTACCAATTCTCACTTATTTGTGAACATGGTCATTAAATTGCATGGAATTCCCTGAACCATTGTTTCAAATAGGGATCCTGTTTTCATGAGTCGATTTTGGGAAGAATTATTTCGACTCAGTGCACAAAATTATGCATGAGTTCATCATATCACCTCAGTCGGATGGCCAAACTGAGGTGATGAATAGGACCCTTCAACAATATTTGAGGTGTTTTGTCATGGAACAACCCAAGTTGTGGGTTCGATTTCTTCAATGGGCTGAGTATGCCTATAATGTTTCATATCATGAGGGTAGTAAAACAACTTCGTTCGAAGTTGTATATGGAAGATCCCCACCCACTATCCCGGGTTATATTAGAGGTTCTTCTACTGTTGAAGCAGTGGACACTGAGTTAGCAACTCGAGATGAAGTATTATCTATCCTCAAACAGAATTTGCAGCAAGCTCAGAACCGTATGAAGTCTCAAGCAGATAAGCATAGATCATATGTCACTTTTGAGGAAGGGGAATTAGTCATGGTGAAGCTCAAACCCTATAAACAAACTTCTATTGCTAATAGCTTTCACAAGCTTTCCAAGCGTTTTTATGGTCCTTATAAGGTGCTTCAAAGGATTGGATCATCAGCTTATAGGGTTGAGCTACCTCCTAATTCACGAATCCACAATGTGTTTCATGTTTCTGCTCTTAAGAAAGCTTATGGCTCTACAGATCCGATTTTGGAGTTACCACAGGAGGCTTATCATAATCACCCTGTTTTACAACCGTTAGCTATTATTGACTCTCGGGTGATAATGGTTAATCGGAAACTTATTAAGCAGATTTTGGTTCAATGGAAGGGGCTTTTACTGGAGGATGCGAGTTGGGAAGATTACGACCAGTTTCAACTCATTTATACTGATTACAACCTTGAGGACAAGGTTGTGTTTCCACAGGGGGAGACAAATGTTACACGTCAGAGTACAAGATGTAGAAAATTACCAAGTAAACTTGAGGATTACATAGTAAACAGATAAAGAAGCTATTGTATACAGAGTTGGTTAGATTCAACCAACGAAACAGACAGAGAAACCATTGTATACAAAGTTGGTTAGATTTAACCAACTAACAGATTGCATGTAATAGAATAACAAGATAACTGTACATCTATGCAATAAATAATAAGTGAAAGGGAAAAGGGAATTACCCCCTTTGGAAACATCTGTTGTTACTGTGGAGCTCATTAGCTCGAATAATCCATTGCATGAATTCCTTTCTGTTATCTGCAGACAATACAATACACCATTAGTAAACATAGCATCATTAGGGTGTTACAAACAAAAAGAGTGAAGATATAGATCCACTAGCTAGCGTATGGAGGCTGAGGGCTTGTAGAGAAGAAACCCTAATTTCTTAGGGTTAGAGAAAATAACAGAAGAGTGTTTGTGAGGGATCTGTTTGGTGGTGATAGTCACGTATGGGATAAGGTAGGTCAGCAGTAGTTTAGGCTGGCTTTCGGAGTGTTAAAACCCATCAATCAGCCTCACGTCTTTAGCATATCAGCTTTGAGTGTTCGATGCTGGAAACAATGACCGTATTCTCTAGAAAACGAAGGATGCAGTGATTACTCTTCAAGGTGTTTTGGAGGGAGCATGATGAAGACATAAACAATATCTTGGATTATTATCAACTACCTAGAGATAGTTGGTGGGCTGCTCTTTACAGAATAATTAAAGGTCAGCACTTTAATATTAGTTAGTCTTTTAATATTAGTTACTCTGTTTTACAATCTATCACATGTTTTTGGATGTTTTACCTAGTGTCCCTAAAGCAAAAGAACTGGAGAAATGTGAATTATGCTAATCTACCATTTCAGATATCCTATTTCACATCACATCTCTGTTAACTACATATTGACTTGCATCTTTTTGAAACTTTCAGGTTTTGTAGTGATGAGTTGATTGGCTAACACAAGATTCCATAAATCAGATGACGGAGCAGATGAAAGTTTCTTAGATGGGGAATCCCTTTGCAATATTTAACAACAAGATATGGAATAATGGGAATCCTATAACAATATGTAACAACATGATATGGATTCCAAGGGGAAATAAGGAGATATGGTAATGAAAATATTACTATTGTATAGTTTTTGTGCAACTTAGTTGCTTTAGGTATTAAATTGTAAGTATGGGGCAATAGCCTTATAGTTTAATGCTAATACCAATAAACCAGGCTCAATTTTTCCCCTCTTCATTGTAATAAGTAAAAAAGAAAAGTAAAAAAAAAAAAGTTGTAAGTAGGTGTGGAATTTTTGTAGGCAAATTCAAAATTGTTATAAGCCAAAAGTTTACTTAGTAATAAAGGCATCACAAAAGGTTAGATTTTAAGCACTAACTTCTCTTCCAAACATTGAAACACTTTGTTATTTCTTATCATCCTACCATGCGTCATTTTGACCTTGAGAAGCAATTAAAAGAGCATCAAAGCCACTAATATCAGGATTTCAAAAAGTTTTAGGTGCTATAATCTATCAACACAACCAGGGGTTGGGGCTATTATAAAAGACTTCTTTACTTTTGCAAGGAATTAATATTTAGATGCAAATACCATAATTTTCTAAAATAGTTTTATTGACTGTTAAACATTCGTTCACATTATTGAACATGACTCTGAATTTTCATCACTAAACAATTCACATGGACATTGATGGATTCTAATGTACCGAGGAGTACGCTCACAAATAGTGACTTCTTCTGATTGTGGTTCTATCTAAGGATGCAACCGGGGCGGGTTTGGGACAGGTCGTATAAGATCTGAACCCGTCCACCTTCCTAATAGGGTTTCCCAAACCCGTCCAGCGACCCTACAAGGTTTTCTATTCAATACCCAAAACTTGCCCCTGTAGGGCTTTGACCCTGACCTGCCCCGCCCCGCCCCGCGACCCGCTTAATTTTTTTTTCCTCTTCTCAACACTTAGTTAAATTATAAAATTTAACCATAATTTTATCCTATAGGAGCATAATAGTTAGTTACAACTATGCTTGAATGAATTTTACAAGATATGCCATAACTTTATTAAGAAATATAAAGGTTTAAAACTATCATAAGAAGATTTTCAAATGTAAATGAAAAGACATTACTTCACTTACATAAATATACATAATACATATGTAGGAACCGTGCCTTGTGAAGACTTAAGAATAGAAAAACATATTTTCAAAAATATCGATAGTGGGAAGGAAAGTGAAGAAGCAACAATGTTAGTGTGTAATGTGTTTACTGTGTTAGCTCAACAAGAAAATTCGTAAGGGTTTTTATATCTTAAATACAATGGAGGTGCAGATCAAGATGTTAAAAGTCAAGAAATAATAAAAATATATTACATAATTGTGATTTTAAAATTTCAGATTTAATTTTTTTTTAATTATTTATATTATGACGGGTTCGTGTTACCCATCGGGTATTTTTAATGACCCAACCTGTCCTGAAACCCTATAGAGTCAGCAAGTAATTTTTCAAACCCGTCCCGCGACCTTATAGGGTCAGACCCTATAGGGTTTTTAACGGTTCGCCGGAGGGGGGGTGGGGGGGGGGGGGGGGGGGGGGGGGCGGGTACCTTATAATGGCCCGCCCCGGTTGCATCCCTAGTTCTATCAAACTAGGGTTCGAATAAAAATGTGAACACGTAATCATGAAATTTAGAATTTTCTGAGTCTTTTGAGTGTAATACCCTAACTTAACCTATCAAGACTAGAAATCTTAATCGTGTAAGTGGAAATTTTGATAACTTAACATAATTAGAAATTATAAAGGAATTTAATTTAAAATAGAGATTCTAATATCATAAATACCCCATTTAACCTATTAAGCAACATCTATCATCTATTTCAACAAATTTAAATTAATTAATCATTTCCAATTATTAATTGAACTTTATTGATCAAGTTTAATCATCTAAAATCCTAAATATCCAATTTAGACATTTTAGCTCAAATTCCAACTCCTTAAATCTTAAAAATTTAAAACTAAACATTTGTTTTCAAATACCAATTCCGAAGCCCCTAAAACCCTAAATTCAAGTAAAATATTAATTTTCCTTTTATTGGATTTTTAAGGTTTAACTTCTAATGCTAATTAGCTAATTCTCTTTCTTTTTAATTCTTAATCCTAAATACCAAAAACTCATAACCTAAGAGCCTAATTCATCATCTAAAACCCTAAGCCCATTAACATACGATCAAATCTAATTATTCAATATTCAAGTTCATAAACCTAAGCTCATGTATCAAAGCCCATAAAGCCTATGAGACCATGCTCATTCCATATACCATTACATACATTATAAAAACCTAAACTCTAGAGAATTCCAACATATGTGAAATGACCAAATTGCCTCTTAAATATCAACAATATGAACACATGAAAATATGTCCAAATTCTAGAGAATTCTAATGCATATAAAAAGACCACAATGCCCCCAATTAACCAAGCAAAATGATCAAAATGCTCTTAGCCCAACGAAAATTACAAACCACAAAACAATAGAAATATACATATTAGAAAACCCTAATTTCTCCTTCTATCTTGAGCAGCCCACATCTTCCCAAAATCTTCTCAAAAACATCCCTAGAACACACCAAAAATTCTACAACAACTTTTCTTCAAGATAAGTCTTCAATAGGTAAGAAAATCCATCCTATTTCCATCATCTAGTTACTTAATTTCTTCCTAGAAATCTAATACTTATCTCAATTGATTCTTAGGTGAATTTGAAGATAAAAATCAAGGATAAAATTGAGGGTTAGCATTAGAAGCATCAACAATCCCTTGGAGTAGCAGAAATAAAGATTTCTAGGAATTATTTGCTGATTTGAGTAAGTAATTATAATTAATTTGTTTGATTATGTTAATGATATTTAAAATTCATGTAAATTTCTAAAAATAAACTTATATTTAAGTATTGATTAATATAAGTATATATAAGCATAAAAACCGATGTATATATATATGTGTGTGTGTGAAAAATTGAAGTAAATTATTGCAAGTCTATATATATCTATGTATAAATATATGTTTGAATTGTTTTATTAAAATGAAATTATCAAATAATTATATGAATATATATTAAACATAAATTATATTGAAATATATATATATGTGTGTGTGTGTGTGTTATGTTGATATGTTGGAAAATAGGAAATTAGTGTAGAAAATGATGATTTGAGTCTTGATTTATGATTTTAGTTGTAAAATATAAATATAAGTATATAATAGATAATGAAACATAGAATAAACATGTTTTAGATGATTTAAATATGCTAGAAAATATATTTATATGCATATGTAAGTAATTTGGCAAGTTTAAATTAACAAATTTAAACAAAATATTAAATGAATTTATTTTCGGATGAAATTTATAAAAGTGATAGTTTAACATGCTTATATACAAATTATAAATTTTCGTGATTTTTGAAATATATTTACTATTTTTAAAAATTAAATTACAAAATAGCTAAATAGGGCAAAATAATATCTCGGTCAATAGTGGTAGCGTGAATTTATAGGGCCGAATTGGTGACTTTATCTTCTTCTTTTTGGGTTAAACCATAACAGTTTGAAAGCTTAAGAAGTCTACTTTGATATGGTGTAAAGAATCGGTCAAGTTGACAGTTAAATTCGATCGAACCGATTGATTGTCGTTGCCTATGCCTTGTTCTGGATAGTTTTGTGTTAATCAAAATTAAAACCCTATTCATCTGCTTATTTAGGAACAAATGAAATTATAAACGTATAAATATATGTGTTAGGAAGTTTACATAAAAATTTGAGCTTAAGAACCCATGTTTAAGATAGTGAACCAATTTACTAAAGTTAGGGTGCACACTAGTTTTCTGTAGAAATGAAAATATTGAAATTTAAAGAAAGTTGATTCTAATCAAATAAATATGAAATAAATGTAAATAATGTGTTTACACATTAAAATATGAATTTTAAGATTAATAATTAAATATATTGATTTTAGGAATTTATTTAATAAAATAGGTATAAATATGGCATTATAAGATAATATAAACATAATAGGAAACCAGTTTAAATTCCTTAAGCCATTGAGAGGTAAAAATGGATTATGAATAATATAAATAGAATAATTATATTTTAAAGGAGTTAGTTTACTTAATAAAATTTTATCAGATTTAACATAGGATATGTTATTTAAAATTTCCATTTTAAGGACCTAATTATCATAAAATGAGTATAGTAGATTAAGTTAAATATAAATGAACTTGGTTGATTAATTATATCCAACTTGACTAAATTAAGTTCGTATGAATTATTAACTAATATTGTCTTTGTAAATTCTATAGAAACTAACGTTTTATATTTAGCTATTAATATAACTAGTGAACTCTCATAAGATCATATTAACTTATAAATGACTTAAATATAATTGTAATGTGATGGACCATGAATAATAATACGAGTATGTTGTTTCAAATATTTGCTAGAAAACTAAGTATTTAATGTGATTTGGTATAAGTCGATAATTGATTGATTGCTATCCTGAGCAGATATTTATACGCTTTGTGTCTGCCTTCTACTTTACCTTCTGAAGTATCTTCTGGACTATCTTCTATCTGTTCATAATACAGATTTTGTACTAGGTACGCAGTGACTTGCGTTTGCATGCTAGGGTAGGCATTCTAAATGAATTAATACTTAAAGATGGCTTTAATAATTGCTTGTTGCTTGTTCATGGCCGTTTTTGAGACCTGGCCTGAGGGGTGACAATCTTGCTAGGCGATGCCAACATGGTAGTTAGGTGCTTAGGCCATCATGGGTGGCTCGGTGAGTAGCTGATGGGGGAAACGGTAGCGGGATAACGTCCACCTGAATCGAAGAGAAGTAGTGTAGTGTGGTTCACGACTATAGGCGCCCATTGAGTTGCATTATATTATGGACTGTGAAAGATAGAGATGCGTAACTGCTGTGACCCTTAGACAAAGCTATTACTTGTAGAGGTATGAAATATTAGTATTCGGGCTGCCTATATTAACCCCTTGAGCAATTGCTGCTACTCAGGACTTTCAGGTTCCCAAGCATGTTGCCGGAGTGTGAGTGCTCCACTATTGTTTTGCTACGATTTAATTTAAAGATATAAATTGTTGATTGTTTCATTGCATATAGAACAAGTTTGTGTGCCCATTTCATGTGTGCTTGTGTTGTTGTCGTACTGGGCTTTGGCTCATTCCTTTCTTTTTTAGGTGATGATCTGGATGCTTGTGATTATGGGGTATAGGACAACTCTAAAAGAAATTACTAACGAGTTGAGTGCCTAGAAACATTGAACTGTCTTTGCTATTGGCACAAGTCATTGATCATTTTTTTTTGGAACCTATATTTTGATGAGGGCATGCCTATGAGCCCATGGATATATTTTAAGATATTAGACAATATGTATTTGAGATACCTGATGGTATGATACTTATTTATAAATGTTGGTCAACTCATAGAAATAGCATGTTTGAAATTAATTTGAGAAATTTATTTTCTGCTAAAAATTTCCAGTTATTTCCACAAATGAATACAACGATTTTATGATCTAAAATTTGTTTAGCAATGATCACGATAAACTGTAGGTTAGGTTACTCTTAACGTATAATGCGTAATAGTTATACATGGCGCTGACATGTCTTGAACCTAGTTCGGGGCGTGACAGGTATATTTCTCTGAACCGGACATCTTAAGCCATTGTGAGAAAAATAGTTTGTTGAGTATTTTTTTTTTCATTGAAGTGTGACTTATTATAGTTCTTTATATTTAGTGATTTTAAAAATTCTTAACCGAAACCTTTTAGATTCCATAACAGAAAGTTTTCAATTTCATAATTGAAATTTTAATTTTCAAAAACCGAAGTTTTGTTTTCATTATTATAATAGAAAGAAATGAAAAAATTTAATGATTAAAAACTACAAATTGATTACTTTTTTGAGTATAAGTAAATAAGGTTTGGTTTTTGCAAAAACATTGAGTATGCTTTAAAAAATTATCCTTTGCATTTTTCTGAAGATTTTTCTTCTAGGCAATTGTAAGCTTATTGTTCTAAGCCTCTACCATAAGTATCATGGTCCTAAGCTTATTATTAGCACAATGGAACCGTACGACGCTTACTATCCTACCCTAGTAGTAGTAAGCAAGCCTAATGCAGCACTATTCGGTTAACGATCAGGCCTTAATATCTATAAGCAACACAAGTAGGCAACAGTAAATAACTAACAGTAAGTAAAAAGGGACGCGGGTAAGAATCAATCTGAAAGGTATCACACTTTATTAATATCTCATGTACAGGCAACAGTAAGGTGTGTGGGGGTTTGTGTAAAATAAGATATCATTTACCGTGAGCAGTCAACCGGTGAGTAAGAACTTGAATCCACAAGAGTACTCATACCTCCACAAACAGCTTTATTAGCTTTTGTGGTTCCGGCATGAGGAGGCATTACATTTGGTGAGGAGGCAACATCAAAAATAAAATACATAATAAAATATTTACAATAATCCCCACATATATTCCTAATATACAAGAAATTGTCACACCCTCCCCCACTAAATCTATTGATGTCTACGGCAAAGTATGCTAGAGCTTGATCTTGATGCTTGAATCTTCCTTGCTTTAACTGCTATCCTCTCAGCTTGAGGCATATGATCTTCTTCCAGTTGTTATCTTCTCCACCATGATCTTTCCACTTCACTAAGTATTTAGTATGTACTACTCCAGTGGTTGGATTTTTGACGCTTCGTTCAGTAAGGATGTCTTTGACGGCTTCTCTGACGTTGAAGTTGAACTTGATATTCAACCGCTTTGATTCATTGCACTTTAGGTCTTCCATGTCGGGATAGTATGACTTCAAAACACTTACATGAAAGATAGGATGGAATTTCAACCATTTAGTTGGCTTCACTTTGTAGGCGGCTTTTCTAATCTTGGCAATGATGGGAACTAGACCAACATACTTTTGCATAAGTCTCCTATCTTTATGCTTTGATGGTCTGATCTAATCTGGAAAAAGCTTAATGAGGACTTGATTTCCAACATTGAATTCATCGGGTCTACGCTTCTCATCTGCCCATTTCTTCATTCGTTCAGAAGCCCTTTAAAGATAGGCCTTAGCAACTTCAAATTTCTGCTTCCAATCTTTTGCAAACATATAAGCCTTTTGTGCATTTCCCAGTCTATGGTGCTGGGCAACAGTGGTTGTTGACCCATAACAATTTCCATAGGGTTCTTGTTGGAGGAAGAGCTCCGTTAGATGTTGAAACAGAATTGGGTAATATCTAGCAAATCCACCCAATTCGTCTGGTTGGCACCAACAAAGTGCTGCAAATACTCCTCCAGCATCCTATTAAACCGCTCTGTCTATCCATCACTTGAAGATGGTGGCTAGAGGATATACTGAGTTTAGACCCTAAAATGATGAACAATTTGATCCAGAACTTCCCTATGAATCTAGCATCCTGATCACTCACATAATGTTTTGAGGTACACCCTAAAACTTCACAACATGCTTGAAGAAAACTAGGCAATCTCTATAGCATTCGAACTTTTCGTAGTTGGAATGAAGGTGGCATGCTTTGAAAATCTATCTACCACAACTAAGATGGATGAGAGTTCGCCCACTTTAGGTAGACAAGTGTTGAAATCCATGGAGACACTCTCCCATGGGAGAAAAGGCATTGGAAGGGCTCCAATAGCCCTACAGTTTTCTACCTCTCGATCTTATCCTACCGACAAGTTAAGCATGTTCTGGTATATTTCATCATATCTTCCTTCATATCCGACCAGTAATAATCCTGCTTCAACAAGCTCATCATCCTCTGCTAACCGGGATGACCAGCCTACGATGTATCATGGCACTCCTTCATGAGCGCCTTCCTCAAATTCCCTGCCTTGGGAACATACAAGCGTTGACCTTTGGTGTAGATCAGATCACCTTCAACCCAAAATCTGCGAGTCTTGCCCTCATCAATTAACTACTTCAGGTTCTTGGCCTAAGTGTTCTTTAATTTGTTCTTTGATAGTATCAGCAATTCGACTGGCAGACTATTGGGCTACCTCAGCCAAATAGGCCAAATCTACTATTCTACTCAAAGCATTTGCTACCTAATTATACGCCTATTGCAATACACAATCTCCAAATCAAACTTTGCAAGGAATTCCTGCCATCTTGCCTGCTTGACTGACAATTTCGATTGAGTAAGAATATGGCTGGCAGCAGAATTATCAGTTCTCACAAGGAACTTCGACCCCAAAAAGTAATACATTCTGAGGCAGTGCATAATAGCTAACAGCTCCTTCTCTTGTGCTGAGTATTTGCGCTCAGTGGGGTTCAGCTTCGGACTATCGTATGCCACTGGATGGCCTTCCTGGATCAATACCCCACCTAAGGCGTATCAGAGGCATCTATGTGGACTTCAAAAGGTTTGGCGATGTCAGGTAGGGCGAGGACCGGCTCCTCTATCACAACCCGCTTCAACTCTTCGAAGGTAGCCTAACATTCTTCATTCCAAGACCATACTTGATCTTTCTTCAAAAGATTTGTAAGGGGAGCAACCCTCCTAGAATCCCCCTCTACAAACCACCTGTCACTCCCCTGAAGGGTACTCTAAACGTGGCAGTCCGCCGTACATAATATTAAAGCCTAAGAATGACCACCTCAGTCACGCAAAGGCTTCCATACTATGTACAAGGCATCTAACACATAAAGGAGATACATCGGAATGATACATTTTATGTTGATACAACTTGAGAACAATGTAAAGGAAATTCAATTTACTATACTCCAGATACAAATCACTATACTTCATATACGAATCGCTATACTTCAAAATACAAATCATTAAACTTCAATTATATTCATCCACAGACTTCCTTACATAAACTATTATAAGACAAATCATAAAACTAGCTGATAACTTCAAACATTCTTATTCTTTGCCGAAATCCTGGAGTTATTCTCAGCTCCAACCAATTCGGTCCCCACTTTGCATTCTTGAGATAACCTGTTGATTTAAACAACTATTGTGGTATAAGCTACACTAGCTTAGTGAGAATTCCCTTGGTTCCATACCATAACAAGCAAGTTATGATCAATCATATGCTATGCATGAACAAACATGTGAGCAAGCAATTATGCATGGGTATCCGGAACCCACACATAGAACGGATTTACGCCCTCCGTATCTTGGGTTAGGAATAGTATTGAGTCTACACAACCGCATCTAGTCCTCAAGCCTTCGGCTCTTAGCACTCGACTCGGTTAGGCTCATCCAAGAAATGCATCCACATGCGCCTTAGTAACCCTGAATGAGCTCTGGCACCGGGTTAGTTATCCAAATGAGGCATCGACGGACCATACCGATCGACCTGCGTAGGAGTAGCATGCTACCAATGCAATATGTCCGATGCGATGCATGACCAATTTAATTTTTGCTTAGGTCAAAATATTCATACATTCTTTAGAGTGACCAACCAATATCACACACATAACAGAAATAATATAAACAGTGCAGTTATCCAATCGAATCGTGGTTTCGATATGCTTTAGTATTCTTTAGCATACATTTATCACAGTCTCATCATATATCTCATCCCCATTCATATCGATTTTTATCTTGTTCCTATAATTCTAATCCGACTAACTACAAGCACAAACAAGGTAACAAAACAAGGAGAAAACTCACTCGACCATTGGATCACCAATCTTCTAGTAATAATAATTCGGTGGCAGGGAATCGTCGATTTCAGGATCACCTAAAAAGGAAGAAATACTTTAATAAGTATTTCAACTCAAACTAATCCAAACGATTTTATACGAACTATCAAATTCGTAATTCTCATCCTAAGAGAGAATTCCAACATAAAACAGCCATAACTTGGTCATTTTAACTCGGAATCTCGCAAATTATATATCGTTTCTATCTACTTCGAAAGATCTACCTAATTCTAATATTATTTTCAATTTTTGAAAACTTTGAAGCTTCAAAAAGTTCGGATCAGATTAGGACAGTAACAAGTTCCAATTCCGAAAAATAGTTTTGTAAATGTTTGTAATGTTTCTACTATATATATTAGCTATACATGCAATATGAGTGATTTCTAACATGAATGACATGAGATGAGCTTAATGTATGCATGATCTTGATGATTTTGTTAAAAGGAAATTTTATAACTTTTTATTTTTACAAGACCATAATAACAACTACTTATGAAAAATCTAGTTTCCTAACTTTGATCATTTCCATTTGTTTTGGATTTGTTACTTAAGAAAATATAATTATTTTTGTTAAAATTGAGTCTTCATTATATCTATTACTTATGACTTTCATTTCTACATAAAAATTTCCATTTTGCACTTTGTAAACATGTCTTCATGTTAAGTTGACTCCAAAATCCGAATTTTATAGAAATTAGTTTTTGAGTGATTCCTTCAAGTGAAAATCATTTGATAATTAGAAAATTAGGGCTTAATCATACATAACCACTAAGGACTTCAGTCTTGCACAAAAATTTGCATTTTACACTTTGCAAATATGTTTTTAAACAAGCTTTTCACAAAAATCCGAATTTTGGAAATTTTCTTTTCTTGCATTTTCTATGAGAAAACTTGTTTAATGCACCAAAATTTGAAGCTTTACTATATCTATTGTCTAAGGACTTCATTTAACACATAAAACTTGCAATTTGAGCTCAAATACTAAGTGATTACATATGCATCATCTCAAATTACAAATTTGACAATTTGATCACTAACTCAAAATTTTCCATTTTAATTCCATTACTTGTTTTATACATTACTCATGCCTAAACTCATTTTAACTTGTAAAAATCATTGCTTAATGATATCTATTACCTATATACTTATTTTTCACATAAAACATGAGTTTTGGAGTTGATAAATGGGTTTTAAAAATTGGTCTTGGTTGGGATCCGAATTTACAAAATTCATTTTTGGTTATATCTTTTGATAAAAGCTATCTAAGCTCATGAAAATCCATTCCTTACATATCCTATCCTAAGAGCCTTTCATTTCTTAAATAAAAACTTCATTTTTGAATTGGAAAACATGTTTTTAAAATAGGCCTTGGCCAAAATCCGAAAATAGAATTTTTATTTTGAAAATCACCTTTGATTCTTGTAAAAAGAAGTCTTGATGATATACATATATTAAGCTTTCATTTTCTTAAGTAAAAATTACATTTTGACACTTGGAAAGTGGTTTTTAAATGGGGGTCTTGCCAAAATACGAATTTCACAATTTTGTTTGAGTTCAAAACTAAGATCTATACTTAATATGAACATAAACATAAAACAAATGCATGGTAGTAAACTATAAACTCATAGATCTAAACTTTATTCATCAAAATCTCTCATTTATAATATCTATACCCTAAGCCCTTCATTTTAAATGAAAAATACACATTTTGAAGTTGAAAACAACTTTTCTAAATATGATTCCATTTTCATCCGAATTTTCAAAAATTATTTTTGTTGAAAATAAAATAGATCTCCAGTTTCCTACAACTTTCCTACCATCATCATGCTATTACAAGTTGCTCATGAACATAAAACAAAGTCTAACGCATTTTATGAACTCAAAACTCTAGATCTAGTTTTCTAAACTAGTTATAAGTGCATGAACACATGTGAATGAGAAATATATGCATAAATCATAAGTAATAACAAGAATAATAACTTAAATAGCAAGATCTATGGCATAAAAAAAATCAAAGCTACAAAAAGTTAGATCTACAATATATCAACTTTAAACAAGAAAATAATTGTAATACAAGATAATAAAAGTGGAGAAAAGGAGTGTTTCATTATTGTCATCATCATCCTAAGCTTTTAAGCTTATGGAAGGTCATTTGATGCATGAAACCTTCATTATGCTTTACCTATATCACCTATGGAGGCTTTGAGATGAAGATTTGCTTAGAAATCTTCAAGAAATATGGGTGGAAGCTAATGGAAGAGATGGGGGCAGCTTGTGTTCTTGAAGAAACAAGAACAAAAAGAAGACAGAAGGAGAGGAAAATGAGAGATAAAAGACTAAGGAATGAAAGAGGGAAAGTGAGTAAATAAAGGAGAGAGAGAAAATGAGTGTTTTAATTGAATAAAAGAAGGAAAAAAATAAAACAAAGGCAGAAAATGAGGGGGGCGCTGGCGTGAATTGGGAGAGAGAGAGTGTGTGTTTTGTTGAATTTTGACTTGAAATTAAATTGTGTAATAAATGTGTATGTGTAGCTTCTTTAAGAAGGATTGAAAGAAGGTTATTTTAATTAATTTTTGGAGTAATCCAAGAGTCAAGGCAGCCATAAAGAGGGTCAAAATCTGCCATGAAGTGTGGAATAATGTGTAGAAAGATTGAAGTGAAAAGGAAGTGATATGTGTAAGGTGTACTTGAAGGTATGGGTTGTAAAAGTACTTTCTTAATAAAATAAAAAAATAAAATAAAATTAGAAAATTATTCCAAATATTTGTAGCAGATTTTTCATAATTAAAATTAAATAATTATTTGAATTATTTTAGTATTTTAACAATTATGTTACCGGTATGATCAAAATACGAATATGGCTATAAATAATATTTTTATAACCCGAAAAATTCTAAAAAATTATTTTATGAAAATAAAAATATTTTTAAAATTTTTTCAATTATTAAATTAATTTTTTTATTTTTAGTATCGGAGTCTTAAACAGAATCTGATCCCGTAAAGACCCGAAACAAACTAAATTTTAGAAAAATAAATTTTCTATAACATATAAAATATTTATCTAAAAATATAAGGCTTTAAAAGAATAATAAAATTTTTTAATGAAATAAAAATGAATAGTGCAAAAGACTAATCAATTACCGGTAATAATAGAAATACGATAAAAAGGTCATAACTATAACTTTTATAACCCGAAAAATTCTATAACTGATATATTTGGAAATCTTATGAAATTACGAGTCTAACGTACTATTGGTATATTTTTGATATCTCGAGCCCCGGGACACGCTTTTCGAAGTTTGTATCCAAACGGGTTCGAATTAGGTCAAAAAATTTACCAACCTGATTTTTTTAAACAAACTTATTGAAATAGCCATAATTTATTATATATAATGCATGCTAAATTTGTTATTATATGTGTGTATGTGTTTGAGTGGATTAGTGTGTTTGTAATGTTGGGTGTGTTATAACTATGTGATTAGATAATAAGCTATGGTAAATATATCTAGGTTAATAGTTTATTCATGTTAGAAATTATCATGTTAGTGTTAATTGTTATTGTAATGAATTATATGTGTTGAATTTAAGCTTGTTTTAGGCTTAAATAAAATTCTAAACATAGTAGAAATTTTTAAAGCCTACTCAAGCCCAAACTCAAGTCCTAACTAAGCCCAAATAAGGCCCAAGCCTTTCCAAATCTGCCCTCCTCAAAAGTCACACCATTTAGATAAACATCAAAGTCTAATAGAAGCATGAGACAACCAAAACAGAACAAAGAAAAAGAAAATTCGTAATCAAGGAGCCCAAAATTTTCAAGACCCAAATCAAGTTTTCTTGGACTCAACACACCAAAAATCCTTCCCAAGCCTTTATATATACATTGAGGTAAGTTTATTTGATGTTTGAGAGGTTTATTTCCCCTTAATCCATGAAATATGCATGTGTGGTGTAATATAAGTAGTTGGTATGTTAAATTCTTGTTGAAGTGTTGTAGAGTTGTTAGGAAAGTTTAGAATGCTTGAGTTGTTGTAGATAGGTTGTAGTAGGCTTTCATGTGGTTTGGAATTGAAGTGTTGAAGTATGATAAGTATTAGAATTGTTTGAAGTGTGCTTGGGTTGATGAAAGATGATGAAGAAGAGATTGACTCTTGTAGAGTGGTGTTTGAACTTAATTTGATGTTTAAAGTTGAAGTTTATGTTGTTTGAATGTTATATTGATCATATAACAAGTTTTGGGAAACTTTGGAATGAGTTTAAAGAATTTTAAGAAGTGTAAAATGCATTTAAGGAACAAAGGATTTCGTCATTTTTTTGTTCCAGTGTGCACAACCTGCTGCACGGGCGTGCACATGGCCGTGCAGGCCTTAAAATCCTTCAAGATTCATCTCGGGTCACTTTTTCCTACCCTGCACTGCCTCGAGCACGGCCATGCACATGGTCGTGCAGACTTCCCCTATTTCGCAGCTTGTTTGTAATTCAACAATAACGTTTTCATCCGACCTCCGTTTGAGGTGATTCAAGTTGCGTTGGAAAGCTTAAAAAGAGATCTACAACTTTCATGTTTTAAGTTTTTACAAATTTTAAGAGTAACAATTCTTAAATTTTAGTTCTTTTCAACTGATACACTTTTCAAATGAAGTTTAAAACTTATAATTGGTTGTTAAAAATTCTCTCAAGCTTCATAAATGATCATTTAAGTATTTGTTGAGTATTGTATGACGATATATGATATCTAAATGCTATGTGATGATGTTGTAATGATTTATTTGAATTTATTTGGATGATTATACTTGAGATTTGAAGAATATATATACTTGAACTAAGTGTGAGTTTGTAATTACTTCTTTTTACGGTGATTGATCCCCTTTCGGTTATTTCCATTGATTCTCGAGCTAGTACAGGTACACAATACTTTGATTGATTGTTGCTTAGGATAGGCATATACCAATTTGACCTTAATCAAAGATTAATAAAAAGATATTGAAATTGGTTATGCTTTATGTCGTTGAATCCGGATCCGAGGAACGACAACCTTGTCATGATGCAATGGCACGGTAGTTTAGGCACTTAGCCCAATCTTTTGTCATGATGCAATGACTCAAATCCATGATGCAATGGTTCACCATGATGCAATGGTGGTTTCTTTTATTGGCTAAGTGGGTAGCTAATAGGGTTAACTGTATCGGTATATCCTCTACTTAGGCTCAGAAGGAAATAATATGTTTTAGTTTACGGGTATGGGACCATTGAACTAATTGATATTATAGACCGGGATAAGTAGATTATATAAAGGAGTGTGAACCCTAGATGAAGCTATTGTTCTTTATTGGTTAGATATAGGAGATATAGGTATCCGGTCTATCTATATCAACCCCCTGAGCAGCTGCTGTTACTCAGGACCTCCAGAATTCCCAAGCTTGAATCGGAGTTTGAATACTCCAGTGTTGTTCTATTCACTTAACTAAAAGCTAATGAAGTTGTAGTGATTTATTGCATTGCATTTAGTTAAGTGAGCATTGCATATGTATTTGTTTGCATTATTGTGTACTAGGACTTTGGCTCACATTGCTATCTTGCAGGTGACTTTGATGATGAGCTCTATGATGATATGGGCTATGGGACTGATTGGGAAGACTCTATGGATGACTAGGAGAGAGGCCTAGTATATGCTTAGGATTCCTTTTGATGAAAATTTCTTTTTGAAGTGTTTAGGCTTATTTGTTAAGCCTTGGAATGTAATTTGTGTTGAATTGTATTTGTAATATAGTTGGGTTATAAGTAGGATTTCTATGTTTATATGTTCATTGAGAAGTTGTAATGTATAAATATATTATGTATGGCTTGTATATAGTTAATGACCCATTACCCATGTAGTGGTAATGTTTTAATTCAAATCATATGAATGTTATATCTATTTTAAACAGGTTGTCATTACAAACATTTCTTTTTAAGACAACCTTACGTATAATACTTGAATATTGTTCCTAATATTCGGGTATTATGCGTGGTCGGGAGATTTGGCACACTTAATAATTGGGTTAAGTAGGCCGGGTCTTTACACTTATATTACTACGAGCTATTCTACACATTTAAACTACATCTCGGCCTCTAGGGTTAAGAGCGCTAGGTCACCGGACTTAGACTATTGTATTCCACATAGGGTTTCCGGGTGATTTTCCGGTTTAGATTCTTGCCAATTTGGGAACTGATATTTTATATTTATATAACATATTTAATTTGAGAAATTTATTTTAAATTTTATTTTTGTAAGTATTTAATATCTCTTAATGTTTTCGGAATTCTTGAATTGAGTTTTATTTTCGAAGGTCAATCATTATTTACTTTTTAATAGTTTGTTTTTGGCTTTATATTACTCGATTTTATAAGTCGGAGTTAAATATGGAATTTTTCGTACGTCGTGGTTTTGAATTTGAAGACCACTGTGTTCTTATTTATTTTTAAAGATTTTCATTTTCTCAAGATTAAGAAGTTTCTGAATTCGTTTGTGTTTTTGGACTAGTTGAAATTTGGTTTTAATTTGGAGTGATTTTTAGGGTTTATTTTCGAAGTTCATCTTGAAATTATTTACTAAAATTTTCCAGGGCTTACACCACTGATAATAATTGGCAAGTCTAAGAAATGAACATAACTCCATGATACTTCTTGGACCAAGCTACTCTCGAATAGCATCTACCTTGGTCCCATCCATCCTGATCTACCGTTCTTCAATCATATGCTTGAGAAAGTTGATGCACTTTTAGGCAAAGGCACATTTTTCATTCTTCACGTACAAATGGCTTTCCCTCAACTTATGAAATACCATCTACAAGTGTTTCACATGGTCCTCCAACATCTTGCTATACATAACAATGTTGTCTAGATAGATAACAAAAAATCTATCCAAATAATCATGAAAGACATTATTAATTAAAGTACAAAAAGTTGGAGGAGCATTAGTGAGACCGAATGGCATCACCAGGAATTAGTAAGCCCCATAGCGGGTTACACGGCTAGTTTTGGGCTTATTACCCTCAGCAATGCAGACTTGATGATAGCTTGAGTAAAGATCTAATTTGGTGGAGTATTTGACCCCACTTAGTTGATCAAACAAATTAGCAATAAGAGGAATGAGATAATGATTCCTTGCTGTAAGTTTGTTGAGAGCTCGATAATAAATACACAGTCTCAAATTCCCATCATGCTTCTTTTGAAATAAGACAAGAGCCTCATATGGTGCTTTCGATCATTGAATGAAACCCGCCTCTAACAACTCATCAAGTTGCTTTCTCAATTCTGCTAGTTTTGGAGGTGACATTCTATATAGAGCCTTGGCAGGTGGCTTGGCCCTTGGGATCAGCTCAATCTCATGATCCACGGGCCTTCTTAGAGGTAACTCGTTTGGGAGCTTATCAAACATAACAGAAACATACTCCTTCAGGACATTCTGAATTACCCTCGGTATCTTAGCATTCCTCCATCCTCCTTCTCTATCAAGACAGCAAGGAATGTTAGCCCCTGGTGCGGGGCACATAACATGGCTTATCACCCACTACTAGCTTTCCTCCTTTGAATGGGCACATAACATGGCTTATCATCCATGAACACTAGGCAATTAGCTGCTGGCAAGGAACAACTCGGGCACTTCTCAGAAATTCTATCCCTATGACTATTCTGAAGTCATCTAAAGGGACAGCAGTGAATTTGATATTCCTGCTCCAATCTCCAACCTTCACCTTCACACTCTTTGCAACTCTCTAAACCAGACAGGCCTTGGAGTTTACAGATTTAATTTGGCTAGAATCATCAGACAACACTAGCCCCAATCTTTGTGCTTCGGGCACATAAATGAAATTATGTGTGGCTCCCAAATCAATCATTGCACTGGCACTCTTGCCGTTGATGTGTAATTGAGAAAACATCAGTTCATTATAAGTCTTGGCTTTTCTGGGCACTGTGGAGGCCTTCTCAACGACTGACAACATGTGTAAATCTCCCATCCTAGGCTGCTCTTCACAATTTTCCTTAGACTCCTCATTTGGACAAACACTCTCTATCTTCTTCGTTTGGGCATTGAGTGCAGTTTTGGTTGCACATTCTGCTACCCTATGAGGTTCATTACACAAGAAACAAGTGAGTGTAGGCTTCTTGCCACTCCTTGATGCACCATTTTTCCCTATCTATCGAGAGCCATAAAATTTTTTCTAGCCCCCTCCACTATCGTGGCTGTTAGAACTTAAGGCTCGCACTCTTGGGTTTACTCGACTTGCTAGACTTTCCACCATTGTGTCCCGATGACACACCCTTCCCTCTGGAATCATTGGTGTAGTCTGTCTAGCACTTAGTGGTTGTTTGCGCTTGAGTCAAATTCTTTACTTGTTGCCTCTATAACTCATTCTTGGCATATCGCTTCAATCCCTCCAGGAAATAGAACAACTTGTCGTCTTCACTCATACTCTTGATATCAAGTATAAGCGCTGAAAAATCTCTGGCGAAGCTCATGTAGCTTTTTCTTAGCATTATACTCAACATTCTTATGGAAGAATTGAGTTCGTAACTCAGTTCTCAAATGTGTCCATGTATCTACATGTGTTGTACCATTTTAGATCTAGTCATATTTGGTGCGCAACCATAACTTGGCATCACCTATTAGGAACATTGTGGCTATGGAGACCTTTGTGCCCTTATCAGTATGTCTCATAGCTGTGAAATACTGTTCCATGTTGAAGATGAAGTTCTCTAACATTTTGGCATCCTTTACACTAGTGAATGGTTTTGGCTCAAGCACTTTAGGTTGAGTAGTAGGAGCTTAAGCTTGGGCGGGAGCATTTGCAACAACTTGTGTCAACAATGTGACCTGCTGCCTCAACTCTTCCACTGCCTCTACAGTAGCATATCTTACCAACTCGTTTCTCACTCCTTCAACAACTACGTGAGATTCCTCTCAAAAAGTGGCAATAACAACCCTAAATTCTTTAGCTATCTCACCAACCCTCATGGTGATTTCTTGGCTTGATGCCTCAACATCAATCATCCTCTTATTAAACGGCGGTAAGACGTCAAGATGCCGAGAAACCATTTGTTACCTGCTTATCCAAGACATCTAGTCTTCGAGCAAACTCTTCCTACCATGTCATGGTTGTTCCCACTGGAATAACCTAATCTCTGATACCAACTGTCACGGTCCTAAGCCTTTTACTAGCATAATGGAGCTGTACAACACTTACTATCCTACCTTAGTAGTAGTAAGAAAGCCTAACACAACACTATTCAGTTAACGATCGGGTTTTAATATTTGTAAGCAACACAAGTAGGCAATAGTAAATAACCAACAATAAGTAAAAAAAAGACGCGAGCAAGAATCAAGCTAAAAAGTATCACACTTTATTAATATCTCATGTATAGGCAACAGTAAAGTGTGTGTGGGGGTTTGTGTAAAATGAGATATTATTAACTGTGAGTAGTCAACCGGTGAGTAAGAGCTTGAATCCACAAGAGGATTCACACCCTCATAAAGAGCTTTATTAGCTTTTGTGGTTTCGATATGAGGAGACATTAGATTTGGTGAGGAGGCAACACAAAAAATAAAATATTTACAATAATCCCCTCATATACTTCTAATATACAAGAGATTAGCACAATAATGCACGTATTGGAGGTTGATTGTGTTAACCTTCGGGTACGGACGACGTTCTTCGATTTGCACCATGATCGTATTGGAATTGCTTTTTAGGATAGTGGTTCGTTCACGGTACAGTCTACTTGAAAAGTGTTATCTACATTTCTTTTGTTTTTATTACTAACAATCTAAAATCAAATTTAACAATATTAAAAGTAAAATTGAGCATATTAGGAGGTTAAGATGTAGAATGTTTTGTTTGAATCTAATGTTTTATGACAAAGTTTTTCTATGTAAAGTTAGTAAGTGGAGTTACATATTTTGTTTATCTTTCTTTTCCATGAAACAAACATCATGTGTGATATCATAATGTACTAGACATGACATGTGGCATAAAAAGTTTGAACCCATCTCTGTTCGGCCCATATTCAATAAGATCATATCAGGCCTAATCTTTATAGGTTAAAAATTTTTAGTGGCTTAGTGACCAAAAGAATCATGGGACATAGACCCAACTCATATGGGTCTATATCCAATGACATCTTAAATATACATTAGATATATTTAGAAGAAGACTTGAAGATAAGGAGTATTTATAAAAGTCAAAGTTAGTCAACATAGAAATTAATGGCAGAATAATGAGAATTTAATACAGCTTTGAAACTGCCCATTTTTTTAATGCCAACTTTGAATGCCAATTTATGTGGCCTTTGAATTTCCTTTTGTAATACCCCTTATGATAGTCTTGTAATTATAAATTGATAGTGAGATACAATAAAAATGTACAGAAAGGAGATAATAAATAGAGAGACACACGCATGGGCTATCTTGGATCCTAGAAAGAGATTCTAGAAGAGAAAGGCCGGATTCTGTTGTTGTATTATGGATGCACTAGCGTTGTCTAGTGTTGAATAGTTATAATTTTCATTGTTGATTATAGTGGAAGGTTTTGTGTGTGGTGGTCCCGTGGTTTTTCCCTAGTTTGGGTTTTTCACGTTAAATCATGGTGTTATTTATATTTTCACATTTTGATTTTATACTTGTTTTTGTTTGTGATTTTTTCACACTTTCGCAAAGAAAAAGATCGAATCTTTTTCCCTAAAAAGTGGTATCAGAGCTCCAAGTTAATAATATATATATATATGTAAAGATAAGATTTTTAGGGTTTCTTCTTCTTTTATCTGATAAGTGTAAGCCATGGCTAAATCCTCAGGGTCAATAATCAAATTGACGCATCAAATTATTCGATATGGAAAGCAATGATGGAGGATTTGTCATATTGCAAAGATCTCTATTTACCATTAAGTGGTAATACAACGAAGCCTGAGGACAAGTCTGATCAAGATTGGGTGATCATGTATAGAAAGACGGTTGGATATATCCAACAGTAGTTGATCAAAGCATCTTCCATCACGTTGCTCAAGGGACTAAGGTAGATGCCCTTCGAAGGAAATTGGGATCAATGTTTGAAAGGCAAACCGCCTTGAACAAAACCTCCTTGATTAGGAGGGTTGTAAATTTGAAATACAAGGATGACTCCAATATGTTTGAGCATTAAAGTGAGTTTCAAAGGCTTGTAACTCAACTAACTTCGATGAAACTTCTTCTTGATGGTGAAATATAGGCACTCTTGTTGCTGAGTTCACTGCCAGAGAGCTGGGAGACACTAGTTGTGTCAGTTAGCAATTTGGCTCCAGATGGAACGCTAGCATTAGAGATGGTAAAGGATAGTTTGATAAATGAGGATGCCAAAAGGAAAGATCGGGGGATAAATCTTGATTCTATGGCACTTATGGCTGATAGATCTAACAGAAGAGGTAGAAGCAGAAATAGAGACTTAGATGATAAATCCAATAGGTTTGACAAATCCAAGGGCGTCAAGAAATAGGAATGAAAAATGTTTTTATTGCAACAAGCCGGGCCATTACAAAAGAGATTGTAGATTGTGGGAGGAAAAGAAGGAAAAGGGGAACGACGAAGACAAGGATGATGAGTCTACTACTGTAGTAACAAGAGATGAGGTTATTGTCACCTGGGATGAAAATTGTGTTAGTTTGACTGGTTATGATAGTGACTAGGTCATAGATTATGGTGCCTCATTTCATGTGACTGCACATGAGTAATTTTTCTCATCTTGCACTGCAGGCAATTTTGGTAATGTAAGGATGGGAAATAATGAGACTTCAAAAATTTTTGGCATTGGAAATATATTGTTGGAAACTAACACTGGGTGCAGGCTCTTACTTAGAGATGTGAGACATGTATAAGATATTCACCTAAACCTGATTTCTACAAATTAATTAGATGATGACGGTTATCATAGTCACTTTGGTGATAGCAGATGGAACTCACCAAGGGATCTCTGATTGTTGCTAAAGGAAAGAAATCAAATACACTCTATCTAATGACAACTAAATTAGATAAGGGAGATGTAAATTTGATAAGTGAATCCTCAATGAATTTATGGCATAAGAGTCTTGGGCAAATGAGTGAAAAAGGGCTTCAAATGCTTATGAAGAAGCAGCTTCTACCAGATTCTAAAGGAATTCCCCTAAAGACCTGTACTGATTGTCTAGCTGGTAAGCAACACAGGGTTACATTTCAGAGAATTTTCTTCTAGGAAAGCACATGTTCTAGACCTAATTCATACAAACGTTTGTTACATGAAAGACAGGTCAATTGGTGGTGCTTTGTATTTTGTTACTTTTATAGATGATCACTCTAGGAAGCTTTGGATTTATGCTTTGAAGTCTAAGGATTAAGTGCTGAATGTGTTCAAGCAGTTTCATTCTAGAGCAAAAAGAGAATCTAGGAGAAAATTGATCTGTGTGAGGGCAAAAAATGGAAGGGAATATAGAGGACCGTTTGAAGAATATTGTAATACTCAGGGAATTAAATTGGAAAACACAGTTCCAAAGACTCCACAACAGAATGGTGTTGCTGAGAGGATGAATCGCACTATCACTGAGAGAGTGAAGTGCATGTTATCGCACACCAAGTTACCCAAATCATTTAGGGGGTGAAGCCATGACGACAGCTGCAGATTTGATAAATCTATCTCTTTATATGCTCTAGATGGAGATATTTCTGAGTAGGTATGGTTAGGTAAACAAATTTCTTATGATCACTTGAAAGTTTTTGGATGCAGGGCATTTATGCACATCCTAAAGGATGAAAGAGGAAAGCTTGATGCTAACTCCAAACAATGTGTGTTCCTTGGATATGCACATGATCATATGGTTATAGATTATGGGATCCATCAGAAAAAGAAGTGATAGGAGCAGAGATGTGTTTTTTCTAGAAGACCAAACAATAAAAGATATTGAGAAGCCTGAAAAGGAAAAATCCTCAACTCAAATCCCTACTGATATTGATCCAACGCCTTTGCCTGAAACTTCTACTGATGGGGAAGGTGTAGAAGATACACATGAAGAGATTTAGGAGCCTCAAGAGCAGGTTGAGTTAAGGAGATCTTCAAAGGAAAGAAGACCATCAGTGAGGTATGTTCCACAAGAATTTGTAATGTTGATAGATGGGGAAGAACCTAAGTCATACCAGGAAGCAGTATCTCATGTGAAGAAAAAGGAGTGGTTGAAAGCCATGCAGGAGGAATCAAATCCTTGCATGAGAACAAGAATTAGATCTTGTGAAATTGTCTAAGGGCAAAATACCCTTGAAAAACAAATGGGTTTATAGGTTGAAGACTGAGGAAAAGAGCTTACAGCCTAGGTACAAAGCAAAACTAGTTGTAAAGGGGTTCAGTCAGCAAAAGGGGGTAGATTTTAATGAAATTTTTTCACAAGTGGTGAAGATGTCTTCCATCAGGGTTGTCTTAAGTATAGCAGCCAGTCTAGATCTAGAGATTGAACCGATGGATGTGAAGACTACTTTCCTTCATGGAGACTTAAGAGGAAAAGATCTACATGGAGCAGCCTGAAGGTTTTAAGATCAAGAGAAGGAAAATATTGTCTGTAGGTTGAAAAAAGTCTGTATGGACTAAAGCAAGCACCAAGGCAGTGGTACAGAAAGTTTGATTCCTTCATGGTTGATTAGGGTTACACCAAAACTGTTGCTGATTCTTGTGTTTTCATGAAGAAGTTTCTACATGGTAAGTTTCTAATTCTTTGTTATATGTTGATGATATGTTGTTTGTCAGCAGGGATGTTAATAAGATACAATAATTGAAATTATCATTGAGTAAGTCTTTCTCGATAAAAGACTTAGGACCCACACGCCAAATCCTTGGAATGAGGATTGAAAGAGATAGAAAGGCCAGAAATTGGGGTTGACATAGGAGAGATATCTTGAGAAAGTGTTGGAGAGGTTCAATATGAGCAAGGCTAAACCAGTTTCTTCTCCACTTATAGGTCACTTCAAATTGAGTGCTCAACAATGTCCTAAAAGTGAGGCAGAGAAGGAGGACATGAAGAAGATCCCATATGCTTCAGCAGTTGGGAGTTTGATGTATGCCATGGTGTGTACAAAACGGGATATTGCTTATGCAGTTAGCGTTGTAAGTCGCTTTCTTTCGAATCCAGGTAAAGAGCATTGGATTGCTATTAAATGGATTCTTAGATATCTCATGGGCACTTGCAGATTTGGTTTACAGTTTGGGGAAGGTAGTAGATCTGCATTAGAGGGTTTCTCAAATGCTGACATGGCAAGGGATTTAGATTCCATGAAGTCTCCATTAGAGTACCTGATTACATAAGCAGGGGGAGCGGTTTCATGCCAATCTAGATTGCAAAAGTGTGTTGCTCTTTTTACTACTGAGGCTGAATATGTAGCTGTTACATAAGCCTACAAAGAGATTTTGTGGACAAGAAATATTTTTTTGAAGAATTGTCTTTGGAGCAGGAAGGGTTGAAGTTGTTTTGTGACAGCCAGAGTGCTATTCATTTGAGCAGGAATCCAATGTTCCATTCCATATCAAAACACATAGATGTTAAGTATCATTGGATTTGGGATGTTCTGGAGTCAAAACTATTGAAACTGGAAAAAATTCATACTGATGACAATCCATCAGATATGATGACTAAGGCTCTACCCAAGGATAAACATCTTTTGCAGAAAAAAGGCGGGTGTGATGGAACTCCCCATATGAGCAGGAAAGGGAGATTGTTGGGATATAGACCCAACTCATATGGGTCCATATCCAATGACATCCTAAATATACATTGGATATATTTAAAAGAAGACTTGAAGATAAAGAGTATTTATTAAAGTCAAAGTTGGTCAACATAGAAATTAATGGCAAAAAAATGAGAATTTAATACAGCTTTAAAACTATCGGTTTTTTTTTTAATGCCACTTTGAATGTTAATTTATGTGGCCTTTGAATTTCCTTTTGTAATACACCTTAAGATAGTCTTGTAATTATAAATTGATAGTAAGAGACAATAAAAACACATAGAAAGAGAATACATAGAGAGACACACGAGGGGCTATCTCAGATCTTAGAAAGAGATTCTAGAGGGAGAAAGGCTAGATTGTGTTGTTGTATTCTGGATGCACTAACGTTGTCTAGTGTTGAATAGTTATAATTTCTATTGTTGATTATAAGGGAAGGTTTCGTGTGCGGTCCCGTGCTTTTTCCTTAGTTTGGAATTTTCACGTTAAACCTGGTGTTATTTATATTTTTACATTTTGATTTTATACTTGTTGTTTGTTTGTGATTTTTTTCACACTTCCGCAAAGAAAAAGATTGAATCTTTTTCCCCAACAATACGAAAGCAAGGGGAGGAAACCCTCGGGTTCGAATCGACATAGGTGCACAAGAGGTATGCTAGGGAGATATGCACGCGTGCCATACGCGCGTTATGTTTACCCTTGATTAATTCCTAATGGCAGTCTTTTTGGACTTTAGATTCCCCCCGTTATTTGAAATGGAGCGTCACATTACCCAACTCTCTCTGGCTCTTTGGATCCCGCTCCCTCCTCAACACCACTCTCTCTCATCTTCGAAACCGTGACCACCTTGCTTGCTCTCTCTCCATAGCCTTAACCACGCACCGCCTCCTTCCACGTGAAAACCACCATGAGCAACCCACGGAGAGCCCCATCAACAAACCAACATCACCACTTCACAATCGAAGCCAATCAACGCCCAAAACAAAATACTATTCCATCACCAATAACTCAAACAAACCCAAAACACAACCAATTTCCACAACATGAACACATCGAACTTAAAATCAACTCCACAACTAAAACTCACCAACGTCAATAACCCATTCATGAACTCACAACACCATAAAACACCATCTCCGATGAACTCAAACGAAAACTAAGACATCCCCACACACAAACGCATCCTCAACCAAATATCAACTTCATCGAAGCCTAAATCAAAACCGATAACACATCACCCAAATACAACTTCACCACCACACGATAACCCCAACAACACCTCAGCCAAACAATGACTTCATCGAACCCAAACTCGAAAACATTACCTAATTTCGACACCGACACAACATCGATCATAATTAACAATAACAAGTATAGACTTGAAATCCAAAACCAAAACCCCCCCACGCTCAAACTGGCAACTGATGAACTGACTACCTACGTATACCACCACCAACACATGTAAACTAAGCGCCCCCATTATCCAAACCAAACCCCAAAATCCACCAATCGAATAGATTAGAGAGAATAAGAGAGCGAGATTGAAAGCAAAAAGGCTTAATTTTTATCCGTGATTTAACCAATAACGACAATCCATCCAACCCGACCCTATTTTCCTTTGCTGACCCATACATGCCTCGACTTGATTTTCTTCTTCTCTTATTTCGATTAAGGGCTGAGACTTGTTAAAAAATTCCAGCCTAATTCTTATGGGAGAAGGAAAAAATATACATGTATATATATATATATATATATATTTAAATTATGAAATTGCCACTATGATGAAAATAATCTGAGGTTTAAAAAATCCGTTGTTTCTCATCTCTTGAAGAGAAGAGGTTTCATCGACTATACCTCGTCTCTTAAAGAGATTAAGTCTTCAACACGGAGGTATCTCGTCTCTTGAAGGGAATACAAATTTCTGTTATCTTCTTCCTCTCGCCATTTCGTAGCTTTAAAAAAAAAAAAAAAAAACCCAAACATAAACCTTAACACTCATTCCTCCATTGATGAGGAGAAAAAACCCCGCAAATCTTTATTAAACCAAACATTAGTTTGTCCATTGGCGTGCATTTGAAGAATAAAATTGGCGTGTGATCAGCAGACGTGATAGAGTCAATAATTGGAGCAAAAATCAACAATTGGAGTGAAAATTTCAACCACGAAGACACGCATGATCTTGCAGGAATGCCCTATTTCTCACTTTAAATTGATTATATGGTTGATAATCAAGAAAATATATAGTATTGGTAATCATGCTAGTTTCTCTTTGAGGATATTGTGTGTACTCATATGAAGGCTATTAATTACTAGGTATACTTGTCATTGTAGATGTCTAAATCAAATGGGACTTGATTAATTTAATAAGTATGCATGATAAGTAGTTTATTAATACCTAGGCATGATAAAAATTAAAGCAATGCAATTTGAAGCAACTAATTATAAAAAATCCAATTAAATTGTAGATGATTAGATATTATCATCGCAATTTATAGAAGGAATTCTTATGGTTTAGAAAAACGAATTAGCATTGATTCACAGTGTTCCATAGAAGTCCTTGTAGTGATTGAATGTTGCATGTAGCTGAGCCTTGCTTCTTGTACTGAAGATTCTAATCATCTCATTAATGAAATATTTTGATAAGAATGAGATGGATGAACTTGAATTGGTAATCAAGGTCGATATTATGAGAGTGCAATTTACAAGTCATGACTACATTTCATGCATTTAACCTATGTTTTATGAGCTGGCAAGATAGGTAAGGAAAATAGATAAGGCTAAGTTTATATTGTATGCTCATGGTAACATTGTAGAAGTGAACAAAGGTTTTAGCTATATAGGCGACCAGTTGCTGTGGACATTATTTGTAGGAACTAATGGGCAAATACTATACACCATTTATAGTAGACTTAAGATGAATAGATCTACACATCGAATTGAGATAGGATGCTACATTATGATATTATTCCAGTGACTGACGATGATGTTACACAAGAGACCTTGGTATACACAAAAGGATCAGTGGATGTATATGTTCAGATGTTTGAAAAAGAATTGGAATAGGGGCCTCAGGGTGCCATGGGAATTAGTAGCCAAGGGTTGGGAGATTCGAACTCTACTCCAAATTAGACAACAGTAGGCCCACAGGCTTAGATAAGTAACTTTGAAATGGGTGTACCTGATTAGAGTTGGGGTCATGATACTGATGCGATGCAAGACTCATCAGTAAGTTGATATAGTGACAACTGTGATGATGATAGAAATGATTTTGTGCTAGGTTTGTCCCAACAGGTTGTTGCTACTGATATACAACATAGGGGACATGACTGATACTGTTTCGTGGCTTCTATAGATGTTGATGCAGTAGGGAGCTTAGTGCCAGTACCTTTTTTTACTGCTAATATTGGCAGTGGTTATGCTGCATTTGATGATGAGCAGGAAATGAGTGCTGGCAATTGGAGCTTCAGCGATAAATTCAAGGTTAGGATGTAGTTTGAAACTAAAGATCACCTCATATAGGTAGTTAAAATGTGGCACATTTCAAACCATTATAATTTCAAGATGGTGGCAATTGGAGCTTCAGTGATGAATTCAAGATTGGATGTACACTCTAGAGTACTACTTAATCATGCAAACAATATGACAATTTGATGCTATGCTAGGGTGTACATTCAATTTCTACTTTGGGGGGAGGGGGCTTTATTGCTGCTGACAAATCATCTAATTTGGTTAATATGATGTACCTCCAACCGCTCGAGGACTTTGAAAGAGCAGGCTAGTACACATGGGGAGCAGTGTTCTTGGCATAGTTATACAAACAACTATATCTGGCTTCCCACATTGAGATGAGTGACATAGTAGGACCCTTGGTAGTTCTGTAGATTTGGGCATGGGAGCACTTTCTACACATGTCACATTGCATCGACAAATCACAGCAGTTATCGGGGTACCCATTCATCAATTATTGGGGTGCCACTTTTGATGTCACTCGATCCCCTATACATTTGCTGTTTGAGTATAAGGGTGTTTTGATCAACATATCCCTAGCCATGCATGGTTTTGTATATCCTATGTGTTCACATGTGCATAATTTCATTATGTTTACTCATGTAGAGAATACTTTTTTCTTGAACAGGTTGTTTGGATCCCTACTCTATTATTATGGATTCTCTACTTAAGTATTGTTGGGCTAGCAATGATATATGGCGTGCATGGGTTCCCCTAGTTTGCTTTCACATTATCAAGCACTTCTTTCAAGACAGGGTGCTCAAATAGTTTGGTGGTTTCTAAGGGATCCCAAACATGCCAGCTAATATGAGAGCCCTACTTGAGCTGGACTTATGAGGGCATTACAAGTGGAACTGGGTGGCAGAGCGTGCCAGATGGGTGGCGAAGTAAGATGGCAGGTGCGATCGCACTGCCAAGATGCTGATATCCCTACTGGTACATTAGGAGATTATTTTGATTGTTATTATGGGATCACCAGGCATTGGATCAGTTGTACAAGGGCTATTATATAGATATATATTGTGTTCATTATTCATTGATCTAAATGTTACCTATTGCTTACAGGCATATTTCATTTACAAAGTCTCGGACAAGTTAGCAGAGAACACTCCTACCACTACGCGAGATGTCATTCATGCAGTGGATAGGGATGCAAATGGGGTAGGATTAGGACGGGTCATATAGAACCCGAAATGACCTGATTCCTATAAGGTGCCCAAACCCGATCCGCGACCCTATAAAGTTTTATGTGTAATACCCAAACCTGCCCCTATATGGTCATGGTCTCGCCTCACCCTGCCTTGTTGACCCAATTTTCTCTTTACATTTTTTTCTTTTGCTTTCCTTTTTCATTCTTTTTATTCATCATTTGTTTACTTTTCTTCATGGTATATTCTCTATTTTGCTTATTTGTTTCAATTTCTTTTCATTTGACAGTAAAACTACACACAATAAAAAAAAAAAAAAAAGAGTTAGTAAGCTAAACAATTGATTTTCAATGTATGACAATCAATTTGTAACACAACATATATAATTTACTTTACTTGAGGATTAACATAGATACATAAATACGAATATTGCCTCTTATTATTCATAAAAAAAGCATTTGAAAAAAAAATCAATAAAAAGCGTAGCATTCTCAATTAGACAAAAAAAATTAAATTATACAATCATAGAGCTATAAAAATAATAAAAAATGGATATATCTAAGTTTTGATGTTGTAAAATTGTATTTTATTTTTAGTAATCTTAGCGAGTCAGGTCGACCCTATAGGGTTATAACTATGACCGAACCCAACCCGTAACCTTATAGGGTCGCAAATTTTTTTTCCAAACTCGTCCCATATCCTATAAGGTATAACCCTATAGGGTTTTTAGCGGGTTGGACAGGTCGAGTACCTATAACAACCCGTTCAGTTGCATCTCTAGCAGTGGATGAGTTTATGACACTTAATTTAAATGATCTAGCACTAGCGCCAGCACCAGCACCAGTACCTGCACCAGCATTGGATGACCCACAGCTTAGCCTGTATAGAGACGACGGCTATAGAGAGAGAGGCATGGACGAGGACGGGGTCAAGAGCGACGGCCAGTTTAAGCTATAGATTTCATATACCAGCCTTCGCCCTTTCATGTACATGTACCTGATGACCTTGGCCTTTCTCAATTTCATCATACCAAGCCTGGTCCATCATCATCATTATCATATGCTTATCTGGCTGAGACCCTGATGCCATACATCACATACATAGAGTTCAACACCCTTTTACTCCATAAAAGAGGTGACTGTTATCGCCACATGATACAGGGAGGGATTCACCCACGTGGATCCAGACCTTATCCCATTTCATCCTTATAGTGCTGGTGGTGGAGATGGGGATGCCACTCTCACACAGGTTGATCCATCTATGGAGCATTTCTATCAAGATTTCTATAGTGTGTACCATTTCCTCAGACTTTTGTCAAGTAGGGACGGGGGAGGTAGAGCACCTAGGAGTAGAGATTACATAGATTCTTATTTATTTTTTTATGATTATTGTATATAGATTCCTATCTTTTTATGATTGTTGTACGTAGAATTTTCATGTACTTTTGGTGTAAATAATAGAACATTAATGCAATCATTTCATATTATGTTTTATGAGTTTTTTATTATGTTTGCGGTAAAAGGTTCGACAATACTATTATGATTGAATGGTTTGGGTTTGGGACTATGTTTGGATGGATTGGGTTTGAGAATACTATTATGGTTGGGTTATCAAGTTTGGAAGTAGGTGGATGATGGCTAATGAATGATTTATATAGCTAATTGTGTATAATTATGACATGTTATAACAGCTCATGTGAAAAGGGGTTGATTTATGAGATGTGTGTGGGTTTGGATGAAAGTCTGTCCTTTCTTTTAGGTCAGCACTTTGCACTGATCTCGTTTCTTGAAGAGATGAGGTACCTTCATGTTGAAGACTTATCTCTTCAAGAGACGAGGTATATTGATTAGATCTTGTCTCTTCAAGAGACGAAGTACCATCGAGTTTTTTAAATCTCGTCCCTTGAAGAGACTAGATAAGATACTTATGACTTCATCTCTTCAAAAGACAGGTCAACTTGCTCAAATTGATATTATTTTCATCATAGTGATAATTTCTTAATTTTCTTTTTTAAAAACTAAAATATTTTTTTCCTTTTCCCATTCTTATATGTTCTAAGGTTTTACTTTTATTCACTTCATTTTATTTTATTTTATTATCCTTTTGTGATCTATATGTAATATATTCTTGTGCAGGTACCTATAACATAAAAAGCAAATGGTGGAAAAGTATATGTACAGTAATATATTAGACGATCATACGGTACGCAATATTATTTGATGCCATGCTCTTGATTATTAAAAATCGTAAATGAAGCTTTAGAACATAAAAATTTACACACAACAGGGTATAGATTTTGTATTAAAATTGTAAGAATTAGTCTTATTATTTGATATTATGATGTTATGACATGAGGATACGTAAGGTACAATAGTTTGGCTAATACTTGCTAGCTAGCGTACAGGACGTTCCAGTAATTTTGATCATTGCATTTCAAAATCATGGCCGTGGATTTATTTGTTAGCATGATCCCACTGTCATCATATTATTATGTGAGACTATGATAAATCATTATATCTTATACTTGTAAATAAATATATGATACGTAAAATATATAACTTTGTTTCACTCATATGAAGGATTGGTTTAAAATTTGAAATAAATCAACTACTAATGATGAACCCTTGTATATAGAATTGTGTTTGGTCACATAGAAACTTGTAAATATCAAATTATGTTAAAATTTAAAATGAAAAAAGGATTTTTTTCATATATAAAAAAGTTTCATTTAGCATGTTAATGTTTTTTTGTTTAGTGGGTTCCTGTTTCTTATACTATTCAATAAAGACGATTAGAAATCAATATATGTTTAATGAGTTGGAAATTTTTGTAATCTCATATGTGCATAGTTTCAGGCTTTGTACATATTTACTTTAACTAACAAAATTAAAAATGGGGAAATTTTCATAAAAAGAATAATTTTTTTAAATCTCATTTTTGCCCTTTTACCATGGGTGGGATATACATACTTATAATAATAAAAACTATTTTGCCAGCTAGCCTATAAATATATTACTTAGCTACTTTTTAAAGATTACTATAAAAATAAATGGTGGTATTTTAAAATGAGGAGTTTTGGTAGACTTTTTTAAACATGAAATAAATTTAGGTTCTTTGGGGATTTTCAAGAATTAAAACTTAAATAAGCTAATAACTTAAACTTGGCGGCCTTTTCATGAATTCAACATAATCAACACACTAAAGTTCAAAACAAACTATGAGGACTTGATTCCGATTAGCGAATACGTAGGTATCTAATAGGCAGTCACTACAATAAAAATCTCTTTGATTCTTTTTAAAAAATATATATTTTTGTAAATATATAAATCTCTTTTTTAAAAAAGGAAAAAAATTTAAAAATTGAAATATCCAAATGAAATATTTTTTGTTGAAGTTTTAGCCCATATGATTCAAAATTTCTAAAGCCTATAAAAAACTTAGATAACCATTTAAATTTTAAAATAGCAGCCTTTGAATCCATTAATTTTGGGTTTTTTTTTTATGTAGACTAGTGGCCAAACCGGAAACCAAACCACCTGGTTCGGTTACTATTACCAGCTTCAGCTTGTGGTGCCCCAAATAAAATCAATTTTCAGAAACAAAGAATTTTTTGCAAAAACCTATTGGTTCATTGTCGAGCGATTCACGTCAAATAGGCTGGGTTTGATATGGATTGGGACCTTTTAGGAGAACAGGAGGAAAATTTAGGCTCAATAATGGATTTTGTCTATAATTGGCATTGCTATATATGGGATTTCGAGTTGTTACATTCGTGAATGATTACGATTATACTTCGTTTCATCTCCCATATAGGTTATGAAATATGGTGCAACAAGCAAGACTCAAATGCAGAAGTTAGGATGCATAATATAAGTTATTATTATTGCTAATTCAATGTCGATGCAAACCACTTGTGAACTAGCATAGTAAAACAATAAGAATTGTTTCATTAATACATAAAATATACATTTTGATAAGTCCTTTCAACAATCTAGTTCAAACAGAAAATGCAAAAGTTACCATGATAACCTAACAAACATTCGAAAACATCATTAGCACATCCCACACATGCACCAAGACCTTTAAGACAATATCAATACATTTCTCTAAAGCGCACATCTTAAGCCACGGATTCCATACTGTCGACTCAATACTAGCTTGGTGAATCACCAACAATGATAGATTGGAATATATGTGTATATATATCGAGAGAAAGAGATACATATATATATCCTATTGGGACTAAAGGGAGTTTCCTTTGTCACTGTGTCTAGGTTGATCACTCTGTGGTCACACGAATACACTAATTATATAAACATTTTGAAGTACATCATATTGGGACTGCAGAATTTCATTTAAATGGAAATCGTTTCATTTGTTTTTTTTTTTTTTTTGGTGTATGAGCAAATCAAGTATAAGATTATTTTGTTTCTTTGCTAGACTCAATAGTGATGGAAATTTACTTTCTTGGATATTTAAGAAAATCATTGATGAAGGGTCGTTCTAAAGTCTCCAAAGTTCGGAACATAAAATTTATCATCTGATCCTTGAAATTCTTATTACATATAACTCATATATAGCCTTCAACTATTAGGTGATGGATGAATATATCATTCTTAAGTGGAAATTTTAAGGCAGGTTTAATGATGGAGTAATTGAAATGTGTAATAATGGATTTTGTCCATAATTGACATTGCTATAGATGGGATTTTGAGTTGTTACATCCTTGAATGACTATCATTATACTTCGTTTCATTTCCCATATAGGTTATGAAATATGGTGCAACAAGCAAGCAAGCAAGACTCAAATGAAGAAGTTATGACACATAATATATGTTATTATTGTTCCTAATTTGATATCGACGCAAAACTCTTATGCACCTGGCTTAGTGAAACAAGAAGAACTATTTCATCAATACATAAAATGCACATTTCCATACGTCCTTACAATGTTCTGCTTTGAACAGACAATGCACAGATTACCATGATAACCTATCAAACATCCGAAAATATCATTGGCACATCCCTTATAGTATACAAAGACCTTTAAGATGACATCAATACATTTCTCTGAACTAGACATGTAAGCACAGATACCACACGGTCGACTCAATACTAGTTGAGTGATCACCAACAAGGATAGATTGTGATAAATATGTATGTATATATATATATATATATATATCGTGTTAGGACTTAAGGGAGTTTCCTTATCATTGTGTCTAGATTGATCACTCAATGGTCACATGAATACGTTAATTATATAAACATTTAGAAGCACATCCTACCGGGATAGGAGAATTACCATGTAAAAGGAAATCATTTCATTTTTTTGGTGTATGGACAAATCAAGTATAAGATTATTTTGTTTCTTTGCTGGACTTAATAGTGATGGAAATTCAGTTTCTTGGAAATTCAAGCAAATCAATGATGAAAGGTCATTCTAAAGTCTCTAGAGTCAAAAACATAAAATTTATCATCTGACCCTTGAAATTCTTATTACATATAACTCATATATAGCCTTCAACCATTAGGCGATGAATAAATATATCATTCTAAGTGGAAATTTATAAGGCAAGTTTAATGATGGAGTAGTTGAAATGCGTAATCATGGATTTTGTCCATAATTGGCATTGCTATATATAGGATTTCAAGTTGTTACATTCTTGAATGATTATGATTATACTTCGTTTTATCTCCCAAATAAGTTATGAAATATGGTGTAGCAAGTAAGCGAGACTCAAAATAAGAGGTTAGGAAGCATAATATACATTATTATTATTGCTAATTAAATATCGACACAAACCTCTTGTGTACCAGACTTAGTAAAACAACAAGAACTCTTTCATCAATACATAGATTTTACATTTCCAAAAGTCCTTACAACAATATGCTTCAAATAGAAAATGCAAAGATTAACATGATAACGTATCAAGTATCCAAAAAATATCATTAGCACATCCCTCATAGTGCATAAAGACCTTTAAGATGACATCAGCATATTTCTCTGAACTGGACATCTTAAGCCACATAGACCACTATCGACTCAATACTAGCTGAGTGAATCACCAACAAATAAATTAAAATATATGTGTATATATATATGGAGAGAGAGAGAGAGAGAGAGAGACACACACACACACACACACACACACACACACACATATATATATATCCTTCTGGGCCTACAGAGAGTTTCCTTATCACTGTGTCTAGATTGATCACTCTATGCTAATTATATAAACATTTTGAAGTACATCTACTACGACTATAGATTTTCCATGTAATAGGAGTAGTTTCATTTTTTTGGTGTATTAACAAATCAAGTATAAGATTATTTTGTTTCTTTGTCAGACTCTATCGTGATGAAATTCTGTTTCGTGGATATATAAGCAAATCATTGATGAAGGGTCATTCTAAAGTCTCTCTAGAGCATAAAATTTATCATCTGACCTTGAAATTCTTTTTACATATAACTCATATATAGCCTTCAAACATTAGATGATGGATGAATATATCATTCTGAAGTGGAAATTTCTAAGGCAGGATTAGTGATTGAGTAATTTAAATGTGTAACCATGGATTTTGCCCATAGTTGGCATTGCTATATATGGGATTTTGAGTTGTTACACTCTTGAATGATTATGATTATAAGTTTATTCATCTCCCATATAGGTTATGAAATATGGTGCAGCAAGCAAGCAAACAAGACTCAAATTAGGAAGTTTAGATGTTTAACATACGTTGTTATTATTACTAATTCAATATTGACACAAACCTCTTGTGGACTTGGCTTAGTAAAATTGTAAGCCCCTAGAATTTTCGGTATATATAGTAAACCCTAAGAACCGAAGTCGAACCGGAAGTCAAACCGGAACCCTAAAGCCAACCTAGTTCTATGTTAAGTTTAGTAAAACTAGATTCGGTAATCCCGTGTTTTCAACTTCTAAACAACGTAATTCAGATAATTATAAATAATGGTCCGTAATAATATAGGAAAGCATAAAAATATTAGATTCGTTAATTTTTAGTGTGTTTCGGATCGAACGGGATCAATTTTCGAAAACTGTGCCCCGATACACTAGATAGTGAAAATTTTCCAATAATACCATTAGACTCGTAAAAATATAAGGATTTCAAAAATATTAGTTTTAGAAATTTTTCGGTAACTAAAAATATCAGATATAGCCTATTTACGCATATTTTTTTTACTAATGGTATTTTAATTATTGTCTACTATTCATAGTAATTTTCTACTATTCATTACTATTCATCTATCTTTATTTTTCTTACTTCCTATTCTTACAACCTATATACCTATTTCTTACAATTTTCTTTTCACATAAAAATTCTACACCATATATTACTAAACTTCTCTTACACTTTTTTTTCTAAAATTAACTTTTTTATTACTCTTTCTTTCATGTCATCAATTTTCTTTTCTTATTTATTTATTTAATTAACTATAATTTCTCTCCAACTTTTCCTATAAATACCCCCTCCCATCCTTCATTCTTTCACACAACTCATTTCCTATCAAAACTCTATCAAATTACTCCACAAATTCCCTCTCTCAATTTCTCTTCCAAGCTTCCTCTCCTCCCCACAAAACCATTTCCCACATATTACTACAACCACTTCCTTTCCTCTTCAACATATACATAACATTAGGTAATCATCATGTTCATATAACTTAGCAAGAGCTTAGTGTATATTTTTTAGACTCATGAGAGTTAAAGAAGCAACAATATGTTCATGTTTTGTTTTTGTTCATATTTATATTTTCCATTATGTTATTATTGTTATTATGTTTCCATATTTATATCTAACTAAATATATTTATGTATCTATATATATTCTTCAGAGTATATAAGCTCACTTGTTATTTATTTATTTTCATGCTTCACAATTTATTTGCTTATTTCATGCTGTGTGGGTATGATTCTGGATGCAACGATCACGTGCGTGTTGTGTGACTATTGCGCTACACGTGACCTAGGAAACAACACGTGCAAGGGTGATCAAGAGAGAATCGTATAGGGAGGAGGAGTAGGCAGTATCAATAGGCTCTAACACACGTGTGACAGGTGAGGGAGCCAAAAAGCATCAACCACAGTGATACCACGAATATCGTATGCGTTCTTGAGTGAGTCAAGTACTTGATTCATAAAAATGGAAATCCGACAGCACAACGGTGTGTGTCTAAGGTTTTTCACCTCTCCAAATGAGGTAAGGACTAAGGGTATTTATAGAGAATCTAGCTGTCGATGTCGTCTGTCAATAAGACAGATGACCAACGGCTAAGATGAGTCCCTCTCATTGTGAATATGAATATGGGCTCCCTTATGGACTAGGCCCATTGAGGTCTTCATTGTAATGTGTGTGAGTCAATTTGAGAAAGGTTGGAATTGGGCAGCCAATTCCAACGGACCCTACTCCAAGCTACCATGCCAATTCTCTCATGATCATCCCAATATAATTAGGCCTAACTCTCTAAGCCTTGTCACTTTACCCAGAGTGTTAAATCCAAATAATAAATTAGGCTTAAAGCCTTTATAATGAAATCCATACATCTATACATGCTATTTTAAGACAGTCTTTCTAGTCTTAGACTTGTCCTCATCAAGTCCAAACAACCTTTTCTTTCTTTTCTTCTTCTTTTTGGGACTAGTCTATTTTTAGTCTCGGGATGCCTTGATGAAGCTAAGGCTCCTAATACTTAAGCTTATTATTATGCTCTTATTTATTATTGTACATATCTTATCTTATTATATGATATTGTTATATTTCTCATATTTACGTAATCTCATTCATGCATAAACATGTTGATATTGTTTCAATAATAATGAAAATGAGTTTCCTTAAGTAACGAAAAATAAGAACTCTCTTTGAAAATAAATTTTGTCACATAAAAAATAGTTTTTCCATAAAAACTTAAAATTTTATCTTAACAAATCTTTTCCAAAGTTGGAGAAGTTTATCAAAAGTTTTTAGTAATAATACTACATGGGATTTTATCAAGGAATACATAAAGTAAAGTTATCACATATACTCTTTTTAAACCAATGAAATAAGAAAGTTTCTTTAAAACTTAATATTGTTAAATCATTGTTTAACAAAGGTTTTTCTTAAACTCATTTGTAAAGTTTTCATCAACACTCTAAGATAATGAGTTTTAGACAAGTTTTACAAAATCATCAAAGAATAACCTTTTAAAGATAAGTCTTACTTAGGAAATAAAGTTAGTAAATAACTTAGAAAAACATTATTATTATCTATTTGAAGTATAACTAACTTTAGGAAAACTTAAGAACACATAAACATGACTACTTTATAGAATTTTAGTCTTAACAAAAAATACTTAGAAAAACTACATTTTTCAACCACTAGAAAAAAATTTGTAGAAATCTTAAAAAGACTAAAATTGTTTTTAGTAAATTAAATTATTCTCAAAAGATAATAAATGAAGTTAGAAGAAGAAAACACCAGCTTATAATAATTCAAAAAATTTTCCCAATAAACTAAAGTGAATTTTTCAAGTCTTAGTTTTTTTTTCAACTTTTAAGATACATTGTTTTACAAAAAATCATTATTGAGACAACACCACTAAATTCATGCATATAATATGAGTCTATATATGTATATTCAAAATATTTCTTTTTAACTATATAAATATCTATTTTTTTTATAATAATCTTTGATGGAGGAAAAACTTCAAAAATTGTGTTTTGAAAATCGGAATTTCAAATAGTTCTGTATCTCACCATTTCGAGAACCAAATGACTTTTTTATGATAAAAATAACCTTAGAAATAGATAGATCTTTTCGAGTAGGTAGAAAACGGTATATAATATATGAAATTCAAATTAAAATGAGCAAGTTATGGCTGTTTTAAGTTGGAATTTCCACTAATACGAATTTGGATGAATTCAATGAGATAAAGTTAGAAATTTAAGTAGAACTTGGATGAAATACTCATTTTGGGTATTTCTTTTGTTTAGGTGATGAGGACAAGATCTTCTCTTTTCCGAGGACTACTTCGATTGATAGAAGATCTCTATAGACGAATGAGTTTTCTTTACATTTTATGTATTCGCGGATGTGCTTGTAGAATAGAGCACTAGATGTTAGGAAAAGATAAAAATTGATATGCATGTGGGTTATCATGGGATTATGTATGTGAATGGTTATGTGTGATCAATGAATGATAATCATATCAAAGCCTGATTTATTGATTAATATAATTGCTTTATGTATGTATTGCTATTTGTGCAATTATTGATTGATCGCCTTAAATGAATTAATGTCAGATTAGAAATTCCCTTAAAGTAAATTGATCATGCATATCACTTAGAATATCATTTTGCATTTTTGCTACTACTCTTCATCGTGGGACCGAAAAAGTAAGTTGCCTAGCTATGTCTTGAGGATTTAAGACGTTCGGGGAATACGACCTTAAGTTGTAGCTGAGCCGAATCGATCGCTTTGGTAAGAAAAGCAAGGACTAGTAGTATGGTTCGTTGGAACCCAAGACGCGCGCAATATTTCAAGGAGATCGATTGGGGCCCAGTTCAAACCATTCCTTAACCATCGATGGAAGGGTAAATCCATTATACATACGAAACTGGATAGTCGTATGTATTGTTTGATCATATGGTTGTTGCATTTATATGCTTGTTTAATGAACTTGGTTGAATGCTTGCTGTGAGTACTTTTGTGTAAGGAATATATCACTAAGCTAGTTATGTTTATTCCCCAATAGACTTTTGATGTTGCAGGATCCTTGTTTTGTACTCGAGACCACCTTGATCATCCAGTAGAATCTATGTTTTGGGAAGCTTTTGGAGGAATTCTGTTTTGAAGTCTTAGATTAGATTTCTTCTAAAATCTTCTAGCTTTAGTTGTTTGCTTTAGTGAGACTTTGTTACTATGGAGACTTACCAGGAGAATGCCCCATAGAAGTTATAAGACTTTATATTTTGATGAAATATATTAAATATTATTTTGAATGCCAATATCTTAAAATGCATAACTCCACCGGTCTCTCTTTGTTGTAAACGTATGCCTTGTACCAATATGAAAGCTTCCAAGTGACTAAGGTAGTCATTCTCAAGTTTTAATATTGTGTATGGCTGGTTGTCATGTTTAGGGTACTTGTTGGAGCGTGACAAAAATAAAAAAAGAATTGCTTCATCAATACATAAAATGTACATTTCCACAAGTCTCACAAGTATCCGCTTCAAACAAAAAATGCACAGTTACCATGATAACCTATCAAACATTCTAAAATATCATTAGCTCATCCCTAATAGTGCGCCAAGACCTTTAAGATGACATTAGTGCATTTCTCTAACTGGATGTCTAAAGCCAGAGATTCCACACCGTTGGCTTAACACTAGCTTAGTTAATAACCACAAGGATAGATTGGAATATATGTGTATATATAGGGGGAGATATATCTATCCTGCTGAGACTAAAGGGAGTTTCCTTATCGCTGTGTCTAGATTTATCACCTTATGGTCACATAAATACTCTAGATATATAATCATTGAAGTACGTCCTACTGGGATTGGAGAATTTCCATGGTAAAGGAAATCATTTGAGTTTTTTGGTGTATGAGCAAATCATGTATAAGATCTTTTTGTTTATTTGCTGGACTCCATGGTGATGGAAATTCAATTTCCTAGATATTTAAGCAAATCATTGATGAAGGGTCATTCTAAAGTCTTTAGAGTCCATAATATAAAATTTATCATCTGATCCTTGAAATTCTTATTACATATAACTCATATATAGCCTTCAGCCATTAGATGATGGATGAATATATCATTCTTTAGTGGAAATTTTTCTGGCAGGATTAATGATGGATTAATTTAAATGTGTAATCATGGATTTTGTCCATAATTGGCATTGCACTATATAAGGGATTTTGAGTTGTTACATTCCTAAATGATTATGATTATACTTCGTCTCATCTCACATTTAGGTTATGAAATATGGTGTAGCAAGCATGACTCAAATGAAGAAGTTAGGATGCATAATATACGTTATCATTATTGCTAATTCAATATCATCACAAACCTCTTGTGCTCCTAGCTTAGTAAAACAACAAGAATTGTTTCATCAATACATAAAATAACATTTCCATAAGTCCTTACAACAATATGCTTGTAATAGAAAATGCACAGATTACCATGATAACTTATCAAACATCCGAAAATATCATTAGCACATCCCTCACAGTGCATCAAGACCTTTGAGATGAGATCGATAGATTTCTCTGAACTGGACAGCTTAAGCTATGGAGTCATAATGTTGGCTCAATACTAGCTTAGTAAATCACTAACAAGGAAAGATTGGAATATATGTGTGTGTGTGTGTGTGTGTGTATATATATATATATCCTGCTGGGACAAAAGGGAGTTTCCTTATCATTGTGTCTAGATTGATCACCTTGTGGTCACATGAATATGCTAGTTATATAAACATTTTGAAGTACATCCTAATGGGACTGAAGAATTTCAATGTAAAAGGAAATTGTTTCATTTTTTTGGTGTATGAGCAAAGCAAGTATAAGATTATTTTGTTTATTTGCTGGACTCCATAATGATGGAAATTTAGTTTCCTGGATATTTAAGCAAATCATTGGTGATGGGTCATTCCAAAGTCTCTGAAGTCAAGAACATAAAATTTATCATCCAACCCTTAAAATTCTTGTTACATATAACTCATATATAGCCTTCAACCATTAGAAAATGGATGGATATATCATTCTTAAATGGAAATTTTTAAGCAGGATTAATGATGGAGTAATTGAAATGTGTAATCACAGATTTTGTCCAAAATTGGCATTGGTATATATGGGATTTTGAGTTGTTACATTCTTGAAAGATTATGATTATACTTTGTTTCATCTCCCATATAGGTTATGAAATATGGTGCATCAAGCAAGCAGACTCAAATGAAGAGGTAGAATGCATAAAATACGGTATTTTGCACTTGGCTTAGTAAAACAATAAGAATTGTTTCATCAATACATAAAATGTACATTTGCACAAGTCCTTATAACAATTTGCCTGGAACAAAAAATGTATAGATTACCATGATAATCTATCTAACATCCGAAAATGCCATTAGCGTATCCCTCACAATGCACTAAGACCTTTAAGATTTCATCTGTACATCTTTTAGAACTAGAAATCTTAAGACACAGATTATAGACCGTTGAATCAATACTAGCTCAGTGAATCACCAACAAAGATAGATTGTAATATATTTGTATGTATAACGAGATATATAGATATATATGTATATATCCTGCTGGGACTCAACGAAATTTCCTCATCATTGTGTCTAGATTTATCACTTCGGGGTGACATGAATATGCTAATTATATAAACATTTTGAAGTACATCCTACCGGGAATGGAGAATTTCTATGTAAAAGGAATAGTTTCATTTTTTTGGTGTACGAGCAAATCAAGTATAAGATTATTTTGTCTTTTTGCTGGACTCCGTAGTGATGGTAATTCAATTTCCTTGATATTTAGGCAAATCGTTGATGAAGGGTCGTTCTAAAGTCTCCAAAGTCTAGAACATAAAATTTATAATCTGAACCTAGAAGTTCTTATTACATGTAACTCATATATAGCCTTCAACCATTAGATGATGGATGAATATATCATTCTTACGTAGAAATTTTTAAGGCAGGATTAATGATAGAGTAATTGAAATGTGTGATCATGGATTTTGTCCATAATTGGCATTGCTATATATGGGATTTTGAGTTGTTACCTTCTTGAATGATTGTGATTATATTTCGTTTCATCTCTCATATAGGTTATGAAATATGGTGCAACAAGCAAGCAAGTAATACCCAAATGAAGAAGTTAGGATGCATAATATACGTTATTGTTATTCCTAATTGAATATCGATGTAGAAAAAAAATTATAACGATAAAAACCTCTCATGCACCTAACTTAGTAAAAAAACAAGAACTTTTTCATAAATACATAAAATCTACTTTTCTATAAGTCCTTACGATAATTTGCTTCAAATCGAAAATGCACAAATTACCATGATAACCTATCAAACATTTGAAAATATCATTAGCATCCCTCACAGTATACCGAGACCTTTAAAATGACATTGGTACATTTATTTGAATCGGATATCTTAAGCTACAAATTCCACACTGTCAACTCAATACTAGGTGAGTGAATCACCAACAAGGATAAATTGGAATATATGTGTATATATATCGAGAGAGAGATACATAAATATATCCTGCTATGACTAAAGGGTGTTTCATTATCATTGTGTCTTGATTGATCACTTTGCGATCACACAAATACACTAATTATATAAACATATTGAAGTACATCCTACTGGGACTGGAGAATTTCCATGTAAAAGGAAATCATTTCATTTTTTGGTGTATGAGCAAATCAAGTATAATATTATTTTTGTTTCTTTGCTGGGCTCCATAGTGATGGAAATTCAATTTCCTAGATATTTAAGCAAATTATTGACGAAGGGCCATTCTAAAGTCTCTAGAATCTAGAACATAAAATTTATCATCTGACACTCGAAATTTTTCTTACATATAACTCATGTATAACCTTCAACCATTAGATGATGATGAATATATCATTCTTAAGTGGAAATTTTTAAGGCAGGATTAATGATGGAGTAATTGAAATGTGTATCATGGATTTTGTCCATAATTGGCATTGTTATATATGGGATTTTAAGTTGTTACATTCTTGAATGATTATGGTTATACTTTGTTTCATCTCCCATATAGGTTATGAAATATGGTGCAATAAGCAAGCAAGCAAGACTCAAATGAAGAAGTTAGGATGCATGATATACGTTATTATTATTGCTAATTCAATATTGACACAAAACTCTTGTGCACCTAACTTAGTAAAACAACAAGAACTGTTTCATCTATACATAAAATGTATGTTTCCACATGTCCTTACAACATTCTGCTTCGAACAAAAATGCATAGATTACCATGATAACCTATCAAACATCCGAAAATATCATTAGCACATCCCTTACAGTGTACTACAACCTTTAAGATGACATTAGAACGTTTCTCTAAATCGGACCTCGTAAGCCACGGATTCCATACTATTGACTCAATACTTGCTCAGTGAATCACCAATAAGGATAGATTGGAATATATGTGTATATATATTGAGAGAGACATATATATAATCTGTTAGGACTAAAGGGAGTTTCCTGATCACTGTCTGGATTGATCACTCTATGGTCACACAAAGATGCTAATTGTATAAACATTTTGAAGTACAACCTACTGAGACTGAAGGATTTCCATGTAAAAGGAATAGTTTCATTTTTTTTTGTGGTGTATGAGAAAATCAAATATAAGATTATTTTGCTTCTTTATTGAACTCTATAGTGATGGAAATTCAGTTTCCTGGATATTTAAGCAAGTCATTGATGAAGGGTCATTCTTAAGTCTCAAAGTCGATAATACAAAATTTATCATCTGACCCTCAAAATTCTTATTACATATAGCTCATATATAGCCTTCAACCATCAGATGATAGATGGATATACAATTCTTAGGTGGAAAATTTCAGGTAGGATTTATGATGGAGTAATTAAAATGTGTAATCATGGATTTTGTCCATAATTGGCATTGCTATACATGGAAAATTTCAGGTAGGATTTATGATGGAGTAATTAAAATGTGTAATCATGGATTTTGTCCATAAATTTTTTATACACATATAAAATGTAATATAATTATAATAGCAAGTGAATATATATAGATAATTTTAATATTAACTTAATTAAGATATAGTCCCCCAATCATATTATCTTCTCTTCGCTTCAACTTGTACTAGGGTGAGTAGGCACAAGATGGGTAGGGTATGAAGTATTACTCATACCCTACCCTGTAAAGTACATGATGCTGAATTTCATACTTAGAATGTATCATATGGTTCCTTATACCCATCCTGCACCATGTACCTTGTAAAATTTATAGGGTACAGGTACCTTGTGGAATCTATAATTTTTTTTATACAAAATCTCTACATTTTTCTTTCTTTTTAAAACATCAAGTGTATAGTTTTTAATATATTTTCATATAATATGTAACACTATCTTATTTTTCATGCATTCAATATAAATAATATGCAGAAAGAAACTTAAAAAGTAATTTGTTAATATCACAAGTACTATATTATATAATATCTATTTATGTATAAAAGTTGAAACCTACAAAAAATACTTATAAAAACTTATTTATGTGATATTAAACAAAATTATAAAATTTGCACAAAATGCCAAAATTAAAAACTTTGGATCTACTTGTATGTGTTAATTAGTATTATAATATAAACATCTCTATATAATTTAGGAGTTCAAGTACGTACATACAACCATAGTTCTTTTAAAATAAAAATAACAATTCATTCTAAAATAGAATAGTACAAATTCTTCTATAATAAAACTTTCTGAATAGTAGTCTATAAAAAAATAATCTTGAACATAGGTGGTTGCAAAATAAAATATAAAATATCATTATTTATTTATTATATATTAATATTGTTATATAATATTTAACAGAGTGGATATATGAGACCTGGAATCTGTATCTTTTACAGTATAGTACAGTTCTGAGATGGGTATAGGATTTAAAAACCTCATACTCGTACCTTACCCTATAAGAGCATATTCTAAAAAATTGATACCTATTCTCTACTCTATGGTACTTAATACCCATCTGGATCCTTCTTGGTCGAGCAGGATCCAGTGAGAACCCTGCACAACAGGATTAGCTATTCACCCCTAACATATACCTTACAAGATAAATACTTGATATCTTATCCATTTTATGTTTGCTCAACAAGTGCAACAAAGTTTTTGTCATTTTCATTTCTAAGTGTTCTGCCACTGCTGGCCGTTCACTTTTGTAATGATATATACTATATTATATCATACGACATAGTCCATTTATGGCCCAAAAAAAAATTATATATCAAGTTGTACTATTATCATTCGTGTCAACACGAAGTTCATTATTATTATTAGGCTGAATAAAACATCCAAAAAGTAAAAAATTTAAGATTCAAAAAGCAACAAACCGGTTTTTAAGATGAAGATAGGAAGCGGTCGTGTTGTTATGTTTTTATTTTCCTTCTACTGGTAAGCATGCTTGCAAACATAACAAATACTAAATTGCTTATCAATGAATATTCCTTTTATAAGTTTATATAAGTAGAAGCCTTTCAAAATATTTTTATTATTTTAAGCATACGGATTATGGGTATATATTCTTATATATATACACAAATATGTAATGGATATTATATTTGCACACTCAAATTGATAATTGTATATTAACACACCCCATGCATATACATATATATATATATATATATATATAGCATAAGAGGATAGAGGAAAAAATTTTCAACCGCAAAGTGTGAAAGGCGTTTGAAGGTCGACCACAAAGTCAAATAATGAGAATATACAAGCAAGTGGTTCCAAAATCTACCATAGCAATCTTTGCATAGATAGATGCTGCAAAGTCGCCCAGGAATCAAGGCATGTGATGTCATTCCAAATCCATCCCCCAGACCCGAAGCATGCACATGATAATCATATTCCATAAACTTATATTTTTTTTTTTTTAAATTGTAGATGTAATATTCTTTTGTCTATGTCTATATTATAATTTCTTTCAGTTTTTTTTTTTTTTCCAATGCGTTTAGGAGAGTTTTTTTATCATAAACTTATCGAAATAACTGCTTTTCATTTGTTTTTTTGTCATTGTAACAAAGCGGAGAGAGAACATGGTACCTCTTCAAGGAGAATGAAAATCTTTTTTTTTTTTTTTTTGCCCTTTTCCCCAAATAATAAAGATGTAAGGTTATTTTATATTTTTTAAGCACCCGCATCAAGATATGGTTGCCTCTAGTATATTATAAGCAATTTTGTTAAGAAGTTCAACTCCCATCGTGATTCTTTTTTCGCATCCAGAACAACTTCCAAACGTCTCGAAATGTTGAGTTTCTTTTGGTTTTGGGTTAATTATAAAAAAATGATATGTGTTTTGATCAATTTAAATACATAATTTGTATTAATTTTTTTAACAAATAGTGGCCCGAGTTTCATAAAAAATGGCATTATAATTAATTACTATTAGAAGGATATGTATTAGAGTGTTATTGGTCAAAAAATTAATTTACTAAAAAAGATTACTAAATAAAATTAAATAAATAAATATTGCAAATTATTTTTTTAAATGAGAAAATTGAAAAAAAAAATGTAAAAATAAATTTTATAACCAATAAAATATTGATACGTGTTATTCTAGAATTATTAAATAATATTGACACTTTTTTATGAAACTCAGGTTACCTATTTGTTAATAAAATAGCATGGGTGATATGTTTGCAATCTGATCAAATCATAGGTTATGTCTTTGTAATTAACCGTTTACTTCTAGAGCAAATACTACAAATATAATGCTTGATTGTCTTTGACATATATCCATATTATTTAGGTAAGTGGAGAGCCCACCTTTCCTTAGCTTTTTTAATTACAAATTAATGTATTTTTAATTTTTTTGTCTCTTATATATAAATTTCTTAGCTAGGTTCTATTTGACTATATGTATTTGTAAAAAAATAATCAAGTTTTACTTGCTTTAATTTAAAAACTATAGGATTATATTACATTTATGGTGATAATACAGTTGCATAAGTTAGCACATATTATATTTAAAGTTCAATACTCATTTTTAAGATATTAATAATATTGCTTAAATTTGAGGCTATTAAAGCATATTAAGAATATTTTATAATCATATAATTTTTTTTTAGAACATCGTCAAGTTTCGGTTCGGGTCTGGAACCGGACCCGAACTACCAGTTCTCGGTTCCAAAAATGATGGAACCGAAACCGAAACCTAGGGAGCTGGTCCGGGTCCCAGTTCTTAGGAACCGCCGGTTCCCACAGGTAGGTTCCGATTCTAGAGAAACTGGGAATCATGAAATAAAAAAATAAAAAAATTAAATAATTTACTTAATTTAACTAAGGAAAAATGCAAAATAAAGTTTTAACTTGAAATAACATTGAGCCTAACAATTATTGTTTATAGCATTAGTTAAAAGAAATTCTATAATTATGTATTTATTTATATATAATCACTTGCACTTTTTTAGTTGTTATATTAGCAATGTGACACTATAAAATATTCAAAATACAAATAATTTCCAACAACAAAAAATAAACCACACATTGTTAAGAAAGAAAGTCTACTTTGGTTAGAAGTCTACATAAATTTAATAATATATGATTTTAAATATATTTATTACTTGTGTTGTTAATAATAACACATTAAATATTGTAAACAGGAAATAAATTTTTTATTATTTATGCCAAAGTAGTTTTAAATATGTGTTTTATAATTACATTTTTTATAATTTTTTTTTTTTTCTTTCTTTTTATATAATTTTTACGATGTAGAACCGCCGCTTCTGCCAATTCCTGAACCGACGGTTCCAAAACCGCTTGTTCATGCGGTTTTTAAGGATAAAACTGTAAGGACCCGTCAAATCCGGTAGGTCCTTTACCGGTTCAAACCCGCCATTTCTAGGCTGGTTCTCGGTTTAAGAACTGTCGGTGATAGGCCAAGTCGGTTTTCAATTCGGAACCAACCCTTGATGATGTCTAATTTTTTCTATTTAAATTTAAACAGTCTGCTGGAAAAAAAAAATTGAAAGTTTAAATTTTATGATTACTTATTAATGCTATCAGATATGATATGATTGCAGCTATTATTTGAAAATCGGTTCTTTATGCGATATTTATAGAACATTTCTTTTTCTCCTTTTTGAATTAGTAGCATTTTATATATGTATTGATCGTTGTGTGTTTGTTTTGAACTTCAACCGGCCGGTCAAATTACTTTTTCCCCTTCCAAATACTATTATAATTAAGAGAATCGACTGAATTGGTCTTGCCAATTTGAAGATTGTTATTAGGCTACGAGGACCTTAAACTACAATCAAATTATCCAAACGTTCAACTTTGTAATCATAGTGTAGGTTTTTGGATCCTAATCTAAAAGTTTGAACTTAGATATATTTAATGTATTCAAATTTGAACTTAACATTCTTTCCTAGTTGTGGGTTTAGATATGTTTTATTAGAAATTCATACAGAAAACTTATCTAATTAGGTGCTCTATGACCCAAATTATATGAAAGATTAAACTCATAAATTTGAATTATGTTAATAGATTTATTACTTAATAGTTATAGTTCTCACCTTTATAAGGTTAGAGTTTTAATTGATTTAAATTTTGGCTAAAAAATAAGTCAAGTCATCTATTTTCAGGTTTTGTATGGAAATATTTCTTTTTAAAAAAAATATGCCAAATAGTGTACTTTTAAAACTTATTCCAAGTATAGTGTCAAACGCATATGTACAATATGTCTTTGATCTAAGTCGCGTTTTACATTGAAGACACATTCAGAAGATGCATCTTTTGTTTAAATAAATTTAACTATAAAAGGTATGTTTGCAGAATGAGTCTTTGCCACAGTAGCCACCGAAATCCCCATCCACCTTCTCAAGTCGCTCTATCACTACTCTCACCACCAAACTCAGTAGACCAAATCTACCTTCTAAACTAGCTTTATCACCAAGCTCACCCTTAAACCTAGCAGATCAAATCCATTCTTATCAATCCTACTTGTCGGACTGCTCTCGATAAGTATCATCATTGCTAAACACTCCCACGCATTTTATAGCCATCATGTCTATTCAAACAAGGAGGAACGCTTGCTGCTTTGAGTTATGAACTTGTGCAATGTGATTCGACTCACACACAAGTAGCCTGCCCCTCAAGCTTGCATTGTCTATGCTTGCGAACTTACCATGTTTAGGTGAAACAACCCAATCCTTAGGGTAATTAAAGGCATGATTGTTTCGCTACACGAATCGCCTCTAAGCGATATGTGCAACGCATTCTGTTATTACACGGGTTTTTAATTAAGTTTTAATTTAAGAAAATCGTTATTAATCTTTATAAAAATTTTGGCAAAATACCATTTGTTTTCCCATGGTTCGAGTTCATCAAAATTTGTAAATTCAAATTGTTTGAAAAAAAAAAAAAAGGTCCATAAATATCGATTTACAAATATTGTCCATAGGGCTAAATGAGTACAATTTGATTAACAATCTTTTAAGACTCGAAGGCCCTTATTAAATCAAATGAAATGCTTGACAAATAATTGGATACAATCATCAAAATTTATGATATAAAATGATTACAACAAATTCTTTCATGCAAAACTTATAAAGTCCATATCTTGTACAACATCATCTAATAAGTTTACCCCGCATAGCTCTTATTCCCATTAGCTCATCAACAAGACTTAAAAGGTTAATAAAATGAGCTACAAAGTCCAATACAACAGTAATCAAACACATTCACTAATAGGAATCAACAAGCCCAAAGTTGTTGGAAAGGAAAACAGATTCAAAGCTGACACAGAGAATTGAAGCTGGAGTAGTAGACCTGTATACTGATGCCAATACCACCAAACTTGCTAGGGTACATCGGTGGCCTTACTGAAGTACACTGTCGACTTATAACTAGCCTTGAAGATGACCAGAATTGAAAATTTTAAAGCTGATGTCAAGGCTGCCAGCCTTGGATGTGTAGGCTGCCATTTTGTCTTTTAAGTTTCCTTGATTTGGTCTTTAAAAATATTTGCATGTAAACATCTAAGAGAGCAATTTATGTTATCTTTTGAAGTGTGAAACCCTTTGTAGTGATTTTGAATATTGAGATTTGATCCTCTTTATTCTTAAGTTCTTATCAATTCTTGTGTCATATAGAATTGTGGTGAACCCTGTTATTAGCATCATGTGATTCTTTTAACAATCGTGATTATTTTATAAACCATGGTTCCTATCGTTCTATAATATGATTATAAACTAGTTTAATTTAATTGTTCGTAGAACATATCAAACAATAATCTCATCCATATCCTTTCTTTTATTTGTTCTTCCATACACTAGAATAACCCTACAAATTTATATCAATATTCAACCCAATCAAGCACGCATTAGATTTAGTATTAGAGTAAAGGCTTTGCGGAGTTTATTGTTTGATGCGATTTATTCTAGGTTTGCTGGGTTGATTTTATTCTATGAATTGTGTTGTTGAATTTTGTTGTGTTGTCGCTGTTGACTTGTTGAAAATATGTCGTATGATAGTAGCAATAGTGTAAATAGCAATAACGTTAGGGCTGGAAGAAATAATAATAACAATAATGGTAATGAAGGAGATGTGTGACTAGGCAGGAATTTACATAGTTGCAAACGGGGTTTAATTGGATGCAAGAAGATATGAGAAGAATTCTAGAGAGATTGGAAGTTGGAGATAGAAGGAGTCATAGTGGATCCAGTCATAAGAGACATTCTAGTAGTGAATCTAATGGGAATAATGAAAGGATTAGGAGGTGAGGAAATAGAGATGATAGGCGTAAGGGGATTGAGAATATTAAGCTGAAAATTCCTCTTTTCACTGGTAGCAATAAACCAAAGGAATTTCTAGATTGAGTACCATGAGTAGAAAAGGTATTTGACTGCTATGAGTACATGAAAGTGAAAATGGCATCTCTTGCATTTTCTAACTATGCTAGTTTATGGTGGGATAAATTACAAGTTGAGAGACAAAGGGCTGATGAAGATGTGCATTCATGGGCTTTGATGAAAAGATTAGTGACATGTCGATTTACACCAGATTATTATGAACAGGAGATGCTGATAAAGTTACAATCCTTGAGATAGAGAAAGCAGAGTATAGAAGAATATGTGAAGGATTTTGAAACTTTGATGGCGAGGTGTGACGTTATAGAATCTTCATATGAATCTATAGCTCAGTTCATCAACGAGTTAAAGATGGATATCACCATATAGTAAAGCTATAGCACCATCAGACCCCAAAGGATGTAATTAAATTAGCTAGCAAAGTTGAGAGGCATCAACGCAAACGATCTCAAAAATCATATCACTATAGTAAGTTAAATGAAGAGGAGAAGAAAGAGGATGGGAAAGAGAAGAATAAGGGAAGTAGTGGATGACAAAGCTCCTGATCAAACACAACAGTGAAGAAACTGAGATATTAAATGTTTCAAGTGCTTGGGACATGGCCACATTGCTTCTCAATGTCCTAATAAGAAAGTTATAGTCAAGAAGGGAAATCACATTGAGAGCAAGGAAGAAGAACAAAAGAGTAGTGAGGAAGAAGAGATTGACATGGGAAATGTTCCTTTGGCTTTCCAGGATGCAGTACTTGAGCAGGGGAATGTAATTCCAAATTAGTGAACTAATCTATTCTATGTTCAAAGTTTGTTGCAGTAAAATCTTGTTTGACTATAATTGATAGTGGCAACTGTGACAATGTTATTTCTACTAGATTGGTTTTCTAAACTGAAGTTATAGGTGGACCATCATCCAAGTCCATATGCTCTTCATTGGCTTAGTCATTAGGGAGCTATTCATGTGCATAAATAAGTTCGTGTACCTCTTTATATTGGTGATTATACTAATGAATTCTTGTGTGATGTAGTACCTATGGATGCTACACACTTGATCATTGGAAGACTATGGCAATATAATCTCATAATTACCTTTGATGGGTACAAAAATGAATATACTATTCGGCAAAGGGACAAAATATACAAGCTATTATCTATGAGTCCTATAGAGGTATAACAAGCAAAGATGATGCATATTAAGAAGACTATAGGACTGAAGAGTTTGTTTGCATGGACTAGCCGGATGACAACTCAGAATCTAATTTTAGAAGTTCAAGGATTATAGGATCAAGATTTGAGGACAAATTTTCTTAAACCCAGGGTAGTGATAGGAATAAGCAAGCCTAAAGTGGTTGGAAAGGAAAATAGATTCAAAGCCAACACAAAGGATTGAAGCTTAGAGTAGTAGACCTATATACTAGTGCAAACGCCGACGGCCTTGATAAAGTACGCCACTGGCCTTACCAGAATTGAAATTTTTAAAGCTAACATCAAGGCCACTAGCTTTGGACATGTAGGCTACTAACGTATAGTCGACCTTCTTTTTACAAGTGTTTTATGTTTATTTGTCTTTTAAGTTTCCTTTTTTTGGTCTTTAAAACTATTTGGATGTAAACATCTAGGATAGTAATCTATGCCATTGTAATATACAAACAAATAAGTTATAAAGAAGTATAAAAGTATCAATTGCTATAAAATAAGAAAGTTTTAAGGTCAAAAAACTAAATATATTGGTATTGTGATCACATGACAGACACATGATAGAAAATGAAAATTGACAGACTGTACACTGGTTTCAACGCCGCCAGTGTAGGATTGAGCACCGCCAGCATACGAGTCTGTGGCTCCACCAGCATTAAGCCAGTGTTGAATTTATGAAATTTGCATCAAAAAGTATACACCGCTAATGTTTGTATATGCATTGCCGACCTTGAAATGTAGACTACTAGCATACATGCCAATATACAAGTTCCAGAAGACGACCCAAGAGATCTAAGTCTCTAGTGTTAACATCTACACTACCGACCTTTGTATATATACCTCTAGCGTAGGGCTAAAAACTGCCGACGTATGTGTTAAATTTGCTTATATATGACGCATTTGAAGGATTTTCAAATTTATTTCTTCTCCAGAGAATTCCTAAGGCGTTATTCTTCTTATTCTTAAGTTTAGCATTAAAGGAATATCAAGATTTGGATTAAGGTAAGTGGATCCTCTCATATTTCTTAAGATCTATCGAGAACAATCTTTTCCTTAGGGTTTTGTTTGTGGTTTTGAAGGAACTTTTGAAAGAAACCCTAATTGAGTTGGAGATTTGATTTTGGTGATCTAAAAGGATTAAGGATCAATCCTAGGTAAGTTCATATAATCTCAATCCTTAGATTTGTGTATATATGATTTCTTGTTGATTTTCTTTAGTTTTTTTTTTTCTTGAAAGAGGATTTTAGGGTTTAGAAATAGTTGCATGTGAATAGAGATGTTGTGTGTGCATATGCATTTGTATGTGGTTTAGCGTAATGGACTTTTTGCTCGTTTTTCATTTTTTAGGAACTAGAGAAGGTCAGGTGATTTATGATCTTTCTGGTTATGATGTCTTTGTGGATTACGGGGAAGATGATAATAGACCAGACTTACCTGCAAGTGTTTAGTTATGATGTTTTTTAGTATAGACTAAAATTAAAGGCTTTACAGATTTGTATATGATTTAAGGATCTTTATATGTTTTAAGGAACTTTTGTTTTGATGTAAAGATTTAATCTATGTTGGCTTTAGTTTTGCCAACTCAATTGTTAAGATGATGTTATGATATTATTCTTTCAAAGTAACCTTTATGTGACTTATTCTTTAGGAGTTAGATGTTACATATATATATATATATATATATTTGTGGATTAAAGTTTCATAGCCTTGGTGTGTTCTTGTAAAGAAAGATACGTAGCAGGTTGTAATGCCTTCAAATTAGGGCGTTACCGCTTATTTATTATTAGAGCAATAGGTTTTGATCTTATTATATTTAAGTTATGACACCTTAGGATGGTGAGCAATGATGAGTAGGTAGTACATAGATAGATTATCTATCTAGTTATGAATGTTGATACCTAATAGATTTATTATGTTTTGATCTTTAAAGTTGGATTACCCTTTATCTCATGATGTTATCTGTTGTTTGTGTTAGTATTCCTCTAAGAAGAAGAGTACCTGATATGGGTTCCACCAGAGCTGGAGAGGAGGATGAGAATAGAGGGATGCTACTGGAGAATCAGTCGCCCTAGAATCAGGATTTACTACCACCACCACCTCCACCTGTAGGACAGTAGATACCAGTGGATGTTGCACATCTCATGTAGGCTATGAATACTCTTCTAGAAGTAGTCAATCAGCAGCAACAAGATATAAGATGGGATATGCAGATCATTTAAGCTAATGCTAAGGCTTGGAGATAAGAGAATTAGAGAAACGATGGCAATGGTAGCTATGGTGCCAGACCTGCAAATGTGCTGAGCTTCAACAAATTTGTTGATCTTGTTTATAAGTTTGAGCCAATACTAAGGAAGCCTCTTGATGCCAGTTGTGGATGGAGGAAGTTGAGAAGATGTTTGCTGCTGTGGATATTCCAGAGAACAAGAAAGTTGAGTATGCCTTTCACTTTCTAATTGGGAGAGCTAATAATTGGTAGATGAGCACTAAAAGACATATTCTTTGAGTCATTACATGGCAAATGTTCCAAAAGGCTTTCTATAGAGATTCTTCTCTGATAATGTGAAGTAGAAGATGCTTCAAGAGTACGATACCTTGCAATAAGGTAAGATGTCAATTGAAGAATATGAAGCAAAGCTGCATAGATTGATGAGGTTTCTTCTTGATCCTCTAAAAGAAAGTGAAGAGGCTAAGGCCAGTAGATTCATTACTAGGTTAGAACCTGAGATACAATATTAGGTTAATTTGATGGACTTGATCAACTACTCAGCAGTTGTCAACAACGCTAAAACTGTGGAGCAAGATCTGAATACGATGAAGAGTCGTAAATTGCAAAGAGGTCAGATCTTCTTGGGGAAGAGACCAGCTTCTAGTATTCTTACCCAGGACAAAAGTAAGAGGCCTTTCACACAGCCTTTCAAATCAATAGTGTAGAGTGCTGAGAAGAAATGTATTAGATGTCTTGGACCACATGAAATAAAAGATTGCAAATGGCAGAGAATGCCTATTTCTCATGTGGGAAGGTGGGACATAGCCATAGGGTCTGCACAGAAAGAGTCCTTCCATAAGTTTATTGCTTCAAATATGGCCAGAGACATAAAGCTATTGACTGCAAAGAGCCTGGAAGGTAGATAGTTCCAAGATTTCATATGGGTAGAACTCAAGGGGGTCAGGGCCAGGGAGCACCAGCTAAAGTCTATGCTTTCCAACACAGAGATACCTCTAGCGTAGACACTATTGCAAGTACGTTCATTATACTCATGCATAGTGTTTATGTTCTTTTTGATACTGGTGCAATTTTTTCATGCATAGTTGATTCCTTTATGTCTATGCGTGGTGTGAGTGTTGATTGTATGTCTGGTTGTTTGTCTATAAACACATCTTTAAGGAGTAGTGCTATGTTGAATAGAGTCTGTAGAGGTATGGATATAGAAATTGAAAGAAGAAATCTACCTACTAATCTAATAGTCTTAGATATGGTAGATTTTGATATCATCTTGGGAGTAGATTGGTTAGTTAAGTATCATGCTAAAATGGACTGCCACAACCTGGCAGTGGAGTTCAACCTACCAAATGGAGATCAGTTTATACATAAGTTGAATGTACAAAGACCACTAGTGTTCTTACATATGAGTTGTTGGAAGGTCAATTTTGGCAGCTATAATGTTAGAAGATAAGTAAAAGAAAGATCTTTCTCAAATACCAGTTGTGAGTGAGTACCCAAAGGTATTTCCAGAAGATTTACCAGGATTACCACTAGAGAGAGGAGTGAAATTCTGTATAGACTGATGTCGGGTATTACACCTATTTCTAAGACACCATATCACATGGCTCCTACAGAACTTGCAGAGCTCAAAGTACAGTTGGATGATCCACTAAAGAAGAAGTTCATCAGACCTAGTATTTCACCTTAAGGAGCTCCAATTTTGTTTGTAAAGAATAAATATGGAAGCATGAGATTATACATAGACTACAGGGAGCTAAATCAAGTGACAATTAAGAACAAGTACCCTCTGCCTAGAATAGATGATATGTTTGACCAGTTGGTAGGAGAAAAGGCACTCTCCAAGATTGATCTAAGATCAGGTTATCACAAGCTAAGAGTTAAGGCACGGATGTGCAAAAGACAACTTTTAGACCAGGTATGGACACTATGAATTTGTTGTCATGCCGTTTAGTCTCATGAATGCACTAGCGATTTTTATGGATTTGATGAATAGAGTCTTTAAGGAATATCTGGACTCGTTCATAGTGGTGTTTATTGATGATGTGCTGGAGTACTCCAATTCAAAAGAGGAACATGAAGAATATCTAAGGTTGGTTCTTACTAGACTGTAAGAAAAGAAATTGTATGCCAAGTTTTCAAAATGTAATTTCTGGTTAGAACAAGTAGCTTTCTTGGGACATGTTGTTGATGGCAATGAAATTTTAGTTGATCTTGAGAAAGTAAAGTAGTTATAGAATGGCAAAGACATAAGATTGTATCAAAATCAGGAGTTTTTTGGGAATGGCAAGATACTATAGAAGATATGTGAAAGATTTTTCCAAGATTACAAGCCAATTGACCAGACTGACACAGAAAGGAGTGAAGTATGTATAGAATGAAGACTGCAAAGTCAGTTTCCAACAGTTGAAAAACAAGCTAGTGTCTACTCTAGCGCTAACCTTACCTGTGAGTGGTGAGGAGTATGCTTTTTATGGTGATGCCTCTATACAAGGTTTGGGTTGTGTGTTGACGCAAGGAGGCAGGTTGATAGCATACGCTTTCAGACAGTTGAAGCCTTATGAGAAGAATTATCCTACTCATGATTTGGAATTGGTAGTAGTAGTGCATGCTTTGAAGTTGTGAGACATTATTTTTATAGAGAAAGATAAAAAGTGTATACAAATCACAAAAGTTTGAAATACATCTTTACTCAGAGGGAATTGAACATGAGGCAGAGGAGATGGTTGGAACTTATCAAAGACTATGATGTAAATATTCAATATCATCCTGGGAAGGCAAATGTTGTAACAGATGCCTTGAGTAGGAAGAGAGATGAGAATCTTGCAACTTTGATTGCTTTGAAATACATTTGATAGGGTAAAGATAGTAACCAGACAAGTGGGTGCGAGATTGGTAAACCTGCAAATTCAAACTAATCTGATTAAAAGGATTAAAACAACACAAGTAGATGATCCAAGTATACATGAAATAAAGAAGAGAATGGAAATTGGCAGAGCACCTGAATTTCATGTTGATGAAGAAGGTGTTATGAGATTCAAGGGAAGATTTTGTGTGCCAGAACAAAGAGAACTGAAGAAGGAATTATTGAAAGAGACGCACTATTCTAGTTATTCCATACATCCTAGAGGGAATAAGATGTATCAAGATTTGAAGAAGCCATATTGGTAGAATAACATGAAGAAGGAGATAGCAGAGTATGTTTCCAAGTGCTATACATGCTAGTTAATCAATATTGAGCACAAGAGACCGGCAGGTGAATTGAAGCCTTTGTTTATGCCTCAATGGAAGTGGAGCACATAACTATGGACTTTGTTTCTGCTCTTACCCAAAACTAGAGAAAGATTGGATTCGATATAGGTGATTGTTAATAGGCTTACCAAAGCGGCTCACTTTATACCGGTCAAAACTGGGTATACCATGGAAAGGTTAGCAAAGTTGTACATCAAAGAGATAGTAACATTCCATGGAATACTAGTAACCATGATGTCAAACAAGGATACCAATTTGTAGGAAATTTGGAAAAGTTTGCATCAAGCTTTAGGCAACAAAGTTGTTTTAGCAGAACCTATCATCCTTAGATAGATTAATAATTTAAAAGACCATCTAGATGCTCAAAGACATGTTGAGAGCATATGTTTTGGATTTCGAAGGTAGTTGGGATGAGCACTTGCCATTGATGAAGTTTGCTTACAACAACAACTATCAAACGTCAGTTGGAATGCCTCCATATGAAGCTCTATATGGTTAAAGTGTAGATCACCAATTCATTGGGATGAAGTTGGTGACAGAAAAGTTTTAGGACCAGAATTGGTGTAGGATGCCATTGACAAAGTCAAGTTAATCAAACAAAGGTTACAAGCCACCCAAAGTCGTCAGAAAAGCTATGCTAACAAGTGAAGAAGATCCTTAGAATTTCAAGTGGGAGAGCATGTATTGTTGAAAATCTCACCAACCAAGGGCGTTGTCAGATTTGGCTTAAGAGGCAAATAGAATCCTAGATATGTGGGACCTTATGAAATCCTAGAAAAGATAGGTGATAGGGGCCAACAGATTAGCTTTATCGCCTAATCTAGAAGGGGTGCATAAGGTGTTCCATGTATCTATGCTAAGAAAGTATTTAAAGATCCTAAAGAGACAGTAGCTTTGGAACCATTAGAAGTACAGTCAAATCTCTCTATAATCAAAAAACCAGTGAAGATCGTAGACATTAAAGAAAAGATTTTGAGAAGAAAAGTGATCAAGTATTTACATACTTGATCACATGTCTATTTGGGAACTAGAAGAGGAAATGAAGACAAAATACCCAAAGCTTTTCAATAATCCAATGAACTTTTGAGGATGAAAGTTTCTTTTTAGGAGGGGAGAAATGTAATATAGAAACAAATAAGTTATAAAGAAAGATAAAAGTGTCAATTGATATAAAATAAGAAATTTTTAAAGTTAAATAACTAAATATATTAGTATTGTGATCGCATGGCGGAGACATGATAGAAAATGAAAATTGACAAACTGTATACCGGCTTCAACACCACTAGCATAGGATTGAGCACCGCTATCATACGTGTCTATGGCTCCACCAGTGTTAAGACAGTAATTTATTTATGAAATTTGCATCAGAGAAGTGTACACCGCCAGTGTTTGTATTTACGTCACCGACCTTGAAATGTATACTACTGGCATACATGCCAATGTACAAGTTCCAAAAAATGACCTGAGAGATCTACATTGCTAGCGTTAATGACTATACCACCAGCCTTTGTATATATACCTTCTGTGTAGAGCTAAAAGCTGCCGGCGTATGTTAAATTCGCTTATATATGACGCATTTAAAGGATTTTCGAGTTTATTTCTTTCCATACTTGTTTCTTCTTCTCCAAAGCATTCCTAAGGCAATATTCTTCTGATTCTTGAGTTTAGCATCAAAAGAAGATCAACATTTGGATTAAGGTAAGTAGATCCTCTTAGATTTCTTAAGATCTATAGGGAACAATCTTTTCCTTAGGGTTTTGTTTGTGGTTTTGAAGGAACTTTTGAAGAGAAACTCTAATTGAGTTGGAGATTTGATTTTAGTGATCTAAAAGGATTAAGGATCGATCCTAGGTAAGTTTATATAATCTTAATCTTAGATTTGTGTGTATACAATTTCTTTTGATTTTCTTTTGTTTGTTTTTCTTGAAGGAGGATTTTAAGGTTTAGAGATTTTGGAAAATTTTTCCTTTGGAGATTTTGTTGGATTGAAATCAAGGAGGAAGGTGCAGATTAGTGTTCCTTTTGAGATTAGGGTTTTAGATGATATATGAGATTAGGTTTATTTGATAGTATATGTTTTTGAAGTTGTTTTTTTTTTTTTATATTACCAATTTAGGTGAATTAGGGTTATGTTCTAAAGGAGATTTGGTGATTTTGAGTTCTAATTCTGAATTTTGATTCGAGTACGACCTTACATTATTTGTTGTTTGTGTTTGTAGGTTTAGATTTGCTTGTTGTATGTGCTGTAGGTTTGGAATTCCAAATTAACCTAATTTTATCTAGCTTATTAAATTATTTTGCTACTTATGATTATCTATGGTTAGTAAAGACCACATAGAGTGTGACACTACTAACTAGCAACCTAATGATCCTTGTATGGCGTTGTCCCGCACCTCTATATGATCTAGTAGATTAGGTTTTAGCAGTATGGCCACAGGTGTGTGGGAGATTCCCAACACCATATATGTATATGTTATCTATTTTATATATTGGTTGTTTTTATAGAGTCATGAGTTACTCTAGATTTCGGACTAGGTGCATATAGTTATGAACTATATTATTTGTTGGCTAACTATAGATAATAATTTGTGTTTTTTGTATTAGAAATAGTTGCATGTGAATATAGATGTTGTGTGTGCATATGCATTTGTATGTGGTATAGCATAATTTTCTTTTTGGTCGTTCCTTTCATTTTTAGGAACTGGAGAAGGTAAGGTGATTTATGATCTTTCTGGTTATGATGTCTTTGTGGATTACGAGGAGGACAATAGTGGACCACACTTACCTACAATGTTTAGTTATGATGTTTTTAGTATAGACTAAAATTGAAGGCTTTATAGATTTTTATATGATTTAAGGATCTTTATATGTTTTAAGGAACTTTTGTTTTGATGTAAATATTTAATCTATGTTGGCTTTGGTTTTGCCAATGCAGTTGTTAAAATGATGTTATGATATTATTCTTTCAAAGTAACCTTTATGCAGCTTATTCTTTTGGAGTTAGATGTTATATATATTTGTGGATTAGAGTTTCATAGCCTTGGCATGCTCTTGTAAAGAGAAAGACACGTGGCAGATTATAATACCTTCAGGTTAGGGCGTTACAGTAATCTTTTAACACTTTTGGTATGTGAAACCCTTTGTGGTGATTTTATATATTAGATTTTGATTCCTTTATTCTTAAGTTCTTATCAATTCTTGTGTCATATAGAATTATGGTTGAAATACCCTAAATCTTCACCTAGATTAGAAATTGGATTTATATAGAATTATATAAGTCAAATGAACCATAGAATATAATTACACAAGTTGAAATAATCAAATTAGTAAATAATTAATTTGAATTTGAGATTTTAAATTCCTAAAATCTTTAACATGTTATTTAAAATGTTTAAAGGATTCCTAAACTCTTGATTCTTAACTTAAACACTAATTCCTAAATTTTTACAAAATTTGAGTTCATTTGCTTATATAAAAACATCCATTCTTAAACCCGAATTAAAATTAAATATCTTTTTTTATCTAAAATAAATTTCTAAATTAAGTTTTATAATTATCTTTTCCTTTTTTATTTCTTTACCTGCCTATTCTTTTTCTTCCCTCTCTCTTTTGTTCTCTCTTTCTCGTATCTTCTCCTCCTCCTCCTCTTCTCCTTCTCCTTCTCCCCCTTCTTCTTTTTCTTCTTTTTCTTCTTCTTCTCTTCAAATTCTTCAAGAAATCTCAAGCTCCAAATCATTTAGAAGCTAAATCATGGCTAGGAAAGAGGATAGAAAGAGGAATCAAAGCTAGAAGAGTAGAGAAATCAAGTGAGCATGTGTTCTTGAAAACATAAGTTGTTATCTCCTTGTTTTCTTTGTTGTTTACTTATGTACTTGATAAATAGGTGTTGGAAATGAGTTGAAAGTGCTGTTTATATTTGTATTTGTTAGTTTAATGTTTGATGGAAGTTAGAAATGGTGAAGAAGAGGATGAATAGTGAGTTGGAGTTTGTTGAAGTGAATTGAAGTGGTTGATTGAGTTTGATGTTGTTGGATGAAGTTTGAAGTGTTAGAAGTTGTTATAGGTATTTATTTGATGCTAGAATTGATGTAGGAGGTGTATGAGTTAATAAAAATGTGTAAAAATGAGTTTTGAAGACAAAAGAAACTCGTAACTCTTGTCAGGGGACAAATCACCTGCAAGATAAGGGGTGTGAAACGCTCTGATCACATAAACTTTCCAAATCACGGGCGGGATTAGGTCCCCTGCAGCTTTGATATATTTCTGTATTTTGGTCATAACTTTTTTATCCGACCTTTGATTGAGGTGATTCAAGTTGAATTGGAAAGATTAAAAAGAGATCTACAACTTTTATGTTTTGAGTTTTTACAAATTAGAAAACTATAGATGCTTAAATTTTAGTTTTTTCCAACTGTTGTGTTTTCTTAAACAAAGTCAAAACTTGTATTTGCTTTCTAAATGTTTGTTGTTAAGTATAAATGAATCTTTTAAAGTTAAAATGAGATAAATACGTGATATTTAATGTGTTATGTGAGTTAATTATAATTAAGAATGAATTAAGTGGATTTGTAGATTTAATAAATAGTTGAATTAATTATAGAAGTTAGTTATAAAATGAACTTAGTTGATAATTCTAGGTTCAACTAAACTAAATAAACTTTACTAATCTAAAATGAGTTAGATTGTTTAAGTTTAATAAACTTGACTTAGTAAATGATCTAAATGACTAATTCTAATCAATTTGGCTAAGATTAAGTAAAAATGAGTTTAATATCTAATAATTGGATTAGATTGACATGTTAGAGAGATCTTTGAATATAATGAGGAGTATCTTGTTTTAAATGTTTGTTTGCTTTAGATATTAATTTTTTTTGTATATGAGTTCTTTGTTAAAGTTTTTGTAATAAGATATGATAAATGAAGTGAAAAGAAATACTTTGACAAACAAAGAAGAACTATCTGCATTTTGGCGGGGCGATATTCGCAGCCATAGCGGGGTTCCTAGTTAATGTCTGATCAAATAAGGCTTTAATAAAATGAGTTTGAGATAAATAGATTTGTAGTTTAAGTTCTTATATGAGTTTAATTTCTTTAAACAGTGATAGAGATCTAAGTTATCTTTTGAGACGGACTTCTGAAATACCTTCTAAGGCTCTGTTTGGATTACATATTCAAGGTACACAGTAACTTGCGTGGTGATTGTTAGGATAGGCATCTTAAATGGACTAAGAACTTAAACTCGGCCTAATAATTGTTTGAATTGCTTGTCTATTCCACCATTTAAATCCATTTCTGACCTGAGATAGCAGTTCAATATCCAGTCCGAGGAGCGGCACCTTACTCAAATTAAGGGCACGGTAGTTTTAGGTGCGTAAGCCACCTCTATCATTGAGATATGACTTTCATAAGTGGTAAAGTGGATAATCGATGGGGTTATTGGTATTGGCGTAACATTTGCTTAAATTTAGAGGGAAATCCCATGGTTTAGTTCAATATTTATGGAAACAATGAACTATATTCATGTTGTGGACTGAGTTTAAGTAGAGTCAGGTAACGACTGAGAACCTTAGATGAGACTATTATTTCTTGTTTTCGGATATATTATCTAGGAGATATAAATATCTGAGCTGCTTCTATCAACCCCTTGAGCGCCATGATCGTTACTCAAGTTCCCTCGTGATCCCTATTGTCCGAAGTTTGAATACTCTTGTGCTATTTGTTTACTTTAAAAAAAAAAGATAATAATTTGTTGTTTGTTGCATTGCATTTAGCTAAGTTCATGTGCCACATCGCTTGTGAATGCATTATTGTGTACTGGGCTTCGGCTCATTATTTTGATTGTTGTTCTTTTTACAGGTGTTGCTTGTTGTTGATGATGTTGAGTTGACGATGATGGATGATGATGATTTGATGTTTGATTCGGTGATGGACGAATCTGATGACCCGAGGAGATGCAGTGAAGTGTGATAAGGCCATTGATTGTCTGTATTTTCTTTTATTTTGTTTTATTTAGTAAAGACTGGATTCATTTACAAATTTGCAATTGTTTTAATGGGGCTTGTTAATGCCCATATGTTTTGTAAATGAAGATCCACCCCTAAAAGTAGATTAATAATTGTTTTTATAATAGAGTTTTATTAAATTGTTTTTATAAAGTTATTTCTCCACTGCTAAATCAATATTTGAAAATCTAATTAAACAATTTCGTAATTCTAAAAATCGAGTAATAATGTCCAACATAAACAAAATCTTTTAAAGAAAGCCTTAGCATGCAATACTTTAGAGTATTATACGTGACAGTAGCGCCTTAAGTTATTTAATTAATCGAATTAAATTTTTAAGGCGTTACAGTGGTGAACCCTGTTATTAGAATCTTGTGATTCTTTTAACAATCATGATTATCTATAGATTGTGAATCCTATCACTCTATAATCTGATTATAAACTAGTTTAATTTTATTATTCATGGAACCTATCAGACAACAATCTTATCCATATCTTTTCTTTTATTTGTTCTTTTATATACTAGAAAAATCCTGAAAATTCATATCAAGATTCAACCCCCTCAAGCACGCATCATTCATGCATGTCTACACATAGGCTAATGTAATAAGCACAATTTAAATTTATTAAATTAAAGTCAACAACCAAGTATCCTAGTGTCAATAAATAAACTTACAAAAGTACTCATGACTCCGCAACCAAAAGGAGTAGAGATTCTCTTAGCAGATCATGCATCAAAGAAAGGGGTTCGATAAGTCCTTAGAACTTACCAAAAAGAAAATAAGGAAAATAGTCTCGTTCGAGTCATCTCCTCATAGATTGCCACCAGCAAGCATGGTCTATTGTGATGCTTTATACAGGATCTCATAACACTATATAACTAGGCACACTTCATACATGCTCCTAATCAACACCCATCTTAGAAATTTCCCTATCGACTAGCTGTCGAGCCTAACCACACACCGTTGGGGCCTAAGCCCCTAAGCTACCACATCATCTCGAAATTGCAATCAGACTCGCAACACAATTGGGGGGTGCCACTCCTAGAGTAAATGCTAAACAGCAACCAACACTCAATTAAACCGAGTTTAAATTCTTAGTCTAATTATTAAAATTACCCTAACAAGCACATACAATTACTACTTACCTATTGGTCAATCCAAGTTGTTATTCTTTCCCAAGCTAGGAGTCTAATCAACTGTTCATAATTGAAAAAGAAATCAGATCATGATTAACTAATTCTAACTTCATTATCGTTTAGTATATCTAGGTTACATTAACTTAGTCATTATGCCCTAAGATCATGCTAAGAAGGTTAATTAAGTTTGGGGAAGAAATTGGATCAAATTTTGTTCAAATTGAAGAAGAAAATAAGGAAAACAAGGGAAGAACGACTGACATGGCCTAAAAGAATGGTCGTGCTTCTTCTTTGTTCAAGCGTTCCAAAGGGAAACATGGTGGCAAACACAGACCGTATTCTCCTGTGTTTTCAATGCCTCAAAGCACTTTTGGAAACAAAGAGAAGAACGGGAGAAACATGGCGTTGTATATCTCCCCATGTTTTTCTACGTTTGCTTGAGCTTTTGGATAAAGAGAAGCATAATGGGAAACACGGCCTCATGTTCCCATCATGCTTTTCTAGGTTTCACTTTTCCTTTACATTTTTGGATAGAGAGAAGCACAAAGGGAAACATGGCATCATGTTCCCATGTGCTTTCTAGGTTTTGTGTATTCCGTGATTAAACTTATTATTTCTATCTAAACATGCTTTTAGGTAAACTTTGGTGATCTTAAAGGTAGTAGATGATCGTATTTACACCTTATACTCAACTGCATTCATCTCTAACATACTAAAACATGATTAATACCATTTCAAAGCCTAAATCATCTATGTTTAACAGCAACTACCAAGTTATCATAGTTCCTCTACAATTTTACAATAGGCTCATGCAAGATTTCATCATTTTACCCTACTGATATCAACTACAACAAAACTCAACCCCAAAACTTCATTTATTGCTATTATAGCATTCCTAATTTTAAAACCACCATAATCTCATGAGAATAAGTTAGTTTTGATATCTTACCTCATCCAAACAATAGTTTTCACTTGAATCAGCTGGGTAGGCGATTTAAGACTTTAAGATCACTTCAAAACTTGATTTCTTGACATCTTAACTTACTCAAGTCAATTTTCATGATTAAAACACTAAAACTCTCACATTATGATGTCTTAAAATTTTATACTTACCTTGATACAAATTTTGTTGGGATGGTGGGTCTCCTTCCTCTTCTAACACTATTTCATCTTTTTTTCCTCATGTAAAGACATCATATAGCTAATTAATGCTATATTTCTGTTAATCCCTTTTATTTAACACTAAAAAGGAGTTAGGGTTTTAGAGAAATTTACCTTGGGGTTTTAGGAGCTTTCAAAAGGGAGGAGGCAAAAAAAAAAATATTTATGGGAGAAAAAAGGCAGAATTAGGGTTTTAGATAAAGAAAAATGATCCCTTTTTAAAGCTTTGCCACATGGTACGATCTTATGCGTCTAAATCTTATGAGTATAAGAACCTTAGCTTGTTTTAAATAGTTTAGTGTTTTTAATTCACCCTTTGGGCTAATAATGATTTAAATATATCAACCAAGTCTTATTTATTTACAACTTTTGAATTTTTAATTCACGTAAGTTTCTGGTTTAGGTAAAATCGTAATTTTGCAAAAATCATATCCTTTAACTGTATTGTTTTGATTTTCTTGTAATATTTCTTTTAAAGAACTATTATTGATTTCTAATTCACTTTATTTCAATATTTAAATTTTTTTCGAATTTTAAAAATCTAGGTTTTCATTTTGAGACTAATTTGGGAATTTTGAAAATTTTTGCCATTTAAACTCATGTGTGACCTCAATTAGATTTCATTGACTTTATCTGATTCTGATTTCTTATGATTGGTGTCTGGATCATTTCATTAGGTTTTGTTTTAAAATCAATATTTGAGTTTGAGTAGAATTTTGAATTTATAATTGTTATGTTATTTAGGTGGAAGTTATTCGATTGAAAAATGGTTGTAATGGGTTGTTTTACAATGCGCCTTCATCCTTTATATTGAAGGTGCATTTGGAAAATGCTTCTGCTTTTTAAAATATAAATAAGGTAAAAAGGACAAGTTGAATATACACAATTAATACCTACTTTTAATTTTTTTCAAAATATAGTATTATTAAAATTATATATCCAAAATACTTATATCATCCCCATCTTTTATTTAATTGAAGATAAAAAAAATAACAAACTAAACGCAAGCCTTATCTTTAATACCATGCTGAAATTAGCTGTACAATTAACAAATATGCAATAGTAAGTTTAATATGGTGAGAATTTTATGTGTAATGCCCTAAAGCTAGGATCATTTACAACTCGCCACGTGTCCATATGAGATATAGACACACTAAGGCTCAATACCTACTAACACTCACAATAAACACCATAAATACTCCATGATCTCTCATACATTAGTGATTCTAAATCAAACAGGTTCATGGTTGTAATCACAAACAACCACATAATTATCCTCTTATGATCTTTAAGAGTTTAACTAACATCTACCATATTAAAGTTACAAGGTTTATGAGTTATCACTATAAGATATTTAGTTTAATAAACACTAAGCATCTACTACTTCTCAAGCTAACTACTTTAATTTTCCATAAACTCTACTTATCAATTGGAGGGTTTTCATTGCTAGTGATACTCCCAGCCCATTATTGATATGTGCCTAGATATAACAATTTACACACTTGTCACCTATACCTAAAAAAGAAAAGAGTGAGCCAAAGCCCAGTACAGTATACCACAATCACACACTCATGATTTACAAACACATTCACATATAGACTTAATACTAATGCAACAACCAACATTTTAAATCTTTGATTTAAGCCAGGCGAACAACATAAGGTACTTAGTATCCTGCCACACGTAAATATATAATATATATATATATATATATATATGATGTTGGATACTCTTAACATCTAAGAGTCCAAACATGAATATTGGGTACTCCCCAATATTCTCGAGCACCTAGATCTAACTGGATCATTTCCATGCACAACTCCACTTCCGAACAATGTCACCCATGGATCATTGGGTTGCCACAATAATAGCATGGATACTCTCCACCTATTACCAGTAGCCACGCACAAGCAACAAGCACATTTATTTAGTCGGATAGTTAATTAATTCATTTTAACATTCTATCTTACACAAGTACAAGCAACAATAAGGTATATGCGTACTTAGAAGTAGTTATGTACCAAACTAGTATGCTACCTAAATTACACACAATTAGATTGTTTTGAATCTCTTATTTAACTTATTTAAATTCTCATTATACTCCTATCACTTTCGGTCCTACATTGTTATAACTTGGCTCCTAAAACCTTAAAGCATTCTTGGACTGTGATGTGTATAATCTAATGAATCTATTCATTTTTGTGCTAGAAAAGAGAGATTTTTTGGGTGTTATATAATGTATATATTAGTATACAAGTGGGTATATAGTTAAGTATCACTTAAATAGAGAAAATGGGTCATAATAGAGTCCACGGGTAGCACACGGAGGAAACACGGCTTGATGTATCTCTCCGTATTCTTTTCCAAGAAAAGTTTTGAAAAGATACAGAAAGAAACACGGCTAAGAATACATTACCGTGTTGACTTCATGCTCTTTTGATAGTCTCCTACTGTGAAACACAAAGAAACATGACTGGATAAATGTAGCCATGTACCAGTAGTGTTTTTCTAGAAAAACACGAATTTTACACTTAGTAAGGTGCACGACTTGAAATACGAGTCATGTTCTAGTTGTGTATATCTAGAAATACATCCCTTCCATGAATTTTCACCCGTTTACAACTCAAAACCCAATTTTAATCATTCCAAACAAATTTTCATTACCCTAAAACCGTAAAACACATAACTTTGCCCTGTTCTACCAAAGTTAACACTTAAACATCTTTGCACTTCTTTATGTTTATGTCAAAAGTTCCCTTATAGAAACTAAACCCCTAATTACATATTTTTTCATGAAAATAACATTCAAAAGGTTGAAAGACATTAAAATCTTTACCATTCCGAAAGTTTCTTTAATTCTTCATCAAGTACGTCATCTCCCTTCTACACCTTCGAATATTTCTCCAAGAGTTAATCTTAAAATATCTCCTTGTCCTTTTTAAATTTCATTGTTGTTGATTTTTCTTAGATTTCTTCAATAATTCTTGCTTTTACTAAGAGGGATCAAGGAAAGTTCTCTACATATAAGGAGAGAAAGAGAGGTTTCTATAAAATAATGGGGATTTTGGGATGGTTTTCTCCTGACATCATCAATATAAATTAATTTAAACCAAAGCATCTTTTAAATTTTATAGTGATTGACAACTTTGTCTTATTAAAAATCTTAATTTACTTTTTAGCCCTTACGCTTTATTTTAATTAACTTTGGAGTATTTCATTATAATATATATTATTTAAAATGCTTATAACTTGCAGATTGAATGTTTAACCCATTAAAAAGATAACTCAATTATTAAAATAAAATAACTTTTACGGATTCGCAATCTTAACCACTTTTTCAAATACTATGTAGAATTCAGTTGGTAAAAAATTTAAAAATATATATAGATGTATAGGTTTATTTGTTTGTTGATAGATTATAGATATAAATATTTTTTTCAATTTTTTTCTAATAAATTATTTATAAAAAATTAGATACAGATAAAAGAAGTTGACGGTTCTCATTAAAGGATCATATAATAAATATAAATAAATATATTTACATATATTATTTTTAAAAAGATACAAATACAAATAAAAAAAAATCATCCAAATAACCTATATGGCTAGTAGTTTTTGGATTCTGTCCATCGGCAAGCTGAGAGCTCCAACCAATCCATGAGAGATAACAATTATATTCACACGTAGCAGCCAACACCAAATTGGAAAACATAACTTGGTGATTTCATAAGTCAGTGCTGAAATCATGCAAAACATAAAACGACAGACCTTTTTCTTATACAATCCATTAATGTGGATTGCCTTCGTCAGGGGTGACGTCCTCTTAGACTGCGCAAGTTTGTCCTCTACAAAAAACTATACCTCAACAACAGTACAAAATCCATGCATGTATGCATGTGAGATTTATTATTATTATACTAACTTTTCTATATGAAATATTATAATATCAGAAAATTGATATTTAAAAATAAAAATTTTAAAAAAATTAGTAACATATTTTTATCTTTTAGATAAAATCACGATGATAATTTTTATAACAAAATTTTATCTTTAAATATAGACATTTTGTCTGTAAAATTCAAAATTTTTTAATGGTTAATATATTTTTAATACATGGCTAAATATAAATAAATTTAGAAATTTATAATCTTTTAATGTTTTTGCTTTGTCATGAAATGTGCTATTGATGTTCATTAATTAATTAATTATTTTTTTAAACCTATTATTCACAGTCATTATAATTGGGGCGGTTATTTTTTAATTTGACTGATCAGTTTACACTTGTCACATGTCCATTTCTATAATACATATTTATATATGTGCCACACTCCTTAGTCCTTGAAAATATTCAGACTCATAAGGAAAGTGAGTTTCGGGGTCATAGCTTTAGGACTTGTAAGCAAATCTATCTTTTGTAAAGTTCTGTGGTCACTTCACTTGTTTTTTTTTCCTATATCTAGAAAGATTATATTGCATGTTAATGACATGTTAATATGTGAAAGAAGATATAAATTAGGATTTTGGATAGTTTAATGCATTATTCCTTGGGTGTATATTTTAACCATGATTGCCTCAATAAGCTCCACATATAAATAGTTGGGATGTTATAGTTCTCATCGAGATATCTTGTATGATATCTTTGTCCTAAACTAGATTCCTATACACATCTTCCCATGTTCGATATAAGTGGTACATTAAATCTTTGTTTTCAAGGGAGGAAATTCTTTCAATGAAGTTATATATGTGTGTGTTTGTTTCTTTTTAATTTTGAATTTGAATCTTGGTTTTTCTGGGTGTTTAGCACTATGGACCATTGTGGTTGTAGGGATTCTTGGTTTTTCACCCAGAAAGAAAGAATCCATTATGATTACTGAATTATTGTACATTTTGGCATGTCATGGATAAGTTTCATTGATGCAGATGTATCATTTGTTGTAATGCAGGAAGTGAAGCTTGAGCAGGCAACAAATTAGTCTATGAACTGAAAGAGCAGCTGGATATTTTCTGATAAGTCTGCTGTGAAGAAAAGTTGATTTAAAATAACTGAAAGATGGCCTTTAAGCCCTTGGATTGGTACTGTCGGCCCGTGGCAAATGGGGTTTGGGCAAGAATGGTGAATAGTGCCTTTGGTGCATATACACCTTGTACAATTGAGTCTCTAGTCATTGGAATTTCTCACTTGGTCCTTTTAGGACTCTGCTGTTATAGAATATGGTTGATAAAGAAAAGTTTGAAAGTCCAAAGTATAGACTGCGGACGAATTGGTATAACTACATTCTGGAATGTTGGCTACAGTTTGTTTTGCTGAGCCTTTGTTCAGGTTGGTGATGGGAATTTCACTTTTCAACTTGGATGGTCAGAATAGCCTTACTCCATTTGAGGTATAACATCATCTTACAATTTTACAAATGCCCAACGCAAATTATTGTTTATAAGGACTAAGGATCACTTAGTTTCATCATTTTTTTTTAGGTCGTTTTTGCATCATATTTTATCATTTTTAAACATATGTTTGTTAAAAAACAAATATAAATAAGAAACAATATTTTTACTATAATAGATTAAACAAATTAGAATATATAAATACAGATAAAATATGGATAAGTACAAACAAATCAGATATAGATAAGACACAGAAAATCAGATAATCCCAATAGACCAAGTGTTGGATGTTATTCAACACTTATTTTCTGTTTTGTCACAAAGATTGTTTACAGGAATGGAATACTGAAAGTAACTTGATGAGCTAATTCTATTGCGCTTGGATCTAGATAGACCTAACATAAATATACAATTTTAAAACTTCTAAAGGTAAATGCCTTTGATAATACAAATACTTCTCATTTTTTCTTATTGTTGATATCTAGGAAATTTGGTTGTCCTGCAGGTCGCTTCTTTGACTGTAGAGGCTCTTGCTTGGTGCTTCATGCTAATCATGATTAGTATGGAAACACGTGTTTACATACGTGAGTTTAGGTGGTATGTGAGATTCGGAGTTATGTATGTTCTCGTGGGCAAGCTGTGATGCTCAATCTCCTTTTATCCATGAGCGACTATAATAGGTTTGTTTTCAATTAAACTCATTAACAGAGTACTCTTGCTGACAAAAAAAACACTTTCTCAGTTCAACCCATAAGCTGCTAGACGTGAAGTCTGCTAGAAGAACAATAATTCCACCCATTTCTATGGTTTAAACCTCTAATGCATGCTCAAAATTATGTTTTTCTTAGAAAGGCAGTTAATTATTTGGGGAACTTTTATGGTCTAGTTAGCAGGACTGTCTAACCTTTATCTTCACTATGAGATAATGTAATAAGTATTTTAGTGTTTTGATCATAGGAGCATATAAATCTGAGCAGATCAATAACTTATAAGACTTGTCCCAGAAAAAAATGAATAGGATCATAGAATCTTCCAATTATTTAACACCAGTAATCAAGCATTAGTGATCATATCCTCGATGAACATTGTATATACGTGAATATGCTTGAAGTTAATAATGCAATGTAATGATCACTCTTCCAAGCTCATTTAAAGATATAGAAATTACTCTAAAGTGATAAGACCTGTATGTTCATCTAGGATGGTACATCCAACTGTGAGAAGTTGTGAACTATCCTGCATGCGCCTAAAGATTTTTAAATTGCAAGATGTTACTTACATTACAATTTAGTTGATGTTGTTATGTCTTGTTCACACGCAATTTGCATCGACCAAACCAAATTTTCAAATACTAGCTCTGACTTTTATCTGGTCCAAGCTGACAGTTCGTCTTTAAATAACTCAGCAGGTTTGCCCTGTATTTGTATGGCAGCTCGGTTTTCTGCAAGGTCAGTTTCTTTCCATATGTATTTTGATCTCTCCTCCTCCATTATCAATTATTTTCATGCTTATTTTTTTCCTCAAATACATAAAAAGGTAGGAAAAGGGTTGAAGGTATAGATTGCATATTGATTTTTGGCTTCTCATAATGCAGGTTCTATTTGAGGCTCTTCTCCTTGTCTACATTCCCAATCTTGATCCATATCCTGGTTATAGCATGCTTGAACCAAGTCACTTGAAAATATTGAATATGAATCACTTCCAGGAGAGTTGCAAATTTGTCCTGAAAGGCGTGTCAGCATACTCTCTAGTGAGTATTTATTTTTATCTTCCATGAATTTTCATAACTATTTCAGAAGTAGGAATCTTTAAGACACTCCTCTCTGGTGGGAAAGTATTATCTAAATCGTCCACATAAAAAATATAAGGTTATGTTTTCACATCACGGTAGATGTTGTTTTGCAGAATTTCATATAGTAATGCATCACTATATATTCAAAATCCATCCTTTCTTTGCCAGGAATATCCTTTGGATGGATGACCCCACTCATGCAACTAGGATACAGAAGACCTATAACCGAAAAGGATGTGTGGAAACTTGATATTGGGATCAGACAGAGACATTGATTACAAGGTCCGTAAGACTTTTTCTTTTCATCTGCACCTGTTTGCATTTTCTGTCATATGCAAGAGCATTCATTTGCTTTTATTTGGAGCTGACACCACAAATGAACTTTATAGGTTCAATTCATGCTGGGCTGAAGAATCTAAAAAGCCAAAACCATGGCTTATAAGAGCCTTAAATAGCAGCCTTGGAGCAAGGTACCGGATGACATATTAAAGACTTTACTTTTGTTTCTTCTGTTTTTTGTAGGCATGAATGGAATGACATTTTAACTAATCTTAAGTTTTTAACCTCAACTGCCAATGCTCGGCTGACCACATTTGCTTATAAATTCTTCTCTAGGTTTTGGTTGGGAGGCCTATTCAAGGTATTGTGCTTAGTCTTTTCATATTACCTTTAATATATCTTATCTTATGTACTGTTATCTTATGGGAGCTTATTAACATTCTTTCCTGAACCTCTTGTAGATCTTTAGTGATCTTTCCCAGTTTGCAGGGCCATTGTTACTGAACCACTTACTAAAAGTAAGTCCCCCAAAGACTTTGGCTAATCAATGATGATGCATCATCTGTGTCTCTTATTGCTTATTTAGTCTCTAGACCTCTACACACACTTATTTGCAGTTTCCTCGCATTTTCCACATGATTATTTTGCTTTGTCCACCCATTACAATAAAGCAAATGACCCATATTTGGAATATCTTATACAATTCAGTGCTTATTCTAATCCCCAATAAGCAAAATTGTCAATATGATTTGATGTGGAATCACTGCTAGAATTTTTGTAATATCATTTTGGAAAACCTTGTCATAATGCTTAGAGGGCTTATTTCTGTTGCTTTGTGCTCACATCTCTTATCTGTTCTGCAGTCAATGCAACAAGGTGATCCAGCATGGATTGGTTGCCTCTATGCCTTTGCTATGTTTCTTGGTGCAGTATGATCCTATCTCTATCTCTTACTATACCAATCAAGTGTTTTCTTCCTTCATTGAGAAAATATTTTCCATATGAAATTTTTGCATTACGAGGCAGGGATAAAATTAAAGACCAAAATCTTTTGATAATTTATACCAACTATTTTCTTTTTTCTCGTTCAGACATTTGGTGTGCTCTGCGAAGCCCAGTATTTTCAGAATGCAATGCGTACTGGATTTAGGCTGAGATCAACTTTGGTATATTCATCTTTCTATGGATTCTATGGTCTGATTCCGTCTTTAAAATACTGAGTATAGCTCATGTATCCTCATTTGTTTTACGTTTAATTTCAATAGCAGCTTAACAGAACTTATATCGATTCCAAAGCAAATAATGCTATCTTATTTTTTTATAATCATAGGTTGCAGCCATTTTTCGTAAGTCTCTAAGACTCACTCATGAAGACAGGAAGAAGTTTCCATCTGGGAAGATAACTAACATGATGACTACTGATGCTAATGCACTTCAGGTGAGTTCCTATGCACAACCGGTTATTAACAAATTTTGTGAAACTACTCAATTTCAGACCAAACCCTTTTGATACGATTACATTAACATATCATTCTAGGCTGGATGTGTTCTTAGCATTGCATTTCGCAACTTCGTATAATTACTTGACAGGCATTTGATCTTGCGATGCTCTGTCCCTTCTTTCTTTGAACATATCTTATGTGATATTTTTTTTTTTCAGCAAATATGCCAACAACTTCACAACTTGTGGTCAGCACCATTCCGTATTGTCATTTCCATGGTTCTTTTATACCAGCAACTAGGAGTGGCTTCACTCCTTGGATCTCTAATGCTTGTTCTCATGATCCCTTTGCAAGTAAAAAAACTCATTCTTTATTTTCCTTGTTAACTACAAGTTCTGCTTGTATATGGACTACAAATGTTTGCAATGCTCTATTTTTAGATTGTTTACAACTATCTTCTTGTTTCCTTTACAGTTTTTTATGTACCACTGATGTTTTAATTGTTAGACTGATCACCAATTCTTTTGTTGAAAATCAGACACTTATCATTAGCAAAATGCGAAAATTGACCAAAGAAGGACTGCAGCGAACTGATAAGAGGGTCAGTCTCATGAATGAAATTTTGGCTGCCATGGATACTGTAAAGTAAGCTCAGTCTCACAGAAATGCTTCATGTTTTATGCATTTTCCTGGCTCTGATTCAATGAAAAATATTGCAGATGTTATGCATGGGAGAAGAGCTTTCAGTCTAGAGTTCAAGGCTTAAGAGATGATGAGCTTTCATGGTTCGTCGGGCACAGTTATTATCTGCTGTAAGGGATCTTTAACCTTTAGAAAACATTCCTTTCATATATAAAATTTGTTTTATTCTAGAAGTATGATGACTATGAATTTATGGATATGCTGCTACACTAATTCTTTCGTACTTAACATACCACAACTAAGCCATGTCAGTTTCTATTCTGCTAAATCTAAGAGTTGATTTACTTACCCCAAAAATAAAGAGACAAACCACCCTAGTGAAAACAAGGCTTAACTGTCATACCCGAAGAGTAAAAAAGAGGAAGAAGAAATAATTATATTGAATTGCATTGGGGATTTTTATTCTTTACTTCAAATAACATTGCTTTGTCTAATGTGCCCCAAAAAGTATAAATTCCTTTATTTCAAAAATGAAATAATTTTTAGAGGAATCTAGCATGCGCTGAAGCAATCTGCACATATTTGTTTGCCTGATATCTGGATTTTTCTTGCAGTTCAATGGTTTTGTACTGAACAGCATCCCTGTTGTGGTGACTGTGGTCTCATTTGGGACATTTACATTGCTTGGTGGGGATTTGACACCAGCAAGAGCATTTACATCCCTCTCTCTCTTTGCAGTTCTGAGGTTTCCTTTGAATATGCTCCCCAATTTGATATCTCAGGTTTGTGTGATTCAAAAAAAAAAAAAACCTCTTTGATAGATACATTAGATGTTGGTTTTGGTTGCCTTCTGCTTTTGACTATATCGCACTATCCACACATTTTCTAATATACTTAGATCTATCTTTGAAAATTGCCGTACTAGCCAAAACTAATTCTTAGTTGTATTTTAGAGAGAATAACTCTCTATTTGGTAAATTGTCCCTCTTGGCTTTTATTGTCGGAGTTATTCATGTATTTACATGTGTGTATCGTTCTATGTTTTACTGTGCTGAAAATAGCTCGTCTTTCTATCTTGTCTTGTAGGCTGTAAATGCAAATGTATCAGTGCAACGTTTGGAGGAACTATTTTTAGCAGAAGAGAGAACTCTGACTCCAAATCCACCTCTTGAACCCGGACTTCCAGCTATTTCAATTAAAAATGGAAACTTCTCTTGGGATTCAACAGTAAATCTAATTAACTTAGTTAACAGCTTGAACCGTATTACGAAGAATACTCAACAAGCTCAAACAAAACCTTTTCTGTTTCCAGGCAGACAAACCCACATTATCCAATATTAATTTGGAGATCCTTGCAGGCAGCTTAGTTGCTATTGTTGGTGGTACTGGAGAAGGAAAAACATCTCTTATATCTGCAATGCTTGGTGAACTACACTCAATGGCTGCTGATTCCCACGTCACAATCAGAGGAAAAGTTGCTTATGTTCCTCAAGTTTCTTGGATTTTCAATGCTACTGTATGTTGGACAACATCTGCATTCTATTACTTTTTCTTATGTATATGATCTTCGCTTTATCTTACCATTGTTTCATCAGGTACATGAAAATATATTATTTGGCACAGAGTTCAACAATGAGCGATATTGGAGGACTATTGATGTGACTGCATTACAGCATGACCTGACTTACTTCCTGTTAAGTGGTTCTAAAAATTGATTCTCTGTATGTTTTTACATTCTACACTTACAGCAGCTAACACTTCTCCTTAATGCGTATCAGGGACGTGATTTCACAGAGATTGGTGAAAGAGGTGTAAATATCAGTGGTGGGCAAAAGCAGAGAGTGTCCATGGCAAGGGCTATTTACTCCAATTCAGATGTTTACATATTTGATGATCCTTTAAGTGCTTTAGATGCTCATGTTGCTCGACAGGTACAAATTTACCAAAATTTAACATCAAAAAGTTGTTCTAAGTTGTTTTGCAGTCTGCTAGTTCGCTTTTGAGTGTGATATGTTAATACACTAATGATTTAATCACTTTCAGGTTTTCAACAGCTGTATTAAGGAGGAGCTGCGAGGGAAAACCAGGGTTCTTGTTACAAACCAGCTTCATTTTCTTCCACAAGTAGATAGAATAATACTAGTCAGTGAAGGGATGGTTAAAGAGGCGGGGACATTCGAAGAGCTCTCTAAAAATGGAGTGCTTTTCCAAAAACTTATGGAAAACGCTGGAAAAATGGAGGAACATATGGAGGAAGAGAAAAGTGCTGAGAGCAGTGAAGAAAAAACCTCAAAAACACCCATTAACAGCATAGAAAATGAACATAAAAATACCAAAGGTGATGCAAAGGAAAAGAAAACAGGGAAATCTGTATTGATTAAGCAAGAGGAGAGAGAAACGGGAGTTGTCAGTTGGAAAGTCCTGGCAAGGTAATGCTTTCATGACAATTGCCCCAGTTTTTAAAGCAGAAAGTAATGGTCTTTATAATAGATAAGAGAGGGCATAGAATCCTGAAACAAATTTTGATGGCTGCAGATATTGAGTGAAAGGTCGATAAAAACCTTCCACAAAAAAAAATTACTAAAATAGGATTTATAGCAAATCAATTACCAAAATAACCCACCAAGATGCGGCTTAGGTGCACAAAAAAATTGCATGTCTTGAATGCGAGTTTGGTGGTCTATTTTAACAATTAAGTTTTATATGTCCTATTTTAGTAATTAATTTCAAAATGAAATCTATTTTGACAAAAAAGTCTGCAGATGTTGCTTGAAACATGAAGTTTGGAATCCATTGCGTTGCATACCTCCCATAGATCTGCATATATAATATCTTCTCCTGTTATCAAAATATCTTAAATGATAGGTACGGTTATCTGAGTCAGCTGTTATCTTTTCCTGTTATCAAAATACCTCCCATAGATCTGAATATGTTAGTTAATGGATGATTCCAAAGTGAAGAAGATTGCTCACACAACACATCTTCCCTGAACCATCTTTTAGCTTTTCCTGCACTAACAATCATGCATCTTTCTCTTGTTTAGGTACAAAAATGCACTTGGTGGTCTGTGGGTTGTTGGGGTGCTCTCATTTGTTACACACTAACAGAAGTACTCCGGATTGCAAGTAGCACCTGGTTAAGTTTCTGGACAGGTCAAAGCACGTTAGAGAATTACAAACCTGGAGGCTTCATTTTAGTTTATGCACTTCTGTCATTTGGTCAGGTATATTCATGTAGGAAATAGTTTCTTATACGAGGATTAACATGCTAAACAATTGGTCATTCAACTTATTAAATGGATTTGGTTAGTACAAATGTAAAAATCTGTAATAAGGAACGTGAATTCAGCCTACTATCTGTTAATGTCACATATTTATAGAGCAAACTGAAGTTTACTGCTACTTTTTTTTCTCCAATCCATTATTTCTATATCATGGAAATTAAAATTTACTAGATGTATGCGACTTTGTCTTTTATTTTAACATTTTGTCTACATTGTTTTCTGGGTTTAGGTGATGGTGACACTAACAAATTCTTACTGGTTGATTATTTCAAGTCTTCGTGCTGCTAAGAGGTTGCACGATACCATGCTCCATTCTATTTTAAGAGCCCCAATGCTTTTCTTTCACACCAATCCAACTGGAAGAATAATAAATAGGTTTGCAAAGGATCTAGGAGAGATTGACCGAAATGTTTCCGGATTTGGGAATATGTTTCTCAGCGCTGTCTGGCAGTTGCTTTCAACTTTTGTGCTGATTGGTATTGTGAGCACAATCTCACTTTGGGCTATTATGCCACTCTTGATCTTGTTTTATGCAGCCTATTTGTACAATCAGGTACTATCAAGTTTATGTTCTCTTCTGCTTGTGTTTGAACCAAATGATTTAGTGGTTTATGTCATTAAATAAAATTTCAATAATGCAAGGATCATCTCAAGCCACATTACAAATTTCTTCTCTTGTGTCCTTTTATTAACTATATCTTCAAATGCTTGCTTGTCACAGAGCACATCACGTGAAGTAAAACGTTTGGATTCCATTACAAGATCTCCTGTTTATGCTCAATTTGGAGAAGCATTAAATGGTCTGTCCTCTATACGTGCATACAAAGCTTATGATCGAATGGCAGACATCAATGGAAAATCCATGGACTACAATATTAGGTTCACTCTTGTTAATATCAGTTCGGGCCGCTGGCTTAATATACGTTGGAAACACTAGGAGGCATAATGATCTGGTTGACAGCAACTTTTGCAGTCATTCAGAATGGAAAATCAGAGAACCAGGCAGCATTTGCATCTACTATGGGTCTACTTCTTAGTTACACATTGAATATTACAAGTTTACTGAGTGCTGTCCTAAGACACGCAAGTAGAGCTGAGAATAGCTTTAATGCTGTTGAGCGGGTAGGTACATACATTGAATTGCCTTCAGAGGCTCCTGAAATTATAGAAAGCAACCGTCCTCCCCCGGGATGGCCTTCATCAGGATTTATAAAATTTGAAGATGTTGTCCTTCGTTATCGGCGTGAACTTCCTCCAGTCTTGCATGGATTATCCTTTGTAATAGCTCCCATGAGAAACTAGGAATAGTTGGAAGAACTGGTGCTGGGAAATCAAGCATGTTGAATGCTTTATTTCGAATTGTAGAGCTGGAAAGGGGGCAAATTATGATTGATGGTTGTGACACTGGTAAAATAGGACTCACTGATCTGAGAAAAGTTCTCAGTATTATACCCCAATCTCCTGTTCTTTTCTCAGGTACATATTCTTATGTGTCCTTGCTTAGTAGTTGAACTTGATTGAATAATCACCAATTGCATTGACTTTTTAATAACACCATTTGCATTTTGCACAGGGACTGTGAGGTTCAATCTTGACCCATTTAATGAGCATAATGATTTTGACCTTTGGGAGGCTTTGGAGAGAGCACACCTAAAGGATGTTATCAGAAGAAATCCTTTAGTGCTTGATGCTGAGGTAAACATTTCAAATAATCACAGCCCCGTTACATTAGTTGAGTTAGTGGAGCTAATTGACGGAACCAAAATCCATTTTGCAAATTATTCATTGTGTTAAGATTCATATTTTTTGCACCTTGCTAGCCTTAAGTGTAGCAAGTTTAATCCTATATGTGCATATTGAAAATGTTAAGATGACAGGCTTACTGTTCTTTGATCATAATATAGCATATTGCACTACATCTTATCAGACTGCCAGCTCAACAGCATAATCAAATTTAAAATCCTATCTATTATTCCTGTTTTTCATGTAAGAAGTGTAGAAAACAATTATTTTCTTGAGTGTATTAACCGTTACTTTGTCACATTTAGGTTTCTGAAGGTGGAGAAAACTTCAGTGTGGGCAAAGACAGCTTCTGAGTCTTGCTCGTGCATTACTTAGAAGGTCAAAAATTCTCGTTCTGGATGAAGCAACAGCTGCTGTTGATGTTAGAACGATGCTATCATTCAGAAAACTATTCGAGAAGAATTTAGCTCATGCACAATGCTCGTGATTGCTCACCGGCTTAACACCATCATAGACTGTGACAGGATTCTTGTGCTTGATGCTGGCAAAGTATGATGATTTTTGGCCCCTTGTACATTGTCTGTTGATAATATATTTCTCATATGTAGGCAATTTTCATGCTTCCAAAATGGACAAGTATCATGCCCATATCCACTGAAATTTCTTATTAAAGCATTCATCATATTCTTTTGGCCTTCTATTTCAGGTCTTAGAACATGATACACCAGATCATCTGCTATCAAATGAAACTAGTGCATTCTCTAAGATGGTTCAAAGTACAGGGCCTACAAATGCAGAGTACTTGCGAAGTTTAGTGTTTGAAGGCAAAGAAAACAGGATTGGCTGTGAAGCCCAACCTTTGGATAGCAAGAGAAGATGGTTAGCTTCTTCAAGTTAGGCAGCTGCAGCTAATTACACTCTGGCTATCAGCCTCACGTCTTCAGCAAATGAGCTTCAGTGTTTGATGCTGAAAACAATGACAGTATTCTCAAGAGAACGAAGGATGCCGTGATTACTTTTCAGGGTGTTTTGGAGGGAAAGCATGATGAAGACATGAACAATATCTTGGATTATTATCAAGTACCTAGAGATAGTTGGCGGGCTGCTCTCTACCAAATAATTGAAGGTCAGCACTTTAATATTAGTTAGTCTTTTATGTATATGTTAAGGCTTGGGCTCTTAATCATTCATGTAATCAATTTGGCTGCCAGCTACTCTATTTTACAGTCTATAATGTTTTAAGATGTTCCTATCTAGTGTCCCTAAAGCAAACAAACTGGAGGAAATGTGAATTATGCTAATCTACCATTTCAAATCTTCTTCTATTTCACATCGCATCTCTGTTAACTGCATATTGACTTGCATCTGTTTGAAACTTTCAGGTCTTGCAGTGATAAGACGATTGGCTAACACCAGACTCCATCAATCAGACGATGAAGCAGATGAAAGTTTCTCAGAATGGGATCCCATAATAATATTTAACAAGAAGATATGAAATAATGGGAATCCTATAAGAATATGTAACAACATGATATGGATTCCAAGGGGAAATCAGGAGAAATGGTAATGAAAATATTACCACTGTATAGTTTTTTGTGCAACTTAGTTGCTCTAGGCATTAAATTGTAAGTAAGGGCCAAAAGCCTTATAGTGTAATGGTATTACCTATAAAAAATCAATTGTAAGTAGGTGCAGAGTTTTTGTATGCAAATTCAAACTGTCACGAGCCAAGAGTTTGCTTAACAGTAAAAGCATCACGACATATCAGATTGTGAGCACTAACTTCTATTCCAAACATTTTGTTATTTTCTTCTTAGTCTACCATGCATCATTTTGACCTTGAGAAATGATCAAAAGAGTAGCAAAGCCACTACTATCAGGACTTAAAAAAAGTTTAGGTCCTATAATTTGTCAACACAACTATGGGTCGGAGCTATTATAATAGACTTCTCTCCTTTTGCAAGTTGACTCCTTTGGAACTAATGTTTAGATGCAAACACAACAATTTTAGTCTTATAAACTGTTGACATCCGTTCACATTATTGAACATGACTCTGAATTCTTGTCACTAAACATTTCACATGAACATTGATGGGTTCCAATGTACTGGGGAGTATACTCACACACAGTGACTTCTTCTGATGGCAGGTCCATAGCTTTTTCCTCCACCTTCTCTACTTCTTGCACTACCCCAATGATCTCTACATGTTTACTGAGATCTTTCTTGAGTCTTTCTACTAGATGTGATGGATTGATTTCTCCTTTTACTATCACCATATCACTATGCATATCCACTTCTATTGTCAAAACCCCTATGATGTAGAAAACAGTGTCAAGAATAGTAGTTAATGAGACTTTGGGCAGCCTTCTTATTTAATTTTGACGACAATTCATTCAAGAAAAAGGAAATTGATATGTTCTAAATACATAAGTAAGAAAAATCAAAAGACACGAAAGAAACCATCAGTTTTACCTCTTATTCCACAAATGATTTTCTCGATATCCCTCACACAGCTTGGCAATGCATGAGTACTTTGAGCTTAACAGTTATGATTGGAATCTACTCATTGAGATCATGTAAGGCATAATTCAGAAATACAATTTACAAAACTAGAGTCAATCTTTTCACACAATTGAATGCATCTAAGAGTAAAACTATAGGCAAAGGGAATTTGAGGAGGGTAGGTTGGGGTGGAAAGAAACATGGAGGCAAACCTCTTGTGTTTTGGTTGTTGGCGGTTCTTCAAGAGGTGATTCGGGATTGGACTGATCAGTTGAGCATTTTTGCTAAATTTTCTCCTAAGCCTTGCCAAAATCTTCATCGCATCAGGATCTTTATCCCTAACTATGACCTTGTTATTCTCAATATCGATGCAAACCTCTTGTACACCTAGGTTAATAAAACAACAAGAACAGTTACATCAATACATAAAATTTACATTTCCACAAGTCCTTACAACAATATGCTTTGAACAGGAAATGCACAAATTACCATGATAACCTATCAAACATCTGAAAATATCATTAGCACATCCCTCACCGTGCACCAAAACCTTTAAGATGACATCAGTACATTTCTCTAAACCGGACATCTTAACCTGCAAATTCCATACTATCGACTCAATACTAGCTTAGTGAATCACCAACAAAGATATATCGGAATATATGTGTGTGTGTGTGTATAAAGAGAGAGAGAGATATCTTGCTAGGACTAAAGGGAGTTTCCTTATCACTATGTAGAGATTGATCACTCTGCAGTCACACGAATACGCTAATTATGTAAATATTTTCAAGTACATCCTACTGGGACTTAAGAGAATTTCCATGTAAAAGGAATAGCTTCATTTTTTTTTCTGTGTATGAGCAAATCAAGTATACGATTATTTGGTGTCTTTGCTAGACTCCATAGTGATGGAAATTCAGTTTCCAGGATATTTAAGCAAATCATTTAGGAAGGGTCATTCTAAAGTCTCCAGAGCCCAAAACATAAAATTATCATCCAACCCTTGAAATTCTTATTACATATAACTCCTATAAAGCCTTCAACCAAAAGATGATGGATGAATATATCACTCTTAAGTGGAAATTTTTAAGGCAGGGTTAATGGAGTAATTGAAATGTGAAATCATGGATTTTTTCCATAATTGGCATTACTATATATAGGTTATGGAATATGGTGCAGCAAGCAAGCAAGAGTCAAATGAAGAAGTTAGGATGCATAACATAGGTAGTGGCTGGCCTTATCATATTACAAATTATTATTGCTAATTCAGGCAAAGATGATTTGACTTTGATTGACGATTATTCCACAAAAAATTACTATGTTTGCTTTTCAAACTAGAGTATTAAAAATGAAGAAGAAACAAGCACGGTTCTAGTCTGGAGCTATGCTGGAGGGTGGTGTACCTGTTCCAAAAATCAGCCCAGGCATCGATTTTATGGCTATAGAACCAGAACTGGACAAATGTTGCATCATGAGTTTTGCTAATGGATGCTTAATCACTATGTTTGGGATAAGGAAAAAATAAAAATAATCTTTTAATAAAAAAATTATAGAAATCCCACCACATTGAAAATATCTATATCGACTAAAACTCGTCAATTGAAGCAATAAAACTCGTTTTTTCATGATTGATGATCTTGTAGTCTGGGTGTCACCTTTGATCGTTCAATTGAAATATACAAGTTTAAATCCTCCTTCTTTGTTGTAATTGGAAGGGTAAAAAAAACAAACTATTCAATCACTCAACCGAAATATACAAGTTTAAATTCTCCTTTGTTGTAATTAGGGGAAAAAAAATCTCGTCAAACGAGTTTAACAAAATTACACTAAGATCTTTTAGATGAGCTCGATACAGTTGAAAAAAATTAAAGTTTTAAGTGGATATAATATTAAACTTAATGCTGTATTTGATGGATTTTTTTTTTTTTTTTTTTTTTTTTTGGCAGTATAATTGGAGAGGCAGGATTCGAATCCATAACTCTCACTGGAGTGACTGGAGCTTGGGGCGAGTAATTGAAATTGGTGATTAGAGTAGTTGTATATACCATAGAATATGTTTTGGATTTGGTATTGGCAGTCTGTAATTTGGAATATTAAACAAATGTAGCACTTGTTGGAATCGATTACAAGTCAAGAACCAACAAACTCACATTTTTAAGAAATCACTTCATTATAATTTAAACTTGTTTTTTTACCTTATGAGACAAGTTTGTCGTGTGGCAGTTTCTTAATTTTTTATTAAAATATTATTTTTCCTTCACCCAAAAGAAATTAAAAGAAAAAAAAAAGAATAAAGGTGAAAATCAAGACAAAAATGGTTATTTGAATAAGAAATGATATAAAAAGAATTATAATAGAAAAGTTAATCATATCTGTTTAACACTATCTATCTAATCATAACAGATCATTAAATAACGGACGTGGTATGATAAAATTCTCAAGAGACTAAACTTGTTAAAATATCACAGCTCCTCAAAATTTAAAATATTTTCTATATTATTAAATTTCCTTTCATATTGCTCGTACGTAAAGATCAGGATTTTTGCTGGCTAAGAAGAATTTTACATAAAAAATCCATTCCTTTTTTTTCCAAAGAAAATTACGGTGATATTCCTCCCATTCCTCTGTTTCCAAACATTTTAAAGATTTCACAAAGAAATTTGAGTAAAATATCTATCTACCATTGTTAAAAAAATTACCAATATACAAATTAGACAAAATTAATTATTAAAATACCATTCCAAAATTATGTCAACCAAGTGCAATGTAAAATGTTACATACAAATAGCGGGTATAAAATGGGATATCGTCTTCATACTATTGCTATTCAACGTCTATAAATAGCGATATAATATCCACACACATATCGCGCATCACAATTGCGATACATGTTGGCATATCATATGTATATCGTGCGTTATATACGAAATACACATGTATATCATGTGTATAACAAACAATATAAATACATATGTAGCCTATTTGTATATATTGTTTTATACACGTGATTTTACAACTATATATTTGATAATTATTTTTAGTTTAATCTTATTTAAGTAAATATTTTTATTAGGGGTGCTAATCAAGAAATAATTTCAGGAAATTATCATTGACCTAAAATTTACAAAACCTTAATATAACGATGATGTAAAGATAAACAGATAAAAATAAATAAATTTTATATCTTCTTTTTTGGCTCGTCTTCCTTTTTCTTTTTTCTTTTTTCTTTTTTCTTTAACCCTTTTGGCGTCGTTCTTAAATTATATATTTGCTAAAATAAGATACTAAAAGATAAAATATATCTTTTGTAGAATTAAATACTAGTTTAGTTAAAAAAAAAGACTATAAAATTGGATTTTTACTCTTTACTTTATTTATTAGAAAAGGTTCAATGAATATATATATTATTAAACTTTTTCTCCTCTAGTATGTAAACTCTTCTTTTTCAAACCCATTCCCTTACCATCCTCTTTAATACAATTATAATAACAAACCAAGAAGCTAACCCATTTAAACATCATATATAATATTGAATTAGATTAGATTCAGATCATATAGTTTTCCAACAATTTCACTCTTTATATAGCTACAAACAAAAGGAAAAGAAAAATCTAAAAAGGCCTTTATATTGATTAAGACTCAAGCAAATCATGCAAAAATGAAAAACAACTTTTAACATAACTTAAAGAGATACGTCGATTTATGAGCAACGGGGAGAGTTGAACCTACCATGCAAAAGTAAATGGTAAAAGACCAAGATTACATGGGAGCAAGTGTATAATTCATAGAAAAATGTGCATAAAAAGTTTGAAATACGGGCTAGTACTAGTTGAATAGCCAATTAAACCTATGAGGGTTAAGGAAAAAAAATCATATTTAAAAAAAAATACAAAAATGCTGTGATACTAAAAATAATCCTAAAAATAAATAATTTAAACTATTCTTTTAAAAAACAGGTTTCCATTGTATTAAGAGAAGGGTTAACATATGAAAAAAAGGAGTTTATTGCAGTTCTATTAAACTAGTGTCTTGAAAAGATTAGTTTAACTTATCAAATTTTAAGCCAAAAAATAAACAACATGGAAGAGAGCAATCACCTTTCCCCTTAGTTGTCTTCCTCCACGGTTCCACAATAAATGCAGGTGATTTTCTTTTACAATGTCGATAGGAGTGAAGTCAGTTTCACAATTTATAGAGAAGTAAAAATTTATACAAAGATTATCAAAAAAGATATATAGAAAGAAAGGAGAGGTGATTAAAAAGAAAAAAAGGAAATATAGAGTCCATATTTGGTTGGGTTTTAGGGGAAAAAAAGAGAAGAAGAAAAAGAAGAGGAAACATGATCGTATATAGATCAAAAATATTATTTGCAGGTTTTGTAAATTGTATATTTTCATTTATAATAATATGTTTTCAATTATAGTTTTTCACTTTCTTAACTTATCTACATTCCGTTATTAAGTCCATGGGAGCTTCTATAGTCCTATCACTAATCTAACCGTTAAAATAAATATAGTAAATGGAATTTAACTATTTTAGTATGAGCTATTGGATGTTGATGGGATTGATTACATCAAAATTAATGACGGGATCATAAAATTTTTCTACATCCACACTATTACAACTGATGGTTTTTCTATTCTAATAAACTCGTGATGGATTTCTTATCATCATTATTATTGTTATAATTATAAATAGGGAGTTATTGCGAACTTTCATTTTGTTCAGTTAGAGAAATTTTTTTTAATTCTAAAATTAGAAATTACAAAAAAAAACTCATTACTAAGGTATTTGAAGACATGATTTTTAGTTTTAAAGACAGTTCCAAGTGTCATGGACTTCTAAGGTTGAAAATCAAAACATGATTTCAAATATCCTATTTTTAGAATTTTCTTTCAAAAGTTCTAGTTCTTATAATTTTTTTTTATATTAGTGTTTTTTTTTTCCTTTACCTTAATTCACCCATGGTAATTAATCTAGAAAAATAATAATATTAAATATTTCTAACTAAACAATATAATAAATAATTATGAAAAATTAAAAACAATAAAAGTCAGGTTTAAATATTAAAAGTCGTTTGGTCCACCACAGAAGGATTTATATTCTTTATTTTCTTTTTCTTTTTTCTAACTAAAGAATTACCCATCATATCATATGAAATATGGAAAAATAATTAATAATCATCATATTATTAAGGGAAAATGTCAAATTTGGTATTTGAACTTTGCCGAAAATTTAATTTAGAATCTAAATTTCAAAGTAGTAAAATTAATATACAATTATACTTTTTGTGACTATATTTATTACTTTCTTGACAAAGTAAGATAGTATATAATTGGATTTTTAGTAATGCTTATAACACCGTCTAGCACTAATAAATTGCTTCTTTCACATTAATAAATAAAGAAAACCGTGTTAGTGAATAAATAGTCACAACAAACTTTGATTAGGTATTGAATTGATCACTTCAAAATTAAGATACCAAATTTAATTTTTGTGCAAAGTTCAAAAACTAAATTTGACATTTTCCCTATTCTTGATTATACTTTGTGCCTAATCGTGATCTTTATCTTTTGTTAATTTATATATATGCATATTACAATATTTATTTTCAAATTATGTCTACAAGAGATATGATAAACTCAATTTAACCTATAATTATAAGTGGTAAAATATGATTTATTTGGCCATTTTGATGATTAAAATTATGAAAATAGCACTTAAATTGCTTAATATTTGATATCAAGCTTTCCAAGTGTAAATTATAAGAATATATCTATATTTGATGAAGTTTTATGAGCTTAGGAAATGAATTGATTGAGAAAAGACATTTTGTGATCAATATAACGTTGACACAACAATGTTCAAGTCATGTCCTACCTAGTTTTCAAAAAAGTTATTTTGAGTCGAGAGTGACATAAAGGCGACACAACTGTGTCTAGTCTGTACTGATACTGGTGTCTAACATAACTTAACAATAAATTTTTAAAAAGGGAAAGTTGCATACTTTAAAGAAAGAAAAGGTAATCTAGGTTAAATTAGGAAAGTTACAATGATCTAAACTTCCCCATTCATGAAGATTATTCACTTTCCTAAATTAAAGATCTACCTTCCTATTATGAAGATTCCACTTCCCAAACCAAAAGGAGACTACTTTCTTCTTTGAAAGAAGACAACTTTCCTATTTTAGAAAGAGGAAACTTTCATGTACATCCATGGAGAAGTTCTATATAAGAGGGAATCCGAAATTTGCAAGACATAACCACCTATTATGAATTTCTACTCCAAGAACAAGTAAGTTGAGACCTACTGTTCACCTAAGTAGTGAGAATTAACTATTCCAAGAGGATATTTATTGTGATGTTTGTATTTACTTCATGTTTTGTTATTGCTAAATCAATGGAGAGGTAAACTCTTAGTCTACATTTTGATAAACCCAAGGTTTCTTACTTGATTTGTTTTACTTTGTTTCCAAATTATTAATAAATTTTCATGAATCTAGTTGTGCTGTTATTTTTTCTTATCTTTAATCGATAAACCGCGATATTGATTCTTAATATCAATTTCACTTAAGTCAATCAATGGATACCTTTTGTGAATAGATTTGCACAATTGGAAAGAGTTGCATGCAATCTTAAACATAGACATGGCTAGTTCAGTGTGTGTGTTCGCACAATCTCTATGAGATAGTAAGCAAATAAACCAAGTTTTAAAAATTTACGAACCTATGCATAAGATTCTTACTATAGTTGACAAGAAAAGGAAAGCACTCCCATCATCATAGTATAGAATTGAATATAGATATCGTATTACACTGAGGAACTTGACAACTACTTACACTTGACACTTTCCTATTATCTAGTCTAAGAAGAACAGGAGATTCGATCAACTAATCTATCTAAAACTACAAGTAAACTAGAATGATTCATAGCATGTTCACAAAAATTAAGATTAATCCAATTTTATAAAGCACTTAGATCTTATTTCACCATTAGATCTTATCAAGTAACTCAATAAAATCTCAATAAGTTTTCTCTCAATTTCTTGAACATGAATTCTAAAAGAGATGTTAATGATCATCAACTTCTAACCCTAAGTTTATCAATTAGAATCTCTTCCTAATTAATAGCAACTTAGAATTGCATTATGAACCAGAATTCATTAGATTAATTAATCAATTACAGAAGGATTCCACTACTTTATCTCTAAAGCTATGAGCAATCCTCATTAATAGCCTTTAAAATGATCTCCTAATCAATCCTAACAAAATCCGATATTAATCCATATCGTTCACTATACAAATTCAAGATCAAATCAGCTCAAGCTATTAAATTCAAGAAATCAATACTAATTCAATTAAAGCACAATAGAGTTGCATGATTTCAACCTAAGGATCCACAAGATCTAAGCTAAATCATTTACTCCTCCATACATCTAGCAAGATAATTCAAAAACTCAGAGAAGTAAATGAAGATCATGATAAGATAAAGCCCTATTAAATCGTGATCCTTTGCAATTAGGAGTCAATGAAGTTTAATGAACACCAGAGGTAAAAGACAAGATCTACAAAATTATATTTGAAGCTCTGTATTTTTTACTCCAAAGTATTCTCTCCATCTTATGGTTTCATGAAAAGACGGTATTTATAGTATAAGGGACACTAACATGGCACAAGGTACAAAAATAACAAAATCTACATTAGACAAATAAGAAACATCTACCATGCGATTGCACCTTGGGTCATGTCTCCTGAACTTAAATAGGGTTTGTTCTTCAAGTGGTCGCACCTTAGCGGCCTCAACTATAAATGATCTTCTAACTACATGAGCCTATGCCCTTGAACACATGATTAATTATGAAGTTCTCTTCAAGTGCAATATTGGTTCTTGCACAACTACGTGGAAGACGGTGTACGTAATTGTGGAGTGTGACTATAGTATTACACACCTACATCGCCAGTTATATCGTATCTTGGAGTAAATCACGTGAACACATGACGTGCCCCTTTCATATAGCCGCCTCTATGAACGCAACATCATCCGTGCCTTCATTCTTCTTAGGCACACCCGCGCTAAGACCATGTAATCATCTCTAAACAAATCTTCTTTGACTCATCCTTAGGTATGGCTGCATCTTGCTCCTAGTCTCCTTGTTTTGACAAATTTTGTTGATCCTTTGTTGATTTTTTATTAGTTTAAGCTTTATACACCTAAGATCAGCATATAACATCATTAAGTACCAAGTTTTTGGGATTATTGATAAAATAAATACAAATTGAGATTAAATAATCTTTGAATGAATAGAGTAATTTAATTCTATCAAGACGACATAAGTCTTCAAGATTAGAGTCAATTTTAATAAGGAAACTTTGAATCGTTAATGATATCTAGAGGGATTTGATTGGAAAGAAATTTCAATTAATTAATATAAGGATTAGATTTGATAGTCTTGACAAATATATTGAATTACTTTAGAAATTTCTACTATTCAAGAGTATCAATAATAATATTGGAATTATCTTTAGTGTAATCACATCAATACTAGTGAAGATTTAAATTCTAGACGTTCTTGCAATTTGTTAAATTTATAGTAAATCTTGACTTGTGATTAATTGGTTAATTAATTATTAGCTACATTGCTATGCTCAAATTTGGCAACTAAAAGATAGGAGAAAGGTAATTACTAGTACTCATTGATCATGTGGGATGATACTCGTACTTCATCCCCATATTACAAGTATTGATAAGTGCACTTTCTTTTCATGATTGTGCAATGTCTTGATGTCTTGGTGGCACTTAATGCAAAAGTGACAAATCTTGAGACGACAAGCTAACAAACTACTTTAAAGGTTAGTGAGTTGGATGATGATTTTAGAGCTATGATTTCCACCCTTAGGGATGAGGGGCAGATAGCTGTAGATGGAGTAAGGAACGAGATAGTGAGATATGCAACTGTGGAAACAGTTAAAGAGTTGAGGCAATAGTTTACATTATTGATGAGAACAGTTGCAAATGCTTCCACCCAAGCTCCTACACATATCTAACCAAAGGTGCTAGAGCTGAAGACATTCACTAGAGTGAGGACACTAAACAATTTGAGAATTTCATCTTTGACGAGGAACAATACTATGCAGCTATTGGGTAGACTAAAGAGAGAAAAAAGGTCTCCATGGCAGTAATATTTTTTTTTACAAGTCATGCTAAGTAGTATTAGTGCGCCAAATATGAGCAGATGCATGATGGAGCTATAGATGTGGATACATGAGGTGTGTTGAAAGTTGAGTTGCAAACTCATTTCTTCCCAGAATGTGGAATACAATGCTAAGAAGAAGCTACATGAGCTTTAATAAGACAAGGACATCCAAAGGTATGTCGCAAAGTTCTCAGCATTTATGCTTGACATTAAGAGTTTAAGCGAAAATGACAAGCTGTCATATTTTATGGGGGGTGATTGAAGTCATATGACATGAATGTTGCAGAGACAACGAGTAGTGAACTTGGCTTAAGTGCAGACAATAGTAAGCACTTGACAAATTAGACCAGTGATATTAGAGGGAAGAGCTTGTTGCGAGGACACGGTGGTGAAAAGTCTGGACACAATCGGGAACCCTAAGTTCAAGTAGCAATGCTGGAAAGGACCAAAAGAAATCTTATGAATCTCAACAAACAAGGAAGATTTAGGTGTCTAGCAGTGGCAAGAAGCTACATTCTCTTAGTTTTTATGCAACAAACCATATAAGGTAGCAAAGTGCCCACATAGAGCCACACTTAATTCCATAACAAAGAAGGCTAAAAGTGTCTATCAGGATGATGAGTCTTAAAGGGAATGTGAAGAACGACCTAGGATGGGAGATTTACACATGTTATCAGCAATAGAGAAAGTTTCCATAGTATGCAATAGGGAAAGCTTCCATGGTACGCAACAAAACCAAGATCTATAATGAGCTAATAAATGTTGAGATGCACATCAACGACAAGAGTGTCACTACAATGATAAACTTGAGAGTCACACACAACTTTATAGATGTGCTTGAGGCCTAGAGATTAGGGCTAGTGCTAACAGAGTATGCTTGTTGTCAAGCACCGTGAGTTACAATTGAGGAATGACCAAAGCGATATTATCCTAGGCAATTGCATGATCCCTTACTTAGACTAGGTTGGTTCCTTAGATTGGCATGCCTCCCATAGATTCAACTCGACTAGCACCTAATTACGACACTTGTAAAAAGATAGAGACCGAAGACACATAATTTTCATATGGTACATAAGGAGAGCACCATCACTTAGCAGGATATTGAAGTGCAATTTGACTTTCAAATGGACGGGCATAGTCATTGGGAGCACCTCCCTTTGGTGGAAAGATAAGTGTCTTCAATTGCTGGGACATATGCCTAAGGGAGGGACAAGTAAAGGAGGTTACTTGAGTCTCTCTTAGCTATAAGAGGATTTTAGGATGTTACCTCTAAAGCTAATGAGGACAGGATTATGCAATACACTAGGTATGCATACTTTAATTAATAGGTTGCTTCATATCAAGGACAAGTCTAGTAATCTGGTCCATTTGATGTTCTTGCCACTTCTTAAGGACTTTATGGAGGTAAGTCAGTATAGTTGGGGCTCTACTTGCCTTTCCTAGTTGTATTGCCAGCTCTATCACGCATTAAGGGACAAGGCAAAGCAAATCAACAAGATAGTGATCCTCATTCAGGTGTAGGCATAGGACTGATTTCCTCATGTTGCTCTATAAGTTCATTTTAGTTTAATGTTCGTAGAGTGCCCTAGCTATGTGATGGATGGTAGAACGAGATACTACTCACCATCAACATTTGAAGAAAAATTTATTTAAGGTATCAATATTTCAAATAATTGAAAAGAGGAATTAACGTTTTAAGGATAAATTCTTTTAAGGTATCAGTATTTCAAGTGTTAAAAAGAGAAATCAATGTTTTGCAAAATGAGTCCAATAAGGTATTAATAATTAACTATTGATAAAAATTAAGGAAACTTTATTGAAAACTAATTCAAATGTTGATACCTTAAATGAACTTTGCAAAACATTAATAACTCATTTGATTCACTTTGTAAAATAGTGATTCCTCTTTTTAACTACTTGAAACTTTGAAATCTTAAATAGATTTATCTCCCAAACATTGATACATTCTACTATAATTTACCCTATACACCGATGAAATTTTAGATAAACTCCCCTCCTCATCATCCTTATTGTAGATTCGAGAGGGACATTTGGATGGCTCAAGTCCCACTTATATGCTTTTGTGTTATAAAGTGGTGATTTGCGGACTGTATTGTCCATCAATCTAGTGGTTACTAGCAAGTTCCACCATTGTAAGCACACAGCCTAAGCTCCATCAAATAGACTTGTGAGGCTGAATCAAGCTGAAATAGGTTAAGCAGCGTACCATTATGTTGGAATGTAAAATGAGTAATGAGACCTCTAGTATAGGTGAACTTGTCGATCCTGATTACATGAGATCATATAGGTCTGTCAGCCAACGCCATATAAGCTACATTAGGTGTTCTTCGTACACTTGGTAAGCAATGCATTCCAAACTCTTCATATAACTTGGATAGTTAAAGAACACCAACTTATAGTGCTTTTCATCTTGGTGTAGGTCAACTCATTTAGGAGGATATAGTTGACATCGAATCTTCCATCAACAATCTCTATTGTAGATGAAGTTGCTCGATTCGTAAAGGAGCACGACCGTATGGAATGCATCTACCTATTCATGAGGATGTGCCTCAACTGGAATAGGAGGGTCAAATAGGGGAGCATTACATGAAGAGGTTATACATAGTGCACCAACATAAAACTAGAATATGCAACGGTCACCTACTAGAGTTAGGTGCACAACTAGAGTTATAGAGGGCAATGCAGCCCTTCATCACTACCAAATAGTTCCATGACCTCGCCCATCTCTAATGTAAACCTTGTGGTTCGTAGCACCTACTTAGAGCCATACATTGGCTACACATCAAGGTGATATTATAAGTAGCTCTATACTTGATTCTAGCGCTTTTTACACCCCATACAATGAGTGTGGGAGTATTTCAATCCTAATTCCACCTGCACCACATAGAAGAAGAGCAAAGCCACATGATACAGACAACAACACGGGGAAGATTTGACACAGCTAACACAGCTTCAACAAACCTCCTAGACAAGTCTAATTTCTCCCCAAGACTTTGGTGACCCATGTCCCAAGATCAAGATCCATAACATATTAGATGTGATCGACCTTCGATTGTATCTTGGATTGTACATAGATTTCATAGAAGAGTAGAAAGAGGGGATAGGGATTTTTTTATACATGTTCTCTATAGAACGATATTTTTCACCTTTTATTAGACACTATGTAGATATTTAGTTTGATGTTTAATGGACCTCTGTTATTTTTGTCACTTGTGTTGTAGATCCTTTTCCTTAAGATATTTATATTATTTACCCGAGGAATTTAGTGAGGAGATGGTGTTTGTTGAAGTTTTGTTAAGTTGGGCTGCATGTAATACTGTGATAGGAAAAAAAGTAAGTTTGTGTAAAAAAAATGGTGAATTTCATTTTTTCTGTTTGATTTGAAAATGGCCTTTGTGCCTTCAATAGAAATAGAATTCTATGCAAGGTGAAAAATCAATCTAGACCTTTTAAAAAAATAATTACTAAAATAAGATTTATAGCAACCTAATTATCGAAATAGGCCACCATTAAAAACTTACATTTAATATATACGTTTTTAAATTTTAATTTGTTGTGTATATACAAACCACGAGTCATAATATTTATACACATTTAAGAATTATGAGTCTTTATGGTAACTCAAATTTAAAAATTACGATATATTGGTGGTTTATTTAAATAATGAAGTTTGGTTATGTCATATTTTAGTACTTAATTTTAAAATAAAATCTATTTTTACTGAAAAAAGTCCTTTTATACCACAGAGAATAAGTTCCCGACCATGCCATTTTCCAAGAGAAACTTGAACTCCAGTACTATGTCACGGAGTACCAAACAATGTTGACTTTGATGGACAAACCAACCAACTATTTTCACGTCAAACTTCCCGTGGGTTTTGTACAGTATTTTTTCGAGCTTAGAGTCTGTTAGGATGATCTATTTTTTATTTATATTTATATTTTTTTAAAATAATGTGTAAATATGTTTGATTTATATCTATATTTAATTTTTTGCTGAAAACTAATAATTTTTTTTATCTATATCTATTTCTTGATAAATAATTTATTAGAAAAGAATTTAAAAAAAATATCTATATCTACCGAAAAAAACCAAACAAACAGACGTGAGCATACGAAAATTAATACTAAAAACAACTGAATGTATTCGGATCGATATTAAATTTTTTTTAAATGAAGTCAGATGTATTCATTGTATGCATCCATTTGTGTTTTATTTATTTATTTATTTATTTTTTATTAAATTGCGACGGACGCATTCAATTCTCTACAAGCTAAGCTTTGCGTATACTAAACTTGTTCGACCAAAAACTTAATATACCTTTTGAAAATCAGAGAGATTGAATAAACAAAGATTGCACCCAACGGACCTGGAAAACCTCTAAACGTCATTTTATCATATTATTATTATTGGGTTTGTTGAAATTGTACCACTGAGGAGTGTGCTGAGTCATGGAAGTTGGTAAATAGAGCAAGCATGATGAACCGTGATGCCTCAGTTTCTCCATTTGATCGGGATCAAGCACAAGCAGGTGACATCACAGATTTAAGGAAAAATAGAAAGAAGAACTTACAAAAATAAAAATGAACGCGTATGGCTGAATTAAAAATAAAAAATAAAAATAAAACGAACGCATGCGTTCAATCAAATTTTTTTTTAAAAAAAAAAAAAGGAAGGCACAAACAGACGCATTTATTGAATGTGCTCAAATATATATTTTAAAAAATTAAAATTAATGCAAACGTACTCAGTATGTACATCTTTAGAATAATATTTTGAACAAATTCACTAAATGTGTTTTTATTCGAATATTTATGGAATATATTTGTAAAAAATAGTAATTTCGGATTAATTTTTTAAAATGGCATTACATCGTACGGAAGCCAGCTTCCATTTAGTTAAAACATTAGAGCTTAATCGCATAATGCCGTAGTACGTAGCTTTGTCCACGGATGATTATAGGACATCCGATGCGATCCCCTGGGTCTTGTATGATGTATGGTTATTTTATAAACTTAATAGTGCGTGTATCTGAAAATTAATACTAAAAATGTTCTCATTGAATGTGTTAGCATCGAAATTTAATTTTTTTATTTTAAAATGAGGTCGGACACATAATGCATCCATTAGTGTTTTATTTTTTTATGTAAATTATAACGGGCTGTTTTTTTTTTTTTTAATTAATTGGATGTATCCAGTAAATGCGTCAGACTTTTTTTTTATTTTTTTTAAACATATTCACTAAATACGTTCGAGAGTAGTACATAACTAAGACGCATATCAGAACTACCATTCACCCACTTAGACAACTAAATCGCACTCTCTTTGTGATATTGGTTTTATATCAATCAAAATTTTATTAAAAAACCGCTATAAATTAACAACAGAGTTCAATCTTAATCTGCAAAATTTCTAAGTTAGATTTGTATCTTTCTTAAGATTACCAACCCTTAATCCTTAGATCTATCTATTAGAACCTCTTCTTAACTCATAACAATCTAAGAATTGCATTAAACTCTATAAATCTTATATTTAATCAATTAAATGCTACTCAATGAATCCAATACAAAAGACTCTCACAAATCTATCTCTAGAATTCATGAACAAGTCTCTTTGAATATGAAGATCTATTCTTATATCCCAATTCTCATTCGTAATGTAGAAAATATTATATGAAATTAGCATTCCGGACTACTAAATTCAAGAAAGATTAAGTACACATATTCAGAATCAAAATTGAACATAAAACTTCATTGAATTATCACAAAAATAGAGTACAAAGATAGATCTTAGAGTGCATCATCAGTTGAATGAAAATTACTCTACTCCTCCATACCCATATTACAAAACAGAACAAAAACTATCTATAATAATACTAGGTAAGAAGGATTACACCTTACGAACGAAATCTTGAATCCCAAAGTCTTGACAAACAGGATTGTCTTGACCAACTCTTATAGAATCTTGAATAGGTTTGAGAAAAACTATAAAAAGTATGTTATGAATGTACAAGTTACATTAAACTAACCAAAGACATGTATCTATATAATAGGAACCCTAGTACAACAGTTAAAGTTGGATAAGAACCAATCTTTTACAAGTTTATCTAAGTTTGACCAAGTAAAACTAATAACAGTCAAACCACACGACACCTACACAACACTAAATTCCCGTCGTGCAACTTGCTGCCTTCGATCAATTCTTGGCTTTTTAAACTACACGACACCCACATGCTTTCGTGCACCTGTTGTGTAACTCATCGAGTCCAAAATTCACTTTCCAGACTAACTACACGACAGCTACATTGTTCCTACTCATGGTCGTGTTTAGCTTATTGATATTTTTCCATTTTCAATATTTGAAGCTAATTTACACGGCTATCTCATGGCTTTTGTACTTCTTCCTAATGCTTTATTTCTTCATTCTTTGTGCTTCCAAACTTCCTCAAACTTAGTTAAATTTATTCCAAAGCTTTATACTCATCAAATCTCTAAAAAAAACATAAATTAACCAAGTCTAAGTATTATTTCTTATAAAAGTGAACATAAACACCTATAAATTACTGTATTTTAACTTAATAATTATAGTATAATTCACATGTATCACTTTCCTCTCTCGTTCTAAGGAAATCTCCTGCTCGATTTTAGCCAAATCATTCGCACCAATTCATTCAAGGAGTTCGTAACATCATTTTCAAGTATAACCAAAGTCAATTTCTTCTAGTTATTAGTTAATTTTGTTAGTTTTTTAAACATTTCAATATAAAACCTTAACATTGAAAATAGAGTTAATTTACATGTTTAGTAGGTAATGTATGCTCTTTGGTGTTGATTTGCATTTATTAAGCTGTGCTATGATGATTTTGTAAGCTTACCCATGTTGATGCCCACACATGTTTGACAAGTGTTTAATGAAATGGTTGTATAGGATTAAACATGAAAGATTTTGTCCACTTCATTATGTATGCTCATGGGAATATTGTGACTAGAAAATACAGTCCAGAGTATGACTGAGCTCCGATTAAGAAGGTCAATATGAGAAATAATATTGACTTTGCTCATTTTTTGAGTAAGATATGCAATAGTGTCCAAGTAGATCCAAGTATGGAAGGTTTCCAAATAGTCCATAGGTACCCCCATTACATGCCGAATGGGTCATCATTCATGCTACTTCCTATTGTCGATGATGAAGGTGTTAAAGACTTGATTGAACAGGCTAAGGAACTTGGTTCAGATCTATTGTAAGAGCAATATGTGCAGGTATAAGGATAATCTAGTGTTTAGACTAGGTTTGCAAACCCCAAAAATTTTATGGTAGTTTTATGAGTAAATCTTAGAGCCATAATTGAAATAGGAACCCTAAAATCAAATTAGGTCAACATTAAGTCCTAGAAACCTCAAAAGTGGTCAAGTAGTTCATAAAACCCTAAAATATTTAATATATTAGAAAAATGGTGTAAACTCTAATTATGAACAAAATATATAGTATAAGTCCTAAAATGATCAGATTCGACAAAACTTTAAACGTTTTGAATCCGTACGGATCAATTTTCAAATTAAAACATTGACACACAAAATAAGGTAAAATATTCCAACAAACTATCTAGACCAGTGATATATTAAGAAACTCATAAAATATCATATACAATTTTTTACGGGTCATAAAAACGTTAGATATAACATTTATAGGTATATTTTCATCTCTACCAATAATTTAATTGTCTTATTTATTATTCATTTACTATACACTTTACTCCACTTTTTTTACATCTATCTCTTACAACTTACATATATATATATATATATATATTTCTTACATTACTTTACTAATGCACATTTTTACCATACTTTACTTACGTTTTACTTTTTATAATCAAATTTTACTAATTTCTTTCTCTCCCTCTCTCCTCCCAAGCATGGTCGGTGCCTCTTCCCTCTCTCTTCTCTATAATTTCTCTTCTTTTTCATTTATTTTCACATCCCTAATTTTCCTAACTTCTCTCCACTTTTCTGTATAAATACTCCATCCCTCCTTTACTCTTTACACACTTTTCTTCCATCATAACTAAACTCTTGCAAAATTTTGTCTCAAACTCTCTTCTCCATATCTCTTCCTCTTTCTTTATCATGACTCTCTCCCCCTTTCCCTTCCCTCCCTTCCCCACCCCTCCACCATACACCACCACCCCACCCAACCCCCCACCCCCCGGTGGTCACATTCACAAATTTTCCTAGATAAAACACTAAATTCCTTCTTCATATATTATGTCTATGATGAGTGTGTGTGTGTGTGTGTGTGTGTGTGTTTAATGTTTTCCATAAAAGAAAAAGCCCCATGATGTATTAAGTTAGGGAATAGAAATGCAAGACAACATGCTACTCATATCACAATGTCTATGTTCATAATTATTTTGTGTACATCTTATTCATGTTACTAACTTAACTTTTCTATATGTTTATGTACGTATATAAGAGTGCGTGTGTGTATTTAGAGCCTAAATGCTCATTAATCTAACTTTTTTATTTCACATTTATTATTTAATGCTTTATTTATTTTATACTTTTATAAAAAATAGTCAAATTCTAGTCTTGGACTTGTCCATTTTCAAGTCTGAAGGAGACTGGAGTAATTCAAGTCTTAGGAAGCCTTGACATTAATCTAAGACCCCTATACTTTCTTATTTTTTGTCTTGCTTTTATTTATGAGACTGGAAATATTTCAAGTCTCTAGAAGCCTTGATAAAAGTCTAAGACTTCCATGTTTCATTTCATTATTCTTGTTCCATTTTATTTTGTGTGTTGACTGAATTATTTCAAGTCCCGGTATGGAAAGTCTTAATAACAAGCTAAAACTCACATGTTTTTGTTTTAATACCTTATGTTCTTGTTTAATTATTAATAATTTCCTACATTCTTGGTATAGTTCCATGCTATTAATTTTGTTATTACTATTTTAGTTCATGCACATTTATGGTCATAGGTGATGTTGATTCTATGCCAAAATGAATTTTCCCAAAATATAAATACTGATAATTCTTTGTTATGTAAAGTTTGCTAGAAATCTTATTTACAATACATTCACAAACCTTTTCATTAAAAAATAAATATTTTAGAATAAGTTGTTTACCTAAGTTTTTCTTAAAAACCAAACTTAAGAAAATTTAAAGGGTAACATAGCAGCAACCTCCATTACAATACAATTTAGTTGCACTTGAGGATTTTGAAGAAGGTTTTGGGGAAGGGAATGAGCAAAGGGGTGATCGTTGGGACAAAGGCAAGGAGAAGGAATCGATGCTTAGGAGATTTGAAAAGACTTTTGTCAGGCATTCAAAGAAAGAATAGAGTAATTACACTTTTCATTTTTATATCTTGATTATTGTATCTAAGACAACAACTGATTTATGTCATTTGCAATTAAACACTTATTTATTATAATGTATTTATATAGTTATTATCATTTTGATTCAAAATGCTTATATTGTTATAATAAGTTTGATCATAACTACATTGTGGAGTCATTTTGTATTGGATAGCAAGTGTTGATTAAAGTCAAAGTTTGATGTGTATTGTACAGTTAAACAAGTTGGACTGATGTTGGTGTTGGATGACTGACATTAATGTTTATAGTATTGGATGGCCGATGTCAGTGTTGGATGTGTTGTGTTTATTGTGCTTGTTGTAATTGTTGTATGGATATCTTAATTATAGTTTTATATGTTTATGCAGGCTATTAAAAAAAAAACAATTTGTTGTTGGATGCATTCACGAGAAAATTTAAAATAACAAAATCAAATTTTGTTGGACGCATCCACTAAATGCATCCGATTAATTAAGAAAAAACACTAAATGCACCTATTTCAATTTATATAAAAAAAAATAAATACTATCGACCGACCCCATCAAAAAAAATTCTACGAAAACGCATTCAAAGACTGCGTTTTTAGTATTAATATTCAGACGAGAAAATTGTATGATTACTGACCATCTAAAAAGAAATTACACAAATACAAAATATATAAAATTAATTACCAAAATACCGATATAAAATTACATCTAGTACATGTGATTTAGGTTTTTTTTTTTAAATTTACACGTAAATCACCCTTTAAACATGAGACATAAATCGCATGTTTTAAAAGTGGTTCACTTTTCATATACATGAATCACATTTAATAAAAGCGACTCATATAGAAATAAATTGCCCTCAGGACATGCAACTCACGAATGTATTCAGAGGTAAATCACATATCTTAAAAGCGATTCGGTTAAATTATACATGAATCACCCTTTGTAGATGCGATTCAACATTGTACAACTTTTAGCTAAAACGCATCTATAACAGATGACTCATTATTTTTATTTTAATTTTTATTTACGTAATTTCTTTTAAAAATATTGATAAACATGTGTTTCGCCCATTTTTGGACACACACTAAATGCATTATTGGTTCATGAGCAACAGAAATTAATTTATATATATTTAAATTATAAAAATACCACGAAATAAATATAATCCCAAACTTAGACAAGTTCATCTCGTCTCTTCAAGAGATAAGGTTCATTTTGTCCTCGTCTCTAGATACGGTGTTATTATATCTTATAGCAATTTCGCCTCTTAAAGAGACGAGATTGACCACTTACAATTTAGGATTAGGAAAAAAAACCATCTTTTAAAAAAAATTACACAAATCCATCAGATGAAAAAAATAATCCTAAGAAGAGGTAAGTTGACCTCGTCTCTTGAAGAGACGATATCATAAGTAGCCAACCTCATCTCTTCAAGAGAAGAGGTCGGTGTATTTGCACTGATCTCGTCTCTTCAAGAGACAAGGTCAACTTTTCTATTCTTAAAGTTATTTTATCTTAGTGGCATTTTTGTAATTTAAAAAAAAAGCAATATTAATTTTCTTTTCCCTACAATTTAAGTTAAATAGGATTTTCTCTAATAGGGCGGGATTTATGGGGAAAAGGAAAAAAATAATTATATTTTAAAAAAATTACAAAAATGCCATTGAGATCAAAATAATCCCGATTTTAGGTAAGTTGACCTTGTCTCTTCAAGAGACAAGGTTTGCGCGAGTAAAAACTCGCCAGACCTTCTTCTTTCCCATTTCTTCCCTTTCCTCTCCTGCAAACCCTAACCCCCAAAATTGAAACCCTAACCCAATTCCCCATTTGCGTTTGATTGAGCGCAATTAGATCCGTGAAGTTATGTATTTAGATCAGCCGGCATTGTGAGCGAAACAATTTGTTGGAGAGGAGTGTAGTGGGTGGCGGAGCGTGACGAAGGAGGAACGACGGCTACGACGATGACGATGGCAGCGAGGATTGGAAGGTATGAATCCACATATTTTCGAAAATTTTTGTTACATTATTGATGCTGACAATTTGTTGAGCGTTCGTTGTATGTATCGTAGGAATATTGTATGTTGTACAATTCCGAATTTTTACAAAGTTTTTTTTGAATTATAGATGCTATATTGTAGAATAATGGTAGTGTGAAATTTGCGCATATTCCTTGTTGTACGCAAAGTTCAATTAACTAGAAATTAGTAATTTATTAGAAATTATTATACGATTTATTTAGATATTATAATTTATTAAACGTTACAATTCAATCAAAGCGATACAAATTTTGTATAATTTAATAGAAATTTTTATTTTTATTAAACATTACAATTCGATCAAAGCGATACAAATTTTGTATAATTTATTAGAAATTTTTATATTTTATTAGAAATTGTTATAATTTATAATTTAATAGAAATCAGTAATTGAAAACTTTAAGTCAATATTTAAAATTACAATTTATTAGATATTATAATTTATTAAACATTACAATTTAATCAAAGCGATACAAATTTTGTATAATTTATTAAAATTTTTATATTTTATTAGAAATTGTTGTAATTTATAATTTAATAGAAATCAATAATTGAAAACTTGAAGTCAACATTTAAAATTACAATTTATTAGATTTTATAATTTATAAAACATTACAATTCAATCAAACCGATACAATTTTTGTATAATTTATTAGAAATTTCTATATTTTATTAGAAATTTCTATATTTTATTAGAAATTGTTATAATTTATTAGAAGTCAGTAGTTGAAAACTTGAAGTCAACATTTAAAATTACAATTTATTAGATTTTATAATTTATAAAACATTACAATTCAATCAAACCGATACAAATTTTGTATAATTTATTAGAAATTTCTATATTTTATTAGAAATTGTTATAATTTATAATTTATTAGAAATCAGTAATTGAAAAATTGGAGTCAACATTTAAATTTACAATTTATTAGATTTTATAATTTATTAAACATTACAATTCAATCAACATTTGACTAATGATACAAATCAATTTTGAAATTTTCCAATATGAGTTATGTTAAATAAAATGGAGAGTTCAATTCATAAGTATGGAGTTGCAAATTTTATGCAATGAAGTAATTTTTGATGAGATGGCAAGATTGGTGATGAAATAGATAAGGCAAAGTTTGTACTATACGCTCATGGCAACATTATGCAAGGGGAGGATGGATTTGGTTATAATAAGCAGCCAGTAGCTGTGGTCAGTATTAGTAGGAGCTCTACATATGAGCAAATTATGGACATAATTTGCAATAGACTGAAGGTAAATAGGTGTACAAATCGGGTAGATATATATCATAGGGTAGCTATTGGAGATAGGACGCTATGCTATGATATTATTCCAGTAACGGATAATGATGCTACACAGGAGATATTGGTGTACATGGAAGGGTCAGTGGCTGTTTATGTGCAGGTATCAGAAAATGCATTGTCACTGGCACCTGCAGGGGAAATGGGCAATGATAAGTTATTGGGAGCAATGGATTGGTAGACTCAAACTCCACTCCAGTTCAAACAATAGGCAGTGCACATGTGGAAATGTGTGGACCCACCTCAATAGGTGGTCATGATACAGATGCCATGCAAGACTCATCGACAAGTGAATCGAGTGGCGACTATGATGATGATGGAAATCATAATATCGAAGCTTTTCCCCAGTAGTATGCTTCTCCTAGGTTACAATCAATGAGGAATGATTGGCACCGCTTCATCGCTCCTACTGACTTTGATGCCATAGGGAGCTCAGTGCCAGTTCCCTTTTTCAACGCAGAAGTTGGTAGTGGTTATGCTATGTATGATGATGAGCAGCAAATGAGCGCTGGGAATTGGAGCTTCGACGATGAATTCAAGGTTGAGATGCGATTTCAAACAAAAGATCATTTGATACGGGCAGTTAAGATGTGGCACATAACAAACCATTACAATTTCAAGGTTGTGGACTCAGACCCAAAATCATGGGCAGTTAAATGTACTGATACGTATAACAAAGGTTGTAAGTGGAGACTTAGAGGCAGTTATAAGGAACATGGTGGGTGGTTTCACATCACTAAGTACGAAGGACCCCACACTTGCTTGGATGAAATCAATGGACAGGATCACTCTCAATTGGATTCCACTAGCTTGTCTAGAAGCATCATATTAAAGATCTGTAATTCTCTAGATGTGAGAGCTAAGGACCTCCAACAGAATATCTTAAAACAGCTCAGGTATCATGCTCATATAAAAGAATTCGTGAGGCGAAGAGAAAAGCAATTGAGGAGGTGTATGGAAGTTGGAAAGATTCATATGTGGAGCTTCCTCAATTACTTAATGCAATAACAGAGGCAAATCTATGAGCAAAATTTGAGTGGCGAACAGTTGATACGGATACCATAGGATACGTGTTCTTAGACAAGCGTTTTTAAGTATTCGGTCCTTGCATCGAAGCTTTCAAGTGCTGCAGGTATGTTTAATAAATGTGATTGAATTCATTTATGTATGGTTCATATCAACTAACTAACTTGTATCGGTTAATTTATTCCAAGCCTATCATTACAGTTGATGGCACTTTCCTATATGGCAAATACAAACACAAATTGCTTATTGCAGTTGTAGTAGATGGGGCAAATCATATAGTCCCACTAGCGTATGGGCTTGTGGATGAGGAGAAAGCGAACACATGGTGCTGGTTCCTATCGAAGGTGTTGGAACACGTTATCAAAGACCGATGTAAAATCTACTTGATATCGGACCGGCACGCGGTATTAGGAGTGCTGTAGAAGGTAAGAATGTAGTGTGGCCTAGAGGTTGGCTTTGGCGTTAGTGTATCCGGCATGTTGCCAGCAACTTCAATTCAAAGGCCAAAAGTAAGGAATGTAAGGAAATAGTAACAGAGCAGCCTACCAAACCCAAATAAGAAAGTTCAATGGATACTTCAACGCAATACTTCAACGCAGCACTTCAAAGCAGTCCTTAGACGTCACGATATTTTCAGGACTTCCCTCCATGTACGTGGACTTTATCTTATGACGAAGGCGTAAGATTTGAAATTGGTACATCGAACATAGCCGAAAGTTACAATTCAGTTATAAAGAATGCTTGATCCTTATCTGTGGCAGCGTTAGGTTAAGAAAATCTTTTACAATTGTAACTCTATATTTTATTAGCAAAGGAGAGAAGCGAGTGAAGCAATGAGCATGGGTAAGTTGCTCACCGAATATACTGCAACGAAGTTTGGGAGATGGAATAACATCTCAAGTTCCCATAAAGTTACATGTTTCGACTATCAAGAATGAATATTCTAGGTTATAACAGCTCCGCCCCCTACCATGTATGGTTAGAAAGGGGACCACATTCAAAAAGTGGAGTTAAGAGCATGCAGATGTACCTATAACAAGTGGCAGGCATACAGAATTCCATGCTCGCATGCAATGGCAGTAATGGGTACACTACACATGGATTATTTTGCCCATGTAGCACAGTGGTACCAATGGGACAACCAGCTTTGAGTGTATGGTCGTTCTTTCGTTCCTATAGCCGATAAGGCCAATTGGACTCATTTGGATATAGCGAAATGGCACCCAATACCGGCATTTATTAAGAAAAGGGGTAGGCCTAGGGAAAAATAATTCCAAAATGAGATGGATATTCGGGAGGGCCCACAAGGTTACTCATGCGATTCATTTGGGCAGCTAGGGCATAACATTCGAAGTTGTCCAAGTAAGGGGGTAGCGAGTAGAATGAATAACGGGTCAGTGCAGTCATAGTGGTAATTGTTTTGTTATCACATACTTTATTGTACAGTAGTAATGATACATGCCTTTACCTTATGTTTCATCTGTTTGTTTTAATCTACTTATAACTCTATTGACAATAGCCATTTATTTGTCATATATAGATGGATCCAGGACCGACAAAATAGCTCATTGCTTACAGAGCAGCCTGTTCATAGGTCCAGACTAGCCTGGGAGGGGCAAGTAATTTTATTTTTTTGCAAGCCACAATTTGTAACAAGTAATTATTGTTTCTTACAACTTTGCCAAATTCTCTGCAGGAGCATGTGGTTTTGCACTGTCGCCATAGAGAGACAAAGTTGAGGCGACAGCATGGCATCCCTGCACATTAGACGATCGCTTAGTGTCATTCCTGTCACTGGCGGGTTTCATTGGGGTGGCCCATATGCCATTCGTTCAACTGGACTAGCACCTCATCATTGCCTTAGTGAAGAGATGGCGGCCAGAGACACATACCTTCCATATGACCTCGGGAGAGTGGTCAATTACAGGCCTATCGATAGATGGCGATGCTGTCACAAACACGGCCCGGATGGATTAGCCTGCGTTATGTGAGAGCTGTTAGGAGTCGACCTGTGCTCGAAACGGATATAGATGGTAGTCGTATGAAGATATCGTGATTAGATAACCACTTCAAAGTACTACCAGAGTATGCAGATGATGTCATGATCAGATGCTACTCTAGGACGTATATCCTGTTGCTATTGGGTGGATTCATATTTGCTAACAAGTCATCGAATTACGTCCACCTGATGTATCTGCAGTTGCTCGAGGACTTGGAGAGGACGGGCAATATGCGTGGGGAGCAGCCTGTTTGGCATGGATGTATAGGTAGCTATGCTTGGCTTCTCACGTTGACACATAGGATATTGCAGGACCTTTGGTTGTCTTGCAAATATGGGCGTGGGAGCACTTCTCCCACATTGCCCCGATTTGTCGTTAGGTTACAGCAGTTACAGCTGGCCGCCCACTGATCAACCATTGGGTGCGACTTTTGAAGTCACCAGTGTATCCACCCACTTGTTGATTAAGTATCGGCATCATTCAATCGACAGACCGAGCACCAGGTATGATTTTCTTTGCCTTCTCTCCTTCAATTTGATTTCCAATGTGTTGTTTCCCTTCAAATTGCTACTTTTAATATTTTTGTTAACTGGTTGTCCAATTTTTCCCCATAAACAGGTTGTATGGGGCCCTTACAGTTTCATTTTGGATTCCCTTCCTCCATACTGCGAGGCAGGTAACGACATTTGGCGATCTAAGGTCCCGTTGGTGTGCTTCCACATAGTTAAGCACTACTACCCAGACAAAGTGCTCCAATAGTTTGGTGGATTCCAGGGGATCCCACAGCCATATGCAAATATGAGAGCCCTGCACAAGATTGACATGCAGGAGCATTCCGAGTGGAACTGGCAATCGAAGCATTCTAGGTAGATAGCTGAGTGGGATGGTAGGCATGATCGTATTGTCGATATGCCAAATTTTCCTACCGATACATCTGATGATTACTTCCAGTGGTACCACGCTATCACCCGACGCTAGATCAGTCGCACATGGGCTATCATACGCTACATGGTACGGTCACTGACTCGATAACATGTGTGAATAGATGTATTTTGTTTTTGTATGACTCACTTACTCACAGCTCCGCATTTTCTATGTTGATTGCAGGCAGATTTCATTATAGAGTCCAAACATGCATCCAGACATTACTTCTTCCACTACACATTTCATGGGGCTCAATTTGAACGATCCACTGCCACCAGCCCAACAGCAGGAGCACCACCATCTGATGACCCACATCCATAGCCTAGTTAGAGGCGACGTCCACATAAGGAGAGGCGTGGGCGAGGATGGGGTCAGGAGCTAGGCCGTGGTAGAGGTATACAGATTGTGGACGAGCCTGAGCCACCCCACGTACCGTCATTTGATCAACCTAGCTCTTCCCAGTACCTTCATGACCAGGCTGGTCCATCGTCATCATACACACACATCTGTTCGACACCCCCATGCCAGACGCGTCATATAGTGAGTTTCAGACCCCCTAGCTCCACAAAAGAGGCGACCATCACCATCGCATGATATGAGAGAGGTACTGACATAGGTGGAGCCAGATCCAGTTCCGTTTCATCCATTCAGTGGTGCTGGTGGAGATGAGGATGGCACAGTTACACAAATTGATCCATCCACACAGCATCCTCATCAACATACACCATTCGCCCGTACCTTTGTTAAACGGGGAAAGGAGGCGGGACGAGGGAGGCAGGGCAGAGACCAACAGTAGTAGATACGAGACTTTCTCAAATTTTGTTGTGGTTGGAAACACATCCTTAGCTTTTTTATGCTTACTGTATTCCTTCTATTGTGTACATTTGATGATAACAAAAAATCGGTCATTGATTTCGTATTTCATTTTCTTTCAGGTCTGTCCTATCTTTGTGATGAAAAGTATAGCAATATATTTGTGGTTTAATGATATGGGATGGGAAATAAGTTTGGTTAGATTGAGTTTCGAAATACTACTGAAGTTTAGAAGTTGTTTAGCCCTAGAGGAGGAGGACTAATTACTTATATAGCTATTTTTATCTTATTTTTTACAGGTTTTATCCCAAATATAAAGATTAATCTGTTTTTCATGGAGCAAAAGGGGAGGGAAATAATTTGGCTTGACCTCGTCTCTTGAAGAGACGAGGTACAGTTGGCCCAACCTCGACTCTTTAAGAGACGGGGTCAGACACCTCCTTTCTTGAAGAAACGAGATCAACTTGCCTTAAAATCGGGATTATTTTGATTCGATGACATTTTTGTAATTTTTTTTAAAATAATTATTTTTTCCTTTGCCCGGATTTGTGTAACTTTTTTTTTTTTGGTTCATTATATATGTTTACAAACCAACTATTTTGGGATTAACTTTCAAAAATAACCGTACATCCATGCAAAACCTGCGAGCCTCCAAACCTTGAAAACTCAGCCACGATCATCCCCAGCCACCTCCTCATCGAAGTGTTTTCCAATTTGAATCAAGGCCAGGATGTGCGGTGGAGGAGCCGCCGGTTATACGGTGATGGTGGAGAACAGCTGGTGGCTCATATTCTGTTTTGTTCTTGGAGGGATATAGGGAGGAAGAGCTATTCCCGGCCTTTACCATACCCTAGAAGGCAGGGCTTTTCGTGTTTGGTTTGGAATAGCAATCGCGTCCGTAAAATATTACTAAACATGATATCATCCCTGCATATAAATATATGGAAATAGGAAATAATTCCTGATGACTTTCGGATAAAGATAAAAAAAAAAAAATGAAAATTCGAACATTGAAAAAATAATCCACATTTATGGCACTTAAAATTGTCCCTCAGAAATTAAATATGATAGACACTTTCTTTAGTGCAATTTTTTTCTTCAGGGTGACCTTTTTTTTTTTTTTTTTTTGCATGGATCAATGTGGAAAGTCATTACTGGCTATATATTTACTTACCCAAATGAAATTATAAGAATTTATTATGTTTCCTGAATTATCCCTTTTTTTTTTAGAGTATTATATGATGGCAACTATGAGATTTTAAATTTTGGTAACTATTGACAGCTGGTCAACGGGACTGTGGAAGTCTCATAGATTATATAAACCTAATTCTCTTAAAAAAAATCAGGCAATACTGATATATGAACTGAAAGAGAATCTGTTTTGTAATCAAAAGTCTGCTGGGAAAACCAGTTTAGTAGAACTATCAGATATGGCTTTTAAGCCCTTGGATTGGTACTGCCGTCCTGTGGTGAATGGAGCTTGGGCAAGAACGGTGGACGGTGCTTTTGGTGCATATCACACCTTGTGCCATTGATTCTCTAGTTATTGGAATTTCTCACTTGGTCTTTTTGGGACTCTGCTGTTATAGAATATGGTTGACCAGAAAAGTTCCAAAGTACAGAAGCATAAACTGCGGTCGAATTGGTATAATTATATTCTGGGAATGTTGGCTGCTGTATGTTTTGCTGAGCCTTTGTTCAGGTTGGTGATGGATATCTCAGTTTTCAACATGGATGGCCAGACTAGCCTTCCTCCATTCGACGTATAGAAATGTTTTACAATTTTCATACATGATACATGTCCTGTTTGTTTGTATTCTATTGTAGTTTTGCTTCTGTTTGGCTTATTCTGAGTTCTTTATTTAGCTTGTTGTACTTTTAAATAGAAGATGTGAAATGGATTTTGTTTATGCTACCATGTTCCTGACACGCATACATGTTGCAAGATACTGGAGATCACTTGTATCATGCAAACTCTGAAGGTGTAGCCCAATTGGTCCATGTGTGTTCTTTTTTCCATTAGTTGCACTGCCCAAGTGGTTACCTTGAATCATGTCGATCATTTTAACTAGAAGAACAGATCACATTATGAAGTTTTGTGTTGTAGAATCAAGTTGCTATAGTAATTAGTGCAAGAAAATCTAACAGTCTCTTGACCATGCCTTGATAAAAGGGAGAATGCTACAATATCTTAGCATTCGAGACATAAAATAAAAATAAAAGTCAAAGAATAACGCAAGAAGCTTCAAATTGTTGTTGTAGGTTCTTTAATTGCTCCATAACAATTGGCATAGACAACTATTTGTTACAGGATGGAACTGTTATACTTATAGTAATATTTGGGCTTGTTATTGACAAGGGCTCCATTAAAGAGAGAACCTATGATAAAGGTTAGGGAATCCTTTTTGTTTTATTCTTTTTATTTTGATTACATAAAATGCAGATGAAAGGGGCATTTATGCAAAACTGCTTATTTTCTATATTTACTCCTAATTTGACACATAATAACTCTAAAATGAACCTAATATACTCATAACTGGTACATAACTGTCCTATGACATCTGATATAGGAAAAACATACCAACTCATAATAAGACGATTGCACAACACTGTACATACATGCACAACACTACACAACAACTGCACATACACTGCATACAACGTAAATTGTTTGGGCAAAAGTTTTGTGTGGTAATTTCACTATGATTGAAACTTTGATTGGCCTAATGTCCATATATATTTTGTAAGCGTACAAGGTACGCTTGTTCTGTGTAAAGCTAAATTCCCTTGTTAGTATGGATCCTTTTATTTTTCCTTTTATTGATATTTAGGAATTTCACTTGTCCTGACAGGTAGTTTCTTTAATCATGGAGGCTTTGGCTTGGTGTTTCATGCTAATCATGATTAGCATTGAAACACATGTTTACATCCATGAGTTCAGGTGGTATGTCAGATTAAGCATTTCTATGTTCTTGTGGGGGAAGCTGTGATGCTTCGTTATTTATTCTCCATGAGGGACTACTACAATCGGTTTGTTTTCTATTGACTCAGTTAACAAGACAAAACACTCTTTCTGTTGATTCTGTAAACTGGTGGGAAAAAAGTACGCCAAAAGAATTATGATCCCACCCATGTAAACTGTTTTGCCTTTTTTCCCTATACAAAACATGCATGCTCAATCTGGAGCATATTTCTTCCTATAGAAGAGAGTATGGTAATTCAATCCTAGTAATCAAGTATTAGTCTTGTGGTATCTGCACCTTGCCTCCATGTTGATATGCTTAATGTATACGATGAAAATTCACTCTTACAGCACCATGTAATGGTATAGATATTATTCCAAAGAGGTAAGATTATACCTTGCTCAGGAAGGAAGTGATTTTTTCTTTTTTCCTCATTTCTTTGTGATTATGAGAATTAGGACTTGTCAAGTGCTTTAATCTTGAGCCTAATGTGATTGACACATCACTGTTTGTAAAAAGTCTGTAATAATATCAAGAGCATTAATCGACATGTAACAATAAATCTTTCTAAAAACATGAATAGTGTGACAAACATTATAAATTTGGTAAATGTTATAATGTTTTTGTAAGATAAATTGTTGAAAACAGATTGGCCAAATACTAAACTAATAATATTTTTTTATCCTCTTCATCTTAATTCAGCAGCTTCGCCCAGTATTTGTATTGTAGCTCAGTTTTCTCACAGGTTTGTTTCCTTCTTGTTGTCTTTCTAGCTCTTCAACTCAGCTATAATTAATCATCAATTTGCTGATCTAGTCCTTGAATATTTGATATACATATGGTTCACATGTAACTAGTTGGTAGTGGGGATAAGGTTTGATAGTATTTATCGCATTGACCTTTTGCTTCTTATGACGCAGATTCTTTTGGGAGTTCTTTGCTTTTTCTATGTTCCCAATCTGGATCCTTATCCAGGGTATAGCATGATTGGATTAGAGTCACTTGAAAATACGGACTATGAAGCTCTTCCAGGAGAACAGATTTGTCCCGAAAGGCGTGTCAACATATTGTCTAGTGAGTATTTTTTATCTTTCAACATTTTCATGACAATGATTTCAGAAGTGGGACTCCATTTAGATATCCCTCTCTTGTAAGAAATTGTTATGATCGATAGAAAACTTAGCAAAGTTTCTATTTTATCTAGCTAGGCTCTTGAATCTTTACAGAATTTCATTTGGCCATCCAGAGCTTTATATTAATATGTTTTATCTTCCTTGGATAGGAATATCCTTTGGATGGATGACGCCACTCATGCAACTAGGATATAAGAGACCTATAACGAAGAGGATGTCTGGAAATTAGATACTTGGGATCAGACTGAGACTTTGATTATGAAGTTGTGCAGCCTTTTCCTTTTTATCTGCTTCTGCTCACATTTTTGAATGAATGCAAGAACATTATTTTGATTCTTTCCAGAGTAGAGACTGAAGAATTATGGATAATTTGACAGGTTTAACTCATGCTGGGTCGAGGAATCTAAAAAGCCCAAGCCAATGCTTATCAGAGCATTAAATAACAGCATTGGAGCGAGGTATTTCTTCTTGACAAAACATAAGAAACTTCCTTCTTCTTCTTTTGTCTTTTCTTTTTCCCTTTTCTTTTAGAATCTACACTAATCTTATGTTTTGAACACGAATTGTCATTGTTTAGCTAACATTTCTTGCTTTCAAATGCTTTTGTAGGTTTTGGTTGGCAGGACTCTTCAAGGTATTGGACATTTTCTCTTCATTATCTTCTCCAATATAAATTCATCCTAAACCTTTCGCATACGGATTAGTACATATATGATAGCCATTTTAGGTATGACTTTATCTGCAAGCTTCTTGACTGTCTTTTTTTAAACCCTGTGCAGATTGGCAGTGATCTTTCCCAGTTTGCAGGGCCATTGCTACTGAGCCACTTATTGATGTGAGTCCCCCCCAAGTCTTCGGCTATGATGTCTTTTTGCAGTATCCTAATATTTCTACATGATTATATTTGCTCCACATTCTCTTCATAATACATAGATCTGGCTACATATGGTTGACTGATCTGTTCCCAGAAAAGAAGGAGGGGTGGGTGAAGCGGAATATATGGTTGGGTATGGACCCACTAGGCACAGTTTATAATATTAGAGAACCTTCTTATAATGAACTTTTGTCTTACTCGTGCTGCTCTTTGGTCAATCATCATATTGTACACTGCAGTCAATGCAACGAGTGATCCAGCATGGATTGGCTGCCTTTATGCCTTTGGGATGTTTCTTGGTGTGGTATGACCTTATCTTTATTTCTTTGGTTTTCAACTTAGTCTTTTCCTTTCACCAAGTGCCTTTTCATTGATATTTCTGTAGTACTATGCAGGAAAAAATGAAAAGGACCTCTGTTGATAATTTCACTAACTACATATTCATTTGTTTCAGTCATTTGGCGTGCTTTGTGATTCCCAGTATTTTCAGAATGCAATGCGTACAGGATTTAGGCTAAGATCAACTTTGGTAAAGTCATCTTGCCATAAATTTATCCCCGAGTCATGTGTAAAATACGACATTAAGCTCATACAGCCCCATCCATGCATTAACTTTTAACTTCAAATCCGGATTTGGAAATATAAGATTGTTCCAAATCAAATTATGTGATGTTACTTGTTCTAATCTTAGGTTGCCGCCATTTTCCGTAAGTCTCTAAGACTCACTCATGAGGGTAGGAAGAAGTTTCCAGCTGGAAAGATAACTAACATGATGAGTAATGATGCCAATGCACTTCAGGTGAGTTCTTCAATATCATTAATCACCTGACGCAGACATAATATTTTCTTTCTTGTTCTGAAGACTACCTTATGTGCTTCATAACATTCTTTCAGCAATTATGCCAACAACTCACAACTTGTGGTCAGCTCCATTTCGCATTTTGATGGCAATAGTTCTTTTATACCAGCAACTTGGAGTGGCCTCACTTCTTGGATCTCTCATGCTTGCTCTCATGATACCTTTGCAAGTAAGAGAACCCATTCTTCACTTGCTCTTGCACTCTTTTTTCCTTTTTTATTTTTATTATTATTTTTTATCCCATGTTTTGGAGATGGGTGGGTTTGCTAGGGAAACTGGCCTATAGCTGAGGTACTCAAAGATTATCGAAGGTATTTTCTCTACCCCTTCTTACCCTAAAAAAGCAGTATTTAGCCGCTTGTGAACTTTCTGGTACAGTCTTCAAAGTAATTGAATCCCTCTTCTTTTTTTGGCCATTAATTGCATCCCTCTTCACAAAATAAAAAAAGTAGAGAAATATCATAAGATTCACCACATCTGAACTATGGGTGCATAATGTGATACCCAATCAACTGAGATCCACAATTGTATCATTTTAGCAATAGGTTTCCATCAGAGAAGAGCATAGCATTTTAATTGGCCAATTGCTCAATGACAAATCGTAGGATCCTATGCCTCTCGTTTCTCTCTCTCCATAGGGGGCAGACCTCTGCAACAAAGCCGACTCTTTATTTTAAAAGCAAGGGTACCTAGAACACTTTTGAGTGTTTAGGTCTCAAATGACATTACTCAACCAATACTGAGGCATCCCAATGCTCTCAAAGTTCTTTTCCATAAGGGAAATGAGAGAACAATTGTACATGATTCTCAGTTGCATTGTTACGCAAGAAACATGTCATGATTCGCCACATTTTATATCTTCAACTTGTCTTGTGGACAGAGTAAATCATTTATCGTCACCATAGAATAAGCATGTTCTTTTTCATGGTTAAAGAAAATGTTCCTTTTGTGGCTGGACTACAGATGTTTTGATAATACCCCATCTGTACTCTCACTTCAATTTGTATGGTATCAGTAGCTCTAGTTTTAAGTAGAAATTATATAAATGCCTTTTGTTTTCTCTTTATCTTCTCTTTACAACCAATGCACCTTATGCAATACTGATCACCGATTGTCTGTGGAAAATTAGACATTTATAATCAGCAAAATGCGAAAATTGACAAAAGAAGGGCTGCAGTGGACGGATAAGAGGGTCATCTTATGAATGAGATGTTGGCTTCCATGGATACTTTGAAGTAAGTTCAATCTTGAAAAATCAATCTCATCACCTTCCTTTTTCTTGGCTCTTATTTAGTGAAAATCCTTGCAGATGCTATGCATGGGAGAAAAGCATTCAATCAAGAGTTCAAGGCATAAGAGATGATGAACTTTCATGGTTTCGAAGAGCACAACTGATGTCTGCTGTAAGGGAGTTTTAGCATTTGAATTATATGTCTTGTATAAATTTGAAAGTTAGTGTTAAGATTAGTACCATTGTCTTGTATAAATTTGAAAGTTAGCATTAAGATTATATCATAACCATTTAATCTAAAAGCTTAACTTGTAGATATTGTATGGGTTATTACATTTATTATTTAACACTCCCCCTCACTTGTGGGCTGGACTCTGATTTTGAGCGAGATCCATCAAGTGGACAACTTAATTTTTTTTTTTTGTTTAAGGGGTTATAATGAGTGCGTAGGGATTCAAACTCTTGACCTCCTGCTCGATACTATGTTAAAATTCTCACCACAACCATCTAATCTAAAAACTTAAGCTTATAGATATGGTGCGGCTATTATATTTATTATTTAACAGTCAGAAAGCACAATGCCTCTATAGATTTCTGTAATTTTTAAACACAACCGCCATGTCCACTTTAATTAGTTGAATCAACCTCCATTCCATACCCTTCTTCAGGAAAGAAACCAAGTAAAGAGTAATCCAGAGTCCTGGAGTTTTAGCTTTTCCATTTTAATTTCATTCGATGCAAGGCTGGCTATTAATAATCACCTCAGCCTTAATTCTCCAATATTAAGTGCATGTAGGTTAGTGGAACACTTTTCTTGCAATGGGTTTGTGACTTGCTTATTAACTGCAATTTTCAACTTTTTTACATCATAACTATACTTTTGAAAAATTATATACAATAAAAATGACCTCTTATACTTTCATGAAAGGATGGTTACAGTATAGTTTTCTCCCGTAAGTGATTTGTTTACTTGATTATTTATCATTATAATAAAATTTCTACTTAGACTTGTTGTATTGTATCTGAGAGTCACAATGGGTGACAAATATTACCTATCTGCATGCTATGAGAAATTATAATCCTTGTACAGGAGATCTTCCTTGCTTTCAAATGTGATGTTTTTTCAGATGAAAGCATATGATGATATCGTCTTCTTATTTTAGTTTGTCCAACTTATGGAATTTTCTTGCAGTTCAACAGTTTTGTGCTGAATAGCATCCCAGTGGTGGTGACTGTGGTCTCATTTGGGACATTTACCTTGCTTGGTGGGGATTTGACACCGGCAAGAGCATTTACATCTCTCTCTCTCTTTGTAGTACTGAGATGTCCTCTGAATATGCTCCCCAATTTGATATCTCAGGTTAGTCTTTTCTTGAAATTTAAAGTCTTCACATTTTCCTTTCTAATTGAACATTAAGTGAAAAATTCACTCTCTAATAAGCAACTTTTCATTTCCATTTTTTGTTGCCATTTGCCATTATTAGACCTAGACCATATCTCAGATTCCACCCAACTTCTGACTACCTATTTCTATTTCCAGAGTCAAAATATCTGAATTGGCGATGCTATCTCTTAGTTATATATTAGTGAAACATAGCTCTCTCTCCAGCGAACTAATTATGATTATGAATTAACAAGACAGAGACTCCACACTTCTACAATTTTCAGCACTAAATATACCTCATCTTTCTCATTTATCTGGCAGGCTGTGATTGCACACGTATCAGTCCAACGTCTGGAGGACTATTTTTAGCAGAAGACAGAACTCTGTCTCCAAATCCACCACTCGAACCAGGACTTCCAGCTATTTCAATTAGAAATGGAAACTTCTCTTGGGACATAACGGTAGAATCTATTTAATTGAGTTGGTGGCTTGAACTGGATACTGTAGAGACTTCAATCATCACAAACCTAAACCATTTTTCCTAGGTGGACATACCCACATTATCCAACATCAATTTGTACATACCAGCAGGCAGCTTAGTTGCTATTGTTGGTGGCACTGGAGAAGGAAAAACATCTCTCATATCAGCAATGCTTGGAGAGCTACCCCCAATTGCTGATTCCTATGTTGCACTCAGAGGACGTGTTGCATATGTACCTCAGATATCATGGATTTTCAATGCTACCGTACGTTTGAGAACATGGTCATCTTTTACAATTTTTTTTTTTTATGCATATGGTCATGGCATTTTCTTACCACTATTCTAACAGATACGCGAAAATATTTTATTGGGCATGGAGTTCAACGGAGAGCGATATTGGAGGACTATTGATGTTACTGCATTATGGCATGATCTGGACTTACTTCCAGTTAAGTGGATCTGAACACTGATTTTTCTGTTGTTACTGCTTTTAATTTTTACACCAGCTACTAACAATTTCTTCAATTTCTGTCAGGGCCACGATTTCACAGAGATTGGCGAAAGAGGTGTAAATATCAGCGGTGGGCAAAAGCAGAGAGTATCAATGGCGAGAGCTGTTTATTCTAATTCAGATGTTTACATATTTGATGATCCTTTAAGTGCTTTAGATGCTCATGTTGCTCAAGAGGTACTGATTCAGCTTACTTCAAACAGATGCAATAACTTTTTTGCAGTTTACTAATCTTCTTCTTTTCAAGTCTTACTCACATAATCATTTTAGAAAAGAAATATATATATAATGTGCTATACACTAACCATCCAGAATATCCAGGTTTTCAACAGCTGTATCAAGGGGGAGCTACATGGGAAAACCAGGGTTCTTGTTACGAACCAACTTCATTTCCTTCCTCAAGTTGATCGAATAATACTGGTTAGTGAAGGAACGATTAAAGAGGAGGGAACCTTTGAAGAGCTCTCTAAAAATGGGATTCTGTTCCAGAAGCTTATGGAAAATGCTGGAAAGATGGAGGAACGTGTGGAAGAAAAGGAAAATGATGAAAACATGCAGAAAAAACATCTAGTCAGTTAATCATCGGCATGGGTAATGGACACAAAAATGCAACAGGGGATGGAAAGGAAAAGAAAACAGGGAAATCTGTTCTGATTAAGCAAGAGGAGCGAGAAACAGGAGTAATCAGTTGGAAAGTCCTGACAAGGTACCGTAAAGGGGTCTCTTAACATCTCTCCTTCTTCCTTTTCTCTAGGCTATAAATAACTCAATCGCCAAGTTGTTACATGAATTTTCATGAATGTGGTTTAGATTCAATAACGATAGGACCAGCATGTGTCATGCTAGGGTTAGATACGTTACATTGGTTAGTTTCATCTCTTATATCAGATCAGATAAAGGATTTCTTCATTCTCTAGTGTAGTACTTTGGTTATCAGTAGTTATAGTCTTCTTGTGGGAACTGAATGGCTAGGATCTTCCTTTGTTTTTTGACATGGAGAACTGTTAGTAGGAAAAAGGCTCTTTGGAATTGAGCTTTTTCAATATGATTTAATGTCTTCTAGTGTTAGACTAGACTCAATGACCACTTCTTGCACTCTCTACCCCAAATGTGATTTTTATAAAAGGCCATATGGTCAAAAGGTTGTTGTTTGACACAAACATTTTCTTTTCTGGTGGGTAGAAACTATCTATAACCTTTCTTGGTACTCAAAAATACTACGAAGATACATTTTAGGGCTCTACCTGCAAGTTTGTCTTTGGGTGTGATCTTCTAAATAACTGACTCAACCAAAGAGCTTAATGGGTATAGAATAGATGAAGGAAAACTGGAGAAGTGGTTGTACCTTGTTTGTGCTGGACTCTTATCCTGAAGAACATTAGATGGTGGTTTAATAATAAGACATGAAGCAGTGAGTTATACACTTCCTGAAAAGTGTTTGGTGCAAGAAATCCATTTCATGACATCTTTTAACTATGATTGGCTTGGCATATAAATGGCCTTTGTACAGAATACTGTTTTTTTTTTTTTTAAACAAATACGGAAATATAGTACAAAAAAAATACTCAGAATATAAGTGTCAAAGGCACAAGTGATACTCCTATGCGCACCCGCTATTTTTTTATTTTTTTAATAGGAGGGCACGGGTGCTAGAGGCACCCTCTTTAATTCAAAGAGGGCATGCGTGTGCCACATGCACCCTCTTTCCTAAACATGTCTACAACGTAGGTAACTATTTACAAATCCCCTGAATACATAACAATGTGTAAATGTATTATAATTGACAACTTTTGCAGCAAATCTACATCCATGTACCAACTTAAGACATTGTCCTGTTAACAAATTCCCATCTCAGACAACAATTACTCAATAAAACAACAGCTAATCACAAACAAATTTAACATATAATGAAAAATAGTAAGTTTGAAAATGTTTCAATCTTTATACAATGTCAACTATCAAATAAATACAATCTATTCCCTCCTCTTTCTATCTCCCCTCTTGAAAACAATCCGACCAAATCGTGCAAACACTTAAGATTTCTACATTGGTTCATTAGCGTCTTGATTCTTCTTGTTCTTCCCCTCTACCCTCTTCTTCTTGAGGTAACTGCATGAAGTCACGTGCAGCTACTGGGTTGTGTTGATATAGGCGTGAACCTGTTTAAGCTAAGTTATCCCCTCACCTATATTTACCTCATGGTCTTATATTGCCACTCTATGCGGTACTAGGAGTGTTTGGATTGAACCAACTGTTACCTGGGATCCAGTGTGTAACAAGGACTATGTGCACGATGCACCACCTAATCTGTCAATAACATCCTCTAGATAGCTGCTATTGGAAGAATATATCATAACTTGGTCCTGAACCCATGTCAGAGAAGAATCCACTTGCATAACTACTCTCATAAGGTTGTATGCTATGTGTAAGTACCTCTGAATATTCCAGTGTTGAAGGTACTACCTCATCAAGAATTGAAGACTGCCAACAAAAAGTCACAAAATTTAACTAATCTAATTTAAAGAAAAACCTAGGGTTTCAACTAGAGTTTTGAATACAACGAGGCAAATGTGAAGTAAAATAAATAAAATAGGAGATAAAAAAGAGAGCTTTGCCTTAAAAAACAAAGATCTGAAGCCAGGAAGTGAACAGGGTAAAGTAGCCGCACCTCTAGAGCAGTAGCCCCAAGAGAAATGTGTGTTTGTGTATTAGTGCAAATAGTGAAAGTGAGAATCGGCCAGATTTTGATTTATAAATAACCGTGGGGAGGACGCATGTGCCACGAACGCCCTATTTTCAAGAGAGGACTCGTGCCACTTGCATCCTCTGGCACCGCACCCTCTTTAGTTTGGTCAAAGGTGCAAATATCACCTGCACTTTGATACTTATATTCCGAATCTTTTTTTTTACCGTATTTTTTTTTTAAAAGTTATTTCTGCACAAATACTGCATATAAAGCTGTATACTTTCAGCATGCTCCAAAGTTAGAGTGTATGTTCCCCGGGAACTTGCTACTTTTGTTTATTCAATGTTGAAGGCTACAACCACCTGATCTTTGATTGCGCTTTTACATCTAGGGTTAGGCTTGAACCTGTCCTTTCTCTCATGCCCTACATGTCCCCACTTAATTTGCTACCTAGCAAGGTATTACTAATGCCCTAGTAGCCTTAGCTTCCTCAAAAGACCCAAAGTATACCCTTTAGAGAGTAGGTCTTGCTGCTGCTGCCTAATGCATTTGGAAAGCTTGAAATCTTTGCACCTTATGGCTCTTACAACACATTCTTTCTCTCTTGCTAGATTGAACTTTTCCTAGGTAAGTTTTAACTATTTCCTTAGTTTGGATTTACCCTAGTTTCTAGCCAGTGTCTTTGTAAATTCTTGTATTACTCTAGATTCAATGGCCCTTTCGCTATTAGCGATCGTACATAAAACTTTCTTATTATATAATTTTATCTTTTATAATAAAAAGGAAGAAATATTTTGTGGGTAGTTTTAATATTAATGTTAGTGAGTTGAATTAATGTGGCAAGTTGGCAAAGTTAAGATAGTGAGGTACCAGGTTGAAATCCACTCCCTTTTTATAATGGCCAAAAAAAAAAAAAAAGGATAGTGAGGTAGTTGGGGGTAGTACATAAAATTTTGTTGTTACTAACCATGTTAGGCCTACCTACGAATAGGTCTCTTATTTACAAATACTTTATAACTTGAAATAATTCTATAGCATGTTTTCTACACAGCATCAAGCATAGTAGATCCCAATCGGTCTTGATTGAAGTCATCAATGATGACTAACCACACTCCAACATTGACCCTTAGAGAGTACCAAGAAACATCAATGAAGCTCTTAGCATTTCAAGATGGAGAGGAGAAATTAAAACTTTATATGAGAATCACACTTGGGATGTTGTTGTTTAAAATCAAGGAAAAAAGGTACGAGCGAGTAAATGGATGTTCAATGTGAAGGATAAAGCTGATAGGACTGTTGAAAACTACAATGCTAGGTTGGTTGCTCAGGGATATACCCAAACATATGTGACAAACTAAGAAATTGCACCAGTTTCTAAATTTAACTCCGTATGAGTACTTCTATTGTTAGCAGCTAATCTTGATTGGCCTCTACATGAGTTAAAGATAAAAAATGCTTGTCTTAATGGCGACTTGGAAGAGGAATATATATATATATGAAGCTTCCTCCAGGATTTAGGTCAAAAAAAGAAGAATGACAAAGTGTATAAACTAAACAAATCATTGTATGGTCTAAAGCAATCAGCAAGAGCTTGGTTCAGGCAATTTTGTACTATAATTACTGTGCTAAGATACTTCCATGCCAAGCTGATGATACTTTATTTGTGAAATTCAACGGCAGGGAAGAATTCAATTTCTATTGTTTATGTAAGTGATATCATTATCACTGGTGATAATACAAATGAAATCGGATGTTTAAAATAGAAAATCAAGGATGAATTTGAAGTTAAGGAGTTAGGTGATTTAAGATACTTTCTAAGAATAGAAGTGGCAAGAAGTAAATCAGAAATATGCATATACAACATAAGTATATTGTAGATTTACTAGAAGAAATTGGAAAACTAGGATGCAACATGTAAACACTCCACTTCCTCCAAATTGGAAATGTCATGCACAAGAAGCAGATGGTACAGCTGAGATTGATTTAGAAAGATTAATATATTTATCTCTTAGAAGATTTGACCTAGCTTATGCAATTGGTGCTGTGAGTCAAGCTATGCACACCCCTACAAGATATCATATGACTGCAGTGAATCATATTGTAAAATATTTGAAAGGATTACCCAACAGAGGAGTACTATTTAAAAAGTTAGTTGATAGAGAGGAGGAAGTTCTGATTGTAAGTCCACTTTAGGATGTTGCGCAAAAGTTCTCAATTGTCCTGCTCTAACTATTCGTCCTTCTTACTTCCTTTCAGGTACAAAAATGCACTTGGTGGTCTATGGGTTGTTGGTGTACTCTTCATGTGTTACACTTTAACAGAAGGACTCCGGCTTGCAAGTAGCGCATGGTTAAGTTTCTGGACAGATCAGTGCAAATCAGAGAATTACAGACCTGAACACTTTATATTGGTTTATGCCATTCTGTCATTTGGTCAGGTATATCCATATCAGGTCAATAGTTTCTTGTATGATGCCTTGGCGTGCTTACTCTAAGTTACTCAATTTTATGATATTTCTTTGTAAAAGAGGTAAATTCCATTACTCGAAACTACAGATGAATAGGGAATGTCAGCATCCTGCTTCATGAATTCATCCCATTATCTGTCTTCATTACATGATTGTAGGCAGAAACTAAGAGTACTACAGCTTCCTTTTTTTTCCCTTGGTAGTAGTTCTATGGTTTAAAAAATTGGAAACTGAAGCTTCCCGTATGCATCTGTCCTCATCTTTTATGATTGACACTTCGTTTGCATCATTTTTGTGAATACAGGTGGCTGTGGCACTGACAAATGCTTATTGGTTGATAATTTCTAGTCTCCATGCTGCTAAGAGATTACATGATGCTATGCTTCAGTCTATATTAAGAGCTCCAATGCTTTTCTTTCATACCAACCTTACTGGGAGAATAATTAATAGGTTCTCAAAGGATCTAGGAGAAATCGATCGAAATGTTGCCAGTTCTGGGAACTTGTTTTTTAGTGCCATCTGGCAGCTACTTTCAACTTTTGTGCTGATTGCCATAGTGAGCACAATATCACTTTGGGCTATCATGCCACTCCTGATCTTGTTCTATGCAGCCTATTTGTATAATCAGGTATCACATTTTTGTTGCAATCACTAGTTGTCAAAATTGTGAGTGAAATCATATAATTCTACAAGTGTACAATTATTTGTGACTTTTTCCTTAACAAAATGGATGCAAAATTTTTAGGTGTAGACTTTTTAATAGAATTATTATACAATTCAACAAACTTTCAATATTATCAATTTTATAAGATTCTATCTTTTTGTACATTCCAATCCCTGGTAAATAAACAATTTGACAACCATATCACCTGTTTAATCATTTAGGAGTTTTGACAAATGATTTTTCGATTTGAGTCGCAAGATAATGTTTGATTAATTAGGTATACAATTCTACAATCTTATAATTCTATCGGTTTTATAAGATTCTACGATTTTGTACGTTCCAATTCCAGTTCAAATCAAGATTTGACAACCATATTACCTGTCTTAATTATTTAAATTTGAATCAGTGGATGATGTTTGACGGTAAGTATTTTCCATTTGATCTTTGTATACAACCATGAGTGATAGATTCTCATGTCCTTAGAGAAAGCAAGGTGCTACATCATACTACCTTATCAGTTAAGATGATTTAGTCTGACTTCTTCTTCCATAAGATGCTACAAACTTTCTTTCTTGACAACAAGGTCATTATTATAGTAATTGACACAATTTGCTATCAAATAGTGATCTGATAACCATCATATGAAACTTTATGTTTCAGCTAGCGTATTGTTTTCTAACAAAGGCTGTTGGTTTTGTCAATATTCACAAAAATTAATGCTCATTTCTCTGAAGGTTACTGAATTATATTTCATATGTTATAATCGCTTCAATGCCATGGTCAGAAAAAAGAAAATCCCTATTGAAGATTTGCTAAATTTTCTCGTGATGAAGTAGGTTGTCTTCTTAGCCAAAGGCATTATACTTGCATATAACTGTTTAGACTTCTATTTAGATGGTATGTCTTTAGGGACAAAGAATTGTCTTTTGCCTCAAATTTCATCTAAAGATTTCCTTTTCTGATGTTCCTTCATTAACTATATTTTTCATTATATGTTTGTTACAGAGCACATCACGTGAAGTAAAACGTCTGGATTCAATCACAAGATCTCCAGTTTATGCACAATTTGGAGAAGCATTGAATGGCTTGTCCACTATAAGAGCATATAAAGTTTATGATCAGATGGCAAACATTAATGGGAGGGCCATGGACTACAATGTCAGATTCACACTTGTTAATATTAGTTCAGGTCGTTGGCTCAGCATACGCCTGGAGACTTTAGGAGGTATGATGGTCTGGCTGACAGCAACCTTTGCAGTCATCCAGAATGGAAAATGGAGAACCAGGCAGCATTTGCATCTATCATGGGCCTACTTCTTAGCTACACATTGAAGATTACAAATTTATTGAGCAACGTCCTAGGACATGCAAGTAGAACTGAAAACAGTTTTAATGCTGTTGAGAGGGTAGGTGCATACATAGAAATGCCTTCTGAGGCTCCTGAAATTAGAGAAATCAACCGCCCTCCACCTGGATGGCCTTCATCAGGATCGATAAAGTTCGAAGATGTTTACCTCCGTTATCAACCTGAACTTCCTCCAGTCTTACATGGATTATCTTTTGTGATATCTCCCCATGAGAAACTAGGAGTTGTTGGAAGAACAGGTGCTGGGAAATCAAGCATGATGAATGCTTTATTTCGAATTGTGGAGCTGGAAAAAGGGAGAATTATCATTGATGGTTGCGACATTAGTAAAATAGGACTCACAGATTTGAGAAAAGTACTCAGTATTATACCTCAATCACCAGTTCTTTTCTCAGGTACAAATTCTCATGTCTTTGCTTTTCACTTTACTTCTAAAATTAGTTTGCCTGGATGGTCTGATGCTTATTATTATCATCTGTTTCTCGTTTCTCTTTTATGGTTTTGATACTATTTTTTTCATATATATATATATATATATATATGTTTTATCTATAGCTTTTTAGCATCTTAAATATATTTATTCATTATTTTTCGAAAAAAGATCTGAGGAAGTAATCCACATCTGTTAAATCTACATCCCAGTTAATTAATATCCATGAAGGTTTTGCTAAAATTGTAAGTCAAAAGAAAGTTAAATCCATATGTCCACTATTAGGGATTAAAATTCTAGATTGAAGTGTTTATTTTAGGGAAAATGTCAAAGTCGGTACCTGAATCTTGTACAAAAATTCAATTTAGTATCTCGACTTTGAAGTAATCAACTTAATATCTGTAAAAGAGTAAAATGTATATGGTTTATTGATATCAAGTAAATTGAATACAATTGTTATGTACAATGAGAATATATAGAGTAGTATTTCTACCTACCACCTACCTAACACATAATTAATTATAATATTAATTCTATTCTATAACACTCTCCCTCAAACTGGAGCATAGATATTAATCATGCCCAGCTTGTTACAAAGATATTCGAGTCGAATTCCACTTAGAGGTTTTGTAAAAAGATCTCCTAATTGTTCTCTAGACTTCACAAATCCTGTAGAAATTAATCTTTGCTGAATTTTCTCATGAACAACAAACAATCTCAATGTGTTTAGTACGCTCATGAAATTGGATTTGATGCAATATGAAGAGCGGCTTGGTTATCACACCATAATCTTACAGGTAACAAGGTATTGAGACCTATCTCATTCAAGAGTTGGTATATCCACATTACTTCACACATCGATTGTGCCATAGCTCTATATTCTGATTCTACACTTGATCTAGACACAACACTTTGCTTATTGCTTTTCCATGAAATCAAATTTCCACCCACAAAAACACAATAACCAGAGGTAGATCTCCTGTCTTCCTTGGATCCTGCCCAATCAGCATCTGAAAAACACTCAATATTAGTGTGACCATGATTGCTATACAGAATACCATGCCCTGGAGTTCCCTTCAAATAACACAAAATTTATTTTACAGCAGCCCAATGATCAACAGATGGAGATGACATATCTTGACACTCTATACTAACTGAATATGCAATATCTAGCCGAGTCACTGTAAGATAATTTAATTTTCCAACTAATCTTCCATATCTTTCAGGATCCTCAAATAACTCACATTCTCTTGCTAACTGCAAATTAGGAATCATTGCTGTGCTACAAGGTCTAGCACCCAATTTTCCTATTTCAGACATAAATCAAGTACATACTTCCTTTGGGATAGAAAAATCCCTTTCTTACTCGTCATTACCTTAACACCCAAAAAATATTTCAACATTCCTAAATCCTTTGTTTGAAATTGACTGTGAAGAAAAGATTTAAGAGCTGAAATTCCTATAGCATCATCACAGTAATGACAATGTCATCCACATATACTACTAACACAATACTACCAGCTGCAAATCGTTTATAGAAAACCAAATGATCAGATTTGCTTTTCTGCATCCCAAATTTCTCAATTACTTGGCTAAATTTTCCAAACCAAGCACGAGGACTCTGCTTCAATCCATATAAAGATTTTCGAAGATGACAAACCTTGCCTGACTCCCCCTGAGCAACAAATCCAGGAGGTTGCTCCATATACACTTCCTCTTGCAAATCTCCATGTAGAAAAGCATTTTTAATATCAAGTTGATGCAGAGGCCAGTTGTGCACTGCTGTCATGGAAATACGTAATCTGACAGATGTTAACTTAGCAACAGGAGAAAAAGTATCAGAACAATCTATTCCATAAGTCTGAGCATAACCTTTAGCAACTAGACAAGTCTTCAATCAGTCAATTGATCTATCAGGATCTACTTTAAGGGTGAAAACCCATTTACAACCAATAGCCTTCTTTCCTGCAGATAAAGTTACCAAACCCCATGTATCATTCTTATCTAAAGCATTCATCTCCTCTATCATCGCATTACGCCATCCTGAGTGGGATAGAGCTTCATGAATGGTCTTAGGAATAGAAATAGAGCCAAGAGATGCTATAAAGGAACAAGAAGAAGGTGACGAATGATCATCGGACACAAAAGATGAAATAGGGTGAGCACATTGTCGTTTACCTTACGAAGAGCAATGGGAAGATCATCCTTAGAGACTGGATCAGATGACGAGGGAACTGGTTCAGGACATGCATTAGGAGCTAACTCAGAAGTACAGGGTCTGCGAGAATAGACCTGAAGAGGAGGTTTAGAAGTGGAAACAGAAGGTGGAATAGTAGATATAACCGTATAAATTAACAAATCATCATCTTCCTCCCCTTGACCTACGTTACTAGAAGATGGAGAAAAGGGGATATCTTCAAAAAACATGACATCAATTGATACAAAGTACTTATCAAGACTAGGACAATAGCATCTGTATCCTTTTTGAGCACAAGAATACCCAAGGAAGATACATTTCAATGACTTAGGATCAAGTTTAGTAACCTGAGGATGCACATCTTGAATAAAACAAGTACAACCAAATATTTTCGGTTCAATGGAAAACAAAGTTTTATTCGGGAAAAGTGTATGATAAGGAGTCTCACTACCCAAAACATCCGAAGGCATCCGATTAATTAAAAAACAAGCAGTAGATACTGCATCAGCCCAAAAGTGTTTGGAAACATTCATTTGAAACAATAGAGCCCTAGCAGTTTCTAGCAGATGTCTATTCTTTCTCTCAACAATCCCATTTTGAGATGGTGTATATATACATGAAGTCTGGTGAATAATACCATTTTTAATCATGTAAGATTGAAAGGATTCAGATAAGTATTCTTTCGCATTATCACTTCGCAAAATTTGGATTGAGGCATGAAATTGTGTCTTAATTTCAGAGCAAAAAGAACAAAAATGAGTGAACAACTCCAAACGATTCTTCATAAAATATAACCAAGTCATACGAGAGTAATAATCCACTAAAATGACAAAACATTTAAATCCGGTTTTAGATGTCACTGGACAAGAACCGCACACATCTGAATGAACTAACTCAAAAGGAGCATATGCTCATTTATTGACTCTAGGACTCAAACTAATGCGATGATGTTTCGCATATTGACAAGACTCACACTATAAAGACTCTAAATTATGAAACTGAGGACAAAGTTTCTTCAGCAAAGAAAGAGATGGATGACCTAAGCGACAATGAGCTTCAAATGGGGTTACAACTCTAGAGCAAGCGACAGGCTTTGAAACCTTTGTGTCTAGAATGTACAGACCCCCAGATTCATGTCCTTTACCAATAATTTTCCTCGTCATAAGATCCTGGAAAAGGCAATAGTCAGGAAAAAAAGAGATGTAACAGTTAAGTGAACGGGTGAGTCTACTAACAAAAATTAAGTTAAAAGACAAATCAAGCAAGTTTAAAACAAATGTCAATTGAACTGATGATGTTAGATTAGCAGTGTCAAATCCGAGAACATGAGATGTTGAACCATTAGCTAAAGTAACTGGAAAGTACGAGTTTTGAGATTGAAAAGTAGATAACAGACTGGAATTACCTATCATATGATCTGTGGCACCAAAATCAATGACCCATTTTGAGGATGAAGAAACAAGACACATGTTTGGTTTACCTGACTCAGCGATGGCAGTAATGGGAGCAGATGAAGACTTTAATGATTCTTGATACTGTGAAAACTTAGCAAATTCGTCTGCTGAAACCATAATGGATTTTTCAAATGCATCACCTGAAGAGGCAACATGTGCTGATCAAAATCCCTGATTCTTATATTGCAATTTTCTACAATCACGCTTCATATGCCCCGGTTTATGACAATAGTTACACACCACCGTTCCAGAACTTTGTCCCCGGGTATCAATTTCCCTACCACTATTCCTGAATTGCTATCTTCCAGATTCCTATTCATAATGACAACTTACACGAGCACTACTAGACTGAACAGGTTGAGGATTTTCTATATGAAGAATCCAACTAAAACATCCTACAAGGATGATATCGAGAAGCCAGAGAGAATATGAGATTTGGCAGTTTCAAACTCAGGTGAAAGACCAGCTAAGAAACTCATTACAGCCATTTGCTCCTGTGAAAAAGGAATAAAATGTATATTTTTGATATATTCTTAATAAAACATTTACACAATACATAGGTATTTATATACGTACAAGAGGTATAACTCTACCAACTCTACCTACCAACTCTACCTACCAACTCTACCTACTTTACATACAACTCTACACTCCCCCTCAAGCTGGAGCATACAAATCATATGCACCAAGCTTGTTACAAATATATTCAATACGAGAACCTCTTAAAGATTTAGTCAATATATCTGCAAACTGATTATTTGAATTAACATGACTAGTGAAGATGCAACCAGATAAGATCTTTTCTCGGATGAAGTGACAATCAATCTCTATATGCTTAGTTCTCTCATGAAAAACTGGATTGGAAGCTATATGTAATGCAGCCTGGTTATCACAAATTAGCTCCATTTGTGAAGTTTCACAAAATTTTAACTCCTCAAGCAACTGTTTCAACCAAATCAATTCACAAGTTGCCAAAGCCATGGCACGATATTCTGCTTCTGCACTTGATCTAGCAACAACATCTTGTTTCTTACTTTTCCAAGATACCAGGTTGCCTCCAACAAGAATACAATACCCAGATGTAGATCGTCTATCAGATGGAGAACCTGCCCAATCAGCATCAGAATATCCAACCACTTTAGAGTGACCATGATCCTCATATAGTAAACCTTTACCAGGAGCATTTTTCATATATCTAAGAATTCTGATCACTGCATTCCAATGACTAGTGCAAGGAGACTGAAGAAACTGACTGACAACACTAACTGCAAAACATATATCAGGTCGAGTAATAGTAAGATAATTGAGTCTTCCAACCAAACGACGATATCTCCCTGGATCTTCAAAAGGCTCCCCCTGTCCTGGTGACAACTTCACATTGGGATCCATAGGAGAATCCACAGGCTTGCAATTAAGCATCCCTGTTTCTTCCAGTATATCTAAGACATATTTTCTTTGAGAGAGGACTATACCAGAACTGGATTGAGCAACTTCTATGCCAAGAAAGTATCTTAACAAGCCAAGATCCTTAGTTTGAAAATGTTTGAAAAGATGTGCCTTCAATTGAGTAATACCATGCTGATCATTACCAGTTATGACAATATCATCTACATACACTATTAAGTATATGCATTTTCCTTCAGATGTGTGCTTATAGAAAACTGAGTGATCAGATGTACTACGAATCATTCCAAACTCCATTACAACAGTACTGAACCGACTAAACCAGGCACGTGGAGATTGTTTCAAACCATAAAGTGAACGGCGAAGTTTACATACCAGATTAGACTCCCCCTGAGCAACAAAGCCAGGCGGTTGCTCCATATAAATCTCCTCCTGGAGTTCACCATGAAGAAAAGCATTCTTAATATCCAATTGGTACAAGGGCCAATGGCGCATAGCTGCAATGGAGATAAACAAACGAACAGAGGACATCTTAGCAACCGGAGAGAATGTGTCACCATAGTCCAAACCATACACCTGAGTATAACCCTTGGCAACCAACCGAGCTTTGAGCCGATCAACTTTACCATCAGGACCGACCTTAATAGAATAAACCCATCGACATCCAACAAGAGACTTACCGGGAGGCAAAGGAACTAAATCCCAAGTACCATTGGCATGTAAAGCAGTCATCTCATCTACCATTGCCTGGGTCCACCCTGGATCTGAAAGAGCCTCACTCACATTCTTAGGAACAGAAATGGAAGATAGAGATGAAACAACGGTACAATAAGATGGAGATAACCGATGATAGCTAAGACAATTATAAAGTGGGTGAGGATTACGAGTAGTACGGTTACCTTTTCTGATGGCAAGAGGAAGATCGTTGTCCGGTAGGTCCTCAGTAGGTGGAGACGTTGGAATAGAAGATGAGTCAACAGGAGCCTCTGAAACAGGTGGGATATCTGATGTAGGAGAGCGTCGAGAGCGTCGATGGTAAACCTGAAATGGTGGAGGGGAAGGAATAGACTCAGAGACAACGGGAATAGACTCAGGAAGAACTAACTGAGAGGGAATAGGTAAAACCTCCGACAAAGGAGTCTCAGATGAAGAGATGGAATAAAAAGAAGATGATTCAAAAAATGTTACATCAGGGGACAAATAATAACGACGAGTAGTGGGTGAATAACACTTGTAACCTTTTTGATGTTTGGAGTAACCAAGGAAAACAGCCTTAATAGAACGCGCTGATAACTTATCCTGACCAGGAGCCATATTGTGAACAAAACATGTACAACCAAAAACACGTAGAGGAAGCACATACAAAGGTTGATCTGGAAATAAGATCGTGTGAGGAATTTTGTGCTGAAGAACAGATGAGGGCATTCTATTAATGAGATAACAAGCAGTGAGAACAGCATCAGCCCAAAAACGATAGGCACATGGTGATGTAAAAGAAGTGTGCGAGCAGTTTCAATGAGATGCCTATTTTTACGCTCAGCAACTCCATTCTGTTGAGGTGTGTAAGCACAAGAGGACTGATGTAAAATGCCATGAGAAGATAGAAACTCAGTAAATTGAGCAAAAAGTATTCAGGAGCATTATCACTGCGCAAAATTTGTATAGAAGCATTGAATTGTGTTTTAAGTTCAGCACAAAATGATTCAAAAATTGAAAATATCTCAGAACGACTTTTCATTAAATATAACCAAGTACAGCGCGAATAGTCATCAATAAAAGTAACAAAGTATTGATGACCCAAAACAGACACGACTCGACTAGGACCCCAAATATCAGAATGAACTACAGCAAAAGGAGAGGTAGCCCGATTATTGACCCTCTTAGGAAACGAAGTTCTAGACTGTTTCCCAAGTTGACAAGACTCACAATCCAAAGAAGACAATTGAGAAAAATGAGGAACCATCTTCTGAAATTTTGAGAGACTGGGATGACCCAAACGATTGTGGAGAAGAGTTGGAGAGACTGTAGCAGAACATGCCAGATGAGAAGCCGAAGGGTTGGTGAGGTAGTAAAGCCCCTGTGACTCACATCCTGTGCCAATCGTCTGTCCCGTACTGAGATCCTGAAAAACAACAGAATGAGGATCAAATTTAATAGAGCAGTTTAGAGCACGGGTGACTTTACTAACAGAGATAAGATTAAACGGACAATGTGGAATGTAAAGAACATGTTTCAAAGGCACAGATGGTAAGGGTTGTGCACTTCCCACAGCTTCAGGTACTGCATGTGAACCATTTGCTACAGTAACAGAAGATAATGGTGTAGACTTTAAGAAATGAGAAAACAAATGAGGATTACCAGAAATGTGTTCAGAAGCACCAGAATCAATCACCCATGGACCTAAAGTAGAAGACTGAGTGAGACATGCAACAGAATTACCAGTGTGAGCAAAGGAAGCAGGAGAAGATGAAGACTGCTGTGAAGCCTGATACTGTAAATAATTCTCAAGATCAGCTCCAGTGAGAAGTAGAGATTCAGGATGTTGTGCAGTCGAAGAGGCAGGATTGGTCTGAATGATATTAGCTCGTGGAGGACGTCCATGCAATTTGAAACATTTTTCCCTGGTATGACCCCAACGATGGCAGTAGGTACACCTAGGACGAGTTCCCTTAACACTCCCACGATCTTCACCTGGTCCTTCTCTGTTAGTCATGTGATTTTGAGAAGTACTTTGAGAAACTAGAGCTGAATTATCCGGGAAGAAAAACCAGGTAGGTGCATTAGGAATTGATGAGGTACGAAGAAGTCGAGAGAAAACTTCATCCATAGATGGAATCGTAGGACTAGCCAATATCTGATCACGAATGGAAGTAAGATCAGGACCAAGTGTAGCAAGGATGCAAACCATGAAAAATTTGTCTCTTTGAGCTAAATCATCTTGGAGAGACTGACCGGGAGGAAGTAAAGAATTGTACTCAGCTTTTAGAGATGCCCATCTGCCAAGAAAATCAGTAATTGACATACCTGTTTGTCTCAGATTAAGCAGATTAGATATAACTGAGTACAAACGCTGAATATCATTTGTATAAAGTCTCTTTGCCTGAGTCCAAACATCATAGCAAGTTGAGTAATGGCTGTAAATTGGATGAAGAGATGGATCGATGGACTGCCACAAAAGACTTAGCAAAAGAGCATCAACTCTTATCCATTGATCATTATCCTTCTTCGGATCCTTCGTTACATCATCCAATGTAGTGGTCAAATGGTCTTGTAAACCTTGACCGATGCACCATAAGTTCACAGCTTTAGACCAAGATATGTAATTTGAATTTCCCAGCAATTTCTCAGTTGCAATGGCAGGAGATGGAGATAAGACACTTGAAAAAGGAGTAGTTTTCAAGGGAGAAGAATCAGCAGCCATGGAGAATAACCTGGAGAAAGGAAAAACCAACAGCAACGGCAGCGGATGGCGGTGAACAGACGGGTGCGAAACGGTACGGGTGAACAGTGCACGATGAACAGTACGTGAACAGTGCTCTCGGTGAACAGTACGGCGATGATCAGTGCACAGCGATGAACAGCGCGTGAACAGTGACGCTGAATAGTGCGCGTTTCCGGAGGTGAGCTTCCTGGGCTTGGTCGTCGGAGAAGAGAGGAACGACGACGGAATCAAATGTGAAATTCAACACCAGGAAGAAAAGATCCAGACACGAACAGCAGCGAAAATTAGGGTTTTTTTTTTTTTTTTTTGTGAAAATTAGGGTTTATTTAGGGTTTGTGTTTAGGCTCTGATACCATGTGAAAAAGGAATAAAATGTATTTTTATATATTCTTAATAAAAGATTTACACAATACATAGGTATTTATATACGTACAAGAGGTATAACTCTACCAAATCTACCTACCAACTCTACCTATCAACTCTACCTACCAACCTTACCTACTTTACATGCAACTATACAGCTCCCTTTGAGTTTGTTGAACTTTCACATCAGGACTGAAGGGTAACAACATATTAAGCTCCTCATAAACTTTCTTAAAATCCATAAAGTACTTTGTCAAGGATCTATCATGTTTCTCAGCACGATAAAAGGCCTTGCAAACCTCGTAAATACGGGAAACTTTCCCTCTTCCAGAATACAAAAATTCTAGGTATTCCATTAGTTCTTTAACAAACTCACAATGATTAATTAATCCAATTATCTCACTATCAATGGAATTATGTATTTGCAAGAATAATCGAGCATCTTCCCTTAACCAAGTTTGCTTCAAACTCTTATCTGAGGATGGATCACTAGTCAAATGATCATCCTTATCAATACTTCGCAAATAAAGCCTCATAGTTTTACTCCAATCCATATGATTAGATCCATTGAGTTTATGTTTCGTTATCTTTGAGATCATCGAAACCACATCAGTTATAACAACAGATTTTGTATCTTTTATTTCACTCATACTTTCGACACCAAATTCAAACCAAAGTTTCTATATAACAAAATTACTGATGACCAAACACGTCAAACCCTAACATGCCAAACAAAATCCAACAGTACAAATAACCACTGAATCAAACCAAAAATCAACGAACCAAACGAAATCCTAAATCCAATAGTACAAATAACCACCGAATCAAACAAAATCCACCGAATCCACCGAACCCTAAGATCACAGGAGATCTAACGCCCAATAGCGTAAAGAGGAAAGAAATCACAAACCTAGGTTGTGTAACCCCAGACGAGCCAAATCGACGCAATCGGAGGTGATTTGGACACCGCAAGCGCCCTCACGCCCTGGCGCGTGAAGAACGTCTTGAGTTTCTGATGGTGCGTGTAGGCCACGCGTCGCTCCTTTCGTCGTCACGAGCTCCAGATCCTCTAATTGGAGGATGTTCTTCCTCCCTAGCGTGACGGTGTCGATAAAGAAATTCCTTCAAAAAGACGACAAAAAAAAAATCTCAAAGGATTCGACAGATTTTTTTTTTTTTTTTACTCAAAGAGGCTCTGATATCATGTAAAAGAGTAAAATGTATATGGTTTATTGATATCAAGTAAATTGAATACAATTGTTATGTACAGTGAGAATATATAGAGTAGTATTTCTATCTACCCACCTACTTAACACATAATTAATTATAATATTAATTTTTATTCTATAACAATATCCAAATAAATTTTCCTTAGATATTTTTATAACCTTAGTAATACTATTTACTCTGTGGTTTGAAGTGAAAGAAGCAGCCTATTAGTATTAGATAGGTTATGACATTTACTCTTTATTTAAAGAGATGAATTTCTTTAAATATGCTATCTTCCCTCTGGAAATACTTCTCTGTGTTATAAAATAGAAATTAATATTGTAATTAATTATGTGTTAGGTAGGTGGGTAGGTAGAAATACTACTCTATATATTCTCACTGTACATAACAGTTTTATTCAATTTACTTGATATCAATAAACAATATACATTTTACAATTTTACAATTTTATAAGAGCCTCTCTGAGGAATTTTTCTACGTAGAAAAAAAAATTCGTCAAATCCTTTGAGATTTTTTTATCGTCTTTTTCGAAGGAATTTTTTATCGATACAACCATGCTAGGGAGGAAGAACATCCTCCAATTAGAGGATCTGGAGCTCATGACGCTGAAAGGAGGGCCTGTGACCTACATGCGCCATCAGAAACTCCGCGACGTTCTTCAAGCGCTGGCGCATGAGGGCGCGTGCGGTGTCTGTATCACCTCCGATTGCGTCGATTTGGCTTGCCCACAGTTATACAACCTAGGTTTGCAATTTATTTCCTCTTTACGTTAGTAGGTGTTAGATTTCGTGTGATCTTAGGGTTCGATGGATTTTGTTTGATTTGGTGGACTATGGGATTTTGTTTGGTTCATTGATTTTTGGTTTGATTCGGTAATTATTTGTACTGTTGGATTTGGGATTTCGTTTGGTTCGTTGATTTTTGGTTTGATTCAGTGGTTATTTGTACATTGGATTTTGTTTAGCACGTTAGGGTTTGACGTGTTTGGTCATCAGTAATTTTGTTATATAGAATCTTTGGTTTGAATTTGGTATCAAAAGTATGAGTGAAATAAAAGATACAAAATATGTTGTTATGACTGATGTGGTTCCAGTGATATCAAAGATAACGGAACATAAACTCAATGGATCTAATTATATGGATTGGAGTAAAACTATGGGGACTTTATTTGCGAAGTATTGATAAGATGATCATTTGACTAGTGATCCACCCTCAGATGAGAGTTTGAAGCAAACTTGGTTAAGGGAAGATGCTTGATTATTCTTGCAAATACGTAATTTCATTGATAGTGAGATAATTGGATTAATTAATCATTTGAGTTTGTTAAAGAACTAATGGAATACCTAGAATTTTTGTATTCTGGAAGAGGGAATGTTTCCTGTATTTATGAGGTTTGCAAGGATTTTTATCGTGTTGAGAAACATGATAGATCCCTGATAAAGTATTTTATGGATTTTAAGAAAGTTTATGAGGAGCTTAATATGTTGTTACCCTTTAGTCCTGATGTGAAAGTTCAACAAGATCAAAGGGAGCAAATGGCTGTAATGAGTTTCTTAGCTGGTCTTCCACCTGAGTTTGAAACTGCCAAATCTCATATTCTCTCTGGCTCTTCGATATCATCCTTGCAGGATACTTTTAGTAGGATTCTTCGTACAAAAATCCTCAACCTATTCAGTCTAGTAGTGCTCTTGTAAGTCGTCATTATGAACAGGATTCTGGAAGACAGCAATTCAGGAGTAGTGGTAGGGGAATTGATACCCGAGGACAAAGTTCTGGAACAGTGGTATGTCACAATTGTCATAAACCGGGGCATATAAAGCGTGATTGTAGAAAATTAAATAAGAATCAGGGATTTCGATCAGCACATGTTGCCTCTTCAGGTGATGCATTTGAAAAATCCATTATGGTTTCTGCAGACGAATTTGCTAAGTTTTCACAGTTAAGAATCATTGAAGTCTTCATCTACTCCTGTTACTGCTAACGCTGAGTCGGGTAAACCAAACACGTGTCTTGTTTCTTCATCCTCAAAATGGGTCATTGATCTGGTGCCACAGATCATATGACAGGTAATTCCAGTCAATTATCTACTTTTCAATCTCAAAACTCGTACTCTCCGGTTTCTTTAGCTAATGGTTCAACATCTCATGTTCTCGGATCTGCACTGCTAATCCAACACCATCAGTTCAATTGACATCTGTTTTAAACTTGCCTGATTTGTCTTTTAACTTAATTTATGTTAATAAACTCACCCATTCACTTAACTGTTGCATCTCTTTTTTTTTCCTGACTATTGTCTTTTCCAGGATCTTATGATGAGGAAGATTATTAGTAAAGGACATGAATCTGGGGGTCTGTACATTCTAGACACAAAGGTATCAAAGCCTGTCGCTTGCTCTGGAGTTGTAACCTCATTTAAAGCTCATTGTCCCCTAGGTCATCCATCTCTTTCTTTGCTAAAGAAACTTTGTCCTTAGTTTCATAATTTAGAGTCTTTACAGTGTGAGCCTTGTCAATATGCGAAACATCATCGCATTAGTTTGAGTCTTAGAGTTAATAAACAAGCACATGCTCCTTTTGAGTTAGTTCATTCAGATGTGTGGGGTCCTTGTCCAGTGACATCTAAAACCGGATTTAAATACTTTGTCATTTTTGTGGATAATTACTCTTGTATGACTTGGTTATATTTCATGAAGAATCGTTCGGAGTTCTTCACTCATTTTTGTTCTTTTTGCTCTGAAATTAAGACACAATTTTATGCCTCAATCTAAATTTTGCGAAGTGACAATGCCAAAGAATACTTATCTTATTCCTTTAAATCTTACATGGTTAAAAATGGTATTATTCACCAGACTTCATGTGTATATACACCATCTCAAAATGGGATTGCTAAGAGAAAGAATAGGCATCTGCTAGAAACTGCTAGGCTCTATTGTTTCAAATGAATGTTCCCAAACAATTTTGGGCTAATGTAGTATCTACTGCTTATTTTTTAATTAATCGGATGCCTTCGGTTGTTTTGGGTAGTGAGACTCCTTATCATACACTTTTCCCGAATAAAACTTTGTTTTCCATCGAATCGAAATATTTGGTTGTACTTGTTTTATTCAAGATGTGCGTCCTCGGGTTACTAAACTTGATCCTAAGTCATTGAAATGTATCTTCCTTGGGTATTCTCATGCTCAAAAAGGATACAGATGCCATTGTCCTAGTCTTGATAAATACTTTGTATCAATTGATGTCACGTTTTTTGAAGATATCCCCTTTTCTCCATCTTCTAGTAACGCAGGTCAGGGGGAGGAAGATGATGATTTGTTAATTTATACGATTACATCTACTATTCCACCTTCTGTTTCCACTTCTAAACCTCCTCTTCAGGTCTATTCTGCAGACCCTGTACTTCTGAGTTAGCTCCTGATGCATGTCCTGAAACAGTTCCTTCGTCATCTGATCCAGTCTCTAAGGATGATCTTCCCATTGCTCTTCGTAAGGTAAACGACAATGTGCTCACCCTATTTCATCTTTTGTGTCCTATGATCATTTGTCACCTTCTTCTTGTTCCTTTATAGCATCTCTTGACTCTATCTCTATTCCCAAGACCGTTCATGAAGCTCTATCCCATTCAGATGGCGTAATGCGATGATAGAGGAGATGAATGCTTTAGATAAGAATGATACATGGGGTTTGGTAACTTTACTTGCAGGAAAGAAGGCTATTGGTTGTAAATGGGTTTTCACTCTTAAAGTAAATCCTGATGGATCAATTGACTGATGAAGGCTCGTCTAGTTGCTAAAGGATATGCTCAGACTTATGGAATAGATTATTCTGACACTTTTTCTCCTGTTGCTAAGTTAAAATCTGTCAGATTATGTATTTCCGTGGTAGCGATGCACAACTGGCCTCTGCATCAACTTGATATCATAAATGCTTTTCTACATGGAGATTTGCAAGAGGAGTGTATATGGAGCAACCTCCTGGATTTGTTGCTCAGGGGGGAGTCAGGCAAGGTTTGTCATCTTCGAAAATCTTTATATGGCTTGAAGCAGAGTTCTCGTGCTTAGTTTGGAAAATTAGCCAAGCAATTGAGAAATTTGGGATGCAGAAAAGCAAATCTGATCATTCGGCTTTCTATAAATGATCTGTAGCTAGTAGTATTGTGTTGGTAGTATATGTGGATGACATTATCATTACTGGTGATGATGCTACAGGAATTTCAGCTCTTAAATCTTTTCTTCACAGTCAATTTCAAACAAAGGATTTAGGAATGTTGAAATATTTTTTGGGTGTTGAGGTAATGACGAGTAAGAAAAGGATTTTTCTATCCCAAAGGAAGTATGTACTTGATTTATTGTCTGAAACAGGAAAAGTGGGTGCTAGACCTTGTAATACAGCAATGATTCCTAATTTGCAGTTAGCAAGAGAATGTGAGTTATTTGAGGATCCTGAAAGATATGGAAGATTAGTTGGAAAATTAAATTATCTTACAGTAACTCGGCCAGATATTGCATATTCAGTTTAAGATTGTCATCTCCAACTGTTGATCATTGGGCTGCTGTAAAGCAAATTTTGTGTTATTTGAAGGGAACTCCAGGGTGTGGTATTCTATATAGCAATCATGGTCACACTAATATTGAGTGTTTTTCAGATGCTATTGGGCAGGATCCAAATAAGACAGGAGATCTACCTTGGTTATTGTGTTTTTGTGGGTGGAAATTTGATTTCATAAAAAGCAATAAGCAAAGTGTTGTGTCTAGATCAAGTGCAGAATCAGAATATAGAGCTATGGCACAATCGGTGTGTGAAGTAATGTGGACATACCAACTCTTGAATGAAATAGGTCTCACCACCTTGCTACGTAAGATTATGGTGTGATAACCAACCGCTCTTCATATTGCATCAAATCCAGTATTCATGAGCGTACTAAACACATTGAGATTGATTGTCATTTTGTTCGTGAGAAAATCAGCAAGGATTAATTTCTACAGGATTTGTGAAGTCTAGAAACAATTAGGAGATCTTTTTACAAAAGCTCTAAGTGTAGTTCGAGTCGAATATCTTTATAACAAGCTGGGCATGATTAATATCTATGCTCCAGCTTGAGGGGGAGTGTTGTAGAATAGAAATTAATTATGTGTTAGGTAGGTGGATAGGTAGAAATACTACTCTATATATTCTCACTGTACATAACAATTGTATTCAATTTACTTGATATCAATAAACAATATACATTTCACAATTTTATACTCTGTATGCATATGAGTGATTGATTAGACCATTAATATATTTCACAGGGACCGTGAGGTATAATCTAGACCATTCAACGACCATAATGACCACGACCTGTGGGATGCTTTGGATAGGGCACATCTAAAGGATGTTATTGAGAGAAATCCTTTTGGGCTTGATGCTGAGGTAAATATTTAAATTATTTTTGTTTTTATATTCCATATAGATAATATGGGAATTAGTCAATGCAACTAATCACAACACCAATATAATAGTTGATCTATTGCTAATGAAGCTAATTAACAGAACCAATATATGCTATATGCTACAGAAAGAATACCTCTTTTCACGATAATAGCTTTAGTTAGATCATACATTGCAGTTCCACATGGAGAATATAGGAATGAGTAAATGTAAAGGTATGATTGGAATATAATCAGCATTACATCTTATGCTACAAATAGTAATTTAAGAGAAATGAGTAATGTCTTTTTGTGTTGCTTCTCATTGCAAAGAAGAGAAATGCATATATGTGTGTAAAAACACCACCCCTTAACTCATAAACCCTAAGCACAAGATTTATTTCTATTACACCTCACACCCTTACCAAGTTGTATGTCAAATCATTTTCAGCATGATTGTGAATGCATTGGCAAATTGGGTTGAACACATGTTTAGGGTTGATTTAAAAAAAAAATACACAAATATAAATTATACAAAAAAAATTACTAAAATAGTGTTCCTGTATCACATCTTGGAGAGATGTAAGTATTTATACTTGTATCGCATTTTCTGATAGAGATATAGCAACCTAGGGAAAAAAAAATTAGGTGGTTGAGTATCGCATGTTGGTTTTGCGATACTCATCTGATCCTATATCGCATTATCAACGAGCGATACACGTATATTTATAGTGTATCGCTTGTTGGTCATGCGATACACATATAAGTGTATTGCACAACCGATTTGCGATACATTTTTTATTTTTAAAAAATCTTATGTGTATTTTTGTAATTTTTTTTTTATAATTTTGTTTTATAGAATTTTTTTTTTAAAGTGCATGGTACATGTAATTTCCTCTTGTCAAATCACTCCTCTAATGGCACAAATGAAATGTTGATTATCCCCTTAGTAATCTTCTCTTTAATTAAGAATCATTTTTTTTCTAAAATTGTTTATTCGATTATGTTGCACAGGATGGTGAACAATAACTTTGGACAGCATGTTATTGCAAAACAGCTTCCTATGCTTGGTCCTTTTTATCCTTAAGTTGTCTAGAATTTTGCTCAACCATAGTATCTCATTAAATCCAGGTGTTATAGCCTTGAAGTTGACTCATGTATACAAGGTTGAGCATCATTCTAGTGACCTAGCATATCTGCATCTATACACATATCAACAAATGAATCCCAACCAATTCAAAACAAAATTCCTGTACCCACCACTAACTATAATATTGCATGATTTATTAAACTGTTTTCTTCTGTTCTTCTCTAGGATCATGCATGGTAAAAGCTGTATGTGGCCACGCATAAGATAAGTAGATATGTTGGTCAACAAGTCTCCAATGTGTACCTTGGTCAATAACACCTTCATCACCTTTTCTTATTACTCTATAATTCTAACCAATCCAAGTACGTATTGTTCTTTCTCCCTAAATTTCATTTCTTTTTAAAGACTATGCCTTCTTCGTATAAGCCACCTCAATGGCACAAAACTCGAACCTTCTAAGAAGTTTGATTTTGAATTCTTTGCTTCCCTATATCATCTTCTTCAATCCTCCCCTATAATAGTAATATCATAAGCAGTTACTTGGAGAGCTATAATTTTTTTCATAGGTAGTTATTTATTAAAAATTATGGCATCCTTTGCTGCATTGACAATCCATCCTCATTCTTGCCTTTATGATCCTCTCAAATCAATCCTTAAGAGAAATTGCTTCTACCATAAGGGGCCTTCTTCAATTTGCATACTTTATTAATCCAACAGTGGCAGTTTCATGAACACAACCTCTTCCAAGTCTCCAAAGTTGGAAAGAATTTTTCACATTAAAATGATGTAGGCTCCACGCAAAATTTGCATCTATGGACAATGGGCAAAATTAGAACCATGTTTATCATTGCCACTGATCCAAATTGTCTAAGCAGTCTATCTAATAAATTTGGAAATTATTCCATGTTTAACTATCTTTTTTAAAAAAAATTACATAAATACAATTTGTACAAAAAAATTACCAATAGACCATCGCAATATTGCATATAATATATGTAATATAGTCCTTTCTTTCATGTATCGCACATTGGACGTGCATTACACATAAGCACTTATATTGGGTTAATGAGTTCCATTGTTGGATGGGATGACGGGCCTTGTTTTTGGTGAATCAACTCACCGAGTTAATAGTGAGTTTGGGTTTGGCAATGTCAAAGATGGGGACGAGAGGTCTAACATGGCTATGGTTTGGATCAACAATGGAGGAGATGCTGATGTGTTCTGGTGTTTTGGTGTTCAACAACTATCAATGATGATTTGGCTATGGAGGTTCTATAGTTATGAAGATGGAGAAAAAGGTCTCGGCTTTTGGTTTGGTTTCTGGTTTATGTTGGCTCAAGTAGTGAAGGTTCAGGATTTGGGGATGTTGGGGGGTTTTGGTCATTGTTTCACTAGTGGTGGTATGATAGAGAGAAAGAGAGTTAGAGAGAGAGGGACCTACCATGAAGAAGATAAAGTTCTTGTGTGTATCGCATATTGAACATACGATGCACGTGCAAATCTGTATCACATGTTTAAGGTGCGATGCAACTATTTTTACAATTTTGACACAGTATCGTCGCTATATCTCTTCTTCAACATGCAATATAGAGGTAGCAATTTGGTTTTTTTTCTACAATTTGTATTTTTGTAATTTTTTTTTTGTAAGAGGATGGATATATCTTTCACCCAATAAATTTGAGCAAAGTGTTTGGCCACTAACCTTGCTCTGTACCTCCCTAAGGACCTAACTGCCCATCTACTTGTACTTTAAAAGTTCAAAGTCTAAACCCACCTGCATCCAACCAGGATTCTCCTCAGGTATTGTGACGATATCCCCTGCTTTTCTCTTTCTTATTGCTCACATCCTCTCTTTTCATGGCCTATATCCAACTTCTATCTCTTAATGCTTTCTATAAATTTCTTAAAATCTCAAAGAAATTATGATAACAAAGGATTTATTTTAAGAACAAAACTTTTTAATTAGATATTAGGTTCAAGCCTTGTCTCTTTCAGAAGGGAAATAGGTAAATCAAGACTTGGAAATATTTAGAACATGGGGGATTTCCCGGTATTAGGCTGCTGGCTATACTTACGAGATCTATTGAAAATGTTTGTACATGTACAAAAATAAGATACAAAGTTTTTCTACTGATGACCATATATCCTTTTAGGGATGGAACAATGAGTTAAGTTAATTTTGATTCACAGTTCTCTTCTTGGCTTAAAGAAAGAATGTATGTGATAGGAGATCCTACAACCAAATCGAAAAAAATACCAGGAAAATATGGTCCCTATTCAAAAGATAAGTAATAGTGTTAGGGATTTCTAACACAATATTTGGAGTTGGTTTGAGTTTGAAAAAGGCAATGGAAAGCCCAAATCAAGTTCCCGAATAAACAAATCACTTTCTTAGTCCCCTTATCAAGATATACCAAGGGCAAGAGTATATGATGAAACTCATAAAATGACATAAATGTATATAGAACGTCTTCTGGTGAGGAATGACATTGAACAACATTTTGTTGGACTAAAGGAGCACAGTAACCTTGAATGTTATTATGAAGATGAAATATGGCAACACATCTAAATTCTCTGGGTGCATGGTGATTATGAAATGAAAAAGAAGTTGAAATGGACCTTCATTACTAATGGGTTTAACACTACAACTAACTGATTAAAAGCTTAAACGAATAAATTTGGTATGGGTGTTATATATTATTACTTAACACTGTCTCACTTATGGATTGAGTCTTTGAGTAAATCTTAGTAATTAAATGATGCAATTGAATGTACAATTGAATGGGGTAATAACAATATAAGGATTTGAATCATGATCTCCAACTCTAATACCATGAAAAACTTAGCTCCACAACCAATTTTTCTAAAAATGTAAGTTAATAGATTTGGTATCGGCTTTTATACTTATTAATTATTACTAATTAGTTTCCAAGGTGCTTTGAGGGCGATTGACTAATGAGAAAAGGCAACAGGGCTCGGCTCAAAAGTTTCTTCGGAATATGAGTTTAAATGAGAATTGGAGTACTTGTAAAAGCGACGGTTTTTTCTCTCAACTAAATTTGTGCTAAGGTATCAACCTACCATGACTATGTGCAATTCATTCTCTATGAGGAGTTTTGATAGAATATTGTTTTGTTGATTAAGGATCTTATAGAAGTTTTAAAACAAGAGGAACCTAGGGTTGATCTTTCATAAGATGGAGGCAAGTAGTTTAGGTATGATTGTCAATAAATGAGATTGTTAGTTTATGAGAAGAGAATAGTAAAAACATTTTTTTCTGTGTATATTGTTTGTACATACATAGATATATATACAATATTCTCGTAACCGTTGGTATACCTCACCTATCACATATTAATTACATTGCTTAGTAATATAACACTAATAAATACAATATTATCTACAACCCTTTATCCTATAATACTCTCCCTCAAGATGAGGCATAGATGAGGCATAGATGTTTATCATGCCCAACTTGTTACACAAATAACTAACTCGACTCCCATACAACGCTTTGTGAAAAGGTCTGCAAGTTGTTCTCAGTCTTTACACAGCCTGTGGAGATCAAGTTTTGTTGTATCTTTTCACAAACAAAGTGGCAGTCAATCTCAATATGTTTGGTTCTTTTGTAGAATACCAGATTAGATGCAATATGAAGAGCAGCTTGATTATCACACAATAATTTTGCTAGTAAGGAAACTTTAAATCCAATCTTAACTAGAACTTGGTATATCCACATCACCTCACATGTAGATGGAGTCATAGCTCTATATTCTGATTCTTCACTAGATCTCGATACAATATTCTGCTTTTTGCTCTTCCATGAAATCAGATTTCCTCCCAAGAAAACACAATAGCTCTAATGGATTTTCTATCTTCTTTGGAACTAACCCAATCAACATCGAAAAGCATTCTATACAAGAATGACCATAATTTTGACATAGTATACTTTGTCCATGAGCACTTTTCAAATAGTGCAAGATTTGTCCTACGGCAATCCAATGATGAATTGTTGGAAAAACATGAACTGACTCACAATACTAACAGAATACGCAATATAAGATGAGTTACTGTGAGATAATTCAGCTTCCCAACCAACCTTCTTTATCTTCCAAGATCTTCGAATAACTCCCCATCTTTAGTGAGTTGTAGATTAGGTGTCATTGGGGTGTTACGTGGTTTTGCCTCTAACTTTTTTGTTTCAAATAACAAGTTAAGTATATACTTTCTTTGAGACAACAAAATACCTTTCTTGTTCCTTATCACTTCAACCTAGAAAATACTTCAACGACCCAAATCCTTTGTCTGAAATTGGCTATGAAGAGATTATTTCAAAGAGTATATTCCTTTTTCATCATTTCCAATAATAATTATATCATCACATAACAATAATCCCACACGAAGAATTTTTATAGAACACTGAGTGGTCAAACTTGTTTTTTATCATCTCGAACTTCTCAATTACTTGACTAAATTTCCCGAACCATGCACGAGGACTTTCCTTTGAACCATGCACGAGGACTTTATAAAGATTTATGAAGGCAACAAACTTTCCCTCGCTCCTCTTGAGCAACAAACCCAGGTGGTTGCTCCATATAGATGTCCTTCTGAAGATCCCCATGTAAAAAAGCATTTTTGATATCCAACTAGTGTAAAGGCCAATCATAAGTAGCTACCATAGAGATAAATAGTCAAACAGATGTTAATTTAGCTACTGGAGAGAAAGTGGCAAAATAGTTTAGGCCATAGGTTTGAGCATAACCCTTGGTCACAAGACGAGCTTTAAGACGTGGCAACAAATTCATCTGGATTGACTTTAACTGCAAATACCCATTTGCAACCAATAGCCTTTTTACCTGAGCAAGCTTACCAAATCCCAAGTATCATTAGCATCTAAGGCATTCATTTTATCTATCATTGCAGTACACTAGTCAGGATGAGATAAGGCCTCGTGAAGAGTACGAGGAGTAGATACATGATCAAGGGAGGCAACAAAGCAATATGATGAAGATGATAGATGGTCATATAACACAAACGAAGAGACAGGCTAGTACATTTTCTTTTACCTATGTGAAGAGCTATAGGAAGATAAGGTCACTTGAGGTTGGATCTATTGAAGAAGAAGAGATTGGTGCAGGACATGAAGTGTGGATCTCGTGTCGGGAATACACATGTTGAATTGGAGGCTGTGAGGGTGACGGCAGTGGTGGTGTTGAAGTACTTGAACACTTATAGGAAATCCAATATAATAGTATATTTTCCTTCTCTTCTTGTTTTCAAGTTTCGATGGATGAAAAGAATGGAGTGTTTTCTCAAAAGTAACATCAATTGACACAAGATACTTATCAAGATGAGAACAAAAACCGGTATCCCTTTTAAACCCGAGAATATCCCAAAAAGTACCTTTAAGAGATTTAGGATCAATTTTAGTGACTTATAGACGAATATCATGAGCAAAACAAGTACTACCAAATATCTTAAGTTCAATAGGAAATAATGGTTTTGTAGGAAATAACATTTTATAAGGAGTCTCACCCTGAAAGATAGATGAAGGGAGATGATTAATCAAAAAACAAGCAGTGGAGACTGCATCAGCCCAAATTTGTTTAGGTACTCCATTTTTAGAAGGTGTGTCTACACAAAAAGATTGATAAAATACCATTTTGGAACATGAATGTTTGAAATGAGTGGAGAAATATTCCTTGGCGTTATCACTTCTTAATGTATGTACGAGACATTAAAATGTGTTTTTATTTCACACAAAAACCAGAAAAATGATAAAACACTTCTAAACGATTTTTCATAAATAAAGTAAGTCATGCTGAAATAGTCATCCACAAAGGTAACAAGGTATCGAAAACCAATCTTAGATACAACTAGGCATAATCCCCATACATCCGAATGAACTAATTCAAAGGGCTAATTAGCTCTTTTATTGATTCTAGGCAAACTAGACAAACGATGGTGTTTAGCAAAATGACAAGATTCACGGTCTAGATAAAAACGTGATTAAATTGAGGATAAAGTTTTTTAACAAATATAAAGAGGGGTGTCCAAGACGGCAATGAGGTTCAAAAGGTGTTTAGATGCTTGAGCATGCAACAGAACTTGGCACTTGTGTATTCAATATATAGAGACCACCCGATTCATGTCCTCTACTAATAATGTTCTTCGTCATGAGATCTAAAACAAACAATGATTAGGATAAAATGAGATACAACAATTCATTATTCGAGTAAGTTGACATACTAATAGTAAATTAAACGAAAACTATGGTAAACTTAACACAAAAGATAAGAAATCAAAGGAGTTGGATTAATTGTGTCAAATCTAAGGACATATGACTTAGAGCCATCTACAAAAGTAACATTCATAGGAGATATGTATGGTTGGTAAGTGGAGAAGAAATCAGGTTACCTGTCATGTGATCTGTGGCTCCTAGAATCAATAACCCACTTGGAAAATGAAAAAAGAAGACACTAATTTGGTTTATGACAGTAATAACACACTACTCCCCCTGAATTCTGACCTCGAGCATTATCTCCCCATTTCCACCAGTAGAGGAACGACTTGCATTTTGACTGACAAGGGCACTTTTAAAGTATGATGAAGTAACAAGTATATGCTTCTCTGTGCAAAGTACCCTAATAAAAGTCTCTTATAAAGATGATATCTCAGAACTAGAGAGAATTGTGTTTTGACACCATCAAATTCAGGATAAAGACCGGCCAGAAAACTCATTACTGCCATCTGTTCCCGTTAAGTCTGTTGAATTCTCACATCAGGACTAAATGGTAGTAATATGTTGATTCCTCATATATCTTCTTGAAGTTCAAAATAGCTGGTGAGAGAAATAGCTGGTGAGAGACTCAGTATGCTATTCAGCATGATAAAAGCCTTTACACACATCATATATACAGGAAATATTCCCTCTTCCTAAATACATAAACTCCAAATAATCCATCAACACCTTCACATATTCACAGTGATCAACCAAAGTTATAATCTCACTATCAATAGAATTTCGAAGTTGCAAAAATATTCTAGCATTATCACGTAGCCATACTTGTCTCGTATTATCTACTGGGGGATTATTAGTGAGGTGACCTTCTTTTTCAATACATCGCAAGTATACCCGCATAGTTTTACTCCATGCAATAAAATTATTTTCATTCAGCTGATGTTCTATAATATTTGTAGATACCAGATCATATCAATTACAGACTTATTGTCTACAGTATCCATTTTAAATATATATATGTGTGTGTGTGTGTGTGTGTGTGGTACCCAACGGAAATTTCACAGTCATCCAAGAAAGGAAAACAATGCTGACCCTCTCACAAATTCACAACTATAGAATGTAGAGATGAAATTAACTGATAATTGCAACCAAGGACAACAGCAACTAGAAGATAATACCAATGGCATCCCAATGCAATCCACGATAATCCCAGCAGTCACACAACAATTCTCGACAATTTTCGCCAAACGACTTCCAACAAGTATCAATAGGATCAACCCAATATCAATAGAGGCAAAAACAACCTTACCAAAGATGTGTCGAAACTTCTAGATGGCGAAAAAATCCTCCACGCACTGACACAGGGTTAGAAGGCTGAGAGCTTTGAGTGGCGTGTGAGACCTATGCGCTCATCATTTGTTCGCGGGAATTTGTGGGTGGCCGCGATCAGCGGATGGTCCCCCTTCTAAACTGGTGGTGAAAAGAAAAAAAAAAAAACACAATAGTAAAAGTTAATTACTAAATGCCTTGATACATGTTATTTTATGAGAAGAGAATAGTAAAAGCATTTTTTTTATATATATTGTTTGTACATACATAGAGATATATATGCAATGTTCTCATAACTATTGGTATATACCACTATATTAATTACATTGCTTAGTAAATATAACACTAATAAATACAATATTATCTACAATCCTTTATCCTATAACAGAGATATACCAACAACACCTATAATGACAAGGAACCATTTATAGATTTATGCATTAGAATGAATCAAGATGAATAAATGAGAAGCTGACATTGCTGGTTGGAAAAGTGACCCTTTGACTTTTGGTGAACTTGCTGGTGTTGGACCTTAGAGGAATAACATAAATTTTCAGAACAAAGGACAACTTGAATTGCAAGAAAAGATGGATTGTTAAACCTACAATTTTCTAACTATATCTTAAAAAGATCTAATTATGTTTCAACGATAGAAAAATTCTAGCGGAAAGTGAGTCTTATGTCCATCAGCCTATGTATCTTATTAAGGTAGGAGAACTCTACACTCTAATGTATCATTCATCTTCCTTGAGTCGCTTTTTAGAGAATAGGATGAGAAGAACTAAAGATAATAAGGCAATTAGAGAAACTGGTTAATTGGTGAGTGGAGATGAGATTAACTGAAAGTATAACAATGATACAAAAGGGTCTGAAGGGAAGATTTCTATTTTGATGGTTATCGGTCAGTAACAATAACATTTCAATTTTTAGAAATGGTTTGTGGTAAATAAGTGCAGCTCAATCCTATGTTATGAGGTCAGTTACGCTGGAATAAAGGATCAGTTAGTTTGACTGAGAACCACATTGAGTATCAGAGGTGATGAATATAAAATACACACCTAATTGAGCACGAGAATATCGTATGAAAGGAAGTATACAAGAAAATCTCTTAGTTTTCAACTTCATATTTCGTGAACCCTTCGGATTCATACACCATTGGCAGTCAGGAGTTGATATTAAGTCAACAATTTCGAAGTGGGATGATAGAAGAAAAATACAGTTATTTGTTTGGAACAATGAATGGGGAGGTTAGGAATGATAGTTGTTGTGTCTGACAATGCATGGTAATAGTGGTAGAAGAGATGACCATCAGCATGGAAAAGGCTGAAATGATTTGTTGAAGGATTGGAACTTAAACAAAGAAATAGTCAAGGGCATGGGACAGTGATACCATGATGTAATTCAAGGAAACAAGTGATGAATAATTTTTTTTCGCATCATTGTATAATATAATTAGATAAATATGCATATGCCTAGGAGAGAAGTAGCACCACCAACAATTCTACTTACAAATAACTTATTTAATATGACATGTTATTCTTATTCTGCATCTTATTAGATAATTAGTATTGGTTCTGTAAAATTTAACCATATCAATAATGCATCATCTATCATGCTTCTTTTTTATTTTGGGTAAGGTCAGTGTATTTGCTTTTTCATAATAAAAGATAAGGTGGCCTAGGCCATTTACAAGGGAACTATAAAGAATCTTGGCTATCAATATGGGTACCCAGACAAAACTAGGGTAGACATATTATATCCCCTCAAAAAACATCACAGTTAGTATCTCAGGTTATACAATCAAATAGAATAACATCTTCTTAACAATACAATCAGCTGTTGAAAAGGATGTTCCCAGTCTTCCATCATTCATTTCTCTCCACAAAATGTAGACAAAAACTGCTGGAATTGCTTCTTGTATCAAAAGGAGAGGATAGTTTTTTCTTTTTTTTTTTTTTAATGGTACTAACTATCTTATGGTACTATTAGGTTTCAGAAAGTGGGGAGAATTTCAGTGTTGGGCAGAGGCAACTCTTAAGTCTTGCTCGAGCATTACTAAGAAGATCAAAGATTCTCATTCTGGATGAAGCAACAGCTTCTGTTGACGTTAGAACTGACGCTCTTATCCAGAAAGCCATCCGGGAAGAATTCTGTTCATGCACAATGCTTGTTATTGCTCATCGGCTTAACACCATCATAGACTGTGACAAGATTCTAGTGCTTGATGCTGGCAAAGTATGATATTCTGCCCACTTCAGTGCACATCAGTAGCATATATCTCATATGTGGGAACTTTTCATCTTGCCATTATTGACAATCGTCATGGCCATGTCATCACATTTTAATTACTTACTCTAGCATTTTTCGTGGTTTTCTTCCTTCTATATCAGGCCTTAGAACATGATACACCAGAGAAACTGCTATCAAATGAAACTAGTGCATTCTCTAAGATGGTCAATAGTACGGGACCTGCAAATGCAGAATACCTGCAAAGCGTAGTGTTTAAAAACAAAGAGACCAACTTTTGCAGTGAAGCCAAGCATTTGAATGGAAAGAAGAGATGGCTGGCTTCCTCAAAGTGGGTGGCAACTGCTAATTGTGCTCCCAGTGTCAGTGACAGTTATTTAGCAGATGAACTTCAAGTATTCAATGACAGCAGTATCTTTAAGAGAACAAAGGATGCAGTGGTTACTCTTCAGGGTGTCTTGGAGGGAAAGCATGACGAAGAAATAAACCATATCTTGAATTACTATCAAGTGCCTAGAGATAGTTGGTGGGCTTCTCTCTACAGAATAATCGAAGGTCAGCACTCAATTCTTAGATATTATTTTCTGCTCAACTTTTTTGTCCTACACAAAGAAAATCTCAGGAATACAGCTATATTGATGCTTTCATTTTTTCAATTACTAATGTGACCAAAGTAATTATGTACTTGATTTGGCTGTTGGCTATCCTGCTTTGAAATCCTCACATATCTTAGAATGCTACTCGCTAAATTGTACTGAAGGCGAAAGAGGTGGGAAATATGGAGCATACTAATCTATCATTTCAAAGCTTTGTCTAATTCAATTGCATCTTCACGGAACTTTCAGGTTTTTCAATGATGAGTCAATTGGCTAATACTAGACTTCATCAATTAGACAACGGGTCCGAAGAAAATTCCTTGGAATGGAACTTTCATTATGGTAAATAATGTCAAGATTTGGTTTGCAGGAGTAACCAAGAAGATATGTGGCAGATATGTTAACTTATGAAGTTTCCTGTAACTGTGTAGTTTCTCTAACTATTCAATTGCAAGTAGTTTCTCTAACAAACTTTTCTTCCAGATATTGTCTTATCTCGTCTTCCTGGCATGCATCATTATGATTTTGAACCATGAGAAATAACTCAAAAGTAGGAAAGCCACTAACATCTGAAATTAAAATTTGGAGAAATACCTGTGTAGAATGGGGTCGCCCTATAATTAGCCACAAACTATGGGATGTGCAGTAAATAATCAAATAATGGTGAAACACTAATCACAAGTGTTGATATTTGGGAAAAGGAAAGAAAAAAATAATTACAAAAAAAAAAAAAACACACGCACACACGCGAAGTTTAAAATAAAAATTGGATGTTATCCTAGAACTAAAGCACTTGCAATTGTGTCAAGACACGATCTCATATAAAGTTACCTAATTACAAGTTTATATCAGTTCTACTTTCAAAATACATATCGAAAACAAGTTGTATTATATATTTACATCAATTATAGATGGCCATATCAGCCACTCAACCCAAGCTTCACTACATAACAACTTTGAACTCTAGAACACCTATTGAGAAATCCTAACATCCCAACTCCAATCCATATGTCAACAACAAAAATGCAAAAACTAAATCAATTGTCCTATTGATCCTTCACTAGGACTGTTTTATGTCTACAAGTACATAAAAGAGTAAAAATATGCACAAATAAATACATAGAATGAGAAATTTAAAAGAAAAACTACTGGTACCATCTACTCCTACAAGTGTAGAATTGCATGGATCAACCAAGCTCTGGCTACTGCTGCGACTATGTTATGTTGCACACTAACTGTATGAGCTATGTGTCATCACAACCTTCACCAGGTAGGCTATAATGAGGGTCACATGAATCAGCACAAAACTTGAGTAAGAACTTCTCCCATATCATCATGAGGAGTAATTAGCTTATGTGGTTTACCTTATCCATCGTTGTCACTATCAATAACTTGTGCTTGAATTTCCCCTATAAGAAAGTGTCACCATTGATAGTCGCTTATTGGCAATCAATGGGAAATGGTTACTACATTGTTATAAGACATTTATGGCAAGTAGTAACTGTTTTGTTTCATACCTTCAATGGACAAATGCTTTGATGCAAGGTCTAAAAGAGTTTATCAAAATAGACACGCCCCAAATCATCTGTCTCCATGTATCTCTACTCAACTTTAGCTCCCAGATTAACTTCTTCAATAACATTTAGTAGGTGTGAGAGCATCATATATATGATTCCTCTTGCCTCTTAGATACTTGTCCAATGGCCTTCCTCTTTGCCCTCTAACCGCTTCAAGTAAACGATAATTCCAAACTGGTCTTTTACTTTCACACTAGGTGAGTTTTTTGCTTATGCAATAATAAGCCTAGATTTCATGGTTGATTCCAATCGAGGGTTATTCTGATTGATATAACATTAATACATGCGGGGACCCTCAAATTTAGAGATTTGGAAGTATTTACCATGCTTCTTGAGCCCCTACTTGTAGCCTTGTCCAAATCAATGCATTTCACTCCACCATATTATAGTTACGGTGGTTTGTTACGTAATGCATTTTCATTGCTTATATCAAGTGTTCTTATGTCTCAAATTGCATTTCCACCTTAAATTCATATTAGAACTCTAATATCATTGCTCAAGAGTTACTCATCTCTAAATGCAGCATATCTACTACCCACACCTTCTATAAAAAATGAAACAGATTCAAACTTCCTATAGCATCCACTTTCTTCGAAGCTAACACATGGCACCGATCATTCATCATCTGTGTACCATGAGACTTGTAAAGTGTCTAAAACCAACCAAAACCTCCATCACCTTCGTCACCACTACTCAATTCACTAGAATTCCATAAGAGTACTATCATCCATCTCCATCTCTTTGCCAATATCCCTAATCAGTTCACTTGGCTCAAAGTAGGTACTTGAGATTGACTTATACCTATTTGTAGTCCTAAAGGAAAAAATCTGCGATTTAAACATTTGGTCTTCATACCGATTACCATAACCTGCTTCTTGTCTTAAATGGGTCTCATACGGGGCAAATAACTCGTTCTAATATATCTCTACATATACTAGCAGTGCACATCGTATATGTGAAGATGCAAACATTTGCTGCACACTATAATCATCCTTAGTAGATAGTAGGTATGGTATAATAATACAAAACATCACTTTCGATTGCATATCTATTCAACAACTCAACTTTGTGCGTCATCTTATTTATATTTAAATGGTTGCATATGATAGTCAACAACTTATTGTAGTTTGCATCTTTTAAAACACTACTAATCATCTCCTTCCACCATGTTTCTATAAGCATGGCACACAATTCTAATCTCCTCCATTTCCACCTATCGTTGTCAACTCAACATGTTCCATTAACACATCATTGATGGAATGAAAAAAAAAAAAAACAACTTGCCTAAAAGTTTTTTTATAACTAATTCATGGGAATTTATATGATTAGGAAATAATAACTTGGAAACTATACAATACATGTCATTGAGAAATAGACTTACACTATAGGATTTCAATTACATATGCTTGAAAATTAGTTGAAAAGGCCATTTACAGTTGAACTTTTTAATTTTATGTAACCAGGGTTACAAAAGAGTCGAGACAGTACAGTGTTGGGTTTAGGTTCAAGCCAAGCTTAACTCAAAATTTCAAAACTTGAACCAACTTAAGCTTGATTGAGTTTAAAATTTTAAATCTAAGCTTAACTCAAAATGGTACTAAACAAGGTCAAGTCCAATTTGATTAAGATTGTTTAAGCTTGATTTATTGGAAAAAAATATTTTCAAATTAATGTTATATTAATATATAAATTCTACTCGAATTCAATCGATATCTATACTCAACTTGAGTTCGATTAGTTTGCAAGCTAATTGAGCAAAGAATTATAAAGCTCAAACTCGACTTGCTAAACTACTTAAGTTGCTTAAGCTCAAACTCAAATTCAACCCGACTATTCTCAATTGAACTCAAGTGAAATTCTAGTCAAGTCTATGTAGTTTTTGAACAACCTTGATTCACTTGCACTTCTATATGTAACACCCAAGCATAATGCAGTTTAGAAACTCGATCACACAACATATTATATAGACATTGAGGCATTTTATCGAACACTCATCATGCATGCTATACAAAAGTAGTAGAATTTCATGTCAAAAACTACGGAAAAAAAAACATCAATAGATTGTAGATTACACATACATAAAATTATTCTCCTAAAAATTGTGTTGGAAACAAAAATTCCAAAACAAAATCAAGGGGAATGACACTTGCATCGTCTCTATTACAAGAAGGAATAGATAAGTAATTATACTTTTTTTTTCCTTCTTTCCTCCCCTCTCTCCACTTTGGAGGGAAAATAAAATATATAGGACCCATCAAAATTAATCTTTTTATTTTTCTTTGCCCTCCTATTTTCTTGCCTAAACCAAATAAAGAAATTTGAATATTTCCTCATCGATACCTTCCCTCCCACTTCCCTCATTCGAAACACAGTGTTAATGTTGTTAAATTTAGGGTGTTGCTATGTATTTTAACAGATATTAACATTTGCTTGCATGGTGTATGCTTATAATTTTTTTTTCCACATAGACACAACATGTGTAAATGTTGTTCAATCCTATAATAATCTAGCTTTCACATTATTCATGTAACCTCTCCTTTCACTATTTATTATCATTGAACAATGTAAATACAAGATTATTGTTGGTTATTTAATCCAGTTAGCATATCTTCTTCACATGAAAAAAAAAATTATTACATGCATATGCTAAATCAGCAAAAGTTAATGTTGGTTAAAGCTATACATAATGGAGACGCTATTTTAAAGTTTGAAGCATTAAACTGCAACTTTTGAAACTATAGACATTCACTTCTTCGCAATAGTAATTTAATGCTAACATTGATTTTTTTTTACTAAAATAACCTCGTTGAAATAAATAATTAACAAATGAAAATTTTAATTTCATTTTTTAGTAATAACATTCTATTGATAGGCTTTGTTTGATCATAGTTCAATGTACCCAGCACTGACAAGATAGCCTAGCAATAGGTTGTGGAAGCCCACTAAAGATCCCAAGTTATCTCAACCTATGAACCTCAACCATTCTCCGACTATGAAGCCGATCTCCTTTTGACCTCTTAAGGGGCCAGACCAAAATCCTTTTCAACCAAGCTACTCCATTAACAAGAACATCTTATCAGTTCACCATAACATTAAGGCCACATGACAATGGATCCTAATCCAAATCTTTTTTATACATAAGATTACTCACACCATCTTTGTGATTATTCTCTCTATTTCAAAGACCTACTACTGACTTAAGCATCAAAGTAATTACACCAAACTACCCTTAGTACACCATGAACTGCTTCTTTTGGTTGCAAACCTTTGGACTATCTATCGACAATTTTCTACCTGCAACAAATTTCATTACAATTTATTCATTCAACAAAGTGATCGAATAGATAGAGGTTTTTTTTTCCTAATTTGCCCTTCTCTAGAAAACACTTTTTTTAGACAAGGATTGGTTTAAAATATTTATTTAAATACTATTGCAAAATGCAAATTTACTTTTTGTAGAGGAGTAGTTGGTACAAAATGTGTATTTTGCATTTTGTGGATATGGGTTGTTATTATTGCCAAGATGATTTGCAGAATTTGTAATTTTGCTTTTTAAGGAATTCTTGTGGCTCAAGGTTCTTATTACACACATATTTTAAGGTATGCAGTTTTGCAACAATATTGATACAATTATTTTCATCTGAACCCTTGTTAAAAAATAATTTCTCAAAAAATGCAAACACACATGTAACTCCTCTAGACTACCTAAAGACACTTCTCTATTGTGATTTTCTTTAGAAAAATTACACCAAAAAATATAAACGATTGAAGTTAAATTCCTTTAAGGCATTAGCATTTGCGTAGGTTAAAGAAAAGAATTAACATTTTACTAAGCAAGTCAAATGAGGCATTGTTACTAATGATCATCAATTATGTCGAGCTTTCTCAATGCAAGTAGCATAAAATATTATATATATAGATATATAGATATTTTTTTCCCTTCCCTTTTAACAAACTTTGGCCTTCCTCATAGAAATAATCAAACAAAAAAAACTACAACAATTGTTAAAAAAATAATAAAGCTAAAACAATAACATTCACCACATTGAAAAGATTTCACAATAAGCTTAGTCCCAAAAATAAAATAAAAAACCCTAAAATTAGCAAAGATCCCAATTGCTTCTGTTAGTTCATGCTATATGGTTAACGTAATATGTAGTAAGCAGCTATATGTTACAAATGCTGGAGATTCATAGGATTTGTTAGGAAGATTGGAAAAGACTATCAAAGAGATCAAAGCATCTCAACTATCAAGTGTGCACAATGCTTGTAATGAGCCTGTGACAGAGGACTTACGTTCATTACATCCCATTGATCCACAGATTGTTGTATTAAAACACAAGGTTTCATGCATGAAAGGTCTTATACAAGCAAGTGTATCGCTTTTAGATTTTGACGGCCTTTCTAAGGAGATAATGCATTTTTTGAAAAAAATTACAGAAATATGATACCAAAAAAAATTCCAAATATAAGAGTTAAAGACACATGTAGTATTTGCACCTTTGACCAATTTTTTTTTATTTTTTAATGAGGAGGGGCATGTTTGTTTTATGAAGAGGGCACATGTGGCACCCACGCCCTCTTCGTCATATGAAAAGCACAGAACTTACCTGCACCGTAGGCGATCATAAATAAGTCCCCTAAATACATATCAATATCCAAAGTTATTACAATCGACTACTTCTATAACTCTATTTCATGCTTGTATCTAGCCAAGATATTATTCTAGTAACAAATTTCCACCCCATTCAACAATTACTCAATGAAACAACAATCAATTTCAATCAAAGATATAATAACATTAATAACAAGAAGTTTAAAATTGTTCCAATAATAAGTTTGGAACAATTAAAATATGTACAATTTATTCTCTTCTCTTCTCTTCTTTTCTCTCCTCTCCTCTTGAAGATAGCCCAACCAAAGCGGACTAAGACTAAAGACTTCTGCCTTAATTGCTTTGATGTGCTTTTTGTTCTTCCCTACCACCCTGTTCTTCTTGTTCAAGTGAACAAATGAAGTAATGTGGGGTTACCAGGCTGTGCTGATTTGCCTGATGAAGATGAGTCACCCCCTCTCCTATGTCAATATCATGTCCATCATGTTGTCGCTCTCTATGAAGCACTGGAGGTGTCTATATTGGACTAATGTTAGGGTCCGGCAGGTAGTACAAACTGTGTATAGCCCTTGAGCTACCACCAATATCGCCTGGATAGCTACTGGTGGAAGGAAACATCCTATACCCTGTAAGAATCTACCAGTATAACCCATGTCATAAGGAAGCATGGTGTGAGTTGGTGTATTAGAGAACACTGGCGAGAAAGGTCTCATCTCTTCAAGAATAGAAGAGGTCAAATGTAAACCACGATAGAGTCTTTTGTGGTTACTACACACATCATCGTGTGATTCCCTGCTCCCATTTTGCTATATTATGTGATGCAGGCTCAGTTTCATCGTCACCATCCTCATCAATGGAGCCACGCTGAACGTAGGGGAAAAGCCTCGATGCTTCATGCTAGTCTTGATATCGCATGGCTCTCTAGGCAATGCGAACCATGCGAGATGCACTACCAGCCAGAGTTATCTTCTCAAAGTCTTGCATCTATTGAAAAGAGAGCTACCGTATCAAATTTATGCAAAAAGGCCACAATTTGATACAAATAAATGAATTAGAACAACTATACTTACCATACAATTGAATAAAGCTCTAGATCAACCTATGTATCAACATGTCATGTTTCGATACCAACCCAAGTAATCTAGATATACCCCTCCTCCCATCTCAATAGGGAGTACACAATTCGTTCGGTCATTCCATAACTGGATATAGCCTCTATGCAATTCTGCCCAATTCGTGTCAAATGTGTCACGCAAGTCAATGAAATGAAGCTAGACATTTGTGTTGGATTCTGGTAGGATGCCTTAATAGCCACTAAATTGTCGAAGCACTCAATCTAGGAGGTGCCACTCAATAATCCAAAAGCAAATCAAAGGCACATATGCCCACCATATCTGCTAGCTTGCATAGAAAAAGGGAGGGAGGCGTTCTAGTAAGCCATCAAGATATGACTCCCACTCTATCTGCAATCATGACAAACAAAACATGAGTTGCCATTGTTTAGAAAAGTTATATCAAAATGAAGTAAAGAAAATAGCATTACCTCATCTGCTATTAATAGAACAGCTTTGTATTTTCGTAAAAAATGTCTCATCCACACATACAATAGGCCTATAGTGCTTGAAGGCTTCCACACATGGACCAAATGCCTAAAAAACCCATTTGAGGATTGACTCTCCAAGGACAAGTGAACCTGTTTAACCTTACTCAACTTGAGTTTCTGGATTTATTGCTTTAATAGCAATGAACAATTTTGGAAGATCGTTGTATGACTTCTCCCAATCACCATAAGCTTGTGCTATTACCTTTCACTTATCCTCTCATACTCTTCTATGTGATACTTTGTTCCCAAAAGCCTCCTCTACGTGGGACTCTAATATCTTAGTCTTCACTTTTGGCTCATTCTTCACAAAGTTCAAAAACTCTCCTACTAAGATATTTGAATCCATCTGTGAGTGGTCCTGACCTACCATGGCATTAGCACATGAGTGAGGCCCTTCCAACTTAGTAATGACAAATAGACCCTCTAGCATTTTTGACAAGCACGAAGCCTCCATGGACAACTGTCTTCTCACTGAATGCAATAAGCCGACCATAGGTACTTGGCTAATTCATCCACTCAAAAATTGCAATATTTTTTTACACGAAAAGATTTTACATGGTGAATTAGGTCAACCTTTATGTTGAACACCATGCCTCCTCTAAATCATCACTCCTTTGAATGTTACTTCACATATTTCCTCGAAAGTAAGGTATCTACCATCACCACCAACATTGAAATATGGAATTTCATCCCTTATTGCAGACATTTGAAATGAACCAACACCACTTTGTGTACCCATAGAACTAGCTAATTGTTCTACAGGCAATTCAATAGAAGTACTTTCGGTTGATTGATGGGCCCATTCAACCACATCATCATCCTCATCATCACGCAGCTCATCTTTAATAGGATCCTTATCCTAATCAACATAATAAGTACCATCCCAATTTTCATCAACAAATCTTGGGTTGAGTGTAGGCATGACCTCTTCTTGTATTCTATTTTCGACCTCTTCTTGTATTCTATTTTCTAGCTATGACAATATCTCATTCACCGGCATTGACAGGTATTCCCCAACTGGCACTGGGGAGTAGGACATCTGTGGGGGAGCATATGCACTTGGACTTAGATAAGTCGAGTAGACATGCCCAATAGGTGGCTCCTTATGAGCTTAGATGCCTACATCAACCCCAATTCGTGCATTCGTTGATGGTTGCACTTGCGAATCCAAATAAGTCGGTGAGGATGGATTCACATGTGGTACACGTGACTGGCCAGATATTCGCACAAATAGATCTTGTATCAAGCCAACACCTAATTCCTTCACTTGTGCCAATATATCCTCCACACTTTTATCATCAACAATTAGTACAAGCACATGGGCAGGTTCACTTGGCGTGTAGTAAGTGTGCTTATATATTTTTTCAATGCTTTCAATACTTGGATCCATGCCAATACTTGCACATATCTTGCTAACAAACTGTTTAAAACTAACATCCATCCTCATCCGAACTTTCTTTAATGGAGGCCCATCATATTTTGGTCCATGTGAACCATTCATAATGTTACCATGTTCATACACCATAAAGCAAACAAAATCTGCCACTACAAACATAAGGAATCAATGCTTGCAATTAAATAACAATAAGAACTTGAAATATTGATTGAATGCAGTACACTAATTACATCTTTTCTTAGACATTCTCTAGGGCTTCTTAGTTTTTTCCCACACATTATCACGCCTTCATACTATTTCCAACACTTTTTACTTGGCATTTCATCGAACACTTGATATGCATGAATCAAATACATACTTCAACCACTGAATCTTCACATGCATCTCAACACAGTACTATGATTAGTACTATCTAACACATTAACGATGAAGATGATCAACAAAAGTCACAAAATTTTACTAAGCTAGTTCGAATGAAAACCCTAGGGTTTAAACTATCATTTTCAGCACAATGACATAAATATGAAGTGAAATAAGAAAAATAGCGAAATGGAAAGAGATGTTTACCTTCACATTTGCAGATCTAACACTGAGAAGTGAAAGGATTGGTTATGTCACTCCTATGAAGTGGTATTTAGAAGAGAAAAGTGTGCATGTATTTGTGGTGCAAGTTAATGGAATGAATTCGGCCGAAATGTTTTTAACCTTATATTTGGAAATTTTTTTTATGGTACCATATTTTCATAATTATTTTCAAAAAATGCATTATTTCTATACAAAGGCCAGATTTTGACTGAGTTTGAAATAGCAAATTCATTTTGTTTACTTGTGCGAGATCTTTACTAATTTCAGGCTTTGTTTTTATTTTGCTCTTGGAACTAAGGTAATTGTGAAATTTTTTTTACTTTCGTTTGAGTTTTTATAGTCCGTTAACATGATTAGCTATTCATTCTCTCCTCATTTTACGTAAACCGCTATCACAATATTCACTTAAGAGGAAAGGCAATTCATATTGAATTGTTATTGTTTAAAATGATGAATAGCAATTTATGTCCTCATAACCATGAATTATCATCATGGTTTAACTTTGTTATAATTACCTATATCTTGAAAATATCACATCTCTATATAATAAAGACAAATGAGTATATAGATATTTTACTTTCTATTCTATTACATTCTTATTGAATTGGAATTCAATTCTAATTCAATAATTAAGTGAACATTGTAATGGCCATTATAATTCTATTACATTCTTATTAAATTGGAATTCAATTCTCTCCTTATTCATTACAGGAAAGTGAACCGGCTATTATTGTTTTAGTTTTAATTATTTGATTATTTTTATTAAAAACGGTTTGCGTTGTTAAAAGGAAAGAAATAAAAGAATATATAATATTTTATGCCACGTCGCATTTAATGTGAGAAACAGAATTGATAACAGTTAGTAACTATACCTTATTTGACTCAACCTAATCCAAACGTCCAGTAATTTTTCCTATTTCTTTCAAATTATTAGTTTTTGCTTTTGCCTTTTTATCCTGGGGCTGGGTTTCACAATTCACATGACAAAAAGCCAGCCCTGCAGCTCATGCAGATGATAAAAGCCAGGTGCTGAGCTTTTTATTCATACGCTTTATCCAATTAATGCTTCCGAAAATTGAATGACGGAAATTATCGATAATATTGGCAATTTCATTTACTGCATCTACGAATTTATCCAACTAATGCTTCCGAAAATTTTGATAAAAATGAAAAAACTTCAGCAGTCGGATTATACAGAATGGTTGTGTTAGCTCAACCTTTTCAAGCAAAACTTTCTGTTGATTCTTTTTCTTGGGGGAAAATGGAAGTGCAAAAGACACAAGTCTATCTGTAAATTATTCAAACTTAGTTTCATGTTCATTTGAATTTTCACTAGAGCTAAGATGAAGCTCAGCCTTTGTGGTGTTCAATTCAATAAGCTTCCTAATCTAAATTGTCCAGTTCAAATTTAAATATTAATAGAGTTAAAATTGGGTTTATACATCGATATTGTTTTAATATAATAATTCGATAATAATTTCAAATGGATAATCAAGAAATGAACTTAATCGAACCAAACTCTAACTCATTGAGTATTACTTCCAGTTGAGTTAGAGTTCAAACTTAAGCTCAAATTTGTTAGACAATGTACTCCAAATTGTTTGGATAGGCTTATTTATGCTCATTGGCATAATGATTGTTTTGATAAGGGATTTTTTCGTCGACTAATTCTTTTAGCTACTGACAAGATATATAAAGTTGGATCCATTTATTTAAGGACGTCTTAGGGTAATTTGATTTAGCAGGTTTAATAGATCACTAAACCAGTTGGACCATTCTTAGTCTTTCACAATAAGTTTGCACATCCAAGAATAAATATGTATTAAAATAAATGAATGTATCTTGTTGGTGAATCAACCAGAGAATATGGTTAGCTGTAGAATCTATAAATAGGCACTTCTTTTTCTTATTTGACATACTGAGAAGGTTGATACAAATACTTGTGTTGTGTGAGAATGATCAAAGTACTCATTTGTCACGCGTGAAGGTAAGCTATTGAGTTCTTTGTTTCTCTTTTTCAAATCAAGTTTCTCTAATCATATTCCTGAATCATCAAGCCTAACATCTCAAAGACCAATCAAAAACTCTAATTGTACACGATTTGTTTTCGAAATTTTACTTTTTGTCAGAAACTATTCAATATGGGCTCAGAATGTCCTCTCGATGATGAACGGCCAGAGGTTCGAGGAAATTAAGCCACCTGGCTAGCAAAACGCTTCGCTGCTCCTGATAAGTTCTAAATCCAATAGATTGATATGTGCATGGAAATTTGAGATAAATCCGCTTCGGGCCAACTAACCAGAAGATACGTGTCTGTATTTGGTCCATTCGGACTGTTCAGTTCAGAAAATGCTTCTGGTCTGCTTAGTTTTGAGGATAATATTTGTGCTTCCAGACGCAAAATGGAAATTTTAAGGTCAAAACAAACATAAATCATCGAAACAAAAGTAGTTTATTAGATTATCTTTAATAATAAGTTACTTCGAAAATTATCTAAAATATCATATTAGCATCTTAAGTAACTCTTCATACTAAGAGACTCACTACTTTATTCATAAATTACTTAGAAAGTTTCTTAACATTATTTTTTGAATTTTTATGGGTCTCATATTACATAAATTATACCCAACTAATATCAAAAGGTACACAAAAAATAAAAAAAAACCCAAACAACTTGCTTTTTGGGTGATTAAGCAACTCACTCCTATGCCAACTCTAATAGATTTGCTTGTAGACCTTTTTCATCTCGAGATAGTATCGGCTACAAATAATCAAAAGTATAATTTATTTCGTTTGGTTGTCTTGTGTGATTATGCAAATAAAATGATTGAATAGGTTTACTCTTATAATTTTTCATCTCGAGATAGTATCGGCTACAATCAATAATATTGTAACTAGGCCGAGTTTGTATTGTCATATTTTAAATGTTATGATATTGAATACTAATGCCATGTTCTCTCCTACTAATCTTATTATGTGTTTACTTGTATCTTGTATCGATTATGAATCCCTAGTAATTAAAAATGTTCAACAGGATTTGATAACTAATCGATTATACCCTTATAAATTATGATTACTTGGCACTTAATGGGCTATTTGAACAACCATCTTGAAAGAGCAAACTACAATACATGTATCACTATTATTAGCCCACTATTGTCTACCACCCCAGGTCAAACCAATGGATGATCTCCGTAACATTTTAAATGCGAATTAGTTTTCATATTGGTTTAAATTTTAAAACTTAATTTCAAAATAAAACATTTTTCTTATTTCGAAATAGGGGAATAAACATTGTATATGGCACCAGTAAAAAACAATGAAAACTAATAGAAACTAGTAGAAAGTAATAAAAAATTATCTGTTTGATAATGGAAAAAAAAATGGATGGAGAGCAAAAGAAACATTTCTATTACTGTCTAAAAAGGATATGGAAAATAACGGAAAACGGAGGAAATATATTTATTATTGTCTCGTAAAATTTTCTACCTAAAATGGGATATTTCTGCAAGTTTCTCTCCATCGTTTTCCGTCCATGAAAGAGGGACGTTGGAATGCGTACCTGCACCTTCAAATTCACTGCACAACGACCAAACTTTTCGTCGTCCCGTCTTCGATTCGCATTTGCTTATATTCTTTTTTCGCGTTGGGGCATTTATTATATGCTACAACTTTTTGAGATATTTACAATTTTCTATTTAAGTAAATTAATTATAATGGGATAATAGTAAAATATTAAATTAAATTGATATTTTTTCTTATAATTTACAAATTGTTGTTGTTATTGTTATTGTTGTCGTCGTTGTTATTATTATTATATTATAGAAAATTCAAATGTAATTTTATTTCACTTGAAAGGCCGATAATAATACATTTAAATTAAAAGTCATTAGTATAATGAATGTTATTAAATAACATAATTTATATATATGCGTGAGTGTGCGTAATTTCTTCGGTCCATTAGAATTTATAGAAATAGCACCACTTTGTAATTCCTATAACCCACCGACAGAGCCACTTTTCATCGATACAATCATTTCTGCAGTCCCAGACCTGCAGATCATTTTGCTTTTTTATAAAACTAAATGTGTTATTCGTAACACTTTTGAAGAAAAAAAAAGACATTTTCAAGCGTATTGTATCGTGTTCGAAGCAACTCAAGTATTCTTGGCAAATTATTTTTTTGAATTTTTTAAGTTTATATGTCTATAAATATTCAGTTATTTGTCACTTTCTGATATAATCCAAGGTCAATGTGCACTTCCAATATTTGAACTTTGATTTTAGAGTTTATGGATATGAAAATTAGTATTTTGCGTCTTTCTATGTTTTAATGGAAAAAAAAAAGGAAAATTAACAGAGTCAATGCTTGATAGGAACTATGAATGTGGAAGAAGGATTAGTTTGTGCAGTAGACTACAAACAAATAGTTTCAATGATTGTTGAAAGAATTATGATTAAATTAAACCAATAGAACTCATAGTGAATAAAGGAAATTAATCCGCTCATTTGAAGTTTCATTGATATAAACTCGTCAATTACATAGAGGAAATAATACTTCAACACTGAACATAACCTACTAACTGATAATAAAACTAACCTGTTTAGAGGCCTAATAAAACCTTAACATTATCCAACAGCACATGTGGAAACTAATAGAAATAATAAGAAACATGACAAAATAATAAAAATTAAGACCCAATTCCTAGAGCATTAAAATAAAAGATATAAAAAAGAACATTAAATAAAAGTACAAAAATAACTCAAAAGATTGAGCAATGGCAAACACCACAAAAGGATGAAGCTGTGCGACGCATGCAGTTGACGACTTAGGCTTTGTCGATCCATGGCAATAGACCACCAATGATTTAGCTAGTCCTTTTTGAGTCGAACCTCTCATTCAAGCGTCATAAAATCCCCTTAAGCCTATTTTCACTGCCTTGATTTTTTTTATTTGCAAAAATGCCTATTCTCTAGTATAATTTCTAAACATCTTATGTACTGTTGATTGTTCCTAGATTGATTCCATCACTTTTGGCAACGAATGGAGCAATAGTATGCTACATTGCAATCTCTTTGTTAAAAGATCAAACAAGCAAAAAGTTGCAAATAAGTCGAGCTACTCACGAAGTACTTGAGCTCGGCTCGCTTTAGTCTTGACTTGAGCTTGAGCTTTAATTTAAACTTCCAAGCCAACTTGGGAATAAGCTCATTTAGACTTGTGAATAGGGTCGTGAGTAGGGCCGTGAGCATACCCGTTAATATATGCCCATTAATAAGTTCGTTAGTAGATTTGTTAATGTTATAGGCATGATATATTACATATAACTATATAGTTAAAACAACAAAAACTAATTTTTCTTTAATATTTGTGTATATATATTTATAGCAACACTTACGTATTATATTTTAGATTTGATAAAAATAGAAAACGAACTATCTAAACAAGCTAAGCTCGAGCTTAAATATCAAGCTCAATAAAAAGCTCAGCTCAGCTGAAGCTTAAGCTTGATTCTTAAACAAGCCAAGTTCAAGCTCGTACTAAAGGTCGTTTACCAAAATATGCTTGAGCTCAAAAAATTTGAATGAGTTGGGCCTGCGCCTTTAAAGTTTAACTCGACTCATTTGCAGCCTTACTCAAGAACTATAAAGTTAGTAGTTGATATGTGAATTCTCTCAACTTCCTTATCTGCCACTTGTACATTCAAAACATTGAGACCGTAAATTTGCCACCACTATATTCTCTCCAAATCATTCAATTAAGTATCACATACTCATCATTACTTTAAAATCATGTGACCACTTTAATTGTAAACCCACATCTACAAACATGTCGCTTCCAATTTCAAACACCACTACTCGTGATCCTTCAAATTTACAAACTTATTCTTTAAATTTAATGAAGAGGAAGTTCATGACAACTATACTTATCAAGACTTAAATTACCTCGATTAAGAGAATTTTCACCCCAAAATTATTCTACATCACAACTTGCCTAAAAAATAATAAATTAAAGAAAATTCTATAGACTTGCCCATTTACTCATAGAATCAATTCCGTAAATTTTAATAGCTTAAATTTATACATCATCATGGTTTGACAATTGAAATACTTATTAAATTAGCTTCTATAATTTTTTTAATAGTCGAATAATTGGTTGAACATTTCTTCAATGGAACCATGAAGCTCTCTAATCCAAAGGTAGTTAGGAAGTTGTTAATAGTTCATAAAATGAAAATAAAAATGACAAAGAGAACAATTACCTTATAATGTACTTGATTAGGGATACCTTGATGAAAGAGAATAGGGAGAAATTCATCATAATTTTAGAGAAAAGAAAAGTACATTTTAAATTTTAGGGAAGGGACATGTAATTAGTACATGGTGTAAATAGAAAAAAAAAAAAAAAAGAGATGATTGATCACTAAAAGTTTAGGAAGGGGAGGAGGGTGTTAAATTTACTAAAATTCTCACTTTGATATTGTAGTGGGGTGGATCCGATCACAGTAGTCACGCGAGTGTAGGTGCATCTCACGCTACACGTGGCCTCAGAGAAGTGACGTGGAAGCACAAAGAAGGAATGACATAGAGTGAGATGATAAGGAGGAGGAGGAGCTGAAAATCTCAAAAAACTTATACACTAGTGACATGTAGAAAAGCTATACAGCATCAACCCCACAATTCTAGAGAGAGACTGTGTAATGGCCCTACCCCAAGTACATTGAGCATGACAGTTATGCCACACATATCATCTCCAAGTAATATATGCAAGGCATTCTATTATTGAGTGAGTTTCTAATTAAGTTTTAATTTGAGAATCATTGATAATTTTTGTAAGAATTTCAATAGAGTGACGTTTGTTTTATCCATGGTTCAAGTTTATCAAAGCCTATAAATTCAACATGTTTCGAATATAAGTATCATAAATAGTCATTTATAAATATTATCCATATGGCCCATCAAGAAATTTTGACTCACATACAAAACTCTTGGCCTTAAACATCCATATTAAATCAAATGAAAGTATTTGATACCGAATTGATTACAATCATCCAAGTTTATAAAACATGATAACAATAAAAATCTTTTAGGAAAATTCAAAAAACTTAAGCCTCATACATCACCCTCTAATAAGGTTATCCCACGTATCTCTCATTCCTGATCAAATCACAAGTAGGACTTGAAAATTTAATAAAATGAGCTGCAAAGCCTAGTATACGGTAACCAAGCACATACACGCATGTCATGTACACCTAAGCTAATACAACAAACACAATTTAAGTTCAATTAAATTTAAATCAGCAAACAAGTATTCCTAGTGTCCAAGAAATATAAGCATACACAAGAGTACTCAAGACTCCCGCCAAGCATAAGGGGTAGGGTTCCCTCAACGGATCATGCACCGAAGGGGGGGGGGGGGGGGGGGGGGGGGGGGGGGGGGGGGGGGTGGGTGTTTCGATAAGTCCCTAGAAGTCACCGGAAAGAAAAGAAAGAAGTAGTCTTTATTCTACACAAACAGCCATCATGAGCACAGTTTATTGCGATGTTTTATACAAAAGCCCATGCCTCACACAACTCCGTTACAACTTTCAACCTGCTCCTAACTGATCATTTGGTTTCGAAATATCCCTTATTGACTACCTACTTGACCTTACCGTATATACCGAGAGGGGTCTAGGCACCTATAACTACTGTATCATTCCAAAGTTGCGATCAAGCTCGTAACCCAGTTTGGGGGTGCCAATCCTGGCGTAAGTGGCCAAGAAGCAACTAACAATCAACTAAACCAACTTTAAATTCTTAGTCCAGTTATGAATACCATCCTAGCATGAAACACGCAATTATTGTGTACTTATCAATTGGTTTGAGCTTTCAAATCCCTTCTGAAGCTCGATGTCCAATAACTGCTCACAATTCAAGTCGGGAATTAATTCAAGTTTTACTACCTTTATTTTGTTTATATTATTTGTTACATCTAGACCACTTTAGTTTCACCATTCTACTCAAAGCTAATGTTTAAAGGGTTTATCTAGCTAATTTATCTAGTTAATTATGTAGGTTAGGATTAGATTTGAGGCTTAGGTTAACCAATTCTTAGTGGGCTATTTTGTGGGTTTCGATTGTTGACCTTTCAAGAATAGGTTCCCACAGTGTACTAATCCCATTTAGTTCTTAATGTCTAACTCTAATTATTAAGTATGAACTACTTTTATTCATGTGAGGTATTTAGATTAAATGTGTTTGGAGGATATATACCGTAAATACGGGTATTAATACTTGCTAAATATGTATTTTAAAAGATTTGAAAGGTTAGTTAAGTTTAAGAGAAGAACCGAGTCAAGATTCATGTGATTCAAGCAAGAAAAGATGAAGTTATGAAGGAGTTGGAAAAGAGCACGAGAGGGAACACAAGGGATGCATGGGGTACACAAGCATATGTATTCCCCCGTTTTCTTTTATGATTTATTGTTTTGAGACCAGAGAAGCATAGGGGAAACACTGCTATGTATCTCCCCGTGTTTTTCTAGCTTTCAAGCATTTTATGAATAGCAAGAAGCACAAAGGGAACACAATATCATGTTCTTGTCTTGTGTTTTCTAGGTTTTGTAGCATTTTGCATTCAAACTTGATATTTTTATTAAAAACATATTTTGGGATAAATTTTAGTGATCTTAAAAGTATTACATTATACAACTCATATAACACAAGCTCTAGGAACTCATCTAAGCCCTAAAGATCTACTTAACTCATCAAAACAACTTTCAACTCCTTAAGACTCCATTTGAACAGAAATTACATCCACGAAAGAACAAATAAATAAATGACTAGAAAAGCATGCGAACTTTACCTTAAGCTTCCTTAACCTGTAGATGAAGGTTTGTAGGGGTCCTTAATTAAATTACGAAAGAAAATTGGATCAAAAGATTTGGGTATTTGGTCTTGAAAACAAATGTCGGTTAGGATCTGCTTGGTTTGTGATTTTTTTTTTTTTAACAAGGTTTGCTTTGATAATTATCTTAAAAGTTGCGTTGACTTTTATGGCTTAAATAGGATATTTGCTTTTGGACTTGGGCTTGATTTGTTTCCAAAGTATGTTTAAGGCTTGAGTCTAATTTTTTTTTTAAAGAATTATGGGCTTAACTTACATAAACAAACAATACAATACAACTACTAAATTATACAAACACATTTAATTTCATTTAACTAAACATTTGACACAATTTCATATATAATTCAATCAATAATCTATAACAGATGCAATTTAATTAAGCATGGGAGGTATATTTCAAATTTTCTATTCCTTCTCTCTACTATTTCACTCTTAGTCATTCCTTGCATGTGTTTCTATAACACTCTTCTAAGGCCACGTGTAGCTCAAGACGCACACTGCTATCAAATCCACCCTACTATAAATATAAAAATGTTTTAATAGACATTATAGTAATTTTATTCAATCTTATCTGACCACCTGATATGAGTAATACAGTTCCCTCCATGGTTTTTTCTTTCTATTGTATTATAGAATGTAACTGCATATGATCAGCTATGGTATTTTGTTAAATTAATTATTCAAAGACAAGCCAAGAAAATATAAAAGAAATGAAAGATTGATTACTAAATTTGTATTTTTTTTTGTTTAAATTTCATTTGAAAATAACATTGTATATATATTTGAATGAACCATGTGTTAAGGAAAAAAAAAGTATACATAAGTATAATTCCCATGGATAGATTTGGTTTTTTTTATCTCAAACCAAGCTTTAAATAATGATTTGATTCGATTTGAGTTATAAACTACATGAAAATTACCATCATTGTTTGAAGGCAAATATCTCACATCTTCAATTCATAATTTTCTAAGTTCTTACTTAAATCATCTTAATAATTTACAGCTTATAGTTTTCAACATATCAACAATAATTTGCTTTTATACTGATTATAATTTTATTTTTAGTCCAACTCTTGATGATTTTGCCACTTATCGGACCTGGCCCGTGGTCTAGGCATGCACCGATCGAGTTAGATGGGACGGGTTCCGATTCATAATAGAAAGAGAGAGAGAGGTTAATTCTTATAAGTATAACGAGTAACAGCACCAAGCGTTCATAGCAGCCATCTGGCTTATGTAAATTGCCTTTATCGATCAATAATTAACACTTTATAACTTTATCGCATTGGGAAAATTATCGAAATTAAAGTTATGGAATGTGGTCGATAATAACGTTGACATTGACAAAGAAAAGAAATTGTCTGATCAGCATTATTCCAGGTCATTGTGAAATGAAAGCGGGGTCCAAATATTAAGCGTGAGGGCCCTTCTAATGAAATACCCCTAAATTACATTCTTTCCTTTCATGCTACATGAGTCCTTGTCAAATACTAATTATGTAATCACATCAACTAAAGCATTCTTGGCTAGGATGAACAATATTGAAAGGTAAAGGATGTAACTTTTTTTAATGAGAAATTAATATTTGAGGATAAATTCATTAAGATATTGATATTTTAAGTGATTAAAAAGATATATGTATGTTTTACAAAGTGAGTCAAATAAGTATTAATAATTAACTATTAATAGAAATTTTAGAAACTTAATTAAAAATTAATCTAAATATTGATAGATTCATTTTTCAAAACCTTGATACTTGTTTTTAACCGCTTGAAATATTGATATCTTAAATAAACTTACCACCGAACGTTTATTTTTTTTTCTTGTGTAATTTGCTCTCTTTTTTTTTTTCTGTATGTAATGGCTAATAAGCATAAAAATAAATTCATATAATTATATTCTTCTGCCAGACTATTCGACTTCACATTATATAGCATGTAGTTTTAAAATGAAAAGAAAAATGCATCGAAAGAGTGTATGAAGATAAATTAGTGAAGAGTATAATTATTTGTTCTGATAAAAAATATTAAGATATCATTATTATTTTATAAATTTAGCACGTATGCACCGCTATGCGTGTGCGAAACAAGAACAATGAAATAATATTTTAAATATAAAAAAAATTATTAAATCACGCACAGTCAATGATTCAAGGAAAAAAATTATGCATAAATGGTATTAAAGTACTTAAAAAAAACACACACACACACACAACCGCATATGTCATATTATATCATAATTGTATACGTCAAATTAGACCCAAAAAAAATAAAGAAATAAAATTTGTTAATCATATTATGTTTGTTCATAAAAAAAAAAAAAAAGTAAACAACATATAAAATTTAATTATTAAATTTATATGTAGCAATATAAAACTTTTGAGTATAAAATATAATTATTAAATTTATATATAGTGATGTAAATCTTTTTAAGTATAACTTGATAATATCTAATAGACATGTGTACACATCGTGTGCTAGTGCGAGTAATTAGGAAAAATCTAAGATCCTACCTATTTTATTAGGGTCGGTCTATAAGTTAATGAATGATTTAGATTTATATATAATTGCGATCAACTAATGAAATATTTATTATATTAACTTTTATGATCATTTTGGTAGTTGAATGATAAGTTAGATGATTTTGCTAAAGAGATTGTAGAGTCAAACACTATAATATTACGTAAATATATTAAAAATGAAAATTGTTATTAAGGATACAACAATGTAAGTCATTATAAATTACCTAACTAGCATGATTTTTAAAAAATCATATAAAACTTTAGGGTTGGGTTTCGATATTTCTTTAAAATTCTATAAGGTTTAGATTGAGTTTTAGTTCTAATATAAAACCCTTGTAGGAATCCGATTCAACACATAAATCTAAGAGTTTACCCTTACTCTCTCATTAAATATTTATTTCGACTTATTATTTTATCTCCTTGTAAATTTTCTTGTGGATAAAGAAATTTTATAAGATTTAGTTTATCTAGATATTATTTTTAATATATCTAATTGTGTTGTTGTGAGAATACCAATAAGTATAACATAGAAGGGAAAAATTTTCAAAAAAGATTGCAAATTGTTGGTTAGTGGTTGTATTGGGTCAGTTTCCAAGAACCTTAAACTCTATAAGGATAGGTTTGGGCATGATGAGACAAAAAAACCCTATAAGATTTAAGGTAAGGTTTAATACAACCTATGGAAATGAGAGCGAAATTGGTTTTATATGATCCGTATCAAACCTGCCTTGATTATATTCTTAATTGTTGTAGGTGGGTAGAAGAATAAATTGTACATTAACATAATTACTAAGAATACATTATCTTTTATTACCATATATTGAGAGGAATCTTTTAGCCGAATTTCAATATTATCCATTAATAAAATCCATATTAGTTAATTTTAGTACACTGATACAGTGGTAAAGAACATTCAAGTAAGTTTAAAGAATGATAAAGCGTGGAGTTCAACTTCCAATATCCACTTAATATTTAATGATATGAAAGAAGATAATATATTTTTTTAGTACAAACAAAATACATATTGAAGAAGGTGTAATTTTATCAGAACATTTTGCTCATGGTTATAGAAGTTTTTATATAGGGGTAAATATGAATGAAACTTACTAACAAATTATGCAATTTTAGATTGATATTTGCTGAAAGTTAGAGATTAATATAACTTTGACCAGAGGAACAAAATCTTAGGTAATTAATTTAGATATAAAAAGTTAACAATTTTGTAATCCAATGGCATCTCTTATGATAAAGATATAAGTTCGAATCTCCTCTTTTTTTGTTGTAATGGTAAAAAAAAAAAATATAAAAAAGATTAATTAAATTGCAATGAAGTTTGTGAATGCCAATTCAAGTTAGGAATAAAAATTTTAAGTTTGCTAGAACTCAAATGCGTTTGGATGAAATATATGTATGTGTGTGTGTATCTTTGTTGGTCAAGATTAACATTGTTTTCCTCTTTTTTGTTGTAATGGTAAAAAAAAAAAAGATATAAAAAATTAATTAAATTGCAATGAAGTTTGTGAATGCAATTCAAGATAGGAATAAGTTTAAAAATTTTAAATTTGCTCGAACTCAAATGCTTTGGATGGAATATATGTGTGTGTACATCTTTGTTGATCAAGATTAACATTGCGTTTAATTCATAGAATTCCTGTCTTGCTAATTAAATTAAATGCAAAGAAACGCACTCGCATGGCCCAGCTGGACAAAACAGATAGGCGTTACTTTCAAAGACGGAGTAATATTTGGATTTCGTCAATGAAATATAATTAATTATCTCATTAAAGTCATCTTGTTTCTGTTACATCATTTACTTACGAAATTTTTGTTACAAGCATCCTAAGATACTAATTAATCTGCCAACTGGCATCCTAAGATACCGGTTTACTACATTTCTTAAAAAATTTAATATTTTTATGCTTATTGAAAATATGTAGTAAGTATATAAAAAAAATAATAATTAAGTTATTATATACTGTGAGTAAGCTTTAATTACTAATTAATAAAACGCTACATATCAAATGAAAATGTTAAACCATGCCGAGAACGTATTGATTTTATTTAATTACCATTATTGTGTAATGAATATTTTAAAAATATAAATACTAAATTTAAGTGTGGAGACAATTATTATTATTATTATTATTATTATTATTTGTTGCAGGACACTAGTAGATACCGGACATTGTTCGACATTAGAAGAATATATAGCTAGTAACAAGTGAAAAAGAAAAAAAAATCACCCTTAAACTTTATAAGACTGATTACATGCTTAAATATAATTAGGCCAATATTCTTATATGGAGTGGACTCCAAATGGTACTAATATCCTACATAGATTGATTAGTTGCAAATAAATATAGAGATAATCATGATATATAAATTGTTTTATAAAAATTATGTACTATGTTGCCATTTATTCAGAAGCAATTAGTATTTATTCCCGGCTCACTTAAACATATATTGTATTAATATCGTTGGAATTTTTTTTTTACTCAAAGTGAGATTAATTGATATTGAGTTTCTTCCTTTTAGAACTTGTAAAATATAGTCATTGGCAATAGCCTATATATATGTCTAGTGTTTTAACAATCATATAGTTTTTGAATTATATATATAAGGTAAATGTAAAATTTGATACCATTTAAAAATGCTAATTTATTATGTAACTTTTCAAGGACATTTATACTTAAACATTTTTTAATTTATGCAATTAATTATCAAAAAGTTGTTAATCTATTATTACCTAGAAACATTTCAAATTTATTTATAATACTTATATGGATAATTAATTGTAAAATCGGTAAATTTTAGGTAGTTAATTATAAAATTCGATAAAATTTAGATGATTAATTGTAAAAATAAATAAAATTTAGATAATGCAATGATGCTTTTAAACTTTCTATAATTAATGATTAAAAAAATAAAATAAAATCCAGATACAAAATGTGATGATGACTCTTATTAAATTTTAACAAAATTTAAGTTAGCAATTTTAAAATAGATAAGCTTCATTTTTTTAATTAATATTTTTTATACTTTAAATACTAAATTATAAAAATAGACAATTTTAGTATAAATATAACAATTACCACACACACACACATTATATATATGAATACGAATCTAAATAATATATCGAATTTGAACATTCAATATGTTTCACTGTTAATATCTTTCCCCAAGGAAAGCAATGAGTGAGGCTGAAGCGACCCACATGCACACAGCTTACCTGGTTGCTTTCAAGAGCAGCTGCTTATTAATAATAACAGCGTTGAGTTTTCCTAAGCCTTTCTTTTTAGTCCTTACCTGTACTCTCTGTCTCTCTCTCATTCTCTCTCTGCATTTGGAGCGTTTGTTGATATCAACTTTCAAGACCCCAATTATTTTATAGTCCTTGGGTGCTTCAGTTGTTATTTTTCTTTAATAGGCATGAGTGGTTTTGGTCCGTTTTTGTCTCCAATACGTCTATGTTTTGGAATCTTCTTGGTGGGTTTGGAGGAAAATTAAAAGAACATCAAACAATAAAATAAACACGCTGTTTTTTTGTCAGTACTATTATAAGGGTTTACATTTGTGTTTGACCTTAATTTGTTCTTTGTTTTTTTTTTTTCCCACCATTTTTTTCCCTTCTTTTTTGGTTTCAAACTGAGATTTGGGCATTTGGGTTATTGTTGCTTTGGGCTGTCTTTGTCTTATTGCTTAAAATTTTGCATCTTTCAACCCGTTCAGTTCATATTACTAGATACTAGTGTTGAATTCAGTGAAGATTCTTGGTGGGTTCTTGTTTTTCCCTTTGTTTTTTGTGGGATTCAAGTGGAAAGTTTATATTTTGCTGGAGGTTTAGGAACATTTTGTGACTTTCAGCTTTTTGGGTCCTAGTGTTCTTGCTGAGTGTTGGGGTTTGAGAAGACAGAAAGAATGGCTTGCATGAAATTAGGTTCTAAAACTGATGCATTTCAGAGGCAAGGTCAAGCATGGTATGTCGTGGAATTTCCTCAATCTCTTTGCTTTATTTTATTTACAGCAAGTAATATATTGTTTCCATCTTATGTTGTTATATGTAATGCAATTGCATTGGAACAAGTAGCCCATTTTACTATGAAATCTTTTTTGGGAAATTCAAATTTAGAAAGTGGAAAGTGAAATGGAAAGTAACTTGAGAAAAGGGAATTGGCTTTCTCTAATGATTTTTTTCAAGAGTGAATATTTTGTCATTAAGTTGCCTGATTGATATACTGGAAGATTTCTTTGGAGATCTAGATGTAAGGAGAGAAGAAACAAAAGGAGAGAAGTATAATTGAATAGAAATTTCGGTCAGTGTTCTTTGAGATGCTGAAATTATCCTAGTACCATGAGCAGATGGTTTTTGAAGTTTGCTTGAGAAAATACCCAATTGACCCCAATGCTGTTCTATTTCATAGTTGTGTTGACTTTATGGAGCGGCAGTATTCTTCCTTTTGGTTCTGTAGGGATGACCGGAGCATCCTCGAGTTTATCTGGGTAGATGACAAGTATCTGGCTTTTGCCTTATTATTTTGGACAGATTTGTAGATCTTTAGGAATTTTATGTTTGTCGCATATGGCAGTCCCTATATGACTACGTGCAACATTTTTTACAGCTCCAGCCACTGTTTGTTTATGTCTAGAGTTATGAAGTTCTGTTATTTTGAACTATCTACATATTTGAGAGGGATATAGTTTGAATTTGGGGAAAAACAAGTAATTTAGCATTGGATTTGCAAAAGTCTCCTACTTGCACCCCTCAAAGCCTATCTTGGTGTTACATATTTCTCGGACATGGTTTTTGCCTTTATAATTGATGAGATGTAGCTGAGGAGTTGGAAGTTTTAGATGTAGAATTGGGATTCTATTGATAAAAATTTTATTGTTATGCTGTGATTCTTGATGTATTTTTTTTTCCCAGCAAAAAATGTCATTTTCTCCATTCTTAGGACATCTAACTTTGAAACATTCTCGACTCATGTACTTGTTAAACGCAGGTTCTGTACAACTGGCCTTCCTAGTGATATTGTGGTCGAAGTTGGAGAAATGTCCTTTCATCTTCACAAGGTATTGGCTTTGGTCAGATGATTGCTTCGGGCTGTTCTAGTTACACGGATCTCCTCTCTGGTTGAAAAGTTGATTCACATGTTGACTTTATTAGATGGAAGATTCTCCCTCATTGAAAAAGAATCATGAACTTTCTTTATATAATCTTGATGTATTGAAGTTTACTTATAAATGGGCTAGTTTACAGAAAAATCCACTTAGACTCTTGCATGTGCAACGTGAGATGCATTCAAGTGCTTCAATTTCCATATTAAAGAGCCAGTCTTAATTTTGATTTATCCTTAATAAGATTGTAAATCTGCAATATACTTCTCTCATGCAAATTGATGATTTTAATGAAATTTTCTAGTTGTGATTATAACTACTCTGTGTTATCATATATAGGGCTTGAAGTTAAATTTTTATCAGAACTCTCTAATTGTGGTTGATCCAGCTTGCAAATCGGTGACCTGAGGACTTACTGCAATTGTCGCATTCTGTTATCATTGAGTTTTTTCTTTTCTTCTTGGTGAAAAAATAATATTCACGATTGTCTTAGCTATTTTATCCATTTTTCATTTGTCTTATGGTTCATATGCAGTTTCCTTTGCTGTCTAGAAGTGGAGTTATGGAAAGATTGATTGCGGAGGCATCTGAAGAAGATGAAGAAAAATGTGTCATACATATTCCTGATGTCCCTGGTGGTGCAAAGACGTTTGAACTTGTAGCCAAGTTCTGCTATGGAGTGAAACTCGAACTGACTGCCTCAAATGTTGTGTACCTCCAATGTGCTGCTGACCATCTTGAAATGACTGAGGAATATGGGGAGGGCAATCTAATAACAAAGACTGAAAATTTTCTCAACCAAGTTGTCCTGAAGAATTGGAAAGACTCACTTAAGGCACTCCAAACCTGCGATGACATTCTTTCCTATGCTGATGAGCTAAACATCACCAAGAGATGCATTGACTCATTAGCTACAAGAGCATCTACTGACCCAAATCTCTTTGGATGGCCCATTATGGAGCATGGTGGTCCTATGCAGAGCCCTGGTGGCAGTGTCCTGTGGAATGGCATAAGCACAGGGGCTAGACCCAAAAATTCTAGCTCAGATTGGTGGTATGAAGATGTATCAAGTTTGAGCCGGCCTCTTTATAAAAGGCTGATATCTACAATGGAATCACGTGGTATCAAGCAAGAAATTGTTGCTGGTTCTCTCACTTCTTATGCCAGAAAATACCTGCCTGGGCTGAATAGACGTCAGGGTGTTACAGATTCTAGCACACGCATTACACCAGTGGATCTGGGAGCTCCACTCTCAGAAGAGGAACAGAAGACTCTACTAGAAGAAATTGACCAGTTACTTCCAATGCAGAAGGGTCTCGTCCCAACCAAGTTCTTATTTGGTCTGCTTCGAACTGCCATGATTCTCCAAGCAAGCCCCTCTTGTATATATAATCTAGAGAAGAGGATCGGCATGCAGCTTGATCAAGCAACACTTGAAGATCTTTTGATGCCGACTTTTTCCTATTCCATGGAGACACTCTACAACATTGATTGTGTTCAACGGATACTTGAACATTTCCTGGCCATGGAACAAATTGCAGGAGGGGCCTCTCCTTGTTCTGTTGATGATGCTCAGTTGATTGGGTCACCATCATTAACTCCTGTAACATCAGTAGCCAAGCTAGTTGATGGCTATCTTGCAGAGGTTGCTCCTGATATTAATTTAAAGCTTCCAAAGTTTCAGGCCCTTGCTGCTGCCGTTCCTGACTATGCCAGACCCCTTGATGACGGTCTTTACCGTGCCATAGATATTTATCTCAAGGTACTGGTCCGTTGCAATTGTGCCATGCTTTATATTTACTGACTTTTTTACAAATTTTCTATAGGCATCAAGGCTTGTGTAATCTGAATTTTTTCTGTCTTTATGTATTGTACTCTTCAATGTGGCATAACTTATGATTTCTTGGACTTCCATATCTACAGTCACATCCATGGTTGGCGGAGTCTGACAGAGAACAGCTCTGTAGGTTAATGGACTGCCAGAAACTCTCTTTGGAAGCCTGCACCCATGCTGCCCAAAATGAAAGGCTGCCTTTAAGAATCATGTCCAAGTCCTCTTTTTTGAGCAGCTTCAGCTCAGGACATCAATTGCTGGTTGTTTTCTGGTATCTGACAACCTTGACGGTGGCTCCAGGCAATTGAGAAGTGGATTGGCAGGGTCTACTGAGGGAGGTTGGGCGACAGCAGTGAGGGAGAATCAAGTCCTGAAAGTAGGAATGGATAACATGAGAATGCGTGTTTCAGAGCTTGAGAAGGAATGTTCAAACATGAGACAGGAGATCGAGAAGTTGGGTAAGGTGAAGGGCTCCACCACTTGGGGAAACGTCTCAAAGAAATTCGGCTTTAGATTAAAGTCCCAGATGTGCAGTGCTCAAGAGGGATCAGTTAATAAGCAGAATAAGGCAAATACGAAAGTTGATAAGGTAAAAGAGAGGCATGATAAGCACAAGAAAAATTTGTCAGTAGAGGGTAAGATGGATTAATCTCTTTCACATTCTTTTTAACATGAGTTTTCGTTCTTGTTAATGTTCATGTCTAATTGTTAATGGGAAACTAAATCTACCTCTATTTTGTGTATCATATGTGTTGATTCTTTTTAGTTCTCCTTCATCTCAACTGTGTATGGAACATTAAAGAAAGGGCTTTAGACTGCTTGTTGTATGTTTTATGAAGTGGAAAATAACTAGTTTTTCTTTGAATATGCGTATGCATATGCATGTAGATGATCTTATGAGTTTGTTCTAGGGTTACACTCAGCAGGTTGAACATGAGCCATTCCCATTCTAAACCATGCATTTCTACAATTCAAAAAGGATTATAGGTATTAAAGTCCTGGAAAATGTGCATTATTGGATCTTAGGATGTGAAATTCACAACTTAAAGCACCAAATGGAGTTGCTGAGATCTCCTTTCGAATGGTATGAATGCTGTTCCCTCGATGCGGTCGAACATGAGCCATTCCCATTCTAAAATGCATAAATAAGAAAAAGCAGAAAGAAACCCTCACTACATAAGTCAAGAGCAGTTTGAGATAGTTAAGTGCTTTTTTATGGTCTATTGCTCTATTCCATATCTCTAACGCAGTTTCTTTACCCTTCTGAAGGGTGTCTGGTTCCAGGAAAAAGTAATCCTGCATTTTCTGGACATTTGCTGTAACGTATTGTTTGCAATAATTTTAACCTTTATCTCTTCATTTAACCAGAGTTGAGGTTGCCTGGAGCATTGGTTACACGCTAACACTACTTTTCTTAATTTCTATCGACACTTACAATTGTCGTTAGGCACGAATCACACACGACCATTGCCTGCAAGCTGACACTGTCTTATGGCGCTTCCCGTTGGTTGTCACTTATTATAAAAGCCATCATCTGGTCGTTTTTTGTTATTTGGTTTTTGGTTTTTGGAGGGATATTATGGTATTTACGTGGAACGAACCACTATTCTGCGTAAGTGAATGAAGTTGAAATGATGATATGTCAAGTTTGAATTCGAGCTTACTTGGACCTAATTAAATTTAGAATTTGATGGCCTAGTTTGGTGCCCAAATGAAAAAAGTGTCTAGTTTGACTCAATATGAGACTTAATGACTTGTATGTATCTTCATTAAAATTATTTGGGTGAAAAACATGTCTATTATTTTTTATGAAAAGAAATTATAAAAAAAAATTATAAAATTACCATCCATGTTGAAGATGCAATGTAAAGATTATATAAGTATCATATTTATAACATGCAATATAATAATATACTCTTCAAAGATCATATAAAGATAAGGTATAGTTGAAACCCTAATCCAGATTAGGGATGCAACCGGGGCAGGTCATTATAAGGTACCTGGCCGCCGAACGTTAAAAACCTTATAGGGTCTAAACTATAGGGTCACGGGACGGGTTTGGAAAATTACTTGCTGTCCTATAGGGTTTCGGGGTGGGTTCGGGTCATTAAAAAAACCGATGGGTAATCCGAATCCATCATAATATAAATAATTAAAAAAATTAAATCTGAAATTTTAAAATCACAATTATGTAATATATTTTTATTATTTCTTGACTTTTAATATCTTGATCTGCACCTCTATTGTATTTAAGATATAAAAGCCCTTACGAATTTTCTCGTTGAGCTAACACAGTAAACACATTACACATTGACCTGGTTGCTTCTTGCTTTCCCTCTCACTATCGACATTTTTGAAAACATGTTTTTCTATTCTTGAGTCTTCACAAGACACGGTTCTTACATATGTATTATGTATATTTATGTAAGTGAAGTAACGTCTTTTCATCTACATTTGAAAATCTTCTTATGATAGTTTTAAACCTTTATATTTTTAATAAAGTTGTGGCATATCTTGTAAAATTCATTCAAGCATAGTTGTAACTAACTATTATGCTTTATAGGATAAAATTATTGTTAAATCTTGTAATTTAACTAAGTGTTGAGAAGAGAAAAAAAAATTTAAGTGGGTCGCGAGGCAGGGCGGGTCAGGGTCAAAACCCTACAGGGGCAGGTTTGGATATTGAATAGAAAACCTTGTAAGGTCGCGGGACGGGTTTGGAAAACCTATTGGGAAGCGGGGAGGGTTCGGGTCTTATATGACCCGTCCCAAACCCGCCCGGTTGCATCCCTAATCCAGATGCCCTGAGCCAGCCACTACGAACGACATTACCTCTGGCTAGTTTGGTTCCTTTCCTTCCCTATTGCTCCGAAACCCTTTGTTTCTTTTAATGTGTGCATTTGATTGGTAGGTTTGATATGTGTTTTAATTAGATTATTTGTTAAAAATAAATAAATAAATAAATTTTTTTATAAATATATCATATAAATTAGATATAAATAAAATATAAATAAAAACAGATAAAAAAAATATTAGTAAGGATTTGTAGATATTCCATACCATTATCATAAATAATCGAAATCCCCATGATTTCAAAATTAATTACCATCCCATATGACTGGCCCACATACATTAGAAACATGGTGTTGTCGGTGGCAGGCTGCGGTGCAGATAAAGATAAGATGCGGATCATGGCTCGACGTGGGGTTTTGTTTGATTTAAAGCTCGCTATAGGTATTATTTGTCTTGCCCGAACTTGATAGGTCAAAGAATACCATAATTTTTAGCTTCAGCAGTAAAAGATGCTTTGATTCGAAAAGTTGAATGAGTTTTGTTTTTTTTCCTGAAATTGAAAATTTTTTCACGTGTTAAAAAATATTGTCCACGATTAATATGTTTTATGGATGGAAATAAATAATTCTTCAAACTTGAACCTTGATAGGGTTGTTTGGATTGTTAAATTTTTATCTATATCATAATTTATTGATATTGGATCAATAAAGGATGTTCACGGTTCAGTTAATCGATCCGTAGCTTATTTTTTTATCCTAACCGTAATAATCGGATTTTCAATATTTTGATCATAAACCAATCCATTATGAACGGTTAACCGCCTTAACGGTTAACCTTTTTTTAGGTTATTTTTTTTGTTTTCAATTTTTAACCGTTTGACATAATGGTTATGCAAATTTTACAGCTAACCATATTCTTCAATATGTCCGAAAAAAAATTAGAGTATTTTTTTGTATAATTATATTAAAAACTATAAATTAAGAATGCAAGACATGTAAAATAGTTGTTAATATATATCGGTGTCATCAAGATAATCATCATAATAGCCTTTTACTCATGTGTTCTTATCAATCTTGATCAATTGAGCTCAATACAAAATCTCAATCAAACACCACCATTCTAATTTTCAAACATATATGTATTTGTTTCTTCTTATTTGAATCATTCATTTTAACATAATTCATATTAATAACACTAAAAAAAATAATTATATGAGTATATTATAAATTATATATATTTATAATTATGGATCGGTGACCGTCCATCGGTTTCTAGAATCTAAAAACCGAAACTGAAAATCGAAAAAATTAAAAATGTTAATCCTAAACCGAAATCGATAGATCGATTAACCATTTTTTTTAATTAGTTTCTCGGTTTCGGTTCAGTTATCCTAAACATTCGGGTTTTTTGCATATCTCTAATCAATATCAATTCAGTTTGATCAATTTATGAGTACAACTATCAATTTTTCATCAGTATCATATCAATATTGGTTCAGTTCGAAAATGATGCTAGAATGATACCAAATCAGTTCAATAAATTAGCAAAAAGTTAAAAAATGATTGCCAAATTTTGATCGGCCTTTGAACGAATATACCATTGTTTTTGAAAATAAATACAAAAATAAAACTCAAAAAAATATTTCAAAATTTTTTTATTTAATTAAGAGGGCTCATGTGACATAAGCAGCATCTTCATAGCACCCTTTCCACACATAGATTTAAAGTAATTTTTTGCCTAAATCACTCACTTCATTCACATCTTGAAAATATACACACATTTCTCTCTTACATAGTACACTAGAGGTGCAACATACCCAATCCATTCATTTCTCGGCTTTGGATGTTCGATTGTGAAGTAAACATCTCTTTTCCTTGTCCTTTTTTTCTTTTTTTTCCATTTTACTTCACACTTGGTCATTGTAATCAAAACTATACTTGAAACCTTAGGTTTTTCCTTTGAAGTAGATTAGTCAAATTTTGTGACTTTTGTTAGTAGCCTCCCACATTAATTTGTTAGATAGTACTAATAGTAGTAACTTAGATGCATGTGAAGATTCGATGATTGAAATAGTTACTTCGTTTGTGCATGTCAAGTGTTCGGTGAAACGTCAAGAAAGTGATGGATATTGTATGAAGGTGCGGTAATGTGTGGGAAAAACTAAGAAGTCCTAGAAAAAGTCTAAGGAAAAATGAAAATAGTGTACCACATTCAATCTTCATTTTTTAGTTCTTACCATAATTTAATTGCAAGTGTTGAGTCCTTAGGTTTGCAATGCCGGATTTTGTTTGCTTTATGATATATGCCCATGGAAACATTGTAACTAGTTCACATAAGCCAATAAATGACAAGCTTTCATTAAGGAAAGTTTAGATGAGGATAGATATCATTTTTGAACAATTGTTAGTAAGATATGTGCAAGTGTTTGTTTGTATCCAAATATTAGAGGAAATGAAATAATACATAGCCACCTTTACTACATGCCAAATGGACTTGCATATGTGCTTGTACCAATCATCAATGATGAGAGTGTGGAGGATCTATTGGCGCAAGCAAAAGAGTTAAGTGTTGGCTTAATATAAGAGTCGTTTGTGTAAATATCTAGCCAGTCAAATGCACCACATTTGAATCTGTCCTTATACTGGTTTAGACTCACAAGTGCACTAGTTAACCAATGCACAAGTCAAGGTCGATGTAGACATCTAAGCTCATGAGGAGACAACTATTGGGCATGTCCACTCGGCTCATCTAAGTTTAAGTACATATGCGCCCCCACCAATATCCTACTCGTCAATGTTAGTTAAGAAATACCTACCAATGCCAATGAATGAGTCATTAGCATGGTTGAAAAATAGAATACAGGAAAACGCATGCCTATACTCAACCCTAGATTTGCTGATGAAAATTGGGATGGTACTTACTATGTTGATTAGAATGGGGACCCCATTGAAGATGAGCAGAGTGGTAGTTAGGATGATGATGTGGTTGAAGAGAGTGGTCATTTAATTGAAAATACCTCCACTAAATTGCCAACAAAACAACCAGCTAGTTTTATAGGTAACGAAGTAGTGTTGGTCCATATCAAATGGCTGCAGTAAAGGATGAAATTCCATATTTCAATATTGGTGGCGATAATGGATACATTACTTTTAGGAAAATCTCAAAAATTATGTGTCATAACATTCAAAGAAGTGATGATTCGGAGAAAGGTACAATGTTTAACACAAAGGCACGATGTTTAACACAAAGGCAGATTTAATTCACCATGTGAAATCTTCTCATGTCAAAAACCATTGCAATTTCCGGGTATATGAATCTACTAAGAACCTATGATTGGCCTATTGCATTAAGTGAGAAGATGGTTGTCCATGGAGGCTTCAAGCTTGTAAGAAAAGCTAAAAAGTCTATTTGTCATCACTAAGTTGGAAGGGCTTTACTCATGTGTTAATGCCATAATAAGTCAAGACCACTCACAAATAGATTCATATGTTCTAGTAAAGGAGTTTCTAAACTTTATGAAGAATGAACCAAACATAAAGACTAAGACACTAGAGTCTCATGTGGAGACATGTTTGGGTACAAAGTATCATGTAAAGGAGTATAGGAGGGCAAGCAAAAGGTAATTGAACAAGTTTATGGTGATTGAGAGAAGTCATACAACGATCTTCCAAAATTATTCACGTTACCAAAGTAACAAATCCAGAAACTCAAGTTGAGTAGGGCTGGACAAGATCATCCATACTTAAAGAGTTAATCCTCAAATGAGTTTTCTAGACATTTGGTCAATGTGTGGAAGCCTTCAAGCACTGTAGGCGTGTTATATGTGTAGATGCGACATTTCTTTATGGAAAATACAAAGGTGTTCTACTCATAGTTCATGGCATTGATGGAGCAAACCAAATCATCTCGTTAGGATTTTTATTGACATAAAACTAATCAAAGGAATCTTAAAACCAGTTTTTAAGAAAATTGAAGTTTTGTGTAATAGGCCAGCGAACAGAAGAGACGGTATGCCTTATATCGACTTGGGAAAGGAATTATTCAAGCATACAAGGATTCATCGAATTGTTGGCTTCCACCTTTCGTAGTCCATTGCTTCTACATTCATCATGTGGCGAGTTATTTCAATAAGGTGTACAAGAATTATCGAATGAGGAATATAGTGATTTATGTCGCATTCTAGGCTGAGCCTCACAAGTTTGAGAATTTCATGCAAGTATTAGTAAACATAAATAAAGAAGCAGTTGAGTGGTCTAACCGAACAGAACAGGATGGCTCTTTATGTTTGGAAAAAGAGCAATAGACACTCACATATGATGGTTTATATTGCTTTGGGTATGTGACAAATAATATTGTCAAAGCCTACAATTCTATTCTAGTTAGTGCTAGGGGCTTACCAGTAGCTGCACTTGTTAAAAAAATTTGTACAATTGTGTTATGACTTAAGAAAGTAGGCATGCTAAGGCCATCAAAAGAAAGAAATATTCACTATATATGAAGTGAAAATGCTAAACAAATGGAGTGGCAAGGCTAATGGACATTAAGTGACAAGCTTCCATCGTAGCATAGGGCTCTTTGAAATTTATACCAGAAGCCAACATGTGACGTATGGTCTAAAAGGATGTGGATGGACTCAAAAGGTTGACATTGTCAATAATACATGTGACTGTAACATTTGGCAAATATATCGAATTCTTTGCTTACATGCTTTAGCTGCAAGTGCTCATGTTAAGATAGACAGTAACTCATATGCTAGGCATTGGTATAGGTGGTCCAATCAGTTGCAATTTTATAACGCCCATTTCTTTCTGCTTGGTGATGAACTTGATTAGCCTGCTTATGCCAACTTCCCAATTTTAGTACCTGACCGAAATGCGACATGTGGAAAGGGCAAGCTAAGGAGAAGACGACACAATATGGAAATGGATCTTTGTGGTTGACCCGATAGGCTCAATTGTAGTATGTGCAGGGAAGAGGGTCATAATCATAGGACATGCCCACGTAAAAATATACAGGCTTAGGTATTTATAATTACAACATATATTAGAAAAAATAATCTTATAGTGTTAACAATGTGCTTGTTGTTATCATTGTGATAATTTATGTTAGTATTGACATGCTTTACTCTCATTATGTAGGGTAGATGATTGTGTAGACCATTAGACGATTCTATAAGATCTCAACAAGACACCTATTGGTCGAAGGACATTTGGATTGCACAAGTAATGTCAACTCTCACACTGTATTTATAATTTTCAAGGGACAATGACTAATTTTCTGCATTACTAACTTTTACGAGATGGAGGAGATTAAAATATATGCCACTAGGCAATGATTATGCAGCATCGTGATTTGCAACTATGTCGCGATGCTGGAGGAAATCAAGTGGATCTACGCATGATTCCATATCTGCAAATGGTTAGTTTCTATGCAGTCAACCAGCTAATATATATTAAGCTTGCCAGCTTCTCATCACCACACTCGTTAAACGATGGAAACCTAAGACTCATAGTTTCCACATGCCTTCCAGAGAGGTCACTATCAATCTCTAGGATGCAGATGTATATCTTAGGCTGCTAATTGATGGGCGACCTATCATAGGTAGCACCAACCTTACTTAGACCAATTTATACTTGGAATTACTTGAGAGGGCTCCAAGAGATACTGGTGAGAGAGAAGGCTGCATTAATATGATTGGCTATCTAACAATTTCCATGAGCTTCTTATTAATGCGGATGATAACCATCATGAGGTACACTCTTGGCAGATCTGCGTACTGTCGGTGAGTATAGCTAGGGGTCTGATGTTAGCAAGAAACTTTGTCAAGCCTCTAGAAAAAGGGTCGAAGATATTGGTAGTTCAGCATTACTTCTTCATATTTGGGCTTATGATAGATTCCGACAATCACATAATCTTTCGCTTTCGTTACAAACATAGGATCGGTCTCCCCTTAGCGACTAGATGGAGACTCCATCATGACACTACATAGGATCCCACACATGTGATGTCAGCCTATCGTGATGTACTTGACAAGCGGGAAGTAGATGAGGAAAGGGATTTTTCTTTACTTCATTTCTTTACTATTTACTACACGACTTTCCCTTATGTTTTGTTTGTTATGATAGCAGATAGAGTGAGAGTCATGTCTTGATGGCCTATTAGAGAGCCTCACTCCCTTTTGCCACGTAGTTCAACATATATGGCGGTCACAAAATGCCTGCAGTTTGCTTCTGGATTATCTAGTGACACCTCCCAGATTAAGTGCTCAGACAATTTGGTGGATGCCAAGGCAACCCACCAAAAGCTAACACTGATGTTTAGCTTCATGCCATTGACTTGCATGGCACATTAAACATGAATTGGGTGGAATTACATGGAGGCTACATGCAACTATAGAATGATTGATTGAATCGTGTAGTCCCCATTGAGTTGGGTAGAAGGTACATCCAGATTACCCCAACTAGCTTCAATGCATGACGCGTCAATACATAGGTTGGTCTTGGGCTTTATTCGATTAAATGATGAATATAATTGTTCTCATTTATTTATTGTATCAACTTATGGGAATTTACATAAAATTGATATGATAGCTCTCTTTTCAATAGATGCAAGACTTCGAGAAGACAACTTTGGCTGATAGAGCATCTCACATGGTTCGCATTGCTTAAAGAGTCATGCGATATCAAGACCAGCATGGAGCGTTGAAGCCTTTCACCCATGTTCAGCATGGCTATGCTACTGGGGATGATGAGGAAGAAGATGATAGTGATGAAGCTAAGCCTTCAATGCCTCATATAGCATAATATGAGTAAGGAGTTACTCGCCGCCATGCACTGTGACCATAAAGACTCCATTGTGATCAACATTCCACCTCTTCCATTCCTAAAGAGGTGCTACCTTCACTACTAATATACTATAATGCACCTACCTATACTATATAACCCTATGTCATGAGTTATGCTGGTGGAATCTTCCAAGGCAAGAGATCGAAACTATCTTATGGGTGAGGAAGAACAAGGCGGTGGGAAGAATAGGAAGCACATGAAGAGCAACCAAAGCAGAAGTCTTGAGTCTTAGCACTCTTTGGTCGGGCTATTTTTGTAATGCCACGAATAATACTTTAAAGTATGACATGCACAGGTTTCCTTAAAACAGTATGTTTATCGTGAATATTTATTAGCCACATTTTAAATTATGAAATCTTATAATTAGATTCTCAAAACAACTGGATTTACAATTGTATAAGAAAACAACTTTACAAAATCACTTCATTAACTACTCCATGAGTAGATAATCTTCTCACAAGCAAAAGCATACGATCAGGTATCTCCTATACCTTTCATAATGGTAAAGAAAATTTTAAAAAACTTTATTTACAAATCTCGGGCACCATCAGGCCGCTTAAAAGAATATTATATATTTCCAAATAATAAATCCATCCTTAAACAAAAGAAAAACAAAATAAAATCCGAGATCCTAATTTACTCATATTGCAATGAATCCTTCCCGACCTCTCATACTCCAAAAACAAACATTATCACTAACACTCCCATCATCAACTTCATCATCAAAAAATCACCATCATCAATAAAACAACACCTGGAAAGAAGATAACAACAACAATAATGAGTCGAAACCTAGTACGATAGCAACACAAACATATACAGAATAACTCATAAGCCTAGGTAAATGCAATGCAACAAACAACAAGTTATTATCTTTTATTTAAATAAAGCAAGCAACAAGAGAGCACTCATACTCCTGAACAAGCCTCTGAGAATCTAGAGGCCCTGAGTAACAGCAACTACTCAGGGGTTAATATAGGCAGTTCGAATACCTGTATCTCCTATATCTAACTTAAAAAGAGAAAATAGCCTCATCTAAGATTTACAACCATTACACACACTCTACCCATCATGGTCCATGATATAAAAAGGCTCAACCAGTCCCATAAATATGAGCTCTATTATATTACTTCCCGCCGATCAAGATAGACATTACACCGATACCGTTTTCCTTATCAGTTACCCGTTGAGCCACTAACAAATGTCATTGCATCATGATGGGGGTGGCCAAGCACCTAAACTACCATGCCCATTAGGACAAAGTTGCCACTCCTCAGACTAGATTCAATGGCAAAAGTATAAGCAACACCCAATTATAAAGGTTGTCTTTAAGTTTTTTTAATCGATTTTAAAATATCTATTCTAACAATCATCATGCAAGTTACTGCATATTTTTTACATTTGAAATCCAAATAGAGACAAAGAGTATTTCAAAATCCATCTCAGAAGATAAATTAGGTATCCATATATCTGTTCATGAAATAAACTCATATAAGCATTTAATTTAATTATTATATAAACTCAATTTATAATCCTATTTGATTAGATACTAATTGGGAACCTTGCCATTACTACAAAGATCGGCCCGCCAAGATACAAACAATTCTCCATTATCTTTCAAAATATTTCTTTTCTCCTTTTTTTATAGTCTCTTATTACAAGAGCATCATCAAAGCATTCACATTCAAAGCAAACATACATTTGAGACAATATATTCCTCATGCCATTTATGGGTTATCCTAACATATTAATCTAAACCAAGTAATAGCTATAAGCCTGTTTTAACTTATTATTAGGCAAATTGATTAGACTTAACCATTTATTCCGATTACTAGGCCAAGATGATTAAACTTAATCAATCTAATTCATTTTCATTCATTCAAGTTTATTTTATACTTAAGCTTCATTTTTATATCTAACTTCTATATTTAATCCAACTGCTTATTAAATCAATAAATACACTTAAGTAATGCTTAAATATATCAATTAACTAATATAACATTAACTATTATTAACCTTTTTCATTTTTATTTTATTCAACATTTTATGAAGAACATAGGCAGGTATATGATCGTGCACTTCCTTGTGTTTCCTTTATACAAGAAACATGCCCAAACAAATACAACATGTTTCACTTGTAATTTCAACACAAAGAGAAGCACGGTGAGATACATGAGACCGTGTTTCTCTTTAAGTTAAAAATAAAAGGGAAACACAATGTGAATCAAGTCGTGTTTTGTTTTAAGGAGAAGTGCAGCATAATACATTGGGCCATGTTTGTAATCTCCAAGTTTTTGCTTATGTTGAATTTATAGAATAGTTTTTTTTTATTTAATGAAGTTTTAATATGAATTTTTCAATAAGCAATATGATTGGTGAAGTTAAGTATATTAGTTAAGTAATATGATTTACAAAAATAAAGATTTGTTTCTCCATAAATTAGTTTCAAGATAAATTGTGTATTTATTGAAATTTTGTGAAACCATTATTTACAGAGTTCAAATTTGAGTTATAAGAACTTATTATAAATCACTTTAAGAAAACTCTATTTAATCAAATTTCTAATGTAAAATTGATTAAGCTTTTCTTTGTTTTAGTCTTATAATCTTTTATGCATTAGGCTTATTCGAGCCCCTTATTTTTATGTACAAACTTTGGAAGTCAACTCTTACGAGAAACAAAGCCCAAAGCCCCTTTAATTTTATGTAAAAATAAAGCCATGTAGCCCCACCATAACAAGCATGCACCACACACACACTATGATTTTTGCTTGCCTTAAAAGTCAAGCTTGCTTTATAAGAATTTTGATAATATCAAACAAAAATTTGAAAATTTGCTCCTCCTACCCTTCTCAAAACCTATGCATATTCTATACACACACACATTCTGCAATTCTTTTTCAAATTTTCTTCTCAAATCAACAAGAAACTCAAACTCAATCTTGTTCTGCAATCCAAGTTCATCTTAGGTAAGTTATTTCTTACTTCGATCTTTTTGTTTTGAAGTTTAAGTGAGTGCTTTAATGTCTTGATCCTTTATTGAAGCAGTTAAGGTTATTAATTTTTGTGTTATTGGATATGAAAAGTGAAGATATGAAGTTTGTAGTTTAAGTCCTGAGCTATGGACAAGTTATGGTGACTTGTTGATTTTGTGTGTGTTTGATTTTATGATGATTTGGCTAAGGATTGAGTAATTTGAAAGCGAAAGGAGCCTAGGTAAAGCTTTTAGGTTGGGTAAAGGTGTTTTTGATGGGAATAAAGTCCTTGGAGTTGGTTTAAATGTGTTAAATTTTGAAGTTTCCAAGTTTGTTGCTTATGTTTTCTATACAAGGGAGTGGCAGAGGGCGTGATGCTCTCAGATCGTTGATCTAGGATGATATGGGGTATGGTGTGGAGCATAGTGCTTCATCCAGGGGCATAGCAAGGGGCATAGTAGCCTCTGCTCTCTATCCTGATCAAATATGCCCCTTGGTAAGGGTCGTAGTGAAGGGCGTAGTGGCCTTTGTTTTCTCTGTTGTTTCTTATGCCCGTGGCATGGGTCGTGGTGTTGGGCATATGGAATTTTGTTCCTTAGATGTTCTTTTTACATCCTTTTTGAGCCTTAGGACTTGTTTATACTACTTTACCTTGTTGAATCCTTAGTAATAATAGCTTTTATATCTTATAGGATCCTTATATCAAGACTTGGACTTTCCTGTGATTATTACGACGATTAAGACAAGATGCAAAGTAGAGTAATTGGATGTTTTCACTTGTTTGTGATTGTAAAATAGTTACATATGATCTTAAATACAATTCAAGTTGAACACATGTGTGGGGTTGGGAAATAATGCATCTTGCATGTTATATAGTTGAATGACAACTCTTGATACTAAAAGTGATAATCAATTGTGTGCTAATTGTCGATTAAAGCATACGATGAATTGTTTGTAATTGATTAATCACCAACCGAACTGAATTAATCTATAATGGATTAATAAGGTATTCAACATCCATTGCATATCTTACATACATATACATGGTTTTCATGTCACGTCTTATTGTTTCTATTATGTGGTAATGCTTGTGAAGTCTAGATGTTATGGCAAAGATTATCATTTGGTTGCTAACTCTACAGGAACTATATAAGCTGGAAGGACGTTGCCTGATTAGGGTTAGTGTGGAATGATAATACTTAGTGGTGATTCTGAGATCTAAGTAGAGTTGAGATACATATATAGATATCTTAATATTGATTAATAAATGAATTTTGAAAGGAATACTCTTTCCTTGGTTCTTTGGGTCTCTTAGGCATGAAAAACTAGTGCTGATCCTTCAACACCTAAGAAAGGGCGTAAATCTCTATGGGTTTGGATTTCGGTTATCCGAACTATATTTGTGGCATATATTTGATTATTGCATTTCATATAAGTGTTAAATAATTCTTGTGTGAATTTACTTATGGTGTGTCAAGATTCTATTATTCACTGAGCTTATTGTGCCCATGCTCCTACAGATTATTTACAAGTTTTTGAAGAAGATGGAGCCAAGACCAAGGATTATGGAGACTGATTAGATGTTAGATATGATGTATAATGTTGGGTCATGATAGTTTTGGTGTAATAGTTTTGTAGACCTATGTTTGTAATAGTGTAAGTTTAAGCTTTGTATTTCCTTAGTTCCTTAGATGTAATGGGAGGTTTTATGTGTTTAGAATAAAAGTTTGTAACTTTTTATAAGAAATTTAGTTGTTTTGTGTAAATATATTTATAAATATTTTATATGTATGCAATATCTTTCATATTTATTGTAACCTCCGATCCTATTAAGTTATCCACGCCATAGTGTAGTCAAGTAGATCTACAGTCATGTAATATACTAGAAGTTTGATATCATTTTAACTAAATATATGCGACTTCGCTTGTTCCTTGACGTGGAAAACTACTAGGGTACCCTATAGGGTTGTGATAGTGTTTCAGTTGTGCTTCTATTTAAATAGAAACATAGTGAAATATATTGGGTTGTGTTTGTCTCATTTTTGATTTTACACTTCATGCACACAAAGAACAGAGAGGAATATGATAAGATAGATGAGGCCGTATATTAATCATGCTATTCTAGAATTACATGCATATTACGGATTAGAGAGAAGCAGTTGGATACAATTAGTCGTATTTCTTCTATGATGAGTATTTTTGAAAGTTTTCAATGAAAAATGAAGAGCACGACCACTTATATTTCTTTGTGTCTATCCCATGCTCTTTGCTCTGTTTTCATTTTTGAATAAACAACATATTTCCTACTTGTTTTACATCATTTTTGAACATCTAACATCTTATAATCCACATACTAGCCTAGAAGCATCATCCTTAACATATATTCATGTTTTATTTCATTTAACTCCAAATCATGTTGTGAATCATTTAAACTATGCACGTATATACTAACTTAGAAAACTTCCATGTTTATACACCCATTAGTCATCAACTTCATCACAATTCCCTCTCATATCCAACTTCAAAACATCATATACATGTAATAACAACAATAAAAATAAGAAAAACAATAACACTTATCTTTTGGCAAACACATGTAGTTTGATCTTCTTTTCTTGTTGTTGAATCTACTTCTAATTTGGTCCCCACTTCCTATCTCATCTTTTAACTTCATTTCTTCTATCATCTTGTTAAAATTGAGATTGATAGTTAATTTATGAGAAAGAAGAGCAAAGAGATGAGAGAGAAGAGAGAAAAGAGAAAGGAAGAAACGAGAAAGAAACAAAAAAGGGAAAATAGAGGAAGGATACGGATCAAATTTAAAGATATTTTAAGATAAATGTATCAGGTTTAAAACTTTCAAATCAATATCTATAATTCTGAAAGTGTTTAGGAAATAATTTCAGAATCAATAGGTTAGAAATTAAGAACTTAAAATAAGAGTTTAATTTAGAAACTTACTTTAGATCCAATTAATATTCAATTTTAGCTTAGCTCAAGAACTGATATTTTTAGTAAGCAAATGATTTCAAAATTGATGGGGATTAAGGATATGAAATGTTGAGCCAAAGTTTAGGATTTAAGAATTTACTAAACATTTAAACAACATGTCAACTTGTTTAATTATATTCTATCATTCACTTGATTTATTTCATCTATCGAAACTTAATTTCTAACCTAGGTGAAGGTTTGGAGTATTTCATTTTTCCCCTCTTATAAGAATTTTGTCCACGAAATTCACTTAAATATTTGTTGACAGAAGACACTTTATAACATTTTTTAACTTTATTACTCAAAAGCTTTTTTAACATCTTTAAGATAATGTTTGGTTGTAAGAATTAGACAGAATAAGAAGAATCGGGTAGTATTGTATAAAAAGTACTGGACAATACAATTTTTTTTGTATCATATTTAATATGCATAATATTGATCACACTTCACAAAATTTTTATTAAAAGATCTTATTTTTGTCCAGTTTCAATATTTTTGTATCATGAAATATAATGGACTAAAAATTTAAATTTTGTCTAATCTTATAAATAGAATTTTATTCAATCCTAGATACATTTTATAAACTAAATATGATATAATGACAGCTATGTACTATAAAAGATTATGTAACCAAATACTACCAAAAAGTTTATAAGATAAACTATTTGTATTTTTTCATTTGTATTATCTAGACTTGATGTCATACGCATTCTAAGAGTACTTTTTTGATACTATAAAAAAGTATCAAAAAAGTTTTTTATTTTTTTGTATTTTCTGCCTGTAAAAGATGAATTTTACTAAACAAAATCAATGTATACGCACAAATTGGCGCCAGCACCACCGAAGAGTTAGGGAGTTCGGTTCCAATCCGAAAGATAGTTTTTTAAAGGTCAATCCCAACACCCGTTTGAGAACCAAAGAGTCAATCTATTGGCTGGTGCGCGAAATTGCATGCAGGATACATGATTGCAGAGGAGACTCCACGAGAAAATTAAAAAAAAAAAAAAAAGGACATGGTGGGGAAGGATCGTTCTAGAAAGTACAATACTGGCAATGTGTGATGGCAGTGGATCGGAGATGTAAAAAAAAGGGGATGCATGTACATTTTGTCAAGAGATGGAAGCAATATTATTCGGGTTTTTAAGGTACGACTTTTAGGATAAATGTATATTTAAATTGTCTAACATTTAGGATATATTTAAATTATTTTTTATTTGTATTATATTTTATCTAATTTCTACCTATATCTTATCTGTATCTTATTGATTTGTAGATGGCTACTTTTATTATAAAAAATATTTGGATTTGACTCTCAAGTCCGTGACAGAGCCTGAAGAGTCGATCCATGATTGAGATAAATTATTAAAGATTTAGTATGGTATGCTTAGAGTAAGGAACATTGGATCAATCTGCTGATGTTAACCTTTTTCAGAGAAACTCATGCATTTAAAACAAACTTTATTTGAATTTGATCTTGATTTAAGTGACTAAGCATGAGAATTCAATCTGTGATGACTTAATGGGAGATTTGAATATAGATACAGAGTAAGAATCGTTGGACCAGTTTACTGCTCTTAGCATTTTTTAAAAAGCTCATGTACTTAAAAGCTCTTCATGGGCTTAAACTCAATATGAGCCTATGGAAGGATTTATTAATAGAAGGACTCATATTAGCCATTGATACTCTTTACGATCTAATAGATGTCGTCAACAACCAAACTCTAAATATCTCAATAGTCCTTATATGATAAATTTCAAAGATCAAGAAAAATGCTATTGTGTTAGATCATAACCCCAAAGATTAAACAATATTCAAAATGAAGAACATATGCATTTTTCTAAAAACTGTGGGTTCATATATAAGCTCCTCCACCTGTCACATATGCATTCATGCTATTTAAGAGACTGAGACTGCTCAATCATCCTTCTTGTGATCTCTTCTTATGTCATCTTTACGTGTAATTATCAAGTTACTCTTCTGAAGCCGCCTATAGCATAGGCAAAACGTTGTACACACATGATCATTGCAATCAAATCCACACATCTATATATTATATTCGTATTTTATTTGTTTGATCAATTTATTAGTAAAAATATCAGTTCTTCATTTATAAATATTCATTGGTAAACATCTATTTGAAAAATGATAAAAATAAGATATCAAAACCGCCACAATAAAAAATAAAAAATAAAAGATCATTAATTTGATTAGAACTCTAGAGCTTTTATTGGAATTTGAAAGGGTTTAAGGTTTGCTTTTAAAATAGATTAAAAACCCCATAGAAGCTACATCTTTCCTTTCTTTTCTTTTCGGAGCCAAAATTGCATTTTAACTTTGAAGTTGATCAAATGTGAAATTAAATGATTGATGCTTAGAGATTGGAAGTGTCATTTAAATCTTATATTTAGATTGAAGAATACTAAGTGACATATAATATTTCATTTTGACTGGTCTATAATGTCTGTGTCGGGGGATAAAATTCTTACCAAACATACCAATATTAAGAGATTTTAAAAATTAAATGCTGTGCACGCTAGGATCTTTAGAAAAGCTTCTCCTACAAGTGAGAAAATTGAATCGAATTCAACTATAAATCATGTTCTCATAGTTGAAAATGTCTATGATTCATGAAGCATAACTTCTTTTCCTATGGTACACAATAAGTTAGTCCTTACTTCACGTGCATATATCAAATTTTTGTTTGTCTGCTGTTCATCAATTTCATGCACCAAAAGCTCTTGGAAAAATTATATTACTGATAGTCTATTATAATATTCTCCAATTAAAGAGTTATATAAGATGGTCTTGTTCTCACACTAAAAATCATGGAGAAATACTCATCAGCACAAGTAAAAGGTAAGTAACTATTATAATAACATACTTCATCAAAAGAAGAATGATATATAAAAAAAATGATATTATATCAATGATTTTATAATCTAGTAGCATTAATACTATTTTTTACTTCTCAATCTACTTGAGAAAAGACAATCTCACATTAAAACATAGTGTAAAAAATCACTTTATTCGTGTAAGTATTTACATAAAAGGGTGCTACTATAGACTGACCTATCTTTTCCCCCAACACATTATCCTTCGGTCTAGCCATCAGTTTATAAGCTAACCTTTAGCATGCAAACCTCTATAAACAGTGACTCAAAAGACAAGTCAGAGTTTTCCGGTGCAAGTGAACACGTCCAATTGAAAGTACAAACGAGTTAATAGACTTCACAAATCATTTGAATTTTGCTTGAGTTTATTCGAATTCGATTTTTAGTTGAAGTCGAACTTTATTTATTTGAATGATATATGGAATCGATCTTAAATTTGGTAATGTTTGAATTGATTAGTACATGATCCTAATGAAGGGAGTTGATCAAATCCGAGTTATGTATAAATATTAATCAAGTTTGAGTCAGATATTGGTATTAATATTATTTTAACTAGAATAGGAAATATTTTTAATAAATTGAGCTTAACAAGCTCGAGTCTGTTCGGTATCACCATTAATAGAACCACAAGAACGAAATGCTGGCATCTCATCCGATAATTGATTAATCTTGTAGTTGAGAAAGTGGCTTGATCATAAATACTTAGCTAACCAGGGTAACTCCTTGCCATCTTTAAGTGCAAATGCCACATCATCTGTATCTGTTTGCTTGAGCTGCAACTTTTGAATCCTGTGCTTGGATCCAGCTTCACACACAATGACTCTACATTCGCCAAGCATGCAACCAACTCTCAGGAGCGTGTCCCATCCCGGAAAAGCTTCACCATTGCTTGGACAGAAGCATGACACAGTAGTTGCCACCTTCTCAAATGTGGTCTCGTCCATCCCTGTTCTATAGAGCTCATAAACCATTGCTGTCAGGAAGATTTTTCCCACCCTTGAGCAACTTTTTACAGCTTGAATACGAGGTGGCTGAAACACTTCTTGAATAGCGACTTTTATCTCTGCCATGCTAACGAGGGATTTTCCTGCTGCAGAAGCAGATTTTTTTTGCTTCCATTCGGCAATCTGCAATTTCTGCTGCACCCCTACATATCTCCAAAGACGCCGTGCATCCCCTGAATCATTAGCTGCCACCTTTCTAGAAGCAAATTCCATAGCTTGCTTTTCAAATGCATCAATTCCTCCGAGGCGAGTTGAAATAATTTCTTGAAGCTGCTTATGATTATAAGGTTCAAAACAAAGCCTCTGAATACCCTTACAACTTGAAATGTGAGAAGGTAACTTCTCAGGAAGATTCATGGTATTTGCAATACCTATCACAATCCATTTGGAATGAGGCTTCAATGGCCAGTCAAGAATATATATAGCGTTGCTGATATTTTGTCACAAGAAATCAAGTTCGTCAATGAGAGAATACAGGGCTGGTCGTGCTCTTTGCCAGTTTCCTTCCACCTGAAAACCGTTCGTTTAGCAAATGGAGATCCTTTTTCCAGCTAACCCTATGGGGTCAATGCTTCATAGATGACCTTGTAAATGTTTTCTGGTGAGGCCAACTTGAGAACGTTAATGTTGACAAAACGATGAGGTCTTATAGTTCCTGAACCCAACTTCAGACATGAGGTTTCTCATGACTGCAAGCACACTCGTTGTCTTGCCAGTTCCAGGCGTACCATGAATGAACAGGCAACGCTCCAGACATTCATCTTCAAACAACGCTCCTTTAATGAATGCAGTAATTTCTTCCATTTCTTTATCACGGCAAGGCAAAGATTTAGGCAATCTAGCCAACAAAAGTGTTGCCTTTGCTCTTTCAAGTTCAGTTTGCTTGCTGTTGCGGCATCTAGCATGCTCCGGAGTCTTCTTCATCCCTATCTTATGAAGTCCAAACAACTGGCCCTTTCGTGAGTTCGCAGCCATTTCAGGGGTTGGAAATGACCGTGAGTGCAAATTCTTCTCAACTTCTTCGTTATAATCCATATCATCATCAGTTTCGAATTCCGGTTCATTATGAGAATTCCAATCTTCATCACTGTCATCTTCAGCATCATCCTCTTGGTCACTGTCGATCTCTGCCAATCGCTTGAAGCTGTGCCAATGAGTGTCGTATTCATATTCACAAAGGAAAACATCATCACCTTCATTACTAGCCCTAGCATATTCTTTTAGGGTCATCAGATGGCATTGCCGAAGGACAGATTCCATCTCAACATCATCAAAACCATTCGTCCCGTATAACTCCCTCCTCAAATTATGTGGCTGCCGACCAACAGCCGTCTCATCTGGGATCATATACCATCGAACCCAACACCAGTAATTCCCATCCACTTCTCTCCATAAGCTCTCTATTCGGGCGGCCCAAAGATCACTTGAAAGAAGTTTCTCCCTTGCAGTCCTCATCCTTTTCTTTCCCTTAAAGGCTCTAGAAACTCAACCCCCTTACCTGATTTCCTTGCCTCGCAGAACTTACAAATCCAATCCCCATCCGGATCACCCCATAACGGGGGCCTAGACACTTCAAGGGAAATCCACCCAAACAGTCATCACATTCTATTATAATCCATCTCCCAGCCCTAAAACAGATCCTACATTCCTCCACTTCAGGGTCCTCATCGTCCGAGCTCGCGTCTCGTCTCCACTCCTCTTCTGAAGCCGGGTTACATGTGGTAGAGAAAGGACTGAAGAACGTGACCGACGTAACTAGTTAAGTTACTTGTCTGAAATGAGATGGATCGGGCCTGGTATAATGGGCCACATTAAAATGAAGTAGGTTCAATTAAATAGTCCCTGGGCACATTAAAATGAAGTAGGTTCAATTAAATAGTCCCTGGGTCCTAGACGGTCAGCAGTATTTTTCCTTATTTGTTTTATAGTTACATTTGTTTACAGAATATTTTTTATTGTAACCAATTGCTAAGGTGGCCAATTTTGGCACATGGACTCATTTGATTGTAACAGAATAGATATCTTATATATTCTGATGAAAAACAAAAAAAAGGATATATGACAAAAATACAAAAACATTGCTCCAATTGTTGGTTGAATTCGACCAAAATTAGGCTTGAATCTGAGCCATTGCCGATTTCATTGTTAGTATCTAGCTTCACTTCTGACCACCGTGCTTCAAGTGGTATCAGAGATGGTTGTGTTGTCTGCTGAAGGAACTTGTGAGTTCAAACAGGTGGAAGAGGCACTAAGAAACCTGATGAAAGAGCAGAGCGAGAAGCAAGATAGTACCATGCGGGTGCAAGGTTTCCATAAAAGGCAAAAGTTGAGTATCTTAATTGATTCTAGAAGTTCTTCCAATTTTATTGATGAACGGTTTATTAAGGGGCTTAACTGTTCCTTGATATAAATTAATCCTATAACCATTACTCTAGATAATGGAGCTACGATACAGAGTAAAGCTGCGGTTGAAGGCTTTAGATGGAGTATGCAGGGTATTGAGTTCCAAACCAAATTTCTCGTTTTACCATTGTCTTCCTATGACGTGATCTTAGGAACCCCTTGGTTGGAACAGTTGGGAACCATTCATTGGAATTTTAAACTAAAGAAGATGGAATTTTAATGGCAAGGAGTTTGGCATTCCTTAAACAGAGAACAGGAAGGATTACATCTTGTTACTGGTAAGCATTTATCCAAAGTGCTTCTAAATTCCAATTTATCTGATAATGTACAATGCTGGGTTATCATTGGTGATAGAAAAAATGAAAAAGAAGTCTCTGAGGTGTTATGTCCTAAACTAACTGACTTGTTACATGAATTTAACACACTATTTGAAGAGCCAAGTACTCTACCACCTAGTAGGTCTAGTGATCACAGGATCCACTTACAAGATAGTACTGAACCAGTTAATATAAGACCTTACCGGTATTCTGGTGTTCAGAAATCTATCCTTGAGGAAATGATTAGAGAAATTATGCTTAATGGAGTTATTAGACCTAGTCACAGCCCCTTTTACATCTCCAGTGGTCTTAGTCAAAAAGAAAGATGGATCATGGAGGATGTGTGTTGACTATAGAGAACTTAGTAGGCAAACTATCAAGGACAGGTTTCCTATCCCTATTGTAGAAGATTTGTTTGATGAACTCAATGGAGCAAGTTATTTTAGTAAATTGGATTTAAGATCTGGCTATCACCAAATCCTAATGCATCCATCATATATTTATAAAATAGCATTTAAAACCCATGATGGACACCATGAATGATGCCATTTGGGTTAACCAATGCTCCATCCACCTTCCAAGGAGTGATGAATGACATTTTTAGACCCCTCCTACAGAAGTTTGTATTGGTACTTTTTGATGATATTTTGGTTTATAGTGAAACCATGAAATTACATGTCCAACATTTGTGTATTGTGTTTGAGATATTGAAGAAGGAGCATTTTTTCTTAAAAAGAAGTAAATGCACATTTGGATCCACTCAGATTGAGTATTTAGGACATGTAATTTCAAAACAAGGAGTTGTGACAGATCCAAACAAGGTGGAAGCAATTACTTAATGGGATGAACCTAAAACTGTTAGACAATTAAGAGGATTCTAGGATTGGCTGGGTACTATCGACACTTCATCAAGGGTTTTAGCACTATTGCAAGACCCTTGACCCAACTACTAAGGAAAGATGTGTTTCAGAGGAACCCCATGGCTTCTAAAGCCTTTCAGGATTTGAAGAATGCTTTAGTGCAGTCCCTGTCCTCAAGTTGCTAGATTTTTCAAACACATTTGTGGTAGAGACCGATGCTTGTGGTGAGGGAATTGGTGCAGTACTTATGCAAGATGGGCATCCTATTGCTTACATAAGCAAGGTCCTAGCTCCTAGGCATTGTGGGCTATCAGTTTATGAAAAGGAGTTAATGCATTAGTGTATACCATTGATAAATGGCGACACTACTTATTGGGAAAGCATTTCATCATTCGTACTGACCATCAAAGCTTGAAATACTTGCTGGAACAAAAGATAATAACTCCAGCACAACAAAAGTGGCTAACTAAATTAATGGGACTGGACTACTCGATAGAATTCAAGAGTGGCAAATTGAACATTGCAGCAGATTGTTTATCCGGGAGGAATAGTCATCAGCTCAATAACCTGATCACCACCATGACAGTACTTGAACTGATGACTGAAGTAAGGTTAAGTTGGATTTTACCAGGAGGATTTGCTACCGTGATTGAAAAGCTAGACGCAGGAAACTTAGTTAAACATTTCTCCCATGATGATCTGATTCTAAGAAGAAAGAAAAAGGTTGTCATTGGACCATCTAATGCATTGAAGACTAAGATTCTACACATGTATCATGATGGACCGGTAGGGGGACATTCTGGAGATGATGCAACTTATAGGAGTATTTTCTCCATCTTTTATTGGCCTAAGTTGAAAAAAAATGTAAGGCGGTTCGTAAAGGAATGTGGAACTTGTCAGCAGTACAAGTATGAGAATGTGGCTTCTCCAGGATTTTTACAACCATTAAGTATTCCAACTGAATGTTGGAAGGAGATTAGCTTAGACTTTGTGGAAGGTCTACCTAAGTCGAATGGCAAGGATGTGATCTTAGTGGTTGTGGACAAATTGAGCAAATATAGCCACTTCTTGGCTTTAGCTCATCCTTATTCGGCTGCATAAGTAGCCCAAGTGTTCTTAGACAATGTTTATAAACTTCATGGGCTACCTGAAAGTATTACCAGCGATCGTGATCCTCTCTTCATTAGTACTTTTTGACAAGAATTTTTCAAATTACAGGGGGTCGCTTTGAATCTTTCCACTGCCTATCACCTTTAATCTGACAGGCAGACAGAGGTGGTAAACAAATGTTTAGAGACTTATTTGCGATGCATGACAAGTGAATATCCTAAACGTTGGGGACATTATCTACCACTTGCCGAATGGTGGTTTAACACGAACTTCCATTCGAAATCAAAACAAACACCATTTCAGATTCTCTACGAGTATGAACCACCAATACACCTACCCTATATACTTAGGGATTCCAGGAATGCTACGGTAGATCATGTTTTAAACAATAGGGAGGACATGCTGCGAATGTTGAAGTTTCATCTAAAGAGGGCTCAGAATTGAATGAAAACCCTAGCAGATCTAAAAGGACCGAAAAAAGAAGCTTTCAGATAGGGGATCTAGTATTGCTTAAACTACAACCCTATGGACAGGGCTCCTTGAAATCAACTAGGGTTCAGAAACTCGGTCCTAAGTATTATGGACCGTTCAAAATTATTCAATGCATTGGAAAGGTAGCTTATAAATTAGACTTACCTGTTGAATCAATGATACATCCAACTTTCCATGTATCGCAATTGAAGAAATTCCACGGTCCATCCAAATCTATCATCCAAGCTACTGTTCAAACGCAGACCCAGCATTAGAACCAGAAGCAATTCTGGATCGAAGAATAACTAAACATGGAATGGGAGCTGAGACCATGCTACTTATCTTGTGGAAAGGATTGTCACCAGCTGAGGCTACCTGGGAGTATTTCTACGACCTTTGATTGTGGTTTCCATAAAGTCCCTTGTGGTCAAGGTTTTCTAAAGGAGAAGGGAATGAAGCCGGCTTACATATGGTAGAGAAAGGACTGAAGAACGTGACCGACAGTCAACGTCACTAGTTAAGTTACTCGTCTAAAATGAGATGGATCGGGCCTGGTATAATGGGCAACATTAAAATGAAGTAGATTCAATTAAATAGTCCCTGGGCCTTAGGATGGTTAGCAGTATTTTTCCTTATTTGTTTTACAGTTACATTTGTTTACAGAATATTTTCTGTTGTAACCAATTGCTGAGGTGGCCAATTTTGGCACATGGCCTCATTTGATTGTAACAGAATAGATATCTCATATATTCTGATGAAAAACCAAAAAAAAGATATATGACAAAAATACAAAAACATTGCTCCAAATGTTGGTTGAATTCAATCAAAATTAGGCTTGAATCCGAGCCATTGCCGATTTCATTGTTATTATCTAGCTTCACTTCTGACCATTGTGCTTCATCCTTACATACACATCATCTCCCACCTCAAATTCATCTCCATCATACACAACTTTCTTATAATAAACTCTTCTCTTCTTCTCCACACTGTCACTCCTCTTTCTCTTGCTCTCCTTCTCTCCCTTCTGTAAACTTCTCGAAACCCTAGCTCTTGTAACCACTTTTTCCTCTACCTCCTTCTCCTTCTTGGCCGGTGTTACAGGAGCAAATGAAGCTGCTTCATCTTTGGATTTCTTCCTCTTCCTTGAATTATCTGACTTTAAAGGTTTCTCCATCACACTCTGTTCATCATCAATTTTAGAATCCTCAACTTCTTTCTTCTTGGTATTTGTAGCAGATACATCCTGAGCAGCAACTTCAGCTTTACTGGAAGAACGCATGTGCCGCTTTGAATCGAAAGTTTCAATCTTGACATTCTTTTGGGGCTTATCAGGTGAGCGTTCGGTTGAATTTTCAAATGGATCATGTTGTGAGTGGTTGTCAAATAAGAGAGACCTTTGACAAGCCAATTGGCGAAGAGGAGTTGGAATTGCCGTGCCGGCTGTTTGAAGAGTGAGAGGAACTGGACAAGATGAGATTTTGGAATGCTTTTGTCTATTGGGGGGTTGGAATCTCTCCTTGGAATTTCTTCCGCCATGGATTTACAAAGAATTGAATTATTAGGGTTCAACTAGGGATTTTAGAGAGGAAGATAGGGAGAAAAAAGAGAAGGGAGAGAAGAGAGAGAGAGAGAGAGAGAGAGAGAGAGAATGAGGCGGATATAAGATGCAGAAGAACGAAGAAATGGCGGGAAACGACGATTGGGATGCGCAACGGTTAAAGGCAGGGAAAAGGAAATAAATAATATTTTTAGGAAGAAAGTTACGAAAATGTTAGAATATAAAAATAATCCAGTGTATCCATATTCTTTAGTCGATTTAAACCGATCTCATAAATGGCCAAATACGTCTCCTGATGCATCTAGTAACCTCATCCTTCTACGGGAAATCTATGGATTAAGGAAAAAAAATACTGAGGTTTTTAAAATAGATAACACAAATCATGCAAAGATGAAAGAAATCCCATAAATAGGTAATTTAAACTCATCTCTTGAGAAGACGAGGTTATAGATAGTTGAACTCATCTTTTCAAGAGATAAGATTGTTATATGTACAATAATCTCATTTTTTGAAGAGACGAGGATAAAATAAACCTTGTCTTTTTAAGAAATGAAGTTGCTATAAAAATGCAACAATCTCGTCTTTTGAAGAGACGAAGTCAACTTGTCTAATTTTGGTATTCTTTTTATCCCAATGGCATTTTTATAATTTTTTAAACTATATATATATATAGTAGTTTCCTTTTCCTAAAATCTATTCCTTAAAAAGCAAGATTATACACTAAAAGTATAGAAAAATATATATATATATATAAATTTAATTATTTTACATGTAAATAAAAATAAATTATTATTAATTCACAATATTTAATGTATCATTGATAATAATACACAAAATAAACATAATTTTAGAACATGTCTATTTTGTTTATATAGAGTTTGTCAAGAAAATAATCTCACTTCTAAACAATGTAAATTTTTTTTTCCTTTTGTAACCTATGAAAGATGATTATTCTAGTACTAAATTACTAATATTTCAACTCAAATGAAATATTACTATGTATAAATAAGCACATATTCATAATTTTATATGAAAAATAAGAGTAAAACATGTGTCTAATGTTTAAAAAAAACACAAATACAGATTGTAAAAAAAAAAAACAAATTAAAGTTGCATATTGGAGCGAAGATAGCATAAATTTTACTTGTATCGCATAAACTACCAACGATACGTGATCTACCCGTGCAAAACATTGAGAAGTCTGTGTATCACACAGTTTTTGTATCGCATTTTCACTCGGCAATATTTTAACAAACTAAACCCAATATTACATCCTCCACTGATCTGGTCTCTCTCTCTCTGTCTCTCTAGTTCTCTTTGTATCTTGCTTTCTCTCACTAAAACCCCTCTCTCTCTCTTTAAAAACTAACCTTCTTCTCCTCGTACCTCTACCACAACCAAGAAATCTACTAAAACAAACCGAAACCATTGGAACAAACCCAAGACACCAACACAAAACATCAATGTAAATGCCACCGCTCCAAAAATCTGCTGACCTTCTTCTCTCTAAATTTACTAACCTTCTTCTCAAATATGAACAAAACACAAACCTAGAAATCTACTGACTTTCTTCTCGAATATGAACATCAACACAAACCTAGAAATTTACTGACTTTCTTCTTGAATATGAACACCAACACAAACCCAGAAATCTACTAACCTTCTCTCTAAATGCTACCGCTTCAAACGTGAAACAAAAATTGAGGGAAAGAAAAAAGCCAAACCAACCAAACAAACAAATTGACTGAAACCTTAATCCATCCGGCATGGCAAAGTGTTTCAATTTCACAACCACGAGGATCCAATGCTTTCATTACTCATTCTCACATGCAAGCCTTAAGTCCACCATGATAGACCTTGATAATGATGGCACCATCATCCAATGTTGGGTCCCCAAATCATCCTAACTTGACAAACCAAACTTGTTGCTCTTGCATAGTATTGGTCCCATGCAATGACTCCATTTCACCACTCGTTTCCAAGTTCAATGTATATATCCCTGATTTGGTCTTTTTTGAAGATTCCTATACCACCAAACGTGATAAGTAATCATGAGAAACTAAGAGGCTGAGGGATAATTCATTGTTGTTGAAATTTAGAAAAATGTATTTTTTTCATGCATCACAATTGAGATATCATAGATTTTGTGTGATTTTAGCCGAGTTTCCTTATTTTGCGGGACTCCCCAATTATACTAAGCTTCTTCTCTTTAAATGTGACCGCCCCAAGCCATCAACGTCCATCAAAACAAACCCAAAACACCAATACCATTGGTACCGCTCCATAATAATATGTGTGTCGCATCACGTAGGCAGGACACATATAAAATTCCATATCACATCTCTCTTATGCATTATAGCAACACTATTCACGTAATATCTTTTCTACAATTTTGCTTTGTGTAAATTTTTTTAAAGTATATTATGCATGAAATATTCTCTAAAAATGAGCTACAAAAATACCTACATAATATAAAAGAACATAATAAAAATAAGAATTGTTCATCTACTTTGTTGTAATTGCAATTGCCATGCCCTAATAGGTACCCTACTCGGGTTATGTAATTGTGAAACAAACTGATGCCCTTAAATATTATAAAACATAATTTTGGAGCCATCAGAGATATTCACTAGTACATAACACAACTAACCATTAAGGGGTTTGTGACATGCGACATAATCTTTAGTTGCTTTGATGAGAAACAGTATATGTATGCAAGATATAAACTCAAAATAAACAACATAATGCTATATTGTCTGCTGTTTACATTTTACAAACTGATTTCATTTGCAAATAAATACTAAAATGAAAATTTACTCAGGACTCCATCATCTCTACTACTAAATCTTGACTCCTACTGTCGAGCCTAGATTTTTCGTTTCCGGTTTAATTTCTTTTAATCCAATTTGTATTAGACCCGAACCTATTTAATACGAACTTTCGACTAAGAATTAAAAAAAAATTCAATTTATGAAACAATTTGGAGTCACCACCCGATTAGAATTGGGAAAAATTTATAAATTAGGATTAATTGGTTGGTTAATCTTAACTTAGCTATTAGTCTATGAAAAATTTTGATTTACAAATCAAAATTTATAAACCATAAATTTTTTATCCGGGGCTAACATATTAAAACCATATGGTTACCACTTAAAATTTTAAAATTAAAATTTAAAGTTTATCATTTTAATGCTTGAAAATTTACTAATGTAAAAAAGATATTTACAAATTGTAATATCTACAAGTTATTATTGCAATTTTAAGGAATAAAAAATCATTATTTACATCAATATTTACAAATAAGTAAAAATAATATAGATATTTACAATTTATTATCAAAGCTTACAATATGAACAATGAATTAATTCAAAATAGAAATAAGCAAAAAAAAGGTTTTTTTCTGAAATAACCTAATTTATTTTATAATTTAATTTTCATGTAAATATAATATTAGTTCTAAATATTAAGTTTGAAATGAACTTGATATATGAAAATGAATGTGTAGGAATAGAATTGTAATAAAATGTGTATGCTTATATAAGTGTAAATTATATGTGATTATTAGTGTAGGTTGAATATAATAATTATGTGTATATGAGATAATAATTAATTCTTTTGTTTTATATGTATTAATGTGTGTAAAGTATAATTAATATTTGTGTTTTATATGTATTAATATGTATGAATTTGGTATGAAAATTTTCAAAATAAGCTTTTGAATGCCCATAAACTTAGCATAAATTTTAGTCACAAAATAAAGCCAAGACCCACCTTTAATGCCCCAAAATAAGTCCATTTATTAACTAAAACCAAACCCGCTTAAAGCCTTAATTAAGGCAACCCCAAAAGTCAACCAAGAGGATAAATATCATCTCAAATAGTGCAAAATTCGTGTAAAATTTTCAGACATCCAAAACACTCATTTAGAAAGCTTAAAACCCCATTTTCTCTTCTTCACAAGCCCACCTATGGTTATATATCACTAACCCTTCAACTTATACAAATTAAACCATCAAAAGCTTGCAACAAGACTCCTAAATCAAGGCATAAAGTTCTTATGGTAAGTGTGTTTCTCTTACTTTATGTATACTTGAAGTTGTGCTTTTATTAGAATAGGGTTTATATGCTAAATTGTGATGAAATGATTTCTATGCTTTGATGGTAGTTTGAGTACTATTATGTTGCTAGAAGAGCATGTAATATATGTTGTATATGAATTAGAAAGTGTTGAGTAGTGTAGTGAGCATGTGGAGTTGAGATGTCATTTGTATTTGATGTGGTAGTTAAGTGATTGATGGATTAAAGAGGAGTTTGTGTTTGTTGAATGGTTTTAAGAACATATAACAAGCTTTGGAAAGTTTAGAATGAGTTTAAAGAATTTTTTAATATGTAATTTTTACAAAGAAAACAGGAGAATCACTTTTCAAAAATTTTCCAGTTGTACACTACCCCGTACACGGGTCGTGTAGAATTACTCATGACTCCACAGAATCGAATTTCTACATACACTACCCCCTACATGAGTCGTGTATATTTACTCGTGACTTCACAGAAGCAAAATTTTATACACTACCAGTGTACACGGGTCGTGTAGCCTTCCCTTGTTTTGTAGCCTATTTATATTTTAACTGTAACTTTTTCATCTGACCTCTAATTAAGGTAATTCAAGTTGCATTGAAAAAGCTTAAAAAGATATCTATAACTGTTATGTTTTAAGTTTTTACCAATTTCAAAAGTATCAATGCTTGAATTTTGTTTCCTTTCAACTGATACAATTTTTAAACAAAGTTTAAAACTTTTTTTGTTTGTTGAATGTGTGTTTGCTTAGGAAATAAGTCTTTTTTGACTAAAATGAGATAGATTAATGATATTTGATGTGTAATGATGATTGAGTAATATAATTAATTATGAATTAAGTGAATTTGTAAATTTGACACATAATTGAATTTCCATGATTGTTGAATTAGAATTAGTAAACTTCAATTATTGATTTTATTTTGAATTTCTTGTTACAATAAAGGGTTCTTCAGTTGATTTTCCTCTGAGTGAAACTAGTCATTCTCTACTGACTTCAGGTATGCAGTAGCTTTATTTTTTTTATGCTAGGAATATGCATAATTGAACTTGACTAAAATTTCCGTTGGCTTAATAATTGATTGAATTGATTGTCTATTATGTCGTTTAATTTAGTTCAAGGAGCGGCAACCAATCATGATGCAATGACATGTTAGATATAGGCGCTTTAACCTTTTTGTCATGATGCAATGACTATTACCATGATGCAATGATACGCTATGATGCAATAACGATTCTTTTATGGTTAAGCGGGTAATCGATAGAGAGTGTAGTAACTGTGTAACATTTGCTTACACTTAAGAGGAAATAATATGATTTAGTTCAATATTTATGGGGATGTGTGAACTAAATGATGTTATGGATTAAGTTAAGTAACAGCTATAAACTCTAGATGAAATTACTTATTTGGAATAAATATAGGAGATATAAGTATTCGGACTGCTTATATCGACCCCCTGAGCAGCTATTATTACTTAGAAGCCCTGAATTCCCAGAGCTTGATCCCAGGATTTGAATACCCCACTATTGTTTTGTTAAATGAGAATTAAGCAAGATAACGACTTAATTGCCGATGCATTGCATTAGAATAAGTTTACTTAGCATTTCACTTGTGTATTTGTTACTATGTACTGGGCCTTTAGCTTATTGTTGCTGCTTCGCAGGTCTTGATGATGAACCATATGATGATTTGGGTTATAGGTCAGATTTTGAGAAATTTATGGACGAATGAGACGAATAAGACCCACGTGGCCTTGATTTTGAGAAGATAGCTTGGAAGAAATCTTTTGCTTGAAAAGTATACACCTTTATATTAATAGCTTGTTAGATAAGCCTATTTGTAAAGGACTTTGAAGTCTCTTAGTTATATTTTCGTAACAAGAATATGTTGTAAAGTTAGATAGTGTCATGTATTGACACAAACCCTTGTAATGATGATGTATATATATATATATATCTGTGTATGCGCGCGCGGCATGGATTGCTCTTGTAAGCAATCTTTTTGTTTAAAGTTGTTTATAAAATTTTGGTAGATTTAATCGAGCAATTCTCATAAGCTGGTAGTTTTAGGATAACCTTACATATAATATACAAATATTATATATGGTTGGGGACTCGGAACACTATATCTCGGGGTTTAGTGGATGGGTCCTTATATTTTCATTTTTTATATCACTCCATAGGTGCCTACGTATCCGCTAATAGGGATTAGACATTACATAGTTTTTTTTATAAAAGTTTAGTATGTTGGTTGGTTTTAGAAACTTGAAATATTATCACTTTAAGTTCATTAAGTTTAAACTTTTGTAAAATTGATTTTTTTTTTCTTGCAGCTCCTAAATCTATTAAATTAGTTTTTAGTAACTTTATTAAAAAAATTTGTTTTTCTAGGTGACAAAGAAGTTTTGAAAAGAAAATAATAATCTTGTTTTACATCATAAATCGCATATCCGACCAATCACGCAATATCAAACATACTAATTCATGTATTTATTTATGGCATAGTCAAATCAAAATATATGCTATTAATTTACAATTACTATAAAACAAGTGCACATAAATATTAATTTATTATTACTGTTACATTGCATCTATATTTTGTTATCTTTCTTTTTTTTTTATTTTTACTTTTTCTAATTCATTTTTTATTTTTTATTATTTTATATATTACTCTATTACTATCATATCATTATTAATATATATATAAACTCACGTGGAGATCCTGAAACCAACATAACATATTGGATTTCAATTACATTATTATATATTATTATTATTATTATTATAAAAAGAAAATAAAACAAAACTGGAACTTACCTTTACCAGAAGATGCTTGCGCGAATGGAGAAAAAAAGAAAGATTCTGCGATGGCGATGGCAAAAGAGCGGACGATAGGTGCGGTGGACTTTTGGTGATATTGGTTTTGAAGAACCATCCTTTTAATTTTTATTTTTAGGAAAACATTATTTTTCTAAGTGGCAAAAGCTTTATATAAATATGTATATATATATATATATTTCTTTTTTATTTTTAATTTTCTTACTTTTTTTCATTGGTTTTTACCTTTTATTTTTTTATTTTTATTGATTTTCCATGATTTATTTTCTTTGAATAAATGAACAAATTTGAAAAAAAGGAAAAAATTTTGAACCTACTGTTGGAAGCTTCATTCCAACAACACCCATTTCATTTCCATGCTTTTCACTTTTTTTTTATTTTAATTAAAATAATAAAAGAAAGATGAGGAGAACTTACCTTAATGTGTATGGAGACAATGGCCAATGAACTTTGCCCTAATGGTCATCGACAGCAATGGGATGGTAGAATCCGGATGGAGCAGAGGAGAGCGCGCGTTTGATGGAATGAGGAATTAGATTTTGGACTTTAGTTCGGTAGACAGCACCTACGGAGTCGATGGCTGACGAAATTCAATTACTTTGGCCAAAAAAGTAACCCACAATAATTGGTCGAGCTTTAATAGGAAGTGATTAGCGGTGAGTTTTGGTCCGAAATGGTTTAGGCAACCTCGAAATGAATTCGAGCTTTGGTGGATTTTCTTTGTTTTGTGACTACCGTGTTTTTTTTTTCCTTTGTGTGTTGTTCTCCTCCTGTTCTTGTTTTTTTTTTTTTTTTTTTTGTCTCTCTCTCTCTGATTCTCTTATAGGTTTTCTATTTTTTTGGGGTTTTTCTTTTTTTTTTTTTATAATTTGCAAGCTTAATATAATATTAGTTTCTATTATAAATTGAAACCTTAAATGGCCAAAAATAGGATGTCTACACCTACCGAACTAAAGTTCTTTGATGGAACAAGCCAATACCTCAAACGTATTTTAAAAAATTTGTGAGAGTGTGAGCGATACCACGACTTGATGACGTAACCAGATCATATCACATATTAAACAAATAAACATGTTACTTGTCAATCATATGCAATGCAACATTAATACATATGAGCAAATACAAGCTCAGACAACTGAAATCCGAGCATGATGAAGATTTACACCCTTCTCATTAAGGTTGAAGGAACCATATCATAAATGATTTGCCTCGCCTAGGAGAATCTAAGAATCAAGACAAAAAAAGTACCATAAAAACAATTCAAAACGTTTATATTTCAAAATCTTAGAACTAAGAAACACCATTGACCAATAACTAATTCTTGCTGATACCACGAGCGGTGTTTCTTCAAATGCCACCTAGTTCCCATGGAACCGATAAGAACAAAGGTACTCCTTCGTGAATTAGGAAAATGTCATCTAAAAAACCAAGTGCGTTGCTAGAGATTTGAAATGCTAATGCGTAGCGGGCTATCATACTTGGATGCAGTAATGCAAGTATGCAATGCATGATAGGTTATTATAGGTCCAATTAAACATTAATTCATTCGTAGATGATCAAATAATGCCAGACATACCCCATCATAGTCACTCGGTTATTATTAAGTAGTGATCTCATCATTTATTATAGCATGATATTTCCAAAACATTCAAACATTAATCAACATACATCAAATCCAATTCCTCATTCAAGCAATAAATCCGTTATTTTCTTAATTATCGTAATGCATATAAAATTACAAGCACAGATAATATGATAGATCAACGTTACTCACTGGTCCATTTCTGACCTAACTATTGTATTAATCAACTGGAAAGTCCAAAGATGATTCTAATAATCCTATTGAATAATTAAGAAGGCATTTATTACTAATAACACATGCTTGTTACTAAACATAGCAGTTTTTAAGAGACTTATCTTTGATTTTACTGTTTTTATCGCCATTCGCTCGTTTCTAATTCGTTTTTAGCATATAATTAGTCATTTTAAAGCTCTTGAGGTCTACTATCCATTTCTCATCTTAATTTGAAGTTTCAAACAAGTTTTAATAGGAAAAACATCCCGCACATATTCGGATTTTCAAAGAAAATGTGAAAACTTGTTTTTCTCATAACTTACTCGTTTTAACTTGGATTTTTGCAAACAAATAGATGTTGGAAAGATCGTTTCAAACACTTTCAAGATTTCTAATCTAAACTTCCACTACGTGCACATTTTCTCCCATGTTTCTCAAAAGGTCTAAATAGTTCATGAAGGCTTATTTCTAAGTCATTCATTAGATGGTTCTTTATGTTACCTATAGAGTCAGATTTCTTCATATCTCTCAGTTTCATCATGTTTCTCTTGTTTTGAAGCTAAGTTCATACCTATGGCTGAGAGTTTGCTATCGATTCCCATAAGCCTATGTGAAGATTCCATCTACGCCTTAATTTCTTAAAGGTATCGTGTTCATGATCTAGAAATTCTTTGAATTGTAATAGACTTGTATCACCTAAAAGGCTGAAACCACTTATATATGTGGGGAATTTCATGATCCTTCATGTGATTATTACTTATTCCTATCATAACATTCATTCCATCATGTTCTCCATAGGCTAAATTAAGCTTAACATATAGAAACAAACATGAACTACCCTATATCTTAATCTTGATCCGAGAACCTTAAGGTTAGATATCTAGTTGTTGTTTAATGTCTATTACCCTCATAAGTTATGTGATAGGTTCCATTTATGCTTGGTATGGCCGCATGTCCAAGGTATGTTATACGGCTGTGTACTCCTTTGATATGCACATGTTGTTTGTCTAAGCTCATATAAGGATCAAAACGTATAAATCATGGTTATTCATATTGATCTTGCTAGCATGATAAATCATGTTATATACATTGAGATGCTCCAAAAGATCAACTTAATTTCAAGAGAGGCTTGGGGTTTTGCCTTGCTCCTTAGAGTGTCAAGCTCTTAGAAAAAAGGATATGGAATATGTTAGTTTATAATTTTGATAATTTGTAACTAAATTGAACTATACCTTACCTTTGCTTTGTGGTGTTCACGCATGGAGTCAACCTAGGATTGATGTGTGCTTGCTTCTAGTTTTTTATAAGGATGTATGTTGTGGCATGTAGGGCAGTTGATGGTGCTAGAGCTTCTTGGCTTATGTTGCTTTCACTTGGATTGGTAGGGTATGGGATGTATGGTTTAGAGAAAGAGTGGGACCACTTCTTCATGCTTTGTATTTATAGAATTCAAGGAATATGATCATGTCGATGGAGCTTATGGATGCTCACGATAAGACAAATGGGTAGGGGTATGTTTGTCCCATTGTTTAGAGGTTCTATATAGCACATGTGATGTTTTGAACTTCGAAAACTTGCTTGTTTGTTACTGTGCATGTTGATTAGCATAAGGGTAGATTCGGTTTTAAAAATAGATGGTGAGTTACTAGACTTAGGTTGTCATTATGAGATGCGTTGATAAGTGTGGGTCAAGTTGTCCACTTGCTATTATTAGTCATGGCTACCATGGTTCTAGGAGACAAGCTTGATAAGTTGTAGTGCGAACACTCTCTTGCAAGTAGCTTAGTCATGACGTTGATGATGAGATGATGTGATGCTCTTATGATCTATACATTCCATTAAGGCTCACGGTTATGGGGATGTGGGTAGAAAAGATTTCTTTATTGTTTTCCCAATGTGAGCACATAAACTCCCATGGTGAGTTACATGGTTTATGAGAGGTTAGGCAAATATCATGTTATTTTCTAAAAATGCTAAATCATAAGGTATTGGAAGCTTCATAAATTGGCACGGTTTCAAATCCTTCTTGAAGATAGTTTTCTTAAGGCTTCTTGAGACAACATGCGCTTTCCTAGGGCATTGACAAGTGGCTACTCCTTGTTATGACATTTGGCGCATCCAAAGTTTGATAAGTCGCACTCCATGTGATGCTCCATGTGGTACTCAAGTACTGCTCCAGTCACGCTAGAGGCACTCCAAGTGTCACTCCAATGTTGCTCCATGTGTCACTTCCTAGCTTAGATATGTGACACCTACTTGAATACAACTTGTTACCATCTTGAAGAAATTCTATAAACTAGGTCAATTGAGGTGCTTAAGAGGTGCTTAAGTTGTTTAGTTTTTGTGTTATCTTGATTTCTAGTTGATGCGCCTCTTACATGTAGTGTAGATTAAGGCTTTTGTGTGCTTTTAGGTTTACAACATTTAATGCATTCATTCTCATGAGAAATCCTAGCTTGAGATCAATTTAAAATAACGGAAACTTCAAAACATAAAATCTTGTCTTTGGTATCTTTAAATAACAGGAAAAACCTTATTGAGCTTTTATAAGCATCAAACTATACTTTACATGGTTCTTATGATGGAAAATTCATGGGCTTGCAGCAACTCCATTATAGCCTTATTTCATATGAATGGCCATTACGACGTTTATTTTACCATAATAGCAATCCATAAGGAATCCTTATCAAAGAAACATTGAATAGTCATTTATTTATTGAAACTATTAATGTCAATTCAATGTTAAAATTGTCTTTTCTTCCAAAATACCTTAATTTAAATAAAAATATTAATAAAAGAAAATCCTATTACAACTTTATTCTATTCCTCAATAATAAGAATTTTATTATAGCATTATTCATTCATCGAAGTGAACGGGCTAGAAGTGTGTTTGAGTTGAGGCCATTACACGATCACAAAATTTATTTATTTATAGTTCAATCGCGATTGAGTGTTGATGCATAGATTTTCTATTATAGAGCATGACAACATTTTATAAGGAAAAATTTCGTATTGTGCTATTTTTATAATGTCAATTTTTACGGAAAATAGATTCGATTTATTTGTTTCTATAAAATATTATGTGAGCACTTTTATATACAATTATGAAGGATTTATGTTTATTTATATACAAGCAAAAAAAAATCCCACATTACTTGGAATTATGATAGTTCTTTTGGTGGAACTTTGTACAAACTAAATAGACATGTTTTAAAATTATACTTATTTAGTATCTTATTATCAATTACACATTAAATGTTGTCCATAAATAATAATTGATTTCTACTCGCATTAAAAAATAGTTTAAATGTTTCCTTTTTTTTTTTTTTTTGCATACTTTTGGTGTATAACATTAATATCATTCCTTCAAGAGACGAGGCTGCTATAGATACGAGGCCACTATAACTATATCAACCTCGTCTCTTAAAGAGACTAATGATGTGCATGGTTCGCTTAACCGGTTCATGAGTCCATTTTTTGAACCGAACCACAACGATCGATTTTTTAATATCGTAAACTTAAATTGGTTCATTGTTAAGGGTAAATCGCTTTAACAGTTAACCTTTTTTCGATTAATATTTTTTATTTTTTATTTTTAATTATTCAACATAATTGTTAACAAAAAATATTCGCTAATCGTATTATTAGTTATAACCATGAAAAATTAAAAGTTTATATTTCATAATTACATTAAAAATTTGCAAATAAACAAATCAAATAACTATAAAATCAACATAGAAAGAATATAAGTTTAATACAACATTACACAAGTTAAAACTTGAAGTCTTCTTCTTAATCCAAATCACAGTACAATAACAACATACTAATAATTAAAACTTAAAAGTTTCAATTACAACATGTATCAAATTACAATAAAATTTAAGCTTTTTATATTTATCTATCTATATATATATATATTTTTTTTTTAAAATTAATTTTATATATTATATATAATATACTTACAAATATCGAACCAATTAACTGTTAACATCGTTTTCTAATGGTTACAAATCGAAAAAAAATAAAACCATGATTCTAAATCGGAACCGATAGATCGATCAACCATATTTTTCATATTAGTTTTCCAGTTTCAATTTAGTTTTTTGATTTCATCAGTTTTTTTTTTTTTTCATACCCTGAAAGAGATAAGTTTGGGAGTGGTCAAATTTGTCTCTTCAAGATACAAGTTTAAGTTGTCTAAGAGTAGAATTATTTTTATCCCATTGGCATTTTCATAATTAAAAAAATAGTATTATTAATTTCCTTCTCTTGTTATAGGTAACCTAGCGTCATCAAAATGTAAATTATAAACTAAGAGTTCAAGATTTCACGATAAACATAAAGAAAACACAAACATAGATTTCACAACTTGGTTAAAGCCCAACACTTAACTTGCTTCACAGTAGCTAGAGTAAAATCTCTAAAATTCATATTATCCGTTGCTCACGAGGATTATTCCTTATATAGAAGTCTTATATAGTTGAAGATGGAAATTCCATCATCCTCAAAAAAGAAAAGTTGAGTTCTTCTAAGGAGACAAGTAGGTTCTTTTTAAAATAGAAGGTAAACTCCTCAAGATAGATTAGTAAATCTTCAATTTAGGAAAGTGAATAATCTTCATGAATTTGGAATTAAAATCTTAAGACTTTCTAATTTAGCTTAAATTGTCATTTCTTTATTCTAAGCAGGTAACTTTCCTTTTTCAGGATTGTATTTTTGAGATGTGCTAAGGTCTGTTTGGATGATCTACTTTTCATCTGTATCTGTATCTGTATCAAAACAATATGTTTAAATATACACGATTTGCATTTATATTTTATCTATATTTGGTCTATTTTTATATTTTCATGAGACTGCCAACTTTTTTATCTATATCTATTTCTTAATAAACAATTTGTTAGAAAAAAAGTTTGAAAAAAGAGTCTGTATCTACCCAAAAAAGCTAAACAAATAGACCCTTAGAAACCATTTGGCGAACGAGCATAACATGGTTGTGTAGCCCTAATGTTACTTTAGATTAGCATTAAATTCCTTGAATTCGGGCATAACACAGATTGAACACAGTTGTAGTAGGGTTGTGTAACTCTTTGCCTTCTCATTGCGCTTCTTCAAATTAAATCCTTAGCAGTTGGTGTAAAAAGCTTAGTAATACCTAAGGAATACAGATTATGCACAAATTTTGATCTTTTTAAGGACTAATGTCTAATTGTTGCCACAACAAATATAAACAATAACTATATAAAGTGCAATAATAGAAGAGTGAAATATAGAACAAATAACATCGCGATATAACGTAGAGTTCAGTCCCCCCTAGTCTCTACAGTCCAGGAGCAATGTCCCACTTAAGGAAGACTTCACATACTTTGCATTCAACACAAATAACGCTATGCTAGAGCTACAAACACCACAAACGCACTTGATTTGTGCCTTTACAACAACCTCACTAGCAAATAGACATAGCTTAAGATTCCACTAAACTCCTTCACAAATAATTAAGTAGTGTTTTACAGTGGATAGCAAGACTATAAACCTATAACACTACCCAACTCTCTTTCGGTGCAAACTAATACAATTTACACAAGTAAGCTTTTGAGAGTGTTTGCAAGAATTTGTCTACAATTAATTAGCTGAAATAAATGTCATCAACTCCCAAACAACTTGTATTTACAGGTCCTTAAAGATTCATCAACATTACTCATATTTGCACCAAATTTGGCCTTACATTAATTACTTTAATGGCTATTCTCCTGATGTAGCATCCAGACGTCTCTTAAGAGTTACATACTTTTCATCTAGCTTCCGTACATCTCTCAACCTAGTGTCCAGACGCTAGGTCTTGCCAACTCTAATATTGTTTTGTATTTTAGTCGTACCTCTCTTATCCAAACTCCAATTGAAGTTATTCAAGATGCTGCGAAAAAGCTTAAAGAGAGATCTATAGCTTTTATTTTTAAGGATTAAGAAATTTTAAATAAAATAAGACCTAAAATATGTTTGTATCAGACTATAACAATAAGCATAAATAAAATCAATATAAGTTCAAACATATCAAAAATAAATTGAGCATTTGTTTTACTGATTAAGTGTAACTTAAATATGATTGAATGGTTAATTGTGCATTTCATTTCCTCATCAAAACACACGTTGAGCACATAAGTTCAACAGTTGGGACACAAGTAAAAGACACAACTGACTGTGTCTAGGTTGTGTCCTTCAAAAATCTCTCTTTCCTCAATCAAGTCTCTTCCAAAGCTCACAAAACTTGATGAAATCCTTTATTTTCTTATGATCTACACTTTCAGAGTTTGAAATCAAATATTAAGTAAATTAAATTCTATTTCCATAAATTTAATCACCAAAAGAAGCAAGTTTTAGCATTTATAGTTAAGGTTTAAATTAGGTTTATCAATTGCATTCACTCGCTAGCCCATGGTTGTTTGCCCAATGGGTGCTTGTCATACTCGACTGTTGATGGTAAATAATAGATTGTAGCCTAATTAGCCCACCTTAAGTCTCACATGTGCTAAAAGGCCCACAAGGAACTCAAAAGCCTAACAACCTAGCTGCTCCACAAAAAGTTTTGCCTAATCAGAACTTAGCCCCCGACCTCACAAGGGGCCTGACTTAACAAAGACCAAGATTGTCCTCGTAACATGTTGTGACTCCTAAATGAAGGCCCATGGTGACTTGACGCACCAGTCCATGAAAAGTCACTCTCCACTAATGTGTTCTGAGCCACTTTTTCTTGATTTAATACATGCTCTCAACATGTTACTTGCTCCTTGACAAGGGTAGAGAGGATCAATCACCACTTTGGCCATGCTCCATGCTTAGCAGCCTCTTCTCCTCAAGTTTAGCTACCAACTTGGATCACCATCACTGACAAAAAAATTATGTGGATCCCATTATGGTATGACCTAATTTATAAATAATCTTTCCCATCAACCAGTAAGGCATATGGAATACTTTAGAACTTACGTGCTCCATAACTACCTTTTAACTTCTCTATAGGGGAGGCACGTGATTAACTTAAGCATAGAAGTGGTCGCACTAGACAACTCCAAGCACACCACTAACTAGTTTTTGTGTTTGCAAATCCTCAAATTTACTAGCAGAATTGACACTTATAACATCGCCTCATTGTCCAAAGGCGAGTAATCAATGACAATATGCCATTGCAAGGATAGATTATTTCACTACTTGAGTAAAAATACATCGGTCACCATGATCATTAAAAAGGAATGTTGAATTATTTGTTTTAAATACAAGCATCATTAGATTCGAAGTTCCTTGCTTTTTGGCCACGGATAATGGAACTTAATTCCATAGCCAAAGGTTTAGAGGCTTTTATGTAGATTATCACATCAAGCCAAGGGATATATTAGTAGTGCATCCCCAAACCAATAGACAAGTGGAAGCCATAAACAAGATCATCCTTTACAGCTTAAAGAAGAAAACTGATACTGCTAGGGGAGTTGCTTAAGTGAAATGTCAAGCATTTTATGGGGTTATTGTACCGTTTACCAATCTAGACATTACCAAAGAGATTTGCAACTTAGCAAGGATTGGGTCAGCTACTTCTTAGCTTCGAGCAGTAAGGTGGTACAATAAGAAGGCCAAACACAAGGTACTTTAGCATGATGACTAGCTATGTAGAAAACTTGAAGCTATTAGATCTTGTAAAGGGCAAAAGAAATTAGCTTAAAATTGGAGATTTTGTTGAAGTGATAAAAGCTTAGGAAATAAAGCCTACAAACTAGAGAGGCTGGATGGTTAGCATATCCTTGCACCATGAGATTGTAAACATTTACTTTTAATTAATGAAGTTCTTTTCATTTTCCCTTACATATGTAACAATTGTAATTATTTACCCCATGGTCATACCAATCAAACATTTCATTTAATCAGTCTACCAAACTTCTTAGCTTAAGCTATACAAGCTCGTTGATATGCAACATTCGAAAACTCCCCTTTACGATCTCTCAAGCACCAAGCCTTTCGTTTTAACCAAGTAACCTCATTGATATAGAACATTCAAGTGAGTCCTCTTGACGATCATTTAAGCATTAAGCTTTTTAGCTTGGTTGGATAAGCTCATTGATAAAGAGTGTTGACATCCCATTTTTGCGCCCCTTTAAGAAATATAAAGATGGAAAAAAAAATAATAAACAGATAAAAAGGAGAAAAGTATAATAAAAATTAAAAATGATTAAACATTAAAAAGTTAAAAATTCAACAATAAAAATATAAGAAAAGTTAGAATTTTTTTTTCAAAAATAAGAAACCCCCTCTCTTATATAAATTGTAAATAAATTGCTCAAAAGAAAAATTGAAAAATAAATTATTAATAAAATAAGATAAAAATTATTAATATAATAAATGTGATGTACGTGCATGTTAGTATAATAATATTACATATTTACAAGTTAAGCTTTGTATCTAGGGATAAATGCACACCATAAACTTTAAGGATAGCATAAATTAAAAAATACCCCCTTCCTTCCCTCGACACCTCCTTCAAGATGCGCATTTTTATCTCGAAAACTTTCAAAAATTAACACCATAAGGACAATTAACTATTTTAGTATGGAGGAGGGAGGATGATAAATCTGCATATGAATGAAAGTTTAAGGGTAAATCTGTACATAAATGAAAAGTTCAGGTTCAATCCGCGCTTTTTTTCATTTGTTTTAATAGAAAATGCAATGTGTGTGCTAATTTTTAAAAGTTTTAGAGGTCAAAACCTATATTTTAATAGTTTGGGGAGTCAATCCGCTACCCCTAAAGTTTAAGGGGTGTTTTTTCATTTTTCCTTTATATTTATGTATATAGGGGTCATATTCATTTTGTATTGTATTAGATCAAGGTTTATTTAGATAGATTTTTTTTTATAGATACATACGCTTTTTCAAACTTGTTTCTAATAAATTGTTTGTCAAAAAATAAATACAGATAAATAATAGTTGACAGTTCTCATGAAAATATCAAATAGATCAAGTATAGATAAAAAAATATGTGCAAATTAGACACATTTACATATATCATTTCGATATAGATAAAGATACAAATGAGAAGCAGACAATTCAAATAGGCCTAATTTTATAAAAATTTAGGTTTTTGAACAATTTCTTTTCAGTAATAGGTGTGCATATCACATTATAGGTTAAATATATTTCCATTCATAAGTAATAAAAAAAAAATTCTATTTTTCCATTTGGTGGATGGGATTATAATAACATTTTTGGTTTTTTTTCCTTAAATAATATCATTTTATTTCTCTTTTTCTTTTACGTAATTTTTGTTATCCTGATTTTCAAAATGAGCTCATATAGAAGTCAAAACAACGAAAAATGAATATAAAAGGAAAATACATCTAGAATCGACCTAATCAACATATTAAAATTACAATAAAATGGAATTCAATATGATTTAAAAGTAAAAAAGGAAAAAATTGATTTAATCTTCGACTCTTCCACTTCCTTAAGGCATTTTGAATTGTACAATCGCTGTAAATAAGATATTTTGAGATCATTTGAGTGTGGTGAGACCTTGAGAGACCACCATTGAAGCAAAAAACGAGAGCTTTCCCTCTTTAAAAGGACATCGTTGGCAACCCACTCTCTCTCTAACTTACAGACAATCTAACCGTTAGTATCAGCTAACAAAACCACCGCCAACAAACTCCTCACTCCATCATCAACTCAAATATATAAGCATTTTCATTCAAAACCACTTCAAGCACTACCAACGAACCATCACCTATCACTAAGCCTATAACTCTGACAGCCTTCAAAATCCACAAGTTGATAACTCAACCACTGATAAGTGAGGGACTACACCAAGTTAGGGAGGCCTCACCACTTCTTCTCCTTCGAGTGATCCTTCGAATGACTAAAGCCTATAATCTGAACGACTTTGTTGGTTTTGTTCCAACTGGAGCTTTAGATCCCAATTGCAAGTTCCTCCTTTGCATATCTATTTGTTTATTTAATTAATTAATTATTTTATTTTTATTTCTTCATTTATTTGTCATATTATCATTATTTTAAGGGTTAATTACAAAAAACCAACTCTTGTTTTTGCAATTTTGCAAAGATATGATTTTTGTTATCTTTTGTGATAATTAACTGACCTAAATTCTTCTTCATCTTATTCCGTCCAAGTTCAAATTAATTTTAACACATGGTAGACATGAGCACAATGAAAAAAATTGAAAAACAAAGCTAATTAAAGGTGAATACTAAAAAAACCCCCTTGAAACTCATCGCTTCACCGAGTCTTATCAACACATTGAAAAGCAATTCAAGAATTCTTCGTATAAAGATTTGAAACATGCAATGTAACGATAGGACAAGGTATGAATAAAAATATGAAAACCAAACACTTGCGCATCAAAAAAGCTTCGTCACCTCATGTACCTATCATAGTTATTTGCTGGGATTATAAATCCAACTCTTATAGGTTTATAACCAAAGAGAATCTAAATATATGTCAGATATATATTTAAAAGACTTTGGAATCAAATTTAGAATTGACCAACACGTTTGCACAAGGAGATCCTGAATATAAGCTTATGTATTTATAAGACATTGAAATCATGATATCCTAAGTATAGGACATATACTTAGAAGAGGACATGAGATAAGGAGATTTTTGCAAAACAAAGGAGATGAAATTATTGTACACCTGCAACTGGAGTTAAAGGCTGCCGGCCTACATTAAATACATAAGCCAGCCTTTGAGTGTTTGTTGATTTTCCCTTTCTTTTATATATATCCTTTTTATTGTCCTAAGATTTGAAAAGAACAAGTGGTGTACCTCCTTTCAAGCTTAGATAGAGAGATATAGAGAGAGAAATAGAGAAAAGAGAGGAAATCCTAGAGCGAGAAACTTTAGAATAAAAATCTTATTCCTGTTTGTAATCTATCGGTTATGGTAAAGAATTGTGAGATCCACTAGTGAGATCTAGTGAGGAAAACTCTGTTGTAATCCTATTATATTGTTTACAGTGGAAGATTTGAGGGCTGCTGGTCTCGTGGTTTTTCCAGCATTGGATTTTCCACATTATATCCTGGTATTGTCTGTTTTATATTCCTGCATTATTTATTGTTTATCGCGTTGGCAAGATGAGATTTAACCTATAATCACAGGTTGATTAATTGTTTGATTAATCTATTTTTGTTGTTATCGTGATTAAAGTTAGGCTTTCTCCTAACATTATTTAAAACCATATATGATAGAGTAGAGTGAAGGCCCAAAGGCACCCTCTGCAACTTAACCTAAAAACAAGAGGTCGTGTAACATTTTGTGTTTCTATATGCTCGTCGAATGAACTGGCGAATCCTTCAAGATAGAGGCAATCGAGACCCTGGCCGGCTTATCTCATTTAGCTATTAATAGAGAGAAACTCCAAATATCCAAATAAAATGAGGGATAAAGGCAAATTAGTGAGGAAACGAGTCAAGAGTGAGTTGCCCTATGTTAATACCGTTTGACTCAAACCACACGTCCACACCCACTTTGAAAAGCTACCGCCATACCAATTTGAAACTAAAGCCGACCCAAACCCATTCGTTAAACATAAACTAGAGAACTTAGTTACATGAACCCTGTGCTGTAGTCACCATTGAAACATTATGCTCAATTGTGTTGGCAATCTGTTTATGAGGAATAGGACGACTTTGATGGAAGAACCCATACACCGTCACTATCCCCATGGTCCACCACTTTTAAGCTACTCAAACCCTTTTGCTCCTTTAAACCAGCATATGACCCATGGTGTGATAATAATGTTAAGATTTCTGTTTGCAATGTTGGGTGAAAAAAAGTGATTTCAAGTCTTTGTTTTTTTCACAATGATAGCACAAAGGGTTTAGGTTGATATTAGCTTAGGGTTTTTTTATTGTGCACATGTCACGTTTTAAATTAACATTAATTTGGACGAAGCAAGACAGAGAAGAATTAAGGTTAGTTTAGTGTCAAAAAAGAAAACATGGGTCGTATATTTGAAAAAACATAAAAATACAGGTAAGCTTTTTATAATTAACCCTTATTTTAAATGTGTTGTTGTAAAAAAATATACCTGTACCATATCGAAATAGTGAAAAACAACACACACACACACACATATATATGTGATACAATATGTACTTCCATAGGTACTGCATGATAGGTATGTATTATATAATTTTCATACAAACATATATATACGTAGACTTATATCATAACAAAAATACATATTATACTAGAGTTTATAATATTGTGTGATTAAAAATATTAATATTATTCATGGTAGTTATACATTAATTAATATCTTATGTTTGTCATATATATTTACATAAATAGCCAAATTTTTTTTACATGCATAGTATATATACATATATCATTACTTTTATATGTATGTCGTATTGTAAGCTATTTGTATGTTATAGAATTTTGTCACTATGACACATTTGACGCGATATGGATATGTATGTTATCGTTATATTTGCACTTATGCTTGTGCGATTTTCAACAAAAGAATGCGAGGAGGAATTATTAGAACCCTTAAAATATTGGGAAAATGGATTCTTGATAAAGCATAATAAAGACTCAATTCCTTATCAATTATGGTTAATTGAAAAGGGAATCTTATACGTAATGTTTGTTATTTACCATGCTTGTTATTTAATATAATATGTATAATAAAAAGGGCTTTCATTATTTGTTATTGTATGTGTATGTCATATTAGTATCGTCATAATCATGTGTATTGAATAAGCTATTATAACTATAAAATGTAGGATACACATATTAGAACATTAGTTATAATAATAAAATTGCATGAAAGTCTTTAGTTATCATGTTATGTATTGATTCGGTCTTTAGCACACTTAAATTGTTCTGATGTTTACATGTAGTATATATGTATGTATAAAAGATTTTACTTTTTCCCTTTTTGTTTATCGTGTTATTAATTGTAGATTAATTTATAGGTTTTTTTTTTTTGCCGATGATTAATTTATAGGTTAACAACATGTTGCATTGAGTCTATATATAAAAAAAAAAAAAAGGATTTTCTTCCATTTTTTCAATTATATTAGTTATGGAAAGATACACACACACATATATATATATATATATATTTCTTCTTTCTTATTTTGTCATTAATATCAAATTCTAATAGGATAGTTTTATTTTTCTATTATGTTTTGCTATATAAGTTGGACTTTGCTATACTTGTTATTGGTTAGCAGTCATAGTATTGCATATATATATTGCACATAATATTATGGTATGTTTGTTCTCTTGCCTTCTTTTTTCTTTTTATTGTATGGGTATTAAATTTTTCATGAATGTTATTTGTTTCATGAGTAACGTGTATTATACCATATTAGTTATTACATTTTGTAATATAAGCTCACCTACAAGGTTTAGAATAAAATCACTAGTGAATAAGATTTACATTTATTATGTTCTTAATAAGTATAATCAATTACTAACATTGAGATGTATAAGCTAATACCCATACAGATTGCTATAATTAGCATGTAAACTAGCCAATTGTGCAAACATCTATGCAATGCCTTAGATGTTGATGCTATTGAGATTATAGGTCTGGCTGATCTTCTCTAGGTTTGAGCATGGGACGGGTTCCCACATGTGACTCATTGTACCTACTTTGGCATGACGATTATGAATGATAAGCCTATAACAGCTAGATGACGAGTATATCAGGATGCTACACGCTACCCCACTCATGCATTAAACTCTAATCGAGATGCATTACATTGGTAGAGAACATGACATGTGCATATGGTGGTTGTTTTACATTTGCCAAATAACATACATTATGAATTTTGACTTATTTTGTTTTGCCTATTCGCAGGTAAAGTGGTAGCTTTACCCTGACGAGCCTACAAATGTTTTACAACCATATTATAGTGCAAGTAGGGAGATCTGGATTGTAAGAGTACTACCGATATGCTTCTGTAAAGTGGGGCTATACTTCCTTAATCGGGTGATGTGCCAATTTGGTGGTTTTGTAGCATATCTCAAAGAATGCTGACATAGTAGTGGAGCTATGCCATATCAATCTATGAGGAGAACCAACAATGAGTGAGTGTAGTACCATGGTCAATCCATTACAAAATGGGCATAACGCCACTAAAAGGTCATCCCAATCGAGTATGAGGAGGGGTCTATCTAGATTATAGAGGATAATACAAGCGAATTACTCATCGATATTTACGGCACATTAGGGCTTCGTTTAGAGAATTGATACATTAACATAACATTTGTCATTTTGAAAATAATGAATATGGGTATATAACCATTCTTTCCATCATGTAAGTTAGCAAGTTCTATAAAATCAAACTAGCTCCTAAGTAGCTACTTGAGGAACATGGAGGAGTATAGATGTTCCTAGAGCCTCGGTAGTACAAAGAAATCTATCCTTAACATAAGCAACCCAAGGAAGAAATCTAGCCCAAACATGAGCAACCCGAGGAAGAAATCCAGCCCAAACACGGCAACCCAATGAAGAAATCTACCCCCATCATGAGCAATCTGATGAAGAAATCCACTCCTAGCATGAATAGTATGTGAATGTGCCCATTACAAGTGGCAAGCATAGGCTTCAGTCTAGAAAGGGGGAGGGGGGATAAAGCACTTCATCAATCATGCACATGGTTTTCACACAAATACATGCATGAAGATATCATAGATAGCTCATTTGATGGGATGTTATACAGTAGATATATGATAGTAGATATTATAAGTAGCTCATCTGGTGGGCTAGTATTTAGTAGGTACATTGGGGGGGTTGTTATGTGTGGCTTCTTAGTCTATGAAACTCTAACTACTAAGTACGATATTGACTATATTCCATCCTTACTTGCCCCTCATAAAGGATAACATGATCCATTGGATCCCAATGTAGATATAGGACAGGGTGTAACATAGGTTTAGTGTCATAGCCAGATGAGTCCAGTTACTCATCATTAGTTTGAACATCATGAAGAGGAGGGGGGGCACAACCAACATGAAGATCCACAGCCTGAAAAACGATGCAAATGATCATTGGCATCACTGTTTGCCAATATTTTTCGCTAGGAAGGGCAAGAAGAAAAAGTAGATGATATGTATTTTGAATATTGATTAGAACTTGACTTTATGTTAAACCAATGAACTTATTATTTTTTATTTGGATTATTTTGTTCCACTTTGTTGTTTTTCTCTTATATTGTCATAATGGTTTGTGTTTACCATTGAAAACAAAGAAAGTTGAGGAGTTGTAATTGAAAAATGATAGAGATTTGTATGTACTTTAGGTTGGTAAATGATTATTGGACGATGGCATGTAGATTGGGCAATTTATGAAAATGAAACTGCACTTTATGCGATTCTTAGTGGAAGGCACAAGAAATGAAGGTTAAGTTCAGCAATGCTTTTACAACTTGTCCACTTCGTTGTATGGAATCCAATTTAATGGGAGTGTAATAGGGTTGTAATAACTATTACAATACTTATTTGGTATAAAAAGTAAAACAAGTAATCATTTGAGTAAATGATAAAATATCTACAATGCCCATGTATTCGAGAGGGATAAGATAATTGTATAGGTAATTTTTTAAGATGGAGGTATTTATGATAAAATTTAAAAATATACCATTGGTTAACAATTCATGAGCATAGGGACATGGGTTTTTTTTGGATAAGTTCAATATTTCATTGATTTTATATAAATAATAGTACAAAGAGAATTATAAAACGAAGTGGGGGGGTGGGGGGGTTGGGGAAGGGGGAAGGGGGAATCCCTATAAGAACACAAAGGTTCTAAAAGAATTAGCAATCTAACACTTCAAGCTCGGTACCCAAAAACAAACATGGTACTAGGATTGAGATATCGACTATTACAGAACATGAGATCTATACAAAACAAAAAAATAAGATAGAACCATGCTAGTCGCTCCTAGAGAACCACATGATTTATTTCCCAATCTCCTCTCATTTCTTTCCTTTCACACAAAGCAAATCATTAGGATAGTAAGAGTCTTCTACATCGACTTCAACCCTTTTCCACCAGAATTGAAAAGGTCTTGTAACATATTTGGGTCTAACAGGAAAAGATTAAACGCCGAGATCTTATCTGTTAATGGATTCCATGATTCCACCACAAAAGGGCATTTGAGGAAGAGATAGTCATGTGACTCTTCTCCATTTCTACATAGGTAGTAGCAATTTTGAGCCACAACTCCCCAATTCACTAATTTATCTAAAGTGGTGAATTTATGATAGGTTGCCAGCTATAGAAAAAAGAGTGTCTTTGTATGAGTTTCTTGAACTACACTAGATTACACCATGGTAACTTTTCACTTCTAACACAAATAGACTCACAAGCTTCTTTATAGGCAATTTCTTTGCCGGTTTATCTTTTCACACCATTCCGTCTTCCATATATTAGATTTAGGGTGATTTTAGTCGTCATTTCTTGTCTAATCTGGTCCCAAATGGCTCCTTGTGGCCAATCCTAACCCTCCTCATTTAAAATACAACTTAGTAATTTAGAAAACTTGACAAATAAATTTCCTTCTCACCCAACCAATCCACTAGAGCTCCTTTCGGATACTAAACATCATACTAAAGAGAAATTCTATTACCATTCCCAACTTCCCATGTAAATAGGCTACGCGCAAGAGGACGTAATAGTCAAATTTTCCTCTAAGACCAATATAATATTGAAGGCATCTTCATTAACTAAAAATTCTTATTTTTGATAAGCTTAGCACAAACTTGGGAAGGCTATAACGAATCCTTAACATCCATACACAAATACTGTATATGTTTTAATTAGGTAGCCTTGTTTCATATCACCAAGTCAATAATATTGAATCCTCCTTCACTCTTTGGCTTACAGACTATCTTCTAATTCAATTTTACCCTAACTCTCTCCTCACCACTACCATTTCGAAGGAAAAGTTTCATTCTTTAGGTTGGCTCTTTTAAAATACTTTTTGGAAGGAAGAAAATAGAGAACCAATAGACTTAGATAGAGAAAATGATGCTTTTCACCAATTGTATTCTACCCGCATGAGAGAAGGCCATACTAGTCCAATGATTGATACACTTGCTAAATCTCTCAATCAAGAAATGACAATTTGATTTATTTGGCTTAAATGAGGATAAAGGAACCACCAAATACTCGATAGGTAATTTCCCTAGCTGAAAGTTAGAGAGTTGTCAGATTTCCTCCCTCACTATTCAACTCCGCTAAAAAAGCTATTACTTTTTTCATGACTAGCCATAAGCCTCGACATTAAGTGAAATTCCTATAATGCATTCATAGTAAGTCTTATGGACTTTGTATCAACCTTAGAGAAAATTATAACATCGTCAGCAAAACATGGATGATTAATATCATCTCTTTTACATCTCCAATGGAAGGAAAAACCATCTTTCTTATTGCCTCCCCTCATTAACTGTAAAACAATTCCATTATTAGCATAAAAAGATAAGGGGGAATAAGGTCCTCTTGTCTAAGCCCACGTGAGCTTGAGAAAAATCCCACAAATTCTCCATTTATGTTGATTGAGAATTTGGGAGTTGTCACACATTGCATGATCCAACTGATAAATTATGAGGGAAAATTCATAGTTGTAAGGGTTTTTTCAAGAAAGCTCCAACGGATATTGCCATAAGCTTTCATGATATCCAATTTAATTGCACGTCTCTTTCCAGCAGAATTCTTATAATAGCCTCAAAGCAGTTCTTGTGCCATAAAAATATTGTCCATTATCCTTCGTCCTTGAATGAAAGCTGTTTGCTCTTTTCCAACTAATTATGGAAAAACACACTTGAGTCTCTTTGCCAAAATTTTTGAAATACATTTATAAATAGTGTTTCAACAAGAGATTGGTTTGAAATCCTTCGTGAATGTAGGGTTCTCCACTTTTGAGACCAGCGAAATGGTTGTTGAATTTATGAATTTTAGAATTTTACCAGTAGCCAAGAAATCATGGATAGCCATGCAGAAAATCTCTACCAATAGTGTTTCACATCTTTCGAAAGAAATTTGTATTATAAATATCAGGACCTAGGGCTTTGTCAAGAGCTGTCTCAAAGAGAATGAATATGACTTCCTCGCATAGAGATTGGTTTTATCAAAGCTTGCCAATCTTCCCTATCGACCCTTTTTATAAGTAATTGCTCTAGATAGTGGGATGCATTAAGCACATGGCTCGGTTCTCTAAATAAAGATTTGAAGTAGTTTACCACCAGCTCTTTTATTTCCTTCGGGGTAGAAACTCTTATCCATCCTCATTAACAAGAGATCTAATAAAGTTCATGTGATTTCTTTGTTGGAGACAACGAAAAAAGAAACTTGAGTTACTATTCCTAAGTTTAAGCCAAGAGGTCCTTAATTTTTAGTTAAGAAAATATTCTTCTATAGCACTCAAGGTATGATACTCCTTGAAAAAGGCTTTTTCACCAAATCAGTACCAAAATTAACTTGATTTATTTCTCAGCCAACAAAAAGCTTTTCTTTATGATCAGCTGACCAACATTGGATATCAGAAAGCTCCTTTAGGTTTAGCTTCATTAGTTTTGCTTTCAAGAGTTTCAACTTTAACATAACCTCGAACATTAGAGTACCCTCTAATCCACGTCCCTAAATCTCTTTCATACTAGGCATAAAGTCCAAATGGTCAATCTAAAAATTGAAAAATTTAAAGCTAGTTCTTTGTGTAGGGGAATCAAGGTGTAAATGGGTAATAATAGGAGAATGAACAGAAATATCCAGCCTAAGAATAAGAGCTTATGAACCCAGAAACTGTTGCATCCATGTCTGGTTGATAAGAGCTTTATCAAGCTATATAAGAATCGAATTATGTGAGCATCTATTGGACCTAGCATGGGTGATGCCCAAGGGATAGATCTCATATAATTCTGCTTTCAAACAAAATTCATTGAACTCCTCCATGCCTTTGGTAAACACAGCAGTACTATCGGCTTTGTCTTCAACCCATCTACATTCATTAAAGTTTTCCAAGATAATCCAAGAATTTGATGGAGAAAGTAAAGCTTTAAAACAACCAAGATTTTTCCAAAGCTCTTATTAAACTAATGCATCATTTACCCTATAAATGAAGGAAACAGAAAAGGATCAATTCTTACCTACCAAAGAATAAAAACCATGCATGCTTTGAGTAGACATGGAGAGAATTTTAACGTAAAAAAAATTGGATTCTAACCAACTCACAGGTGCCCCATTGCCTTGCATCTCCAACTACTAATTTAGGCATATACGTTTCTAGGCGACTTGAGTATTTAGAGTTTTAACTTTTGTTTCAGCTATCCTTGTGAGGGAAAGATGGTGTTCCTTACATAACCTTGATATTTCTATACATTTGAGGGGGTTAATAAGACCCCTAATATTCGAAAAACCAAAAGATATTAGTATATACAAAAACAGGGAACAAAAACCCCAAAACAGAATCAAAGAGATAGAAAGGGCGAAGAACCACTCTAAATCTCTAACTCCCTTGTCTTCTTTTCTCTACCCCACCTTTTTCTTGACTTTTTCTTCTTATCACCCACCATCCTGGTATATACTTGCCCAGGTTCCATATGATTTACTTTAGCCACCTCATCCAAGTTTTGAGATTGCGAAGGAGTTTTGCTAACTTTGGAAGGAGAATCCTCACCATAATTAGATTTATCACCCACAAAGCCTGAAGTTTCCATAGAAATAGCATGAAGAGGAGTTTCCTTCTTATCCTTCGACAGGCTTACATCAGGATTTGGTGCTAAAGGAGATAGAGAACTGCTGAATTCAATAGATACATTCACTAACACTGACTTGCCTTTCCTCAAAGTTTCTAGTGGTATCATAACACCCTTCTCTCCCTCCTCTATAACTATAATACCTTCATTGACAAAAGGTTGCCTTCCAACCTTTTCCTTCTCCAAAAGACTTTCTCTTAGTTGAAGAACTATTTTCTTAGTCAACACACCATCACCCTTAACGTATAGGTCAATAAAGGATGGGTTAGCTATAGTTAAGTCGGAACGCTTGCCTTTACTATGTTTAAAGACATGAGACTTAACACATATAGGTGGAAGGATTTGGTATTCCACATCCACCCTAAAATAGAACCATCCGCACACTCCATATAAAATTCCTTTATGAATTCACCGTCTGTTGCCATTTCTACCGAAGCCTAAACATAACGGACACAGGAGTTTGTAGCGGTAACGATTTCCACCTACAGAGGCTTACCTATGAAACTAACTGCATAATTAACATCTTTATCATGCAAGAATTCCATTGCAATACCCCATAATTTCACATAAACTAGCATTTTACAAGGATGGATTCCATTTAAAGCTATTCCAATATGCCACCTTTCCAAAACTATTAGCCGATTTGCAAAAAACCATGGTTGTCGAAGAACTTGAAGTAAAGAATCTTCATCTTCAAACTTGAGCGAGAAGTAACCATAACCATGGGAGAGTACACCTTTGAGACCCTCGTGTCCCTAAATGGTTTTAACTATACATTATGCTATGGGAAAAAGGAGGCTTTTTACCAAGAAGTAACCACCAATGGTATTTCTCCATAGATGTTCCCTAGTATCCGAGACAGATTTCGGGGGTTTAACTTTAATCCTTCCATTAATACGAGAAAAGGAAAGTATTGTAGACCAACATTAACCTTCTTCTCATTATCGGAAGGAGAAACAGAAAGAGGATTATTGGAAATCGCCTCAGTAAAAGAGACTAGTGGTTTGGATGACACCTCAGCTAGCGAAACCTTTTTGCCTTGATACCTAACTTTACTTTCAACTTCATCAGCAATTTCAGCTATTTCCTTAAGAGTCGAGTCAGAAAAAAGAGTTTGGACTAATATTATTAGGGGAAGAAGCTACTGCTTTAGGGGAAACTTTAACACGTCCAGTAAAGTTGGGGGAGGAAACTACTTTTTGCTCAGCAGGTAGGAATCTCTTAGGTGAATAAAGTCCTTGGGCCACATTATCTTGAGATGATATATCACGTTTCACATTTAGCCCGTCTTACTGTACAAGCTTTTTGTTTTTCCTTTCATAACCTCTTTATCACCAAAACTACTCTTCTTACCTGTCGTTAAGGCCATTCCACCACTACCTGATAACTTTTCTATAGAGTTTGACTTGGAGCTGACCTTCAAAGAAGATGACCTACATAAAGAAGCTTTGTGTTTTTTAAACCATGAAGGGAGCCAGCCTATCGATCAACAACAAGGGAGCAAGAAGCAAACTCATGAAAGATAACCTTCTTCTTCCAGTGAAAAAAGAGTTTTCATGCTCAAAGAAGGGGAGAAAAGACGAGCAAATGAAGAAACGAAGAGAGAGAGAGAAACAAGTAAAGATGGGTTGAGCAAAGAGAACTAAAGGAAGAGTTTGGGTTGTGCTAGGGTCAAAGTTGAAAGGTCGGGTCAGGTTAGGGTTACATTAGGATGGGTCGGTTTGGGTTAGGTTTTGTGTAGAGGGGTGGGTCGGGCTAGGGTTTCGGGTGGAAGTGTGGGGTTAAGTTAAGTTTACGAATGGAGGGGTCAGGTCTATTAGGCCCTAAGGAGTACCGTAGCTGATTTACGTAATTGTGAAACACAATGATGCCATTAAGAATACTATAAAATGTATAATTTAAGGCAATCAGAGAGATTCACCATTACATAATCCAACTAACCTTTCTTAGGGGTTTGTGACATGCGACAAGATCTTTAGTTGCCTTAATGAGAATCAATGTATATATGCAAGTTTTGGCTCAAAATAACTTCATCAAACTATATTGTCTGTTGTTTACATATTACATATTGAAATTCAAAAAACATAAGAAAATATGCTAAAATTATTCTATGAGGACTCCTCCGTCTCTCTATAGTTAAGTCTTGACTCCTGCCGAAGAAAAGCCCCTTGATGGAACAAACCAAGACCTCAAGTGAATCTTGAAAAATCTGTGAGAGCGTGAGCTATATTACAATTCAGTGATGTAACTAAATCATATCATGTACCAAGCAATCAAGCAAGTTGTTTAACAATCATATGCAATGCAACAATAATACATATAAACAATTACAAGCTCAGACAACCAGAATCTGAACAAGATGAAGGTTTACACCCTCTCAATTAGGGTTGAAGGAACCATACCATAAATGATCCACCATGCCTAGGAGAATCTAAGAACCAAGACAAAAAGGTACCATAAAACAATTCAAAGCATTAATATTTCAAAATCTTGGAATCTTAGAAACACCATTAAGTAATAGCCATTTATTGTTGATATCATGGATGGTGTTCCTTCTGATGCCGCTTAATTCCCATGGAACCAATCGAAACAAAAGGTGCTTCTATGAGAACTAGGAAATTTTGATATAGAAAACCAGGTACGTTATCAGAGATCTAAAATGCTAATACGTAGCGGGCTATCACATTTGGATGTATAAAGTGCAAGAATGAAATGCATGTCAATTTATTATTGATCCAGATAATCATTAATTCATTTATGTGTGATCAAGCAATGTCAAACAATCCTCAACATGAAAAACGACTTCATAAAAAACAAGCAATGTTCTTATCCCTGATTATAGCATACGATTTGCAATTCATCCAAGCACCAATCAGCGTGTATCAAGCCCAATCCTTAAAGCAATAAGCACTTTCCATTCTTTCTTATCTTGATTGTTATAGTGCAACTACTATTATAAACACAAACAACATGACAAATCAGAGTTACTTACCTATCCTTTTTTCCTTAATTGTCAAAGTAATTGATAGAAAAATCCAAGGATGACTCTAAAGATCCTTATGAAATAATAAGAATGTGTTTGTCACTAAACAACATGAATTGAATACTAGACGCAGCAGTATTATAATACGTAGTTGCAGTTTCATTGTCTTTGTTGCCATTTGTTCATTTCTAGTCTATTTTTAATGTATAAAATAGTCATTTCAACTCTCTCGATACTATCTATTTCTCATCTCATTTTGATGTTTCAAATAACCTATAATAGGAATTTTGTTCCACATAGATTTGGATTCCTAAAGATACAGTGAAATCTTGTTTTTATTGTAACTTTCTTGTTTCAACTCAGATTTCTGCAAATGAATGGGAGTTGGAAAGCTCGTTTCGCTTACTTTTTAGATCTCTAATCCTATACGTTATAGGGTGAACGTGTTTTTCCATTTTTCGGAAAGAATTAGATCGGTTCATAAAGCAGATTTTCAAGTATTATACTAGATGCTTCATTCTTTCGTTTATATAGCTATTTTTTCCTATATTTCTTAGTTTCATCATGTTTCTATTGTTCTAAGACAAAGCTTAATCAATGGTTAGGGATTGGTCATCATTTCTCTTAAGCTCCATGTGGAAGTCCATTTGATTCCTTTATTGATCGTAGATGCTAATGTTCATAATATAGGTTTTCTTGAATTCATCAAGCTTGTATCACCTGAAATCACTTATGTGCTAAGGAAAACTCATGATACTACATGCATCGATTTTCATCACATACATTAGTTTGATCATTCTTTTTCATAAGCTAATGTCTACTTTTCATGTTTGATCCGAGAGGTTCATCATACATAGCCAATATAATCCTTGTTTTAGATCAATAATCTAATAAGTTATAGGGTTGGATATATATATATATATATATATTGTTATAGCTTGTTTAGTTGTATGCTATGTATTCCTAAGAAACATATGGCCGAACATCTAAGGCATGCTACATGGCCGTGTATCCCTATTGACGTACTTATGTTGGTTTGTTAAGCTTACATAGGTTTCAAATGTGTAGATCATGCTTATGCGTTTAAATGTAAGTCATACACAATCATGAAATTCCAAGATATCAAATTAGATTCAAAAGATCTTAGGATGTTTACCTCACTCCTTTAAGTTGTCGAGATCCTAAAAAAGGATATATGTTGCGTAAGTTAATGATTTTGATTAATAATTTTGAATTAAACTAAGTCTTACCCTTTCTTGTGATGTTCACGCGCGTGTTGATCCTAAGATAGGTGTTGTGTGCCGCTCCTAGCTTATGTTTGTATGCGTGTGGGAATGTATGGGGTAGGGCGTATGGATGTTGTTGATGATGCTAAATTCTTTTGTTTTGTGTTGCTTTCACTTGATTCTTGTGGGGCATAGGATGTGCGGTTAGGGAAAGAGATTGGGACCACCATCACATGCTTGGCATTTTATAGAGTGTTTGAAGTTTGTGATGATGTTGATGATGCCCATACTTGCTTATGATCATCTCAATAGGGTAGGGGTAAGTTCGTCCATCATCATAGAGATTCCAATTGCACATGGAGATGTTTTCCACAAGACAAAGCTAGCTTGTATTGATTGCACATGTTAATTAGCTTATGGGTAGCCTTGTCCTCAAATTGAAATGGTGTGCTACTCAATCTAGAAGCTCTTGATGGAATGCGGCTACATTATTGACCATCAAGTCCATTTGCTATTTTTAGGCGTGGTTTATTTAGGTCATAGGGAGCAAGCTTGATAAGTTACCATGTGAACACTCCATTTCATGTTAAGTTGATGTGATGCTTTGGTGGCTCATTCATCCTCCTTTGAGCTCACAGTTATGGGATGTGGATTGAGAGTGTTTCTTTAATTTTTTTCTCATGTAAACTCTCGCATATCTAAGGTGGGTTAGGCGTCCATAGGATGAGCTAGGGCTCATGATGTTGTCTTCTAGATTAGTTAAATGATAAGGTGGTTAGAAACTCCATATGATGCATGGTTCCAGGCTTTATCCTTTGTAAGTTGCTTTTGAGGCTTCTTATGGTGACATATGGCTTCTTGAAGAGTTGACAAATGGTCGTTTCTAAAAACATTTGGTGTTCTCCAGGCTTGATAAGTGACGCTCCGATAATCACCCATGTGGCGCTCAAATAATGCGCCAAGTGTCATTCTAAGGGTACTCCATGTGTCACTTCATAGGCGCTCCATGTGGTACCCCATTAGGACTCCATGTGTCATCTCCTAAATTAGACATATGGCTCCTACTAAAACATAACTTGTTTTTAACTTGTAGAATTCCTCCAAACTAGGTCAATTGAGGTGCTTAAGAGGAGCTTAAGTTGTCTAGTTTTTGAGTTATTATGATTCTTAGATGATGTGCTTCAAATCAGACAATATATGTTAGAGCTTTCATGAGAGTTCAATGCATCGATTAGCATAGGAACTCATAGTCTGATGTTATATAGAAATAAAGAAACTATCACACACGAAATCTTGTCTTTGGTATCTTTAGACAACAGAAGGAACCTCATTGGGCCTCTAATTACATCAACATGGTTCTTGAAATGGAAAGATAAATTTGTGATGTTTACAACCAATTTGTGGGGTTTCCATGGTCGAGGTGGGTGGTTTCGTGTTTAGGCAGGGGAGCTGCGTGTTTAGGAAGGAGGCAAGCGTAAAGGGTAGGGGAGAGAGGAGAGAGGAACCAGGGAGGGGGAAGGGAGGGAAGAGGGATGTCGAAGGGGAGAAGAGGAAGAGAAGAAGAAGAGGGTAGAGAGCAGGAAAAAACCATAACTTAGGGTGGATTCTTTTTATAGAAGAGAGAGCGTTTTCTCTCTCTAGAAAGAACTGTTACAACTTTCGTACTACTATTCATCATTTACGTAATAGCAATTCATTATAAATTGCTATTCCTCTCATGTGAATAATGCAATAGCAACTTTACATCGAATAAGAAAAATATAAATAACTATTCATGTTAAGTGATCAAACTGTTAGTGTTAGAGCTTGCACCTTCTTCCTAAAAATTGAGCTATAGTTGCCTAAAAATGGAATACATTTTCGTTGGGGTCCATGTTTATGATTAAGTATGACCCTATATTTGTACAAAACACCTCATGAGGTAACAATGACTGCTACCCTACCCGTGGATTCACATACTAGTTAAGCTTGAGTTGGATGCTTAGGCTTGATTCTTTAAATTTGGTTTGTAAGTTTATTAATTACTTAACTCGATTTATAGAAAAAGTTTAGTTTGAACTCAACTTAAAGAAAACCTTATTTACTTAAAATGATTGAGTTTAACTTTAAATTTTATATTTGATAAAAAATTTGGTTTGAATTCGGTCTTAATAACTTTTAAATAGAGCAAGCCCTAAATTTAAAAACTTGATTCTAGTTGGTTTACAGCCATAATAGGTTTCGCCCGCCCTCTTTTGATTTTAATTTTCTTTATTTTCAATATAAAATAGAAAATCAGATAATTAAAAAAATAAAGAGTGTCTGCCAGACGGTTCTGTTTCTGTGCTTCCGCAGCCGATTACTGTCGCCACGCAAGCACCTAAAGCCGAGAACCTCCAGCAAGCTCTTCCTTCAGTTAATTTGTTTTACATTTTTTTCTCTACATCTCTTCTTTATTTCCATTTCTTTCAAATCTTTTACTTCTCCATTCAAAGCCGTCTCTGTTTCTCTCTCTTCCCTTTCTCTCTCTAAAATCCACCATCCTCTTCTTCTCCATTCATAAATCCTTTCTTCTGTCTCAGATCTCTCTCTCTCTCTCTCCCATCTCGCATTCCAAACCCTTGCACATTCTCAAGATTTAGAGTTCGGGATCGGAACACCAAAAACCCTTCGATTAAAAATGGATAATGGCGATCTTGAAGGCGGTATCGAAGAAGAATTCCATAAAAAACGCGGTCGTAAATACAGTCCTGTGGTTGCACATGATCGCGCCGTTCTTGAAATGTCTTCCATCGATATTGGATCTTCTTCTTCTTCTCCTCCTCCCCTGCCATCGTCATCGTCCTTTTCTTTTCCTGATAAGCCTCTCAGGTACAGCTTCTCTTTCTCTCTCCATTCATTTATATTTTATCAAGTATTTATTATGCCCTATATATATATATATATATATATGAGTGTATTGAATCCAATGATGCTGTTGCCGATTTGAGTTTTGATTGAGAAAAAAATTAGTTTTGTTTGGGTTTCAATACGTTGCGGAGATTGTAGTACTAGATCAGTTTACATCAATGATTTATTGGATACTTCAATGGGTTCTGCACGAGCATGGATACTTAAATAATATTTGCTTTTTTAATAATAAATTTTTGGCTAGAGTAAATGCGGCTGCTTAAATTTGTCTCAAGATACTGAACTTAAACATGTGAAGTAATAAGTAAAGCCACGCCAGTTGAATGCAGCACGAAATTTGATTTCAAAGTATACTTGTGTTGCATATCACTACATGGATGGTGGGACTCTATGTTGCAGTGATCGGTTTAGTTAGCATGTGAATCTACTTGGTTGCCACCGTATGATATTTATTGTGGTTTAAAATCAGACTGTTCACCAGAAAATCTATGGTTTGCTTTGTCTGGAGACAAAGTCCTTCTCAATGTTGGATGGTTGGTTCAGTTAGTGATACGCTCTGCTTGTTGCCACCATATGATATGTTTTGTGGTTTGAAATCAGACTGTTCACCAGAAACACTACGAATTTGCCATGTCTGGAGATAAAGTCTAAATAGTCCTTTCTTTATCAAGGAAGCCCATGCAGTTACTTTCCAATACATCCTCTAGTATCTTGTGATACTTGGTGTGGCACAGGCAGTGAATAACTTGACATGCTTTCGTACTTTGTTTGACAGTTGCAATGAAAACTTTAGGCTGAATAAGTTTGTCCCTTTTAATGTACTAAATAATAAGTTTTTCTTCATATATATAGAAATAATGAAGAGTCTCACAACCATCTCTTCTTTATGTGTGATTTGGCAAGGAACTTGTGGATGAAACTCGTACTGAATTTCCCATAGCTAGCTAGGTGCATTTGATAATAGATGTTCTTCCAATATTGTGAGTGGCCCACTATTTATATTGAGGCATATATGGAGGATTGTCTTTGCAGCTTTGGCCTCCTATATTATGGAGAGAAAGAAGGAGAGGGGGCTGGGCAATTAGGAGTTTGGTGTAAATTGAATTTTAAGGAAAATTCTATCGTCTACTTGAGGATTAAATAGACTTCTTTTTCTCTTGTAATTTGTGAATAGAGAAACCAGAAATATTTTATTAGTGGTGTTTTTTTTAAAAATAATATACAGTACAAGTATAAATATATATACAAAAGATAGAATATTCTAGTCTAAACCATGTGGGACATATATATATATATATATATATGACTCAACACTCCCTCCCAAGCTGGAGTATATAAATCATATGCACTAAACTTGTTACAAATATACCAAATACAAGAACTCTTAAGAGATTTAGTTAAAATATCAGCTAATTGCTCGTTTGATTTAACATGGCAGTGATAATGCAGCCAGAGATAGTTTTTTCTCGAATGAAGTGACAGTCGATCTCTATATGTTTAGTTCTCTCATGGAAGATTGGATTAGAAGATATATGTAATGCAGCTTAGATGTCATAGATTAACTTCATTTGTGATATTTCACAAAATTTTAACTTCTGAAGTAACTATCTCAGCCAAATAAGCTCAGAAGTTGCCAAGGCCATGTCATGGTATTCTGGTTTTATACTTGACCTAGCTACAACATTTTTCTTCTTACTTTTTCATGATATTAGGTTACCTCCAATCAGTATATAATAATCAAAAGTAGATTTTTCTATCAGATGAAGAATCTGCCAATGCATCACAATATTGAATCACTTAGGAATCATCACGATCTCCTTATTAGTAGATCTCTACTTGGAGCGCTTTTAATATATTTAAGAATCCCGACAACTACATTCCAATGGCTATTATGAGTGATTGGAGGAGCTGACAAATAACACTAACTGCAAAGGATATATCAAGTTGAGTGATAGTGAGATAGCTAAGTCTGCTAACCAACCGACAATATCCACCAGGATTTGCAAATAACCCACCCCTTCGGCCCCCGTCTTGGTAACAATTTCCCGCTAGGGTCCGTTGGAGAATCTACAGGCTTACAATTGAATATCTTAGTTTCTTCCAAAAGATCTAAAGCATATTTCATTTGAGAAAGGACAATACTAGAACTGGATTGAGCCACTTCAATACCAAGGAAGTACCTTAATAAGCCAAGGTCCTTGGTCTGAAAATATTTGAAAAGATGTGCCTTCAAGTTAGTAATACCATCCTGATCATTACCAGTTATGACAATATTATCTAAATAAACAATTAAGTAATTACATCTCCCTTTATTTGTGTGCTTATAAAATACTGAATGATCAGATGAATTGCGAATCATGCCAAACTCCATATCCACAGTACTGAACTGACCAAACCAAGCACCTGGAAATTGTTTCCACCCATAAAGTGAACAAAGGAGTTTGCATACCGGATTAGGCTCCTCTTGAGCAATAAAGTCAGGTGGTTACTCCATATAAATCTCTTCATAGAGCTCACCATAAAGAAAACCATTTTTAATGTCCAATTGGTACAAAAGCCAGTGTTTAATAGCTGCAATGGATAGAAACAAGCAAATAGATGACATTTGTGCAACAAGAGAAAAGGTATCAACATAGTCTAATCCATAAACTTGAGTATAACCCTTGACAACTAACCAAGCCTTACGCCAGTTAACCTTACAATTAAACCAACTTTTGTAGCATAAATCCATCGATACCCAACCAAAGATTTCCAAGAGGTAAAAGGACTAAGTTCCAAGCATCATTAGCATGCAATGCAGTCATCTCTTCGACAATTGCCCGTGTTCACTCTAGATCTGAAAATGCTTGACTCACATATTTAGTAATAGAAATGGAAGATAAAGATGGAACAATAACGCAGTAGGAGGGAGACAACTGATGATAGCTAAGAAAATTATATATAGGGTGGGGATTACAAGTAGAACTGTTATCTTTTTTGAGGGCAATAGGAAGGTCAGCTTCAAGAAGGTTCTTGGTCGGTGGAGGCCTTGGATTAGAAGGTGAGTTAACGGGAGCATTGGGAAGGTCAACTTCTGGAAGAGGTGGTGAATCTGGGGAAGGCAGGTTTCGAGGGCGTCAATGGTATACCTGCAAAGGTAGAGGGGAAGGAACAAACTTAGGAATGGCAGAGACAGACTCAAGATGAGTTAATTGAGATGAAATAAGTAACATCTAAGGTATAGGACTTTGAGATGAAGACAGGGAATAGAATGGAGAAGATTCAAAGAAGGTGACATCAGCAGACAAATAATAATGATGGGTAATGGAAGAATAGCATTTGTAATCTTTTTGAAGTTTGGAGTAATCAAGAAAAACACACTTAATAGATCGAGCTAAGAGTTTATCCTGACTAGGAGACAGATCATGAATAAAGCATGTGCAACCAAAGGCACTTAGTGGAAGAGAATATAAGGGTTGATTAGGAAATAAGATAGCGTGATAAACTTTGTGCTGAAGAATCGAAGAAGGCATTCAGTTAATGAGATAACATGTAGTAAGAGCATCATCAGCCTAAAAAACGAGTAAGAATATGGTGATGCACAAGATGTGTGCGAGCAGTCTCAATTAGATTATTTTTATGCTTAGCAACACTATTTTGTTAAGGTGTGTAAGCACAAGAAGACTGATGTAAAATGCCATGAGATGACATAAATTTGGTAAATTGAGTAGAAAAATATTTAGGAGCATTGTTATTGTGCAAAACTTATATAGATGTATTAAATAGAGTTTTGATTTTAGCACAAAAACATTCAATAATAGAAAATAGCCAGAACGACTTTTCGTTAAATATAACCAAATACATCGAAAATAGTCATCAATAAAGGTTGCAAAATATTGAAACCTAAAATATAGATGGCACGATTAGGGCCCCAAGCATCTGAATGAACTACAACAAAGGAAGAGGCAGCTTGATTATTGACTCTCTTGGGAAATAAAGTTCTAGACTGTTTTCCAAGCGGACATGACTTATACTCTAAAGCAGATAAATAGGAGAAATGAGGAACCATCTTTTGAAATTCGGTAAAACTAGGATGACCCAGTCGACTGTGGAGAAGAGTTGGAGAGATTGTGGTAGAGCATGTATTAGAAGAAGCTAGTGACTTATTGATGTAGTAAAGCCCTTGTGACTCGCATCCCGTGCTAATCGTCTGTCCCGTACTGAGATATTGGAAAATAACAAAATGAGGGTCAAATTTAATAGAAAAGTTTAGTGCATAGGTGATTTTACTAATAGATACAAGATTAAAAGGACAATGAGGAATATAAAGAATATGTTCCAATGGCAACGATGGTAAGGATTGTGCACTACTCACAGCTTTGGCAACTGTATGTGAACCATTTATTATAGTTCTAAAGGTAATGAGGTAGATTTTATAAATTGAGAAAAAGGTTGGGGATTATTAGAATATGTTCAGAAGCATTAGAATTAACTACTCACAGGCCTAAAAAAGAAGATGAGTGAGACATGCAATGGAATTAGCGGTGTGAGCAAGAAAAGCAGTAGAGGATGATGACTGCTTTGAAGCTTGATAGTGAAGATAATTTTGAATATCAGCTCTAGTGAGTAGTGGAGAATTCTAATATTGTCCTTTAGATGGTGCAGAATGATGCTACCTTTAGATGGCGCTGAATTAGTACCCTGAATGATATTAGCACGTGGAGGATGTCCATGTGGCATTTGTCTCTAGTATGCCGCTACCGATGACAAGAGGTACACCTAAGGCGATCTCCCTGATTACCTCCATGATCCTAGGAGTCATATTAGAAGCTAAAGCTGAATTGTCCACAAATGGAAAACCATGTAAAGGTGCATTAGAGATAGATGAGACATGAAGAAGGTAGGAGAAAACTTAATCCATAGATGTTACTATAGCATTAGCCAATATGTTCACGGATGGGCAAGATCAGGACCAAGAGCGGTAAGAATGTAAACCAATAAAGAATTTGTCTTTCTGAGCCAAATCAACTTTGAGTGATTGACTAGAGAAGGAGAGAGTTATGCGGCCTTTGTCAAACCATCTGTATAAATTGGATGAAGGATGGATTAGTGGATTGCCATAAAAGACAATGGTTTGCATAGCATGAATCCAATTATACTATTATCAGTTGCACATCTTTAATTTAGTGGTCAAGTGGACCTATGGACCTTAGGCATACCATAATCTCTACTGCTTTAACTCTAGTGCTTTAGACAAGCAATTAATTTGAACTGTCCATTCTCGGTTGCAATGCAGGAGTTGAAGACAATAGGCTTGAAAAATGACTAGTTTTTGATGGGGGAACTATCATAGTCATATTGGATTGAAGTACACCTTGAAAAGGATGAAAAAGATGAAGAAAATAGGCAAACAGCAGCTGCCGGCGGTGGTTGGTGGCAAACAGTGGCAGAATGAATTGAAGTTCCTGAATCGAACCCTAAAGAAGCCAAAACACCGTTGTGGGATGCTAGAAAACAGCTGAAAAAGGAAGAAATAAAGAAGTGGTGGATGGCAGCGGCGCATGAAGCAACTTTTGGCAGCAAGATTTCTGAGATATGATGCTGGAGAAGAGAGAAACACAGTGATATGATTGGATTTCAAATCTGACACTAGGGAGAGAGACAAAACACCTTGATTGCCGTCGAAATTAGGGTTAGGATTTTTTTTTTTTTTGTGTTTTGAGTGATTTAGGATTTAGATGATAAATTAGATTTAGGGTTTGTGTTTGAGTGATTTAGGTTTCTCATGGCTATACCATGTTAATAGAGAGAAGAGAGAGAGAGAGATGATTTATTGATTGTATTTTTTTAATAATAATATATAAACAAGTATAAATATTTATCAAAAGATAGAATATTCTAAGCCATGTGGGACATATATTCATATATATAATTGAACATAATCCATTAAGGAGAGTATTTGATTATGCATTCTTTTGCATTATCTTGATGCTCTTTGATTTTTTTTTTTCCTCAACAGGCTACTCCATAGTTTTGTCATTTTGTGCCCATCTTTTTCAATGAAAAATGGGTGAATCTTTTCCATACTCTTAATAGTATAATCATATATCTTTCCTAGCTATGAAAGTACAAAATGACATTCTTCTAAAAATGCTTTCTAAGGGTTGCTTAGACATCTTTACTCTTTAACCATTGGAATCAAAGCTAAAGAAGGTCACTCAGAAGGGTGAACTACATGTGTCCATGATATCAATGCTAGCTCACTTTGAAGAATAAATGATCACGTGACTCCTCATCTTTATGATAAAGACAACACTAGTTTTGTTGGATTCTCTCTAGCAAAGAGTGTGACTATGGTGTATGGTCTATATTTTGGCACTAGCCAAAGGATAAATGTGTCTTGAGGAACTCTTCTTTATGCTACTCTAAATTTTACCCATTGATGGTAAAGGATTGAATAGTGCAAGCTTTAATGAAATAATCTCCAAGTTGGGAATTATAGACATTTAATTCTTAGCTTAAGGGACAGTGCTGAGCTTTAACTTTTCTTATTAATAGTTTTTTTTTTTGGCTTTAAAGACATGATGATTAATGCTGTGTTAGGGCTACACTAACTATTAGTACACCTACTAGGTAGACATTGTTTGTTTATATTGGTGTTTCTTGTAATAGATCAATTAACAAAAAATACAAAAATCTCTCCTTTTTTCTCCTTTTGAACTCTCTCTTTTAGAAATTCTCAAGAATAAAATGCTTTTCATCATTTGAAATCTGTTAATATACTATAGGAATTTACTTGTACAATGTTTAATTCTAGAAGTAAACTTTTTAAGTGTATCAAGGTAGTCATTCCTTGATTATTGTTGAGACTAGGGGAAAACTTAACTACCTTATTGGGGTAGGCTAGTTTGAAGCCTATAGTCTATCAATTTTTCTCTTTACTAGTTTTATAATTCCTATCAGGAATATCTGGCTCTTTGGCTTTTAAACCAGGTTAGTCTTGAAGCATAGTATGAATGTGCTTCGCTTCTAGCATGGGGGATATGACTCCTTTTTAGAATATAAGTAGAGTGTTGGTGAAGCAATTCTATTTCTCCTTCTTTAGACCTCCAATGCTACTGGAGTTGGCTTGAATTCACTTTAGCTCTCCTTAGGCAAGCGTTGACTTTCATTACCAAGGAAAAAGATGAGGGAAAAGTGGACTTGCTTGTTTTAGGCCTTCTTTGCTAAGAAAAGAACCCTCATTAAGATCCTATAGAAAACTTAGGAGTGAATATTCATTGCATATTCTAAATAATAGAAATAGGAGGAAATGAAGCTCTTAAGAGATGTTTAAGGAACCACCATTTTATTGTCATAAGTTTAACAATGTTGATTTTGATAGTGCATCTTTTGCCTTTTAAGTTTCGTGGTATCCATGGAGGCTCTTGTGCTATTAGTGCATTGTCTACAATTCTTTGCCCACTGATAAACACAACTGCTCTCCCTTACTAGATTGAGGAAAATTAACTTTAATCTCTCAGCTACGATCTTGGAGATGCTTTTGTTGATGATGTTGATATACGCTATATTCCTATAATTCCCCAAACCAGCAGGACTTCTCATCTTGGATACAAGGATGAGCATGGTGTAGTTGAGGCTTATGGGTAGGCAACCTGTAGCCACCCACATACAATTCCATTCCCTCCTCCCCCTACTACCCTTACCACCACCCCCCCCCCCCCCCGGGTTTTCTTTGAAAACACCAAAACCACCACCACCAAAACAAAACGCGCACACACACACACCCAAAAAAGGAAAAAACCTTCATGGCCAATGAAATTTCATTCTAACATCTTTCATGTTTTCTAAAATAGAGGGCATTGTGTCTATCCTGTCAGGGCTTTTTCCAATGCTATCTAGAAAGTCTGATTTCAAGGGAGGAAATATAGCTTTGTGATTTTGTTCCAACAATTAGAGACACTAGTCAATTTGCATGAGAAGTAGGAGGATCTGGGTCATATGGGAGATTGAAGTTGTAATGTATGACTTCTTATATTGGAGAATCTGAAGAAATACGCTACATTCCTATCCCATGGAGCCAGCTAAGTGACCTTAGGTTTTTGTTTGAAGAAGGATTCTCAACCTCACTCAAAAAACAGAACTTTTCAAAGAGTCTCCTCTCTTCCTCCCAATTAGAATATGAAGGATTGCTCCTGTTAGCTTCTTGTACGTGAAGTTTTGTATGCTTAGTCAAAGACACTAGCAAAGTGAGATTTGTTTAAGTGACATAGCTCACCCTTCAGAATTTTTGGTTTTAAAGGAACCCTAAACATTGGCATATCTTTCATGCAAGTAGGTTGAACTCTTTGAACGACATTTTCAAAATCAGGGTGTGTTTCCAGAAGTTAAAGAAGCAAAAAGGGTAGTTCTGTGCTCTAAAATTAAGTTTAAGAAAACTAGAGTGGGTTGTAGTCTGATATTTTAAGGGAGGGAAATGAGTACTTTTGATGCAGGGAAGTTCATGGAGCACTTTCTCAAGCATATGGATGATTAGATTAAAGTGACTTCAATTGGGCTAAGTATGTTGAAGTTAGTGGATTTTATGTCGTCTGCTTTATCATTGTAACACCAATCTTTGAAGTGGTCCATAACTCTTGTTAAGCAAACATTCTCTCAATATTATCTTCATAGCACAACACTTAGTATGAGCCAAGGTTTAGAGATTGTATCTCAATTCTTCTCAAATTCCTCACATAGGGGTTTACATTTGAGTGTCAGAGTTGAAACCATAAGCAAAAGTAGTATTTAAGTGTCTATTACCTTCAGGCAATGGCACTAATTAAGTTGGTCTAAAAATTGAGTATATCTAGTGTAAATCCAAGCCAACCCAAGTCTTTTAATTATTGTTCAGTGCACTCTTTATCTAGGCATTCATATTGACAACAGTGTATTGAACGAATATAATCTGATCGTGTCGAAATGCACCTATTTTTCTTTCCTAAGTTTGGTTTGTGACTTGACTTCAAAATTCACTTAATCAAATTATATGTCTTGCTTGAATATCTAAAGAAGAAGGGCTCCAAGTGACCTAAAAATGTTTTCTAGGCTTCCATTCTAGCTACCGTGTCCTAATACAGAGAAGATGCTTCCTGTTTGGTTTCCAATTTTACTCTTTCTAGAAGGAAGGAGTGGAGAAGGACTTGTCTAAGAAATGCTCTCTCCTCTGTGTAAACTTCTGCTTCCTTTTTACTTTTAGTTTGCCCTTCAGGGTTTTGGTCTTGTTTCATTTCGGTGGGATATGCCTTTCACTGGTTGCCTCCTTTGTTGCATACCTACTTGAGTTCTCTTTGGTGGTGTGTCGTATCGGGTGTCCTTGTTTTGCTCTCCTTTTTGGTCCTTATCTTAATCATTTTTTCCCTTGTAGGGTTCTATTACTTCCTTTTTTCGAAGATTGTTGGCATCTCTGTTCATCTAAGGTTCTGGTCACTTCTTTCTTCTGAGTGCGATACCTCTATGCATCTAAACCTATGGGCGCCCATCAATAAAGGTTCTTCATCTAAGGCTGAGAAATGCCTTGTTCCATGAGCCTGTTGGTGTGGTGTAGGAGGCTGGTTTGATAAGTTGAACTCTATCACTAGGTGTGCAGTAGTGAACCTGTGTCTTTTATTGGCTCTTCCTTGTCAGACGAAGATGCTCTTTCTTCCTCTTCTTCAAACAACATCCCCTTCCTCCTGACGTCTCTCAGTCTCACTCTCTTATGTTGGATGGCTTAAAATGCTTTGTATTAGGTGATATAATTATAAACACACTCATCTGTTAAAAAAATAGGAAGAACAATAAAGACTATTGGAACTTGCTTAATGCTGGGGCGTCAATTGTAAAATTAAAAAGACAAAAAAGACAATCTAAAAGGTCTGTTTGGATTGTCTGTTTTTCATCTGTATCTGTATCTTTTTTAAAATGATATGTGTAAATATATACGATTTGCATCTAAATTTTATCTATATTTGTTTTATTTAATCTTTTGATGAGAACTGTCAACTTTTTTTTATCTATATATATTTCTTGATAAATAATTTGTTAGTAAAAAGTTTAAAAAAGTATCTGTATCTGCCGGAAAAAAGCCAAAACAAACAGACCCTAAAACTTCCTTAGAGTGAGGTTACTATTATTTAGTTATTAGTGCGATGGCTTTGTAGAAGATAAGGGAGTAATGAGAGAAGTACAAGAATAGGAGGTGGTTTGATATTAAACCTTGAAGTGGTATGTCGACTTGTTTAGAGCTTGAGTTAAAGAAATTTAGTATAGGCAAAACAATGGACAGCTAAACTTAAAGAGAATAAATCTTGTTTCCATTATTGAAGAAGACCCTTCCATTTCTAGAGATATTTTGACGGATTCAGTAGATCGTACGGATTGGTCTCTGTGGTGGTATAAATGATTGATGGAGTTGGTACAACAAGATAGGGGGAAGATTATAAACATCATTATGTGTAAAAAAAATAGAATAAAGAATTTGACATGAAGTTTAAACGATAGCTTGTATAGTTATCAAGATGGGAAGAGGTAAGAACAATATTGTCTTAATATTGTGTGGTACCTGACATTATTTTTTTAGTTTGAATTACCTTATATTTCTCTCCTTTTTTATGATTATCTTGTCTTAAGCTCAAAATGATACATACCTCTACTGAGTTAGAGCTTAAAAGGAGGTTGTGTGCAAGAATCTGGTGTTTCACCAATATTTGGCTTGCTGGGTCTTGTTCGGATGGCTGGATGCTGTGTTGCATGATGGAAGTGCATGTCTCTAATCTGTGCATTGGGATGGGTGCTATGTTTGAGGTGCATCGCAGGTCATGTGGTAGGCCTTGTGACCATTTGGCTAACTGTGTAGTTGTTAGTCAGCAAGGCTGGATGCCGGGTTGCACGGTAAAATTGCATGTGTCTAGCATGTGCATTGGGATGGGTGATGTTTAAGGCGCATCATGTGTCATATGGTAGGCCTTGCGGCCATTTGCTAACCATGTATTTTTATTTAGCATCTTGTGGTGATGGCTAGGGTATTGGGGTTATGGACCTAAGTTGTGTGAGTTTTCACTACATGATGTTACGCTTAGATAGAATGAACATGAGTTTAATAGTAGGCTTAGGGTGCTAGGCTGTCTACCATTGTTTTGTGGTAGTCAAGGAGTTCAATGGTTATGGTATTTAGATTTGCCTACTTTTCTTGTCTTTGTTTCTCCACTCATTTACATGTCTTGAAAACCCCATATTGGATCACTTGATAGTTGCTTGGACACTTTAGCTAGTAGAGCAACTAGGTTATGTCTCTTGGCTTTAACTTTCACAATATTGTGGATATCGTTGGAGATATGCAACTTGTAGTTGCAAGTAATCAGCCATGATGATTTTGTTTATACTAACTTGTTAAGCCAGGGTAATAGATTTAGTCATGGTTGAAATACATAAAAAAGGGTTGAGGGCTTGTTATAGTGAACTCTTCGATTTCTCATCTTAAGTGCTCTTTATATTAATGATATCCAATATTTGTACTTAGTGATATTTGATTTGCTTAATTTGAGACAGTCGGGTTTGTGTATGACTGATTTCTTTGGTAGATGGGCATCAATTAAAGTTGAGTATAATTCTGTGCGTTTCTAGTTAGTCTCTCAAGAATGATTTGGATCAAAGAGACATTTTTTCATGGTTTGTATTCTTGCCACTTTTGGTTCTAATCTCACCCCAGTTTGTGATTGGATACTGGCTAGTTCTACTATACCATCTATTGATGAGGTTTTCTCTCGTTTCCTTCATGTACTGCCCATTTTTATAACACCTATGCATTGGTCTTCTATTATGGATAATTTAGCTCTAGCCTCTCAAATAGCTTCCAAGGTTCAAATAAATGCAAGAGAAGAACAGGGCTGAGATTGTGGAGGTAATCGGGAAATTGTCCTAGATGTAGTCATTGGTGGGGGCATACTAAGGAAAAATGCCATAAGTTGTATGTACATCCTCCATGAGCCAATAATATTTAGAACCCCAATCCTATACCTTTTGATGGATAGCATAAGGATTGTCTATATGTCACCAGAGCCGATCTTGAGAATTATCTCCAATATCAAGCTTTAAAGCAGTCGTCATCCTTTGCTTCTTACCTTACTCAAATTAGTAATTTTGTTGCTTGTGCCACTCAATCTTCCTCTCTAGGTCCATGGTTAATTATGGTGCTCCCGATTTGTTTTCTCGTTTTTTGAAATTTGCATCTTTACCTTTTGTAACTATCGCAAATTATTCACACGGTTGCTAGAGCTGTAGGTATTGCATAAGCCTTACCGTCTGTGTCTTTGAGACATGTCCTTTACATTCCTTCATCGACCTTTGTATGCTCTTCCACTACATGTCTTTTGTTGCATATGTTTTGTTCAGTGTCTCCTAGTTTGGATAAACTATTAACATGTTCCATTAAGTGCATTTTCCATAACTACCCTAAAGTTCAAAAAGGTCACAAGTGTTTTTTAGCCACAACTCGTCGTTTTTATTTATCTCCTGATGTTACTTTCTTTGAATTTTATTACCTTTGATCCTTCTCTTCATTTGAGGGTCCTATTTCTAATGCCTTACCTATTCTATCTCCGTAAGCTCTTCGTAAGTCTATCTTTGTCATCTCTAATTCTGTCCCTTCTCCTATGCCATTGCACGTTTACCATTGATGCTTGGAATCAACCTTCATTAGGCTTACCAGCTCTCTTAGAGGCTCTAGCTGATTCATCTCTTGATCCAACATCTCAACCCTTCGAGGATCTACCTAAAATAAACCTCCCTATAGCTCTCAGGGAAGGTGCTCGTAATATTCAACCTATTATAATTTATTTAATTATCATTATTTGTCTCCATCCTACTATGTCATTGTCTCATCCTTATCTTCCATTATTGTTCTTAAAAATGTGAGTGATGCTCCTTGAGCTCTAGGGTGGACATTGGCAGTGGTAGATGAGATGACTACATTGCATGCTAATGGCACTTAAGATTTGGTTCCTTTACTTGTTTGGAAAATCTCTTGTTGGTTGTTGGTGGGTTTATGCTATGATGATAAAATTGATTGGCCTAGGGCTTGCTTGGTTGCCAAAGGTTATAATTAGGTGTATCGCTTCGATTGTGGTGATACTTTTCTCTTGTAGTTAAGATGTTTTCCATTTGATTGTTTCTATCCGTTGTAGCGATGAAACATTGGCCCTTATGCTAATTGGATAAAAAAAATTGGAAGTTGAAAAGCTTATGAGAAATTTCCTATGGAGCTCTTGAATATAACTTCTAAAGCTAAAGTGAGATGGAAAGTGTTGTGCTCTCCTCATGTGGAAGGAGGACTTAGAATTCCTAAATTGGAAGCTTAGAACAAAGCAACTCAATTAAAGCATATTTAGCATATTTGTGGCAGAGACTTTAGAAGTATCTGGTTAGACTGGGTTTGTACAGTCTTTCTTAGAGGAAGAAACTTTTGGAAATCAAAATCCCTCCTACTTGTTCTTAGTCCTAGCGGAAACTTTTGAAGTTGTGTGGCTTGGTCTCTATCTCCCTTTGGGTTGACTATGGGTTCCCTTAAGGACTACTCCTCAACTCTTTCAATGTTAGGGATATAGCTTCCTTGGCCTTTCTTTAAATGCCAGGGTGTGCTCCTTGATTGACAATGGTTTTTGATGCTTCCCTCCATCTTCGTTTTGGGAAACTTTCAACATCCCTTCAAATCTTGTCTCCAGTCCAACTATTGAAGATAGGCTAACATGGAGGCCATCTACATCTGGAATTTTTGCTATCAAAAGATCTTATAAAGTGTTTGCACTAGATGGTTTAAAAGTTCCTTGGTTTGAACTAATTTGGAACAGGGATGTTATTCCTAGGCATGGTTTCATCATGTGGCTTGCTGTCAACAAGAAGCTTTACATCTGTGATAAATTGTTTTAGTGGGGTATGACCTTGTCTACTTCATGCTACTTTTGTTTTGCTAGTTTTGATACTCATGAGCATCTTTTCTTCTCATGCCCTTTCTCACAGTCGGTTTGGATGGACATGATTTGCTCCCTTAATTGTCCCGTAACTTTCTTGTCTTGGCAAGGTGCTGTGGATGGTCTCATAGCAGGTCTTAAAAATCCAATTACTAGTAGAAGATGTGCTACCTTATTTGCTATGGTCTATTGCATTTGGTGAGCTCGCAATTCTGCAAGGCTTGGACAATCTTTTCCCTACTCCCATGTTCTAGCAAGACAAATTTTGAATTATGTTTTTGTCATAAATAGTTCCTAGGGTTATCTTGTTTTCTTGTATGTATTGCTTGATTGTAATCAACTTAGTGGTTTTATCCTAGTTTTGAGACTTGTAAATGTTGGGCTTTGCCCTATTCCGTGTATTGTGGCTGTATATCTTTTCTTTGGTTATATGAAAATTTTGATTTAACCAAAAAAAAAAAAGCCTTCTTTTATGGTGAGTTCTAGAAGGAGATTTATATGGAGTAACTCCTTAGTTTTGCTGCTTCGGGGGAGCCTAATTTGATATGTAAACTCCATCGCTCACTATGGTTTGAAACAATCTCGATGTGCCTGATTTAGCTAGTTTAGCATTGTGGTTGTAGAGTATGGTATGATTTATAGTACATTTGATCATTCATTTTTCTATAAACATACCTCTAAGGGACAATGCATCTACTTTATGTAGAAGATATTATCATAATTGGCAATTATAAGGATCGTACTATTTACTTGAAAGCACATCTTTTCGAACATTTCTAGACGAAGGATCTTGCTTGCCAAGGTACTTTCTTGGTATAGAATTTGCTTAATCTAGTTTTGGTATTGTGCTTTCTCAAGAAAATATACTTTCGACATTCTAGGTTAGATTGGGATGCTTAATTGTAAGCCTATGGATTATGTTATGGATCTTAATGTGAAGTTGTTGCCAGGATAGGGAGAGTATTCTGTAGATCGTGGAAGATATCATCGGTTTGTTGGCAAGCTTAGTTATTTTACTATCACGTGATCTGATATATTTTTAATAGTTAGTGTTGTTAGTCAATTCTTTTAATCCCCATGTGTCATAATTATTAGATATATTGAAGGTGCTCCAACTAAAGGTTTATTATATGAGGATCATGTTCATTCCTAAGTAGTTGGATATTTTGATGCTAACATGAATGGTTTTCCTTCCGATAGAAGGTCCACTTTTGGATATTATGTCCTAGTTAGAGGTTAAGTGCAGAAGCAGATTATCATGCAATGGCCTCTACAACTTGTTAGCTTATTTGGTTGAAACGGTTACTTCAAGAGTTTTGTGAAGTATCGTGGATGGAATTGATTTGTGATAACTAAGCTACATTGTATATAGCCTTTAACTTGTCTTTCATGAAAGAAATAAACATATATAACATAGACGAATTGGCATTCTTTCCCACATCATTCTACGTAAATTGCTATTGTGGTGTTCACTTGAGGGGAATGACAATTCATAATAAATTACAATTACGTAAAATGATGAATAACAATTCATGTTCCCACACCTATGATTACCATTCAATGGTTTATTTTTCAACTTTCTTATAAATACTCCTGTCTTGAAAAATCGTCTATACAATTATTCTCTCTCTATAATAAAAATAAGGGGCATTATAGATATTTTATCTTTTACTCCAATTATTACTTGTTTTATTTTTCATACCAAGTGAACATTATAGCAACCATTACAATCTTATTACATTTCTCTTGAATTGAAATTCAATTCCTCATTTTTTCATTACGGTGGAGTGAACAAGCCAATAGAGATCAACTGTTACTTCATTAAAGAAAAGATCTTATCTAACTGAATTATTACTAGTTATGTCAATTCAAATGATCAATTGGTTGATGTATTGATTAAATTTCTTTGTAAAGGATTCTCTCTCTAATCCCCAGAAAAGATAGTGTTTGGTAGCGTATTGTAAGATAACCAGATAGATGTTATTGAAATGTACGTTAAAAAGGATAGTGATAGGTTGATATAATTATTGGAAGGGGTACCTTCTATTGGGTTGAGGAATCCAAATAACTTAAAATATTGCAAGTGTGGAAAAGGCTGCCACAATTATAGCTTCATAATAAGGAATTTAATGTGAAGTGCAAGTTCAAATATTTAATATAAATTTTTTTGATGGTTTTATCATGTGATTGGAAAATGTATGGATTTTGTTTTAACTCTTCTTATATACTTGGTTAAACATCAAGTGCAACTTTTGTATGTTAAGCCCGCTTATAATCCTGTGTGGTGTGGCTATGTATATTGTCTTTACTGAAGGAGAGGGGGGGGGGGGGGGGGGGGGGGGGGTGTTGGGGGCATTGTGATATCCCTGTTGCATGTGATTGGCATGCATGTTATTAGCCTATCCGACTCTTTCAAATATGTGTACTTCCTGTTGCAGAAATATAAAAGTAGGAAAAGAAGCAGACATGGGTTCAAATGTGAAGGAGACACAGATATATCCTACACGTCCAGATGCTAATGGACTGCAGAGGGATTCCAAGTTAGAACTTTTTGGTTTTGACTCACTTGTGAATATTCTTGGTCTGAAGAGGTACAAGCATACATCTGTTTGCCTATCATTAATATTTGTTTCTATGTTTAAGTCCTTGTCTAGAATTGCCTTTTATCCTTTTTGCGTTTCCATTTATTCATTACTTTCACCACCCATTCTTGTTTGCCTGGGTGCTGAAAATAGCTCTTATTTGACATCAGCAATGGATTGCTTAAAAAAAATAGTGTAGTTTTATTGTTAGCTATTGTTGATACAGCTGGACTGACTTTGTGATTTTCAGTATGACAGGTGAGCAAATTGCACCCCCTTCAAGTCCTAGAGATGGCGAAGATGTTTCCATCACACAGGGCCATCGAAAGGTATGCTGAAGTCTCCTTCTGTCATGAGTTTATCTGTTGTGATAGGAGTTCTTTGTTAAAGAAGATGTCTATTGATATTGATTAGCTTATGCACTTCATTGATAAGGAAATCTTCTTGTTGAAAAGCTCTTTTGGGTTGCTTGTTCTTTTTAGTAACCTTTACTTTCCAAGTAAGATTGCTTTTCGTTTTTCACAATGCTGTAGTAGTTATAGATGGGACAGTATCTGAGTTGGCTTATGTGCTTTGTGAGCAAGCCACCTTTTGTTTATTCAATAGTATCTTCTGGATTTGTTGCTCCTGAATAATTTTTTGAGAATTGCATCTTCATTTAACTATTATTTATATTACATAATTATTTATTTGTATTTATGTTTGTTTTTTCTTTCTTATGGATCATATCTTGTATCTTGTTAGCCTTGCATACTACATAGATGTAACATTTGTTATTGCTTTAATCTTGCATGGATTTACTTATTGCTGGAGCATTTATGTGATAATGATGGGAAGCTGAATTTGTCATATTCAGTAACACATAGCTGTCTTTTTGTCCGTTTTGGTTCTCAGTGCAGCATCTATTGTATTTCTGGTGTTGTTCTTCTTACTTCATTTGGCACATGCAGGCAACAGATGCCAAGTTGGGAACTATGATGGGTGTATTTCTCCCTTGCTTGCAGAATATTCTGGGAATCATCTACTATATCCGTTTTTCTTGGTAATTCTCATTCCTGTTGTTGAATCTTGGATTTTCAGGTTTACTATATCTGTTTTTGCTGTCTTTGTCTTTGTCTCTGTCTCTCTCTTCTCTATATATATTGTCGGCACGGTGGGTGGTTGGGGGAGAGTAATTTGCCTTTTCAGAATATGATGTCCTGTTTCTTTTAAAAGCCTTTTTGGATAGTATCATGCATGGCCATTGAACTAATATATTCCGGGACCTTTTCCTCCTCTGCAAGTTTCCTGCATGACTAGTCTTACGTTAATTACTTAATGAAAAATATTAGACGGATGATTGGGTGAGGAATGATTTGGTTATCAGTCTTTCATTGCATGGCTTGTCATTTTAGCATCTGATGCTTAATATTATCTCTTGCATTCCCTTGCTGTCTTTATTGGGTGTCTGTAAAATCATTGGTTGACATTGCTATTTTGTGCTTACAACCAACGGTGAGATTTAGAGGTTTTTCCATCTAAACAGGTGATGGAACTTTTGAAGTATATATGATACATTATTTCGTGGTGTAGAAGGCAAACAAGTCTATTTTGTAATATATATTTGTAGATGTATATGTATATAGTGTGTGGGGGTTATTTTGTAGTAGGTTTTTCAATATTCTCGATGAAACTTTTCTGTAATTATATCCTTTTTTCAATAGTTTTATATATTTTCTCTCAACTTCTGTTGCCTGCATGTTTCTCATTTGAAGATTACCCATCCCTTAATCATACATTAAAAGGTGTAGAAAATTGCAAATATCACTCTTTGCAGTATACATGAGATATTATTTGAGCTCATTAATAGATTAAATGGATATCATTTAGAGCTTCTTTGGATGGATGGTTGACTCATGAATCATCATTTACTATTGAGGGTTTGCTAAGTATTGCTGAGTTTAGCTGAAAAATGTGGTAACTTACCAATGGAATACTGGTCTTCATGAATTGACATTTCTGCAAATGGTAACTTCTGCTTCAAGTGTAGTGTTGGAAGGTTGAGATATATGAGTTTTGTTAGTGGAATCATTACTGAAAGATTATGGAGGTCTTTGCTTTAGTTTAAACTATAATTACTATTGAGAGTTTGCTAACTATTTGTGAGTTTAGCTGCAAATGTGGTAACTTACCAATGGAGTACGGCTTCATGGATTGAACACTTCTGCAAATGGTAACTTTTGCTCCTAGACTGGTAGTGTTGGAAGGTTGAGATATGTAAGTGTTATATGGTAGAATCATTACTAAAAGATCATGAAGGTGTTAGCTTTAGTTTAAACATAATTATGTTAATCTAAAGGTAAACTTTATCTACCCATGTTTTGGACCCTTTCTCATTCTCTCCAACCATTTATAGCACTAAATTTACCCATATTATACTCCATTGGAATGCTCGCACAATCTGTCCAAGTACACACATTGGCATATTATAGGAATTCTAGAAAATGTTAGGATGGGCTTGCAGAGGATGATCAACAAGGTTCGAAAAGAAAAAGAAAGGTTAGATTATTCAAATTGCCAACAAATTGCTGTCCAATGACCTTGAAGATTTGAAATTTATTGACCATGCTTTCAATGGAGGCAACATCAAGTATATTCATTATCAGATGATTCAGTTTCTTAGCAAGCATATGCAAATTGTTTTGGATACTTCTGAATAATAATGATCACCGTTTTATGATGAAATGTCTTCTTGGTTTTGCTGCAATAATCTACCATGTTTGGCCAGCAGGAAATGACATTAGGGTTAATGGATCATATCCACCCTTGGAAGCTACCATGCACAAAATTATGGCATTATTAGAGATTCAATTAGGGTGATGGACTAAGTTCTTTAAAGCCTTAATGAAAGAGCTATTTGTTTCGATTTTGTGGCCTTAACATCAATGGCTAAAGATCCAAAAAAAAAAAAAGGGTAAAGATTCTTTCCCATGAGCAATGTAAAAGGGGATGCCAGTTTGAATATGTCCAGTTACATATTTCCTCTTTGAAAATTGAATCTTTGTTAGTAAGCCATTGGTGCAAACTGGCCTTATCATAGAGGTGCCTACTATAGAATAATATGATGTATACCAAATTGCTGACATACACTATCAAGAGAATACATTCCCTGGGTCTGATGTCATATGTGATATATAGGCATCTGACCTTCTTCTGACCATATGAAGGTGGAGATGAATGGAAATGAATTTTCTAAAACAAGCTTGAGGAGACTGCTTCACATCACATACTGACTTCAGTGGCTCACAAACCAGGTTAGACTCACTCCAGCAACAAATGTGGCTGTTACTCTTTTACCACCTCATGTAAATCCGAAGGAAGAAAGTTTTCAAAATACCTAATTAGTGCAGGCCATTGGGATACTGCTGCTGGTGTAAGATAAAGGGAATATTGAAAACTAACATGGCAATGGGGGCTGGTGCTCATACATGCAATTTACACGTTTCTGTAATATCTAGGCTCTAATTGGCCTTGGCATGACATTGAAATATTGGAAAGTTTTTTCAGCATAAACCAGTCTAAATCTGTTATAAATCAGAACGGGCAGTCTTGGTTCAAGCACCGTTTCTGTGTATAAATTAGGAAGCACAAGAGAGAAGCATTGCCAACTCAATGGGGTGCACTTTGATTTGACTGCTGGCATTGCCAGCTAGGAAAGGAATAGGATTTACAGCTGTAAGTAGAATGGGTTATATTTTCAGTTGTAGTAAGTTGGATCATTGTTTGTTAAATTACCTAGAAAGGACCTGAGAGATGGGAGCAAGTGTAATTTTGCTTCCACCAATCTGGGATGGATTTATTACTGGTTTTCCTTAGTCTAAAGGGTACAATTTGCCTTTGGTAGTGCTAGGTCATCTTTTGAGATATGGACAGTTTAGCTTTGGTACCATGTAGCTGTAGAAGTCCTCTACACCTCTGTACTAAGGGATGAAACATAAGAGATCTTAAAGAGTTTTTATATTCATTTGTACTGCTTTTTAGTCCATATTTTCTTAGTTTATCAGAAAGTGAATAAATGGTGGGGTGTGATCATCAAATTTACGCGAAAGGTAAAAGCGGTTTATACAGTAGGTTGTTACAAGTTTAGGTTGCAAAACTGCGATTTTTGTCTCTGGATTTCCAAAGAATTAGCAAGGACTTGGTTTTCAAGATGTTTATGTGTTTTTCTATGAAATTAGAAAAAGGTCCTCAGTTTCGTATATTATCTGTGGAGGGTATGGTGCATGCTATATTCATGGAGTGCAAGATGTTTCATATGTTCAAGGTTTTCAATAAAATATCGAAAACCTTTATAGGTATACATTAACTTTTATTTAAAAAAAAAAAGAAATAGGAAAACGGCAATCCACCATTTTCTTGTTTATCTGTCAATAAAATATTGAAAACCTTTCTATGGTGCATGCTATATTCATGGAGTGCAAGATATTTCATATATTCAAGGTTTTCAATAAAATATTGAAAACCTTTATATGTATAGATTATCTTTTATTAAAAACAAAAGCAAATAAGAAAATGGTGGAGCATATAAGAAAATGGCAATCCACCATTTTCTTGTTTATCTGTCAATACTACTTTTTGTACCCCGTCTCAATTTTTTTTCATCAGCTGTGCACACATTATTCCTCTGTTCTTTCTATTGCATTTTGAACCTTTTTGATGCAAAACTGTGGAAATGTTGCAGGATTGTTGGCATGGGGGGCATCGGCGGGACTTTGCTACTGGTCTCTTTTTGTGGCCTGTGCACTTTCTTGACTTCTATATCCCTTAGTGCCATTGCAACTAATGGGGCAATGAAGGTGTGGTTTCGTAATTGTTCTGTTACATTTGTTTGGATTACAAATTGATATGCTAAGGGGCTTGTTTCATGATAAATAGATATGCAAAGTCGTGAAATAACAAGTAATCTTTTAGTGATTCAGTTGCATGTAAAATCTCATCATTAAAGCCATATGGTTCATTATTGTTGTTTCTATTTTATCCCCTTTCCTTTATTTTTCGTGTCTTCTTACCTGATTATATTGATTTTTAATTATTTTCTTTTCTCACTTGCCACACATTTATTAGGGACCCAAGTTGGGCTGCATGCTCCAGCAGTACTTTTGATTGCTTTCTTCTTGCTTCTTTTGATGTTTGACTGCCCAACATTACCTGTAAAGCATAATCGTTTGGAATTACCTCAAGCATATGTGTTATCTTGATTCTTACATATTATTTCACTCCATCCATCCATTTAGATTATGCTAGTAACATCTTTACATCTCAAAATCTCACTTTTGGATATGACCAGATCTCCTAATATTTAATTTCTTCATTTGTGTTTTTACTTTTTGCAAACTCTTGCATATATGTTCTCTTAACCCTAATAAAGAGAACCCTTTGCCTCCTATCCTTCTTTAGAGCTCAATTTTTTATTTAATTACTTACATTTTGCTTTCAATAACCATAATTTAGTTGGAATAAAGGAATGGAATCTTGAATCTCTTTATTAGGCTACCTGTTTATCAATACCAGTTAAAAGCATCAATGCTGAAAACTGAGCCCTAGTGGCCTAGTGTAATGCTGTTTGCATTGACGTCTGTTTATTCCCTAATGTCTTAGAATTTGTCATTACTTTGCTATGTATGTCTTGAAACTCTAATGCATTTTGTCTGCACCCTTCTTTTGAAATTCTGTCATGTAGGCATTGGACAAGGGTTTTTGACTTACTCAGTTAAACATATTTGGTATTTATGTTCCGATGTATGTGACACTCTTTGGCCTTATTGGATCAAAATTGAGCTTCTAAAGAAGAAGAATTTCTTGTATGCTAAAATCCCTTACATGGTGTCTTGGTTGTGGAGGAAGTTGTTACATCTTCGACCTCTTGCTCGACCTTTACTAGAATGGGAAAGAGGAAATGGGAATCATATCTCTTTGTGGTACGATGAATGGCATCCAGGAGGAGTGTTGGTGGATTGGTTGGGAGAAAGGGAGATTTATAGGTTAGATATTCCAAAAGAAGTCAGACTTTGTTGTATTATAAAGGAAGGTAAGTGAGAATGGCCTGATGGTGAAATCTGGAGTCGCATTAGAAGTGATCTGGCAAATGACTATCCTAAATTTGCTGTGAAAAGATAAACTAGTGTGGAAAAAGAATGCAGCTAAAGGTCTAACCATAAAAGAAGCTTATGAATTCATTCGAACCCTTGGGGATAGAGTTATATGGCATAACTTTATTTGGTGCAAGAAAATAGTGTTGGGCACTCCTTCTTTCCTCTTGTTGGCTTCTCATAAGAGATTTATTATCCAAGACAAGTTATTTTGTTGGGGTGTTATAAATAGTAATTGTTGTTTTTGTGTAAGAGAGGAGGAGACTCAAGATCATGTTTTCAAATGTTTTTTGTGGCTGAGGTATGGAATATATTGAAAGTAAAAGTCAGTGATTGCATATATTTTCCTATGGAGGCTATAAATCTTGAAGAGTTTTTCGTGGATGGGAATCAAAGAATGTCGATAAATTGGAAGATTATCGCTAGCTTGCTTTTTTACTTTGTATGGAGAGAGAGAGAGAGAGGAGAGAAGAGTGGGAAATATATTGCGGAATCCTACAGATGTGTGGAGGTGTCTACTAAAGTTGATTGGTACCTGGTAGTGTGGAATAAGTCAACTATTCCCAGATTTGCATCATGTGGTTAATTGCACATCAAAGATTGGACACAATGGATAAATTGCCTGCCTGGGGAGTTATCAATACTAACTGCTGTTACCTTTGCAACAAAAAAGGGGAAGATCATGGGTACCTTTTCCTTGAATGTGACTTTTCTGTGGAAGTGTGGAGAGGTATAGAGATTGCTTTGTGACTGCACTGGCTTAAAACCTGTGAATTCTGTCATGCGATCATCTTTGGAAGACTTCTTGGTGATAAACTGAAAATTGTGTGGGGTTATTTGCTATCACCTATGGAAGGAAAGGAATGTATGTAGAGTTGGGGGAAAAGCTCATATGGCTGAAACCTTGTTGAGATCTCTTTGTTCTTGTTTCTTTTGAGTTTTTGTCTTTTCTTTTGGAGAATTATCTATTGTAAGGAAGCACTATGAAGTTCCATGGCCATTTTATTGACTGAGATATCCTTTTGTTTATATGATATCTTTGTTGATTTAGTAGGTATCTTGTGTGCTTCCTTCTTTTGTATTCTTGTATATTTCTCCTTTTGGAAAAATGAAAATCAAAATACCTCACTTTAACTAGTAAAAGAAAAATTTGGTGAAATTTAGAATGGTGTAGATTTGTAACGGAATAGACAAGTGATAGTATTATTTTGTTTGGTTTAACTAAAGTATTGTAAATAGAGTAGAAAAAGAATGGAATGTCTAGTATACACATGCTTTTTTCAAACCTAAAATGCCAAACCCTAGCCATTATCCTTAATTAAATCTAGCCTCCAATTGAACTAAGCTAGGTGACCTACCGCTTCATGTTTAAGTTATCTTGCCATACCTATTGCATGGGACAAACCCATAGAACAATTGACCTGTTGAGCCCTTTTGATCACAAGGTTGGGTTCTTGATTGACTGAGTTGGGTTAGCTCAAGGTGAACATTGTTTTGCATCCAAACCTACGTAGGTTCGCCCAGTGTGAGCCCTCGTTTCGCTTGATTCATAACTTGGTTTGCATACAGACCCATGTGGGTCTGGCCCAGTCCATGTTGTGTTTGCTCATAGGTGCTTTGGCATGTAGGTGATTGTTTTGGGGTCATGTAGGGTCCTAGGTAGTTCATGTGGTTTGTTGCTCTTTGAAAGTTGTTGGCCAACCTCCACCGTTTGATCACTATGATGTGGTTGTGGGGTTCTCATGTGCTGGTACAGCTATGCCAGGGTTAGGAAAAGAATTGGGGTCATGTGATTCTGGAGTTTTAAGAGTAGTTGGGGAAGATGTGAGGACTAGCCATGCTATTCCTTTTGTCCTGGCAGGGGATGGATATTCTCACTTTTGCAGGATTTTTGTGCTCTTAATTAAAATACTTTTGTGCCCTTAAAACTTTCTTTTTGTTCGATTTGGCTCCTGCTTTTGAGAATGCTTCAAGTTAAGGCCTTAAAACGGTGGAATTGGCATGGACATGCCCAAGCTGCAGGATGGCGGATGTGGCATGAATCAGTTTCATATGGAAAAATTTGTACCGTGCATGTTAAATCAGAACACCTCTCTCTCTCTCTCACACACACACACACACACACACATTCTACTTTGATGGCTTTATGTTACCCACTGTTGCTTTCTTCTACCTTATGAGGAGCTCGTCTCTATGTTGTGTTTAATTTTTCCATATAGAATATTCTCTTGAGGCTTGTTGAATCTTAAATTCATTTATGATATCATCTCTCCTCTATTGCTTCTCCATACGTTGCAAGAGCTCTAAGAAGTAGCTTTTGAAATTATTAGCTCTGCTTATGGTCATGACTTTAATAACCATCTTCAGATTATATTATTAGGTCACCACTTTCCCTTCCTTACCTTTGGTCATAGAAGACCTGCTTCACTGCATGCCATTTTAGGCTTTTTGTTAGCATCATCACTTGCAAAGTTCTGAGAGCCACGGTCTTCACTACCAACTGCAAAGTCCAACAGAAGCTTTTACTAGTTCAACCATCTAACTATTCTATCTTCTGCCATCTCCACCTTCTCTCTCCTTATACGTTCATCTGCATGATGTCGAGCAACTCCATCGTTAATGCTGAACATCTCTCCTATTTGAAGGCAGTAGCTCTAATTGTTGCAGCTGATATTTCTGTGACATCTTTGATTCACCCCAAACACAACCTGAATTTAATTCACTTTGAAAATCTTTTTTTTTTTTGACTTAATAACATCAGCAGCCTCTCTCTCTTTATTGCCGATCTTCTCCTCTTTCTTGGGCTAAGGGCCCTGAATAGAATGAAACTTTATGGTCATATTGCACTGTAGTGAAACTTTCAAGGACTTATAAGTGTATTTTGCCTTTGATGAGAAGAAGAATAAAAAAATGTGTTTCTTCTTATTTCATTGTTTGTACATACATAGTGATATATATACAATGTTCTTGTGACTATTGGTATACTTCACCTACTACTATATTAATTATATTGCTTAGTAAATATAACACTAATGAATATAATATTATTTATATACAACTCAACACTCTTCCTCAAGCCAGAGCATGCAAATCATATGTAACAAGCTTGCTACAAATATACCCAATACGAAAACCCCTAAAAGATTTAGTCAAAATATCAGCCAATTGATCATTTGAATTGAGATGGCTAGTGATGATGCAGGCAGAGATGATCTTTTCTCAAATGAAGTGACAGTCAATCTCCATATGTTTAGTTCTCTCATGAAAGAATGGATTAGAGAATATATGTAATGTAGCTTCGTTATCACAAATTAGCTTCATCTGTGATATCTCACAAAATTTCAACTCTTGAAGTAACTGTTTCAACCAAATAAGCTCACAGGTTGCCATGGCCATGGCACGATATTTTATACATTTGATCTAGCCACAACATCTTGCTACTTACTTTTCCATGATATTAGATTACCTCCAATCAGCACACAATAACCAAATGTAGATCTTCTATCAGATGGAGAATCTGCCCAATCAGCATCACAATATCCAATTACTTGGGAATGACCCTAATCTTCATATAGTAGGCCTCTACCTGGAACACTTTTAATATATCTAAGAATCCTGATAATTGCATTCCAATGACTGATACAAGGGGATTGGAGAAACTAGCTAACAACACTAACTGCAAAGGATATATCGGGTCGAGTGGTAGTAAGATGATGAAGTCTGCCAACCAATCGATGGTATCTACCAGGATCTGCAAATAGCTCTCTCTGTCCTGGTAACAATTTCACATTAGGGTTCATTGGAGAATCTACAGGCTTACAATTTATCATCTTAGTTTCTTCCAGAAGATCTAAAGCATATTTCCTTTGGGAAAGAACTATAGGATGGGGACAACCGGTGATAGCTAAGAAAATTATATGTAGGATGGGGATTCCGAGTAGAACGATTACCTTTTCTGAGGACAATAGGAAGGTCTGCTTTAGGGAGGTCCTCAATAGGTGGAGGCATTGGAGCATAAGGTAAGTCAGTGGGGGAATCTGAAAGAAGTTTGGAATCTAAGAATGGCAGGTTTCGAGAGCGTCGATGGTATACCTGCAATGGTGGAGGGGAAGGAACAGAGTCGGGGACAGGAGGGGACAGACTCAGGTATGACAGGGACAGATTCAGGAAGAACTAATTGAGAGAATAGGTAAAACCTCAGACATAGTACTCCCAGATGAAGATGGAGAATAGAATGGAGTAGATTCAAAGAAAGTGACATCAGGGGATAATCAATGACTAGGAGTAATGGAAGAATAGCACTTGTAACCTTTATGAAGTTTGGAATAACCAAGAAAAGCACACTTAATAGATCGAGCTGAGAGTTTATCCTGACCAGGAGACATAACGTGAACAAAGCATGAGCAGCCAAAGACACATAATGGAAGAGAGTACAAGGGTTGATTAGGGAATAGAATAGTGTGAGGAATTTTGTGCTAAAGGACAGAAGAGGGCATTCTGTTAATGAGATCACATGCAGTAAGAACAGCATTAGACCAAAAAACAAGTAGGAACATGGTAATGCAAAAGAAGCGTATGAGTAGTCTCAATTAGATGTCGATTTTTACGCTCAACAACACCATTTTGTTGAGGTGTGTAAGCATAAGAGGACTGATGTAAAATTCCATGGGATGACATAAATTGAGTAGAAAATAACTCAAGAGCATTATCATTGTGCAAAATCTGTACAGATGTATTAAACTGAGTTTTTATTTCAGCACAAAAAGACTCAAGAATAGAAAATAGCTCGGAATGACTTTTCATTAAAATATAACTAAGTACATCGAGAATAATCATAAAAAAATGTTACAAAATATTGAAAACCTAAAACATAGATAACACAACTAGAGCCCCAAATATTTGAATGAACCATAGAAAAGGGAGATGCGGCTCGATTATTGACTTTCTTGGGAAACGAAGTTCTATACTATTTTCCAAGCTGACACGGCTTACACTCTAAAGCAGATAAATTGGAGAAATAAGGAACCATCTTCTGAAATTTGGCAAAACTGGGATGGCCCAACCGATTGTGGAGAAGAGTTAGAGAGACTGTAGCAAAACATGTAATAGTAGAAGTTGGTGGGTTATTGATGTAGGAAAGCCTTTGTGACTCACATCCTGTGCCAATCATCTGTCCCGTACTGAGGTCTTGGAAAATAATAGAATGAGGGTCAAATTTTATGGAACAGTTTAGTGCACAGTGATTTTACTAACATATATAAGATTAAAAGGACAATGAGGAATATAAAAAGCATGTTTTTATGATAGAGATGGTAAGGGTTGTGCATTACCAACAGCTTTGGCAACTGTGTGGGAACCATTGGCTACAATTACTGAAGGTAATGAGGTAGATTTCAAAAAATAAGAAAACAGTTGGGGATTACTATAAATATGTTCAGAGGCACCATAATCAACCACCCACGGGCCTAAAGAAGAAGACTGAGTGAGACATGCAACAATAATACCAATACGAGCAAGGGAAGCAATAGAGGATGACGACTGCTTTGAAGCTTGATACCAAAGATAATTTTCAAGATTGGCTCCTGTGAGAAGTAGAGAGTCCTGATGCTGTCCTTCAATCGGTGCCGAATTAGTGTTCTAAATGATATTAGCATGTGGAGGACGTCCATGTAACTTGTGGCATTTGCCTCTGGTATGCCCTCACCAATGACAATAGGTACACCTAGGATGCTCTCCCCTATTACCTCTTTGATCTCCACCTTGTACTTCTCTTGGATTTATTTGAGCCCTGGGGGCCACATGAGAAGCTAAGGCCGAATTATCCATAGGAGAAAAACCATGTAGAGGTGCATTAGGAATGGATGAAACACGAAGAAGGCATGAGAAAACTTTATCCATAGATGGTATAGTAGGACTAGCCAGAATCTGATCATGAACTGAAGCAAGATTAGGACCGAGAGTAGCAAGAATGCAAACCATGAAGAATTTCTCTCTCCGAGCCAAATCATCCTGGAGAGAATGACCAGAAAGAAGGAGAGAGTTATACTCTGCTTTAATAGATGCCTATCTGCTAAGAAAATCAGTAATAGACATACCCGACTGTCTCAAATTAAGCAACTTAGAAATTACCGAATATAGACGTTGGATATCATTAGTATAGAGAGTCTTTGCTTGAACCCATACATCATTGCATGTACTATAATGATTGTAAATTGGATAAATGGATGAATTGGTGGATTGCCACAGAAGACGCAATAGTAAAGCATCAGCTCTTATCCAATTACCTCTATTTTCCTTCTGCACATCTTCTAATTTAGTGGTCAAATGGTCTTGTAGACCTTGACTAATACACCATAACTCCACTGCTGTAGACCAAGATAAATAATTCGAATTGCCCATCAGTTTCTTGGTTGTAATGGTAGGAGAGGGAGATGCTAAGCTGGAGAAAGGACTAGTTTTTGATGAGGAACTATCGTGAGCCATATTGGAATGAAGAAACACCTTAAAAAGCAATGAAAAAGGTGAAAAGAATTAGACAACCAGTAGTTGTCAGTGGTGGTTGGCGGTGGATGATAACGAACAAAGGCGAAAGAAGATGGTGTGCCTATTCCGAATGTTGATGGAGCAAAACACAAGAGTAGATACTAGAAAATAGCTGAAAAAGGTAAAATAACAAAACGTGATGGATGGCGGAGGCGCATGCGGTTGTTTCCGGCGTTGAGATTTTTGGGATATGTCATCGGAGGAGAGAGGAACACGTTGATATGATCGGATTTCAAATCCGATACTAGAAAGAGAATCTACAAGCCTTGAAACCGTCGAAATTAGGGTAAGGGTTTGTGTTTGGGTAATTTAGGGTTAGGGTTTGTATTTAGGGTTTAGATGACTTAGGTTTCTCATCTCATGGCTCTGAAACCATGATGAAAAAAAGAATAAAAAGATATATGTTTCTTCTTATTTCATTGTTTGTTCTTGTGACTATAGGTATACCTCACCTACTACTATATTAATTACATTGCTTAGTAAATATAACACTAATGAATACAATATCATCTACATACAACTCAACAGCCTTGATGTCACAAAAAGCTGCCTCCACTATCTTTTATTTATTTTATCTGTGGGATGGGGGGCTAAGGGACTGTGATGTTCAGATTATTATTACATAATTATGTTGTTTTATATCAGCACACAATGCAGTTTAATTTTCTGATTTCTAATTGTTTGAATGTTCTTGATACTAACCTACCTGTGAAACTGTTGTAATATATGATATTATCTCATAATATCTTAAAAGGATAATGTAGTATCTAGTTGTTCATTATCTATTGCTTATTTTTAGGAGTAGATTAGCCTTAGAATATCTATAGATTATTATCAAGTAGTTAGCAAGATATCAGCAGGATTGTTATCCATTTGTTATCCATCTTTGTATAAATAGGCATGTAACCCAATTCTTAATGTATGTGAATCAATTATCACTACTTCTTCATGGTATCAGAGCCACCCTCTGACCTAAAATTACTCGAAATGGCCAAGAATAATGAGACAACCATGGCTGTTGTTACTTCTCCCTTGAGCCTCGAAAATCCCTCAATGCCGATCACCATTCACAAACTGAATGGGATCAATTTTTTACAATGGTCACGGTCCGTGACCTTGTACCTCCGTGGAAGAGGACGTCTAGGATACCTCACGGGGGAAATCAAAGTACCAGAAGTCGGAAGTCCTGATTATCAGAAATGGGACTCCGAAAACTCCATGATCATGGCTTGGTTGATTAATTCCATGGAGGTCGAGATCGGGCGAACATATCTTTTCCTCGCTACGGCCAAGGAAGTATGGGATGCTGTGAAGGAAACTTTCTCCGACCTCGAAAACTCTGCCCAAGTGTTCGAACTTAAATCGAAGCTTCGGGATCAAAAACAATTGGGTCTGACCGTGACTCAATATTATAGTATCCTTCACAATCTCTGGCAAGAGATCGACTTATTTTGTGATGCAGACTGGAAGTGCACCGAGGATGCACTCTTGTACAAGAAAATGGTGAGTAAGGAACGGTTGTTTGATTTTTTATATGGTTTGAATACAGATCTAGATGAGGTACGTGGACGCATCCTAGGGAAAACCCCTTTACCATCCATTCGAGAGGCCTTTGCAGAGGTACGGCGGGAGGAGAGCCGTAGGCGTGTCATGCTTGGCTCCTCTCCAAATGCTGAAATTGATCACTCAGCCTTGGCAACCCGAAAGAATGACAACACTGGGGACACCCGTGGAGCCCGACGAGAACGGCCTTGGTGTGAGCATTGTCACAAAAAGGGCCACACTAAGGAAACATGCTGGAAGATACATGGGAAACCAGCCGATTGGAAACCTAGACACCCATCACGTGGGTACATTGCGGAACAAATTAGTCAGAATCCGTTCACCCCTGAACAAGTAGAACAGCTTCAACGTCTCCTAAGTCGTGCTCCAGAACCCCAGTCCTCTACCTCAGCTTACCACGCCACTACTAATTCAGGTACTCCATCTAATGCACTTACAATTGCTGATGGTAAATTACCCACTGCCTTCACAGTTGATGCTACTTCACCTTGGATTATTGACTCCGGAGCCTCCGACCACATGACTGGTCAATCCCAACAGTTTAATACCTATAGCCCATGCTCAGGTAATTTCAAAATCAAAATAGCAGATGGCTCTTTATCTACTGTTGCTGGAAAAGGAACTATCCGCTCTCACCTTATCTTATCCTACATAATGTCCTCCATGTTCCTAACCTTTCATGCAATCTGATTTCTATAAGCAAACTTACCCATGATCAGAATTGTGTTGCCAAATTCTTACCTTCTGGTTGTGAATTTCAGGAGCTGACCTCGGGGAGGACGATTGGGAGTGCGAGGGAATGTAGAGGGCTGTACTATCTTGATGTTGCAGCGCCCATCCAAGTTCAAAACGATAAAGGTTTAGCTACTGGTTGTATAGCTTCTAGCTGTGATGAAATAATGAGATGGCACTATAGATTAGGTCACCCTAGTTTTCAGTATTTAAAACATTTGTTTCCTTCCTTGTTTAAGAATAAATGTTTAAGCTCGTTTCATTGTGAAGTGTGTCAACTTGCAAAACATACTCGCACTAGTTTTAAATCTCGTCCTTATAAAGAATCTCAACCTTTCTCACTAATTCATAGTGACATTTGGGGTCCATCTAAAGTTCAAAATATATCTAATACTAGATGGTTCATTACATTTATTGATGATCATACACGCATATGTTGGGTATATTTACTTAAAGATAAGTCTGAAACTGCAAATACATTCAAAAATTTTCATTCCATGATCCAAACACAGTTTAATGCCAAGATTAGGATCCTTCATACTGATAATGGGACCGAATACTTCAACACGATCTTAGGAGATTATCTTAAATCTCATGGGATTATTCATCAAAGTTCATGTGTAGGAACACCCCAACAAAATGGGATTGCTGAAAGGAAAAATAGGCACTTGTTAGAAGTAGCCCGAGCCCTTATGTTTACTACTTCTGTCCCAAAACACTTCTGGGGAGAGGCGGTATTAACCGCTGCCTATTTGATCAACCGTATGCCTTCACGAGTCCTACAATATCAAACCCCTTGTCTCTTCTCGTGAAAACCTATCCTCACACACACCTACGGTCTACTCTTCCCCTAAAAACGTTTGGATGTGTCTCATATGTCCACATTCCAAGTCAGATGCGAAGCAAGCTTGAGCCTCGAGCTCATAGGTGTGTCTTTCTTGGGTATTCATCTACACAAAAGGGATACAAATGTTATAATCCTCAAACCAAGCGGCTGTATGTATCCATAGATGTCACCTTCCATGAGTCTCAACCTTTCTATCCCAACACTTTGCTTCAGGGGGCCACTATGACAGAAGCATGTTTTTGGGAAACTTGCTTGCCTTCTCTTATCCCAGAAAATCCTCCTATAGTGCCACTCACTACCGTGACTTCCGACAAGCCAAAGAAGCTAACAATTGTGGAACCCGAACGTGTGATCTATACACGACGACTTAGACACCAACAAGTGGTACAGCCCCCTACAGAACCTGCCAACCAGAATCCGAACCAAGGGAAGTCAATCGGGTAAGTGAACCTTTAGCTCCCAACGAAAATAATCAAGAATGTATTCCCTTTGCTTCTGATAATATTGAAACAGAACCAGACCCCTATTGCTAAAAGAAAGGGAGTACGAAGCTGCACTCTTCATCCAATTTCCAACTTCTTGGGCTTTAGCAAGTTGACTCCAAAATATAGAGCCTTTGCAACCAAGCTTGATGAAATACCTATACCACAATCTATTGAGGAAGCACTTCAGCAACCGAAATGGAAAGAGGCAGTAGATGAAGAGATGATGGCTTTGGAGAAAAATAAGACATGGGAGATTGTAAGTCAACCACAGAACAAGCACATTGTGGGATGCAAATGGGTCTTTAGCCTAAAGTACAAGGCTGATGGAACCATTGAAAGGTATAAAGCACGCTTAGTAGCAAAGGGATTTACTCAAACATATGGAGTAGACTACATGGAAACCTTTGCACCGGTGGCTAAACTTAATACAATCAGAATTTTACTCTCGGTTGCAGCCAATCTTGATTGGCCTCTAGAACAGCTTGACATTAAGAATGCATTTTTGAATGGGAATTTAGAAGAAGAGGTGTTTATGAGAGTTCCTCCGGGTTTCCAAGAGAAATATGGGGATGGAAATGTGTGTTACTTAAAGAAATCATTGTACGGGCTGAAGCAATCCCCACGGGCATGGTTTGAGCGCTTCAACCAAGTAATTAAGAGACATGGGTACACACAAGGACAATCCGACCACACCTTGTTCTTCAAACATTCACAAAGAGGTAAAATAGCCATCTTAATTGTTTATGTTGATGATATAATCCTAACTGGTGATGATTTTGAAGAACTGAAGAGACTTAAGAAATTTTTGGCTCAAGAATTTGAAGTTAAGGATCTTGGTCAGCTACGATATTTCCTAGGAATGGAAATTGCAAGAAGCCAAAAAGGAATCTCAGTCTCACAAAGGAAGTATGTAACGGACTTGTTAAAAGAAACAGGAATGCTAGGCTGTAAACCAGCACTAACACCAGTTGAACCAAAGGCCAAATATAAGAACAGAAGTGATGGAAAGCTTGTGGACAAAGGAAGATATCAACGACTTGTGGGCAAGTTAATCTACTTGTCTCATACCCGTCCAGATATTGCATTTGCAGTCAGCTTGGTAAGTCAATATATGCATCAACCTCTTGAAGAACACTTAGAGGCAGCATATAGAATTCTTCGGTATCTCAAGGGAACACCTGGTAATGGTTTATTTTTTAAGAAAAATGAAGAGAAGAGTATAGAAGCATTCACTGATGCTGATTGGGCAGGATCAATTGAAGACCGAAGATCTACTACAGGATATTGTACGAAAGTCTGGGGTAATCTAGTAACTTGGAGAAGCAAGAAACAATCTGTGGTAGCCCGGAGTAGTGCTGAAGCTGAATTCAGAGCCTTAGCTCAAGGTATTTGTGAGCTGTTATGGATCAAACGCTTATTAGAGGAGCTGCAACTTCACAAGACTAGCCCAATGAAGCTATATAGTGACAATAAGTCAGCTATAAGTATTGCACATAACCCGGTTCAACATGATAGAACCAAGCATGTGGAGATAGATAGACACTTTATCAAAGAGAAGATTGAGGATGGAACCATTTGCATTGTCTATGTACCAAGTAAGCAGCAAGAAGCGGATGTACTAACTAAAGGCTTAGTCAAAGACCACTTTGAAGAACTCATCGGCAAGCTGGGCATGTGGAATCTATATACACCAGCTTGAGGGGGGGTGTTGTAATATATGATATTATCTCATAATATCTTCAAAGGATAATGTAGTATCTAGTTGTTCATTATCTATTGCTTATTTTTAGGAGTAGATTAGCCTTAGAATATCTATAGATTATTATCAAGTAGTTAGCAAGATATCAGCAGGATTGTTATCCATTTGTTATCCATCTTTGTATAAATAGGCATGTAACCCAATTCTTAATGTATGTGAATCAATTATCACTACTTCTTCAGAAACATTTAATGGATCCATTGCCTATCCTTTTTTTGCATATAGGGTGGAGGACCTTACTATCTAATTGGTCGTGCTTTGGGACCGGAGGTTGGTGTGAGCATAGGACTATGTTTTTTCCTTGGGAATGCTGTTGCTGGATCCCTGTGAGTTTATTTATTTATTTATTTTAATGACGGACAAAATTTTAGTATGAAGATGTATAGCGGAAAATAAAGAACAAAGCTTTTGAGCTCATAGATCAGGTCAACTGGGCAAAAAAATCAAGGCTGTCATAGAATTTCTTTCTTGTTCACTGAGCTTTGATTGATTAGATGCTCTGTTGGCATTTACCTCCTTTTCTTGTTGGTAGAGGATCTTCTTTTACCTAAATACCCTTCTAGCTTGAGACTGATTTTTGCTGCCGGTTATAGGTATGTGTTGGGAGCGATTGAGACCTTTCTTAAAGCCGTGCCTGCTGCTGGAATTTTTCGTGGTAATATTTTGCTTAAGAATCTGCCACTCTTGACATCCATTTCCTTTGTTCATATGCTCAGATTGTTGAAGCTGTAAAAGTGCATACAGTTATGCATCCTAAAAATTTTATTTTAATTGAAAAAGGAAGGTGAATTATATTTATTTCTATTTTCTTTTGACAAAGGTAAGGTAATATTTAGTTTATGAATTTTGCAATATTTGGATTTGATGAAGTGGGAGGGTATAGTCCTTCATGTCTTGTTATGCCTTTACATAAAGTAACTTTCCTTTTTTTTTTTTTTTATTATATCACCAACACTTGCTTCAAGTTGGAACATGTGTATCTATTGCACAAAACTTGATACATATATAATCTTGATAAATTATAAAAGCATGATCAGTGTTTTAATGTTGTGCATTCTTATGACTTGTGTTTTTTTATTCCGGCAAATACATGACCTGTATTTCATTACTATCAGTTAATGCTAATTAAGGAACAGGTGTTACTTTTTAATTGGTTTACAATAATTGATTTCATAAACTAATATTATCAAATAAATTTTAATTAAATAATTTAATAATATGAAGAAGGTAGAGATTGAAAAGGGGAAAAAAAAAAAAAAGAATAAGAAAGTTTGAACAAATGAATTAAAGTACTTTTGACTGCACTGTGATTTCAAGTGATTATCCCACATTGATGATGGGGTAGCACTAACACTGGTATATAAAGTTATGGTAATGATATTAAATCAATACTAGTTAGGAATTTTTAGGTGAAGTCATTGTACAGGCCTTTTAGTTACCTGAATTCTTGGCTATTTATGATTGCTGGATTGGGCTGCTATGGTGTTATAGCAGGTCCCTAGTTAGAAGAGGGGAATTAAGTGTCATGCAAGGAAAATTACCACGTTATAGGACATTTTTTAAGCTTGAAAAGGAGCACTTCTAACAACACTAATAAGACGTTAGTGCTGTAAAGGAGGAAAATTTGAGATCCTAAGTGATTTTCCTGCTTTATTGTAGGATAGTAGCAATAATGGTACATAAGGCCAAGGTAATACTAAGTGAACACTAGTTCAGATTTTTGGACCTACTGGTCACCTATGAGAGTGGCGATTCGCTATTGTCAAATTGGGTTGTTACATGCATTATAAAGCAAGGCAATTGCAATAATGTAACCAAAAACACAATTGGAAAAATGTAACCAATTGGAGAGATTTAGAACAGATAATTCGTCGATACACCCATTGTTGAACTTGAACCAAATGTTCATCCTTCGGTGGGTTCTTTTTTTTTTTAAAAAAATAATTTTAATTTTATATATTATCTATGTTCTCAATATTTGAGGCTGGAAAGCACCTTAATATGATCCTCAAACAACAAATTTCTGAGCCTCGGTTATTGCTGGGGGTTTTTAGCTGCTGAAGATTGATCTTTGAGGTGGGAAGTGGGAAAGGAAATGCATGATTAGGTTATGAGAGGGATTGGAGGAATGTTTCCATATACTGATATTGATGATGTCCTACAAGGACCAATCTTCACTTGTCGGATAACTACTTGGTAATTTAATTTGTTGAAAACTTGATAGGATATTGGTAAATCATGAGTGAATTGCTTGCTTCCCTGCAACTTCAACCACTTTCCTTGCTAATAATGTCTGATCATTCATCTTTCATTGTTTATGTGGATTTTGGGAGAGGCAGGAGAGAAGTCCCCTTCAATTCTTTGACTTTCAGATGGATATCCCCTGCTTTAGACCCACTGTGGGAAAAAGTTTCTAACATACATGTCAGTGCCTCACTGGTACACATATGTTCCCCTTGTGTGAGAAATGGGAGGTGCTGAAGGTTGAGCTTAAGTTACTAAACCACGAGAGCTCTCCAACATCTTTGAGAGTGTTACGAAAGCTAGGGATGCTCTTTAGAGCTGTCAAAAATTGTGTTTGAGAAATTCTATTTGATAATGCTAAAGAAAATTCCTGTTAGAAGCATGTATCAATAGTCACTTGGTTGAATCTGGATGATTGTAACGCATCTTAATTATTTTAACTCCTGCTGTCAAAGAGCACATGGGATTGGCATTTTTAAATTTAACAAAGGATAGTGCATGTGTGGCAAAAAAAAAGGTAAAATAAGCCAAATGATGATGGACTACTTGCTATCCTTTGGGAAAGCGAACAATATCCTAATTAGGATCAGATGTGTATTGCCTCTCTCCTTGGTAGGGTTGTGAACGATCCAAGCTGAGCTTTAAAAGCTTGGGCTCAGTCCGAGCTTTTTACTGAGTTGGAAACTTAGATTTTAGCTTGATTCGTTTGCTAATCGAGTTTAAGATGAGCCGAGTTGATTATTGAGTCTGCCAAATTTTTATCAAGCTTGAAATTCAAGCTCGAGTTTGACTTATTTAGATAACCTATTTTTCATTTTTTTTCAAACTGAAAAGTAATATATAAGAGCTACTAAATATACATATATATATTAAATAGAAATTAAAATTTGTTAAATATAAAACCCAGAAACCTATTAATGAGTTAATTTAATGGGCCTAGTTGCGAGGAGTAAAAAGTAGTTAAGGCTCTTGAACTACCTATCATTTTTTCATGTATGCCCGTCTATGAACTTAAAAGAACTTGTTTATTAGCTGGCTCGTGGGCCTAAATCGAAGTTTTGACTTAGCTCGTTTAGATAAACAAGCTTTATTTTAAGCTCGGACTCAGTTAATTGACAAATCGAGCTTGAGCTTAGTTGAATTTGAAGTGAGCCGAGTTCGAATAGATCCATTCAACAAGTGTGTTTAGTATGACCACGCTCATGGCAATAAAAGTATCCAATTCCCTTGAATTTCAACTTCTATTATTTTCTTTTCTAATTATCAATTATGAGATACCTCTCATAATCAATAATAACTAAAAGATAAATCAAATAATATGAAACCCAGACCCTATCACTTAAAGCCAGCACTGCGCAAGCTACTAGTCAAGTAAAACAAAGTAGCACCAAGGAAGTGAAAAAACAAAGTCTGACTTATAGGAAAGTTCAACTTCACAAGGAGTTGACACAGCACAGCAAATTACGCCAACGCCAATGCAGGATGCCAACACTCACAATCTAATGCTTTGAAAACAGCCACCTGAAAACTCTTTTATCTTTTATAAATTAGCACCCAAAACCTACCATTTGGAAAAAATAGCAGCCAAAGAAAATAACCAAAACCTGACGGACTTCTGCAAGAGGGGTCGAGTTCACAAGGAGTTGATCAAGACAGCACCACAATAACCAGTTGAACAGCAATCACAAACTACACGCCACCACCAAGATTGACAACAGCACCAACACAATAAGAAATACCAGCACTAGGTAAACAACTGTCTCTCAATGCTTTTTGGACACACACATCTAATGGCTAACCAAACACTAGTGAGCGGCAGCACCACAGCACACAAGGTTTCAGCAACACCGACATAAATGGCAGCTACCACTGTATGACACACGGTGTATAAACAAAACCAAAGGATTACTTAAAGTGATTCAGAGAAACAAAGAATAGTATGCTCTCCTACCATCTAAAATATTGCAGAAGGAAAATGTAGAGTAGAAAGAGCATGACTTAATGAAATGTAATTGTGAACTTGATGTGTATCTTCACTTTGTACATAAAAGAAGCAATAAATATATATATAGTGAGGCCCTAATGGTTGGTATACTAACTTCCACATAACACTTCATTAATTACACTGTCTAGTAAAAGTAATGTTCTTGTAAATGAGATGTTACTTACAATACTATTTTGTACCAATGTTTTTTCTATTAATATGGACTAGCTCTCTATTTAAATGTTTTAGGCTGTTTTCTGTTTGTTTTTGTTTGTTATGAGTTTTCTTGCAAGGGTATCAGAGTTTGAAAGGAAATCTTGCATGCCTTGATACCCATTACTAGGGCTCCTCTTTTCCATTTTGCTCTTCTTTGCATTTTGTAAATTTGTCATTTTTAATGATATTATTGAACTACCAAAATAAAATCTGTTTCGTAGCTTAGGAAAGAGTAAAAATGGATGCATGTAGAAGGAGATGGGTGGAAGCATTTCCTCTTGAGGCCCATTTATTCTCTCTCCAAAATAGGAGATGGGTAGAAAGAGGTGTAGATGAGACTAAAATTTCAAAAGAACCCCTAATCACAATGTTTAAAAAAATAAATGGGGTTAAGTTAAATATATACTTCATTTCACTTCATTTCCTTTTATGGATACCATTCAAACAAAAGAGAATAAAACATTTTTCTTCATTTTCTTTTCATTTTCTTCCTATATTCCCAAACACGAGGTGGAAATTATGATTATTTTTAACCTCACCCATTTCCGCCCATACTTCTCTCAAAAAGTGCCAAACAGCATTGCGCCCTTTTCAGATTAAATCTTAGACAAGCTTGGGTGTTTTTTCTTTGGCCAAAACGAGCTCTGGCTTTACTTTTGCAATTTCATCTTGAATTGTGTTCCAGCTATCTATTGGCAATTTTTTTCTGTGGGTAATTATGTATTGGTATATTCTCGTTGCCTTGACATCAAAAAATACTCAATTGTTTTTCACTTCGGGTGGAAAGAAAATGTGTAACTTGATCTGCATTTTGTCCAGCTACTCATATTTTCTGTTTTCAATGCAGCTGATGATGTCATACATGTAAATGGAACCAGGGTTGCTGATGTTCCAGTTCCATGATTTACAGGTCTATGGGATTGTTGTGACCATCGTATTATGCTTTATTGTGTTTGGAGGAGTGAAAATCATCAACCGGGTTGCCCTGCATTTCTTATACCTGTCCTGCTTTCAATATTCTGCATATTTGTTGGAACTTTTGTGGCTAATGATCCTGCAGGTTAGCATTTTGCTCTTCAGGAATTTTTCCGCCCTTCATTTGACAATTGTTCTGGTACTTAAAAAAGCAACATTTTGTATTCTGTCTTTGGCCAGGGTACCCATGCTTCTCATAGCTGATATTCTGGGTATAACTGCACTTTGTTAGCATATTCAAGGCAATGATTACTGATAAAAAATTTTGAGGCTGAAAATTGTGCACTTTTTATTTTGTTAGCATCAGTATAATGGAGCTATTAAGCTGTATTTTTCTTCCTCCTGTTTGCTGGTTGTGTGGAACTTACTATATTGGCCTGATAGACATTTGGCCCTTTTGGTTCATTTTTATATTATAATGAGCCTTGTTTATGCCAGCATTGCAATCCCTCTACTTATCATCCTTTGTTATAGGCACAAATGTTAATTTTATTTGACTTCTATCTTTCATTTAATTTAGTGTCAAACGGGTTTTAAGTTATGGGTTTTCTCTTGATCATTTTATTCACCTCTGGTTGAGGCATAAAAAAAATGTCGTTCACTCATCTTTCTTTCAGATACTAAACCTTTTGAGCACTTGATCATACGGGAATTTAGCTGTCAATCATTTCTTGGTGACATCATATTTGAAATATCTGTTCCATTAGGCATATATACTTGAATTATTAAGTTAGGAATGACTTCTTTTTTTTTTTTTTTTGTGGAAAATTTGGTTTATCCAGAGGGGATCAACTTAAGTTTGAGCAATTTCAAAAATAATTGGGGTTCTGATTATCAGAATACTAATGCTGCTGGGATTCCTGTGGCTGATGGAACAGTGGAATGGAGTTTCAAGTAAGGCATGCCTGGAATTCTATGGTCTACTTTTATTTATTTGTTTTTTTAATTATGAACTTGGTATTATTTTTATTCTCCATTAATATGATTTTAGATATCCTTTTTCCCGGTGGAACACGTCTAAGGTAAGGTCCTTGTAAAAAAAAAATTACACAAAACCAAGTTGTATAAAAAAAATTACCAAAATAGCGTCTATATCGCATTTGGAGAAGAGATACGAAATTTTATATGTATATCGCATATTGGAGGTGAAATACAATGATCTATTGTGCAAAACTTTAAAAAATTTCTGTATCACACGTTGGTTGTGTAATACTGTTTGGCGCCATATAGCACATTCAATGAGCAATACATGTATAATTATATGCATATCGCTTGTAGGACATGCGATACAAGTCCAAATTGTATTTCTCTCCTAATGTGCAATGCACATGTAATTTAAAAAAAAAAAATTGTATCGCATCTTCAAGGTGCGATACAGTGACACTATTCTTGTAATTCTCTTTACACAATTTGGTTTTGTCTAATTTTTTTTTAAAAGTACGGTATACATGTAATATTCTCTTCTTTTTCCTCTCTTCTTATATTAGTGGAATTCCTTATGTTGTATACAATAGAAGGCTTTGATCATGCCTATCTGAAATATTAGTAACTGTCTTCTTGACAAGAGACTTGAATAGATACATAGTGTTTTCAAAAATGATCCAAATTCGATGTTTGGTTGTCCTAAGGAATGCCGTTATTGCTTCAATCATGTGGATAGCTTTTGGACCATGAGACTAGAGTCTGTTTCTTTCATGGCCGCAATTTTGACCAAACACCAAAATAAACCATGAGGCTAGTGCCTTGTTCTTTCACAGCTTTGTTCAATTTGATATGTTTTCTATAACTATCTGCATTGGCCTTCTTATGGAGGACACATATTTGATATGTTTTCTATACCTGTCTGCATTGACCTTCTGTGGAGGACACATCAGGGGGGTGATGGTGGGGAGGTGTTGGGGCTCTTTCTGGAAAATTGGATGTGCGTTTCACCATGGTATTTGGCTCAACGTTTTCATGTGGTAAGAGTCAATCCATGTTGGTGAATCTTCAAAGTTGTAGAAGACCGCATACTTGCTTGCCTCCATATATCCATTGGCCAGTTGTCATTCACTGTCCACCACCCAATCGCCTGTTGCCAGCCCAATTCATTCGCTGTTTGGGTCCGATTGTCAACTGCTTCTATTTTTGGTTATTTGTCTTGCTGCCGGCTACCAGTTGACACCTGCTTTGTGCTCCTTCATTAGCTAGGGTTTTCTTTATCTGAGTCACTTTCCCTTGCCAATGCCTCTCATGCAGGTATACTTCTGTTGCTTACACTTCTCTCCTAAGGTGAATCCTTCTCTGGCAAACTTCTCTCTGATAAAGTCAATCGTTGGTATCTTAGAGTTGGACTGTCATCTTGTGCTTAAGAATTATTTTGGGTCTACCTTTGGCAGCTTGACGTACAAATCTGTTCTTTCCTTCCTCTCCTGCTTTAGAAATCTATCCTCATCCTCAACCCTCTGGCCAACCCACCCTCTCTTCTTGGTCCTCCTCCCGTTTATGATCACCAAACCCCTCCTCTTGCCCAAAAAGAACCTTCAGGTTCTCCCTCTTCTCCTCTTCCCCCTCATGTGGAGGATGCTCTCCATGTTGAAGTGAGCTCCAACCTTTCTGGTGGTCCCAAGTTTGATTGCTTCCTGTAGGTTTACCCTCTTGTTTTGGATGGAAATGTTTTGTTGGTGGCTTCACCACTAGAGGCTGTAGAGTTTGGTGCTCGCTTATGGAGATGTGCTCTGGTAGGTTAATTCTTGGTGAAAGCATTCCATTTCTTGATGTTGAAAAGATTGCTTATTCTTTATGGGATTTGACAAATAGTAAGCAACAAGAAGGGTGTGTTCTTTTCAAATTTGGAAATGACAGTCAAGTTATAATAGTGCTAGAAACTCCTTGGAAATTTACCATTCATTGTCTTATGTTGATATACGTGTAATATTATTAGTATTATATTAACAATGTAATTAATAGTATGGTAGGTAAGGTAGACCAATAGTCACAATTAATAGTATGGTAGGTAAGGAAAACCAATAGTCACAATTAATAGTATGGTAGGCAAGGTAGATCAGTAGTCACAAATTTTTTATATAAATAGATGTATTCTTGTACAAATTATATATGAAAAATACTTTATAATTTCAACATGGTATCAGAGCCTTGCTGCCATTAGAGGCGAGTTTTCCTCCCTCCGCAGCATTAGGTTTTAGTTTTTTACTTTCCCATTTTTTTTTTCGTTACTGTTCGTTCCTTCTCTTTTTTTTTTTTTTTCTAAAGGAGGTTGAGTTTCCTCCCTCCATTTTTTGTCACCGCCGCTACAAGGAGGAGGAGCATTCCCCGATCGGCCTATCCCAGAAGTCCGACCGCCATCGGAGGTCGCGCGTGGGCTCACGTGCCGATTGTTCTTCCGCGGAATTCCTCACGCGCCGGCGCGTGAGGGCGCGTGGGAGGTCCGAGCCACCTCCGACGAGTGGCGTTCGGCTAGACAGCCCAAATCCGGCCTTTTCCCGCCGTTTTTCCGCCGACACGACTACTGTTCCCACGACTACTGTTCCGACGTGCACTATTCCGACGTGCACTATTCCAACGCGATCTATTTTTGGATTGTTCTGGTATCTCCTTTTCTTTCAATATGGAAAGTGATAAGAAAATTGTAGCTATTAGTACTGATAATCATTCACTGCAAATTAGTCCTATCAAGCTTGATGGAAATAATTATCTTGCCTGGTCACGGTCTTGTTTATTGTTTATCAAAGCTAGAGGAATGCAGGATTATATTACCGGTACTAAAGTCAAACCAGCAACAACTGATCCAACATTCAACCAGTGGGATTCTGAAAATTCGCTGGTAATGTCATGGCTTATCAATTCCATGCAGCCCCAAATTTCAAGGACATACTTATTGCTTGACACAGCAGCAAAAATATGGAATTCTGTTACTCTCACCTATTCACAAGTGGGAAATGATGCCCAGATTTATGAGATTCGAAACAAAGTCATGGTTTGAAGCAAGGAGAGATGACAATCTCGCAGTATTTTTCTGAGTTGAATGGCCTGTGGCAAGAGCTTGACTATTATCAAGATTTTCAGGCTGATTGTACTGAAGATGCAGTCAAATTTCAGAAACTGCTTGCAAAAGAAAGGGTCTATGATTTCTTGGCCGGACTGAACAATGAATTTGATCAGATTAGAGTTCATGTTCTGGGTAAGACCCCTTTTCCTTCTCTTGAGGAAGCATATTCCTATGTTCAGCAGGAAGAGAGCAGACGCAATACCATGCTCTATATCCCACAAGTTGAAAAATCTGGTTTAGTAGCAGCTAGTGATTCATCTGAGCAGCTGAAAACCCAAAGTTCTAATAAGGATCATTTGCGATGTGATTATTGTGGAAGACCACGTCATACCAAAGAGACTTGCTGGAAATTACATGGACGCCCAACGAGAGGTCGTGGAGGCAAACGAGTTAATTCTACTCGGGCAAATTTGTCTGAAACTATAACAACTCCTGAGATGACTCCCTCTGACTTCTTTTCTCCTGATGAGATTCAGTATCTTAAGCGTCTGATGTCTCATAAAGAATCTTCCTCCGGTGCCAAATCCAACTTTGTGCAGTCAGGTAATGCTTTTTCTGCTACCCTTGATACTAATCATTGGATTATTGATTCTGGTGCGAATAGACACATGACGGGCTCCTCAAAAAATCTTCTTGAATACTCACCATGTTTAAATAAGGACAATGTCCGAATAGCCGATGGCTCTTTTACTCCAGTTTCTGGAACAGGTTCTGTTTTCTGTACTCCCCATATCAAACTATCCTCTGTGCTTCATGTCCCTCAATTTCCTGTCAATCTGTTATCTGTCAGTACACTTACAAAAAATCTCAACTGTAAAATTGAGTTTTTTCCTGATCATTGTGTCTTTCAGGATCTTCAAACAGGGAAGAGGATTGGCAGTGGTAGATTGCACGATGGCTTATATATGTTGGATGAAAGTCAAGGATCTAGTCTCCAACAGGTTTTTTATGGGGAAAATAAAGATGTTAATCAAGAAATCTTGCAATGGCATAGGCGTTTGGGACATCCCTCCTTTTTTGTGTTAAGTAAATTATTTCCTAGTTTGTTTTCAAAGACTCAGTTTGATTCATTAGTTTGTGATCCTTGCGAATATGCAAAACATTCTCGAAACTCTTATCCTTTGATTAATAATAAAAGCCAGTTTCCTTTCATGACTATTCATTCTGATGTTTGGGGTCCTACTCAGACTACTTCCTTGTCTGGTAATCGATGGTTTGTCACTTTTATTGATTGTTGCACCAGGATGACTTGGGTCTATTTACTTAAGGCTAAGAGTGATGTGTTTTCTTGCTTTCAGTCTTTTCATAAGATGGTTTGCACCCAATTTGATGCTAAAATAAAAATTCTTAGGACTGATAATGGCACTGAATACATGAATGAAAGATTTGATTCTTATTTAAGGTCACATGGGATAATTCATCAAACTAGTTGTCCCTATACAAGTGCACAGAATGGGGTAGCTGAGAGGAAGAATCGGCATCTTTTGGAAGTTGCTAGATCTCTTATGTTTACCATGAATCTTCCTAAGCCTTACTGGGGCAATGCAATTCTAGTTGCTGCATATCTAATCAACCGAATGCCTCTTAGAGTCCTTAACTACAAGAGTCCTTTAGAAATCTTAACAGGACATAACACATACACTGTCCCTCCAAAGGTTTTTGGATGTGTTTGTTTTGTTCATACTAAGGATGCTGGGAAACTAGATCCAAGAGCCCTTAAGTGTGTGTTTATTGGGTACTCGCCGACAAAAAAGGTTACAGATGCTACCACCCTCCATCTAGGAAGTATTTTGTGAGTATGGATGTTACTTTCAGAGAAACTGAACCTTACTACAATCCAACTCCATCATCTCTTCAGGGGGAGAATAATGCAAAGGAAGAGATGATACCTAGTACTGTGACCCTCATTGATCTTACCCCAAGAACAAGTGATGATCAGAAGGAGACTATAATCCAGGGGGAGAAAATTGGACGTTTGGATAAACCTGATTTGAAGAGGTACTCAAGGAGAAACAAAGACACAACAGAAGAAGTCATCGTGCAACCTACTCTCCGCTGCCAAGAATCATCCTCTTCTGGTGAGTTATTTTTTGATGATTTAGATAAACCTATTTCTCAAAGAAAAGGTGTTAGAGCCTGTACTAAACATCCCATTTCTAATTTTGTTTCCTATGATTCTTTATCTCCTACCTATAGAGGTTTTGCCTTGTCCATTTCGTCTGTGTCTATTCCACAGGATTGGAAGGAAGCACTCAATGATCCAAAATGGAAGGGAGCAATGATTGAAGAAATGAAAGCCTTGACTAAGAATGAGACTTGGGAGCTTGTTACCTCTCCACCTGGAAAGAAACTGGTAGGCTGCAAATGGGTGTTTACTGTAAAACACAAAGCTGATGGATCAATTGATAGGTTCAAAGCTAGATTGGTGGCTAAAGGATTCACTCAAACGTATGGGGTAGACTACCAGGAAACTTTTGCTCCAGTAGCAAAAATGAACACAATCAGAATCTTGTTATCATGTGCAGCCAATCTTGATTGGGATTTACAGCAGTTTGATGTGAAAAATGCCTTTTTACATGGAGATTTAGAAGAAGAAGTGTATATGGAGATCCCACCTGGATTTGATACTGAAACAACACATGGGAAAGTATGCAGACTGAAAAAGGCATTATATGGATTAAAGCAATCTCCTAGAGCATGGTTCGACAGATTCAGCAAAGCTATGACTTCTTTCGGCTATCAACAGAGCAATGCAGATCATACTCTATTTATTAAACATAACAAGGGTAAAATTACTATTCTCATAGTTTATGTTGATGATATAGTATTGACAGGAGATGATGAAAAGGAGATAGCTCGATTGAAGAAACTTTTGGCCAGGAATTTGAAATTAAGGATCTGGGAAAACTGCAATATTTCTTAGGAATTGAAGTTGCCAGATCAAAGAAAGGTATCTTCATTTCTCAGAGAAAATATATTCTGGATCTCCTGGAAGAAACTGGCATGTTAGGTTGTAAGCCAGCTGAATCTCCTATTGAAAACAACCATAAGCTACAAGTTGGAATTGGTGATGCAGTTGATTTAGGGAGATATCAGAGATTGGTAGGAAGACTAATATATCTCTCTCATACTAGACCCGACATTGCATATGCAGTCAGTCTAGTGAGTCAATTTATGCATGATCCACGAGAATCACACATGCAAGCAGTATTTCGCATCTTGAGATATCTGAAGTCTGCTCCCGGAAAAGGACTACTATTTGCCAAACATGGTCACCTTCAGATAGAATGCTTCACAGATGCAGATTGGGCTGGATCTCCAAGTGATAGAAGATCCACCACTGGCTACTGTACTTTTGTAGGAGGAAATCTAGTAACATGGAGGAGCAAGAAACAAAATGTAGTTGCTCGATCAAGTGCTGAAGCAGAATACAGAGCTATGGCTCAAGGGGTTTGTGAGCTTCTGTGGGTACAGAAGATATTAGAAGAATTAAGTCTATCAAGCAAAGATACACTGTCCTTGTATTGTGACAATAAAGCTGCTATTAATATAGCACAAAATCCAGTTCAACATGATAGAACCAAGCACATAGAGATTGATCGACACTTCATCAAAGAAAAATTGAATAATGGTGCCTTGAATTTACATCATGTGACATCTGATAAGCAACTGGCTGATGTATTTACTAAAGGGTTGTGTCACAGGACCTATCATACTTTAGTTTGCAAGTTGGGCATGTGTGATATCTATGCTCCAACTTGAGGGGGAGTGTTGATATACGTGTAATATATTAGTATTATATTAACAATGTAATTAATAGTATGGTAGGTAAGGTAGACCAATAGTCACAATTAATAGTATGGTAGGTAAGGAAAACCAATAGTCACAATTAATAGTATGGTAGGTAAGGTAGATCAGTAGTCACAAATTTTTTGTATAAATAGATGTATTCTTGTACAAATTATATATGAAAAATACTTTATAATTTCAACACTTATCCTTCAATGTTGGGAAATGGGGATGTTTTCTTGAGTGGGGGTTTTCCTTCTCTACCTTTCGGGGTCTAGCTCTGGAATGTACTTATTGAGTTTTCCGTAGGCATGGCATCAGTTACATTGCTAGTTGTCTAGATATAACCTTTAATGGTTGACACTTGTTTGTGTTAATATGGATGTAAATAGTGAATTTGTAAACATGATTTGGGTCAGGACAAATGATGGAAAAAAGATTCCTATAGATGTTAAGTGGTAGTCCCCTAGCTGTTTCAAAAGTTGGGCTTTCGGCCATACTTTTGTTGCTTGTTCCTCGAAACCAAAAGGGCCTTTATTTGATCCCATTGATATGCATGTGGCCTTCTTTCCTGATATTGTCACATAAGCATTGGGTGTAGTGGCTGTGGAGCCCTTTCTGCCTCCTATGGAAGTTATCCCCTACTTCTCTTCAATTCCCCGTTAAAACTAGTGTTACTATGCTTTTTTCTTCTCTCTCTTCTCTTCTTTCTCTTGTGGGCCAACCCTATGCTTATGCTTGCTTAGGAAGACCAAATGGAAGCAAATGCCTCTTTGGTTGTCTCTAATAACATACAGAGTTTACGTGAAGTATTTTATAGTAAGCTTTTAGGGCTAAATCCCTCTCTTGATATGATGCTGGCAGACTTACTTGAAGTTACCAATTTCTTTGGCCATGGCTCTTGAATGCAAAATTTTACAAAATCATGTGCCAAGAAGAAGAAAAAGGATAATACCAGCCTAGGATTAGGACCTAGGCTGGTTGTTTGGCCTTTATGCTTGTATGGTTTTTGCCTTCGAGCCTTACTTCTTTTGGCTGTGTTTTTCTTTTTGTTTGTCACTTGTTAAGGTGACTTATCCTTTTTTTGTCCCTCCCCCCCTCTCCCTCTTCCTGTATCCACTTTATCTTTTGTAAGGTTTCTTTTTATTTAATGGAAAAAAAGGGCAAAAAAGCTGATAATGCTTTTCGGGGCACTATAGTTGATGCTGAGGGAAAGGCTTAAATGTGAACTTGGGCTCTAACGCCTACAGAACTCTGTGAACTCTAAACAAGCTAGAGCTAGGTTTTTTTACTAGCTAGTCCGGGCACGATGGTTAGCCTCAAAAAGAAGAGCTATGCCAGCAGCTTCTTTTGGAAATACCATCTTGCAGGAACTAGGAAATTTCCTAAATAATATTGAAAACCAGAATCAACTTTAGCCTGCTTGTTTGTTGTTCTTTTAATCCTTCAAACAGGAAATACTTGGAAGCATGAGCATAACATGGACCAGTTTTAACACTGGAGTTTTAAGTTGCCCTATATTCTCAGTTGTGAGAGGTGCCATTGCGATGCTCACTTGAAGTGACATTGGCAATACTGGAGTGTTATCTTATTTGACTTCTGCTGTCTCTGCATAATTTTTATCAGTGTTGGGAACTTGGGGTGCTTTTGATGGGCCACTAAATTTGTAACAGAAAGCACAGTGGATCATGGATTCTCTCTAGACATTAGAACTGTCCTTACTATTTCTTTGAGGCATTTAGAAGTCATTAAAGTGTCTGAAATAGGTGCTTCCGTCAATCCTTGTTCAGCCCCAATCTTCTACCAAATGTTGGTTTCCAGTGAAACTACATGCACATGCATCCTTCTTCCCATTGTCCTGCACCAGATGTGGAGCTCTTAGTGCACCAGGTTAATGCTTTTAGTGAAAGCTCAATCACTAATTGTCTTAAAAAAAAAAAGAAGAAGAAGAAGAAAGAAATTAATCAACCCTTTTAATTGCAATTTAGTTAACCTATGAAGGAGCATACGGTGATACCTTTTTCCATCTTTTGATAGAATATGTTTGGCAATCTTACACATGTTAGGATGCACTTACACATAGTTTTTAGAATATGATAAAAAAATGATATTATTTTTTTTGTTTTTCTTTTTCTGGTCAATTGTTTTGTTATTTCATTTTTATATTATAATTGAGTTTGCCAGGACATACTGTTTGGAGTTTGTTTTAGGATATGTCATTGAAGGGCTTATATAAATATAACATAAAGAAAAAAGGCAAGTCAGAACCTTACATCTTTATTTATGACTGTGGAAGACATGCATGTCCATAGGATATTGGTAATTTTTATTCCTGGTATATGATAGGTGAAATTTATCCGGTAGTAAGATCTTTTAGAACCAAATTGTTCTAATAAGGATTTTTGGGGGGTCCTTAATTGATAGTGATGATTTGAATTTGAGTTCCAAGTTAGAGTGTGGATTATTTCCATCACCATCTTTCTGGTCCTGTTCTTTCTTATCAGCTTGTCATTTGTCTTCTTATTGCAGTGCGCTGGTAGGGCTCTTCTTTCCTGCTGTCACTGGAATCATGGCTGGTTCAAACCGATCAGCTTCTCTGAAGGACACACAGCGTTCTATACCTATTGGAACACTTGCTGCAACTCTCACAACCACTGTTCTTTATCTCATTTCTGCTCTATTTTTTGGAGCTCTTGCCACACGAGAGAAACTTTTGACAGACAGGTATTTCCTTCTTTTTTAACCATTTAGTTTACTTTTAATTTTGACTTCTTTCTTCTTCTGCTCTTTATTATTATTGTTGTCGTTATTATTACTATTATGAGGTATACACGACAACAAATACACCTAGGATGTAGCCATTGACACTTCACTTCCACTGGCACTTTCAAACCTTCCAAACACTTGATATTTTTTTTTTGTTGCACAAACTTGATTGAGGCCTCAAAACTTTTCATGAGCTCTATCATAATATTTTGTTACTGCTATTAAATCCATCAGAAAAGGCTTTCCCAATCTGTTTATTGCATATCAGTAACTTTGCTTGTGAAAAACTCCACTAATTAGTCGCAAAATTTAACCCAATTAAGGATGGTACTAAGGTTTACTCTTGCGAGGTCACACCCATTTGTTAGAGTTGGGATTAAATAACAACCAGTAAACAACTAGCGTGCCTTGAGAACCATTAGTGGTTGAGGTTCATTAGCAACATGAAGATGAAAGCCTGTCGTCATTGCTCAGCACTTGGATGAGCCCTTTGGTGAAAAAGAGAGAGCATGTTACTTTGTAAGAGATGATTGAATTTCAGAACCAACAATACAAAGTGAACTTAAATGCATGAAAGTGACAATTGAAACTAATGATTAGCATAATAGCATTTACTACTATTTTGGACCATAGCAACATAATTACTTGAAGTGGATTAGATGGTCTAATTATAATGTTAGGAAGAATGCGCTGAATGTCTATTATATGGAGATTGTGTTGGACATTTAAAATAAGTGTCACAGTTTGACACTATAGGAAGGACTGAAGTAACATATTAAATTAATTACACTATTGGAATATATTGGATTGTCTAATTATGATTTAGGACTATATTGACTACCAGTCTTTTCTTGAGATTTCATGTGAAAATGTCTCTGATTGTTCTTTCCCTTTTTCTGTTTACTATATTTATCTTTATGTCTTAAACCATTCATGTGTTACATTAAAAATAAGTAGATAACATTAAGCTGAAAGGCCTGTTCATAAACAGGCACTTAAGCTAATTGATATGGTAAATGGAAATCAACGCTGGTGATTGTTTTTCAATTCTTGAAACAACGGCTGCTAAACTTCTGTTATCATGAGGCTGTCTATTCTGAACATTTCTGTACGATCGTCTACTATCTGCAAATTTGATTAGTTGGTGTCTTCCAAATGTTTTGGAATAAATCACATCAAAAGTTTTGAGTAGTTAAAAAGAGGAATCAGCATTCCATAAAATGAATTAAATGAGATATCAACGTTTCTAAAAGTTATCAATGTTTAAATTAGTTTTTAATTAATTTTTTTTATTTCTTTGCAATGATCAATTATAGATACTTGTTTTACTTATTAAATGTTATTTCGTCTTTTTAACCATTTGAAACATTAATACCTTAAATAAGTTAATCCCTAAATGTAGATTTCTCTTTTTAACTATTTAGAAAACATTGATACCTTAAATGAACTTACCTCTAAATATTGATACCTTTTGATATAATTTACCCAAATGTTGTAACACATTGTGGCGACTTCCATGTAATTGCAGGATCACTTTCCATGTGACATAAGTTTTGAAACCTGTGCCTCCTAACCTTTTTGTATATTCAGGCTTCTTACTGCTACAGTGGCCTGGCCTTTCCCAGCAATTGTGTATGTTGGGATTATTCTCTCTACATTAGGTGCAGCTCTTCAAAGCCTCACAGGTGCCCCACGTTTGCTTGCGGCTATAGCAAATGATGATATCCTTCCCATTCTCAACTATTTCAAGGTCTCCGATGGGGGTGAACCTCACATTGCTACCATCTTTACTGCATTTCTCTGTATTGGGTGTGTTGTAATTGGGAATCTGGATCTTATCACTCCAACTATTACCATGTTTTTCCTCTTGTGCTATGCTGGTGTGAACTTATCTTGCTTCCTTCTAGATCTCCTAGATGCCCCTAGTTGGCGTCCTCGGTGGAAGTTCCATCACTGGAGCCTTTCTCTACTTGGAGCATCACTATGTATTGGTATGATTCTCAATTGCTCTAGTCATGTCTTAGTATCAATGAAATAATTTTCAATTTAAGGCATTTGTCGAAAATAATCACTCAAATAAGGCTAAATTAAAAATAATTACCAATATACAGTATCAAAATCGCGTTTTATAAACAGAATATGAAAATAAATATCATATGTACATATATCGTGTTTATAATCGCAATACTGTGTATATTGCAATTATAAGATGTGATATACTAAAGCAAAAAAAAAAAAAAAAAAAACAAAGAGAGAAAGGACTAACAGGACAGAGGGAGGGTGTGTTAGGTAGAGAGAGAGATAATAGAAGAGAGAGAGAGAAAAAGAAAAAGAAAAGAGAGAGAGGATAGATGAGAGAGTAGAGATAGATAGAGAAAAAGAAAAAGAAAGAGAGAGGAGAGAGAAGACAGATGAGAGAGAAAAACTAAAAATAATGTTTTGAATTTTGTTTGCATAGTACTATATATATCGCGGTACTAAAACACGATTTTTTAAGAAAAATAATTTATTCTGTTTATTAATTGCAATTTAGGTACGGTACTCAAATATATGATATAGTGTTTTTAAAATGTGATTTATATATAAATTTGACATATCCTGAATAATAAACACGATTTTGCAAAGTATTTTGGTAATTATAAACAAAGCAACTATATCTTTGTAATTATTTTTTACACAAGCCTTCAACATGTTTGTTACCCTAGTATCAATGACTATAGACTTTGTCTGAATGTTGGTCTACAAAACTAGAGATCTATGGGAATATGCTGTTGATGAATGGTATATGGATCAGTTGGACTGCTTAGCAGTAAGGCCTATGGTGTATTCCAACCCAGATTTCTTTTGGTCTAGAGTCCTACTTATTTACACGATGTTGCCTTATGATAACATTATGACAGTGACGGCGATGTTAATGCTTTATAAGAATGCATGTTCTGTTTTTTTCTTTTGCATATACATTAGAATTCATCTATGGTAATTGAGTGTGAAAGTTCTTTGCTGTTTCTGCAGTAATTATGTTCTTGATATCCTGGTCATTTACTGTGGTGTCCCTAGCCCTTGCAAGTCTTATCTATTATTATGTTAGCATCAAAGGCAAAGCTGGTGACTGGGGTGATGGTTTCAAAAGTGCCTATTTCCAACTAGCCCTTCGCAGTCTACGATCACTAGGAGGTATGACTTCATGTTCTGGGATTTTGCTTGCTTCCCCTTATGCCATGGCTTTGCTGTACATTGAAGTGACTTGGTATTTTTAGTGATGGCAAGTAGATACTTGATCTATTCAAAATGAGATTTATTCCTCTTTTCAAGATTTTAGCTTTGAGAAATTTTGTGTAGTATGATTGGATGTAGCTGATCGATGGAAAATATGTGCTCTGAAGTGTTTGTGTGCCCCCCTTATACATGCATTGGACAGAGTTACATATTACAGATTTTCTTGGTGTAATAGAATCTCTTGCCTCATATAATCTATATATATATCTTGAAAATTTTCTTCTTGTGATTATATCAATCTTGGAAAAAATAAAAAGTTTCATTTTTTGGGCCTTTATCCAATGCTGCTGGGAACTCATTAATTGGACTTGTATGTATGTATTGGTAAACTTCTATCCTTGTTTAGATGCTTGGATGAATGGTAGTGCAATGTTGAGCGTGCATTGTGAATATGTGTCTAATTTTGTAGTTAATATTATGTCAGCTCGTGGATGATATTTCAAAGCAGCTGAAGTTTGACATTCTTTTTATTTTATTTCATTTTATATTTTTGTTAATTCTGTCAGTAGAAAACCAAGCAGTTTTAAAGCTGATACATCACAAACAGGATGTCAGAGCATAAATAAAAGAGCTTCTAAGGCTAGGTAACCTGATGTTTCCTTAACAAGAAGCTTACAGATAAATGCAACCAGTGTGCTATTATGAACATAGGTTAGTATTATAATTTAAAGGGAAAATTACAAAAACATGTCATGTGTTTTTCTGGTATTTAGTGATCTGAGTTTTGATTTTTTAACTAATGTATGACTTGTGTTTTGGTACTTTTGCAAACAAGGGACTTGAATTTTTATTTTTGACACACACATAACTTGTGTTTTGGTATTTTTACAAATAAATAACCTGATTTTTTATTTTTGAGGAATATACGACTTATAATTTTCACTTTATATCATTAATAGATAATGGCTTTTTCACTTTAACTAAATTCATTTAATAACACTATCAACCAATAGAAAAAGCTACATGTCTCTAATCTATTATTAACATAAAGTGAAAAAAATATAGATCATGTATTTGTAAAAAATTAGAACTTAGGTCACTTGTTTATAAAAGTATCAAAAGACAGATCGTGTATTCATAAAAAATCAAACTCAAATCAGCTTAGTGCTTTATCCTAGTTTTGAGGCTTGTAAATATTGGGTTTCGCCCTATCTCGCGCATTGCGGTTGTATATACTTCCTTTGGTTAAATGAAAATTTTTTTAATTAATTAAAAGAAAAAAAAAGGCAAAACTCAAATCATTTGTTTGTAAAGATGGAAAAACATAAGTCATATTTTTGTAATTTTTCCTAATTAAATACATAGACAAATCCTAATTTAGATAGATTTTGCTATCCTTCTCATAGGAAACACCCTGAAGAAACTGCTTTTCTTATGTACTACAAAACACTGCATTCTTCCCCTCCCTCCAATCCTTTCTGGTCCCCCCCCTTACCCATGGTCTTCCTGCCTAACTCCCCATGGGAGGTGTGCAGTTTTGTTGGAATTCTAGAGGTTGTTTCCACCATAGTTTGGCATTTCGGTCCCAACTGATTTTCATCAAAACCAGAACCAAGGAAGGAGATGGCTCGAGTCCCAAGGAGGGCTGTGGATTATGCTATTCTGGTAAAAAGGCAGATGTTGTAATCAGGCCCTTCCACCCTATCTTCCCTCGTTTTTTCCCCAAAGTTGTTAACTTAAATGGCTGGTCTCAAATGCTCATAAAGTAGCTGCACCCGATTGCTATGTAGTTCTTTTGAGTCTCCCTCCATGGCTGCACCAAAAAGAAAGTAGTTCTTCCACCTTTGAAAATGCTTTGGAGCATATAAATGATATTTTATAAGAAATTGAAAAGCAAAACCACCTATCTCCATTGGAGAGTTATAAATAAGCCTGTAAACGAGTTGAGTTGAGTCGAGTTGATACAGTACTAAGCTCGAAGTCGACTCTAATAAAAAAACTCAAAACTCGAACTCGAACTCGATCGAGTTTTGATTTTTAAGCTTGAACTTGACTCGATTTAATACTCGATAAGCTCGAACTTGGCTTGATTAAGCTCAATTATTCTTTTAATTATTAACTTAATTATAAAGAGTATTTAATATTCGATAAGTTCGATCTCGACTCATATCAATTTAATACTCGTTTAAGCTCGAGAGCTCACCGAGCCGAGTATTTTAAAACTCAAACTCAAGCTCGAACTCGGTAACGTCTTGAGTAGCTTGAACTAAAGCTGACTCGATTATAAGTGAGTCAAATTCGAGCTTTCTCTGAGTCGAATTCAAACAGTTCGCGAGCTGTCTCAACTCACTTACAACCCTAGTTATAAACTCTATCTTGGGGACATTTTGGTACTTAATCTGAAGACTCTTGGTCTCACAAAGATGGATAGTGGGGATATCTCTATCCAAAACCTTTAGGGTTCTTTCTTTAATCCCTTATGAATTTGTGACTTCTATGGCATAAGTTATATAGCTAGTGCAGAAGATATCCCTCTGCTAGCAGATTCACTCACTGCTTTATGAGAAAGAGCAAACCAAACACTTGGTTACCAAGTTAAGGTGGAATGAGAAGATGGTTCCTTATCTCAAGTGCTAATGTAGTACCAGTGGCTGCCACCAAATTCCCTTCTCTCAAGGTCTTAGGCTACTCTTGCCAAACTCTACCTTAAGCCTGACACCCAAGCACCTTCAAGCAATAGTGTTGCCATGAATGATGTGTAGTTTTTAAGAGAAAATGTATGGAGCCACTGGAGCAGTCTGATTTGGAATCTGGTGAAGGGACCCCGCTGGTGACTTCTAAAAAGAGCAATCCCTGGGATTAATAAAAAAGTGTGCATTACCCTTAAGAGACACCAACACGAACAGAAGCACCCCTAGACTTGATAAGGTTTCTCAAGAAGAACTTAGCAATGAGGATTTTCTGCAAGTAGTACCAGAAGTTGAGGGCAATCGAAATCATCTTGACACCTTACTTGACCCTAAAGTTTATTACGTCTGTGAAACTCCTTGTGAATAGTCAAGTGCCTGACCTATTTAATATCCCCACACATGAGGAGTCCAAAGCAGTGGGCTCTGCAAGAGCCATGCGAAGCTGATCCACCTATAAACTCGAATGTGTCAAGACACATAAATAATTGAATGAGATCTGGAAGTGGTAGGAGTTTAGCCTCTTTGGATGGCAGAAGAAGAAAAATCTTCAAAAGAGTGAGAATGTTTACTTGACTACCAATTGGATGTTAAGCTTTTTTATGAATTTAGTAGAGTGGAATGCTAGAGGTCTTAATGATTCCATAAAAGTAGCTGATGTAAAGTTGTTCTGTAGAGTAAATGAACTTTTCATTTTGTGGTTATTGGAATTTAGGGTAAAGCAAACGAATGACGATGAAGTGAAGCAAGGAGTAAACTTAAATTGGCTTTTCAAGATAAAATCTCTCATGTTAGGGAAAGGATTTGGAAGAGTTGGGATCCAAAATGTTGGTGCATTTAGATAGAATAGAGTGCCTCCAATATGTTCTCAATCTTTGTACGTTGTGCCAACTTGTCTTCTTTTTAACTTTTGTGTATGGAGCTGACTCTGGCTCATCAAGAAAGACCTTGTGGGAACTCTCTGTTTTAGTCCCAACACTCTTTGGACAAGCTAGGATCATACTAGAGGCCTTAATGTTTCTATGATAGTTTTAGAACGAGGGTCAGCCCTGCTATTGAAGGACTTCAATAACCTTTTAAACCTTGTGGATGACTTTTATTTTGACGGGGTTTTAACCATGTAATTGAACAAGCTGGTATTCCTATCCTAAAAGTGGACTGCATTTTGGTTGATCAACCTTGGTTTATTCATTATCCCAGGGCTGCTGCTAAATATTTTTACCCTCCTTGGACTACGCAGTCGGCATAGTCCAAATGGATGTTAGTTTGCTTTAGAAGAAATACCCATTTAAATCTTTTGACTTCTGAGCTGAAAATGAGGAGTTTGTCCCCTTTCACCGGAGCCTAGAGAGGAGAGGTGGATTATCCAAAGCTCTTCCAAGGTGTTTCCAGTTCTAGCAGAAATGAACTCAAGGCAATCCAGGTTTCCAAACTTACAAGGGGAGACACTAGCAATATCAAGCTGAAAGGATTATAGAGGGGGGTGAATAACACACACTGTTTGCTGTATTACCCCATTCCTACTACATGCAGCTGTAAACAACTTCCTTTGCAATTATATTATTCATTTACCAGTACCAAAAGAACATAGGTAAATCCTTACCCAAAAAGAATATAGATGAATCCCATTTCTCAGTATAAAGTGGTTATAATACTATGTAAAAGAATCCTCAGATTTGCACTTGCATATCTGTGTAGCTGTCCAACTGGAATTTTATTGTGATGCTGCTAAAGGAAGTCCTCGGCAGCTCCCTTTGAAGGGCAGGTTGGTTTTGGACCATGCTATTCTTAATATCTCACCCATTTTCTATAGTTTAAAAAACTATCATTTTGGTTACCCTTCGCCATATCATGTAGGAATGGGGTAGGGGAAGAACAAGGCTCAAACTCCTTAGTGGTATTTTTGCATGAGAATCATTGCCGTTATTAGAAATATCCCAATTCACCACCATGTCCAAGGCTTGAAACTTGCCATGAATGGCCAGCCATTCTATGAATGCCTCAAAATAGCCTTAGAAAATATAAATACCTCTTCCCATGGCTGATTGTTTCATGTTCTTAAAGGTTATTCCAGGAGGATTTTGGTGGTAATTCTCCATTTGATGTCTAACATTTGATGACCCCATTAGGCTTGGAAATATGTGGTCTCATTCCTAGCGGGTATTAGTATCAAATTTATCTAATATATCTTTATTCAGAGTTCCTAGTTTAAGCCTGCTAATGGTTGAACGCAAGTGGCTAGTTCTCCTATGACTGCAATGGTCACTTTTAAGTGAGGCAACTATTGAGGTCACTGCTATTCTGATTGAAGCTGCTTCTAGTCTCCCTCAAAGTCCCAGCTAATGCGAATTCAAAAGTTCCTGCATCTGAAGGCAAAGCAAAAGAAGTCGCTTTGAAATTGCCTTTGATAGTGTTCAAAGCTCGTGTGAGTTTTCTGGAGCTAATGAGCTTTCTGAGCTTTCTGAGCTAAATCCCTCTTTCAACTTGACAATGGCAGATTTTCTTTTGTCTTTCTCAAGCTAAATGCTGTAGCATCCCATGCCAAGAGCAAGAAAAAGAATATATGCCAGTCTAGGGCCTAGGCTGTAGGTGCTTGTTTGCCTTGTGGTTTGTATGATTCCATTGCCTAGAAGCCCATCACCTTTGGCTTTGTTTTGGTGTTGTTTGTCACTCCCTAGGTCCTCTTATGTCCTTTTCTTCTTTTGTAACTTTTTTGGGTAAATATCTTTTGTAACTTCTTTTTTAATTGGTTACTTGGGTTGGACGGGGTAGACAGACCTCCTTTGAGATCTCTCTTGTGCCATTGGTGTTGTGTTGCACTCCATTTAGAGCTCAAATTTATTATTATTGTATAATACACAGTACATGCACATCTATATATATATGTGCACAAAGAAGACTAAAATATCCTAGTTTAAGTGATGTTGGACCCCTCTGTGCGTGCGTGTGTGTGTGTGTAACTCAACACTCCCTCTCAAGCTGGAGCATATAAATCATATGCACTAAGTTTGTTACAAATGTATCTAATAGGAGAACCTTTGAGAGATTTAGTCAAAATATCGGCCAATTGATCATTTGAATTGACATAGCTAGTGATAATGCAGCCAGACAAGATCTTTTCTTGAATGAAGTGACACTCGATCTTTATATATTTAGTTTTCTCATGAAAGACTAGATTGGAAGCTATATGTAAAACAGACCGATTATTACAAATTAACTCCATTTGGGATGCATAACAAAACTTTAACTCTTGAAGTAATTGTTTTAACCAAATCAATTCACAAGTTGCTAAGGCCATGGCACAATATTTTGCGTTTGCACTTGATTAAGCAACATCTTGCTTCTTACTCTTCCAAGATACTAAGTTACTTCCAACGAGTGCACGATACTTAGAAATAGATCGTCTATCAGATAGAGAATCTGCCCAGTCGGCATTGGAATATCCAATTATTTGGGAATGACTATGATCTTCATATAGTTGACCTTTATTTGGAGCACCTTTAATATATTTAAGAATCCTGACCACGGCATTTCAATGACTGTCACAAGGCGATTGAAGGAATTGATTGACAATGCTCACTACAAAGGACATATCAGGTCGAGTGATAATAAGATAACTAAGTTTTCCTGCGAACTAATGATATCTTCCAGGATCTGCAAAGGGTTTCCCCTATCCTAGTAATAACTTCACATTAGGACCCATATGAGAATCTATAGGTTTACAATTAAGCATCCAATCTATTCCAGAATATCTAAAGCATATTTCCTCTGCAAAAGTACTATATCATAATTAGATTGAGCAACTTCTACACCAAGAAAGTAGCTTAATAATCCAAAATTCTTGGTCTGAAAATGTTTGAAAGACGTTCCTTCAAGGGAGTAATACCGTTCTAATCACTACTAGTTATTACAATATCATCTACATAGATTATTAAGTAAATACATTGTCCTTTAGATGTGTGCTTATAGAAAACCGAATGATTAGATATATTGTTAATCATACCAAACTCCATTACCATTGTTCTAAACTAGCTAAACTAGGTACATGGAGATTGTTTCAAACTATAAAGTGAGCGATGAAGTTTACATACTAGATTAGACTCCCCCTAAGCAATAAAAGCGTGGCGATTGTTCCACATAAATCTCCTCCTAGAGCTCACCATGAAGAAAGACATTTTTTATATCCATTTGGTACAAAGGTTAGTGTTACATAGACTATTGAGTAAATACATGGTCTTTTAGATGTGTGCTTATAGAAAACTGAATGATTAGATATACTGTGAATCAGACCAAACTCCATAACCATAGTACTAAACTAGCTAAACTAGGTATGTGGAGATTGTTTTAAACTATAAAGTGAGCGATGAAGTTTACATACTAGATTAGACTCCCCTTAAGCGATAAAGCCTGTTGATTGTTCCACATAAATCTCCTCTTAGAGCTTACCATGAAGAAAGACATTTTTGATATCCAATTGGTACAAAGGTCAGTGTTTCATAGTTGCAATGGATAGAAACAGGCGAACATATAACATCTTAGGAATGGGGGAAAAAGTATTAACACAATCAAAACCATACACCTGAGTGTAACACTTGGCAACTAAACGAGCCTTAAGCCTATTAGGTTTACCATCAAGACCAAACTTTACGGCATAAACCCACCAGCACCCAACAAGAGATTTTTTAGGAGGTAAAGGAACTAAATCCGAAGTACCATTGGCATGCAAAGCAAACATCTCTCCTACCATTGCTTGTGTCTACCCTGGATTTAAAAGAGCCTCACTCACATTTTTAGGAACAAACATAGAAGATAAGGATGAGACAATGGCACAATAGGATCGGGACAAGCATGATGGCTAAGAAAATTGTAAGTGGGATGAAGATTACGAGTAGACCGATTACCTTTCCTGAGGGCAATAGTGAGGTCTACTTTAGGTAGGTCCTTGATAGGTGGATACGTTGGATCAAAAGGTCAATCAGCAAGATCCTCTAAAGATGGTGGTGAGTTTGATGAGGGTGGATTCTGAGCTCGTCAATGGTAAAACTCTAATAGGGTAGAGAAGGAATAGAATCCAAAATAGTAGGGACAGGCTCAAGAAGAGATGACTGAGATGGTATTAGTAAGACCTTAGAAATAGGACTCAGATGGAGAGGAGGAATAGAGGGAAGAGATTCAAAGAATGTAAAAACAAAGGATTAATAGCAGTGACGCGTAACAGGTGAACAATACTTGTAATCTTTTTGAAGCTTGAAGTAACCAAGGAAAACGTGCTTATAAAACGAGATGAGAGTTTATCCTGACCAAGAGACATAGTATGAACAAAACATGTGCAACTAAAGACATATAAAGGAAGAGCATACAATGGTTGATCAGGAAATAAAATGGTGTGAGGGATTTTGTGCCGAAGAACGAAAGAATGCATTCGATTAATGAAATAATAGGAAGTGAGAACAACATCAGCCCAAGAACGAGTGGGTACATGGTAATGTAGGAGAAGTGTGAACAATTTCAATTAGATGTTTATTTTTACGCTTAGTAATACCATTTTGTTAAGGTGTGTGAGCACAAGAAGATTGATATAAAATGCTATGAGAGGTGATAATATTAGTAAATTGAGCATAAAAATAATCAGGAGCATTGTCATTGTGCAAAATTTGTATAGATGCATTAAATTGAGATTTAATTTCAGCACAAAATGACTCAAAAATTGGAAATAACTCATAATGACTTTTCATTAAATATAACCAACTACAACGAGAATAATCGTCAACAAAGGTTATAAAATACTAAAAAGCCCAAAAAACCACAACATGACTAGGCCCCCGATATCCAAATGAACTACAAAAAAAGAAGAGGTAGCCTAATTATTAATCCGCTTGGGAAACGTAGTTCTGGATTGTTTTTCAAGCTGACAAGACTCACATTCTAAAGAAGGTAACTGAGATGAATGAGGAACCATCTTTTGAAATTTGGAAAGACTGGGATGACCTAAACGATTGTGGAGAAGAGCTAGAGAGATCGTAGTAGAACATGCAATAGAAGAAGCTAGGGGGTTGGTGAGGCAGTATAGCCTATGCAACTCACATCATGTACCAGTTGTCCCTCCCGTACTAAGGTCCTAGAAAATAACAGAATGAGGGTCAAAACTCAATAAAACAATTTAAAGCACGAGTGACCATACTAACAGATACATAATTAAAGGATAATGAGGAATATAAACGTGTTCCAAAGGCATAGATGGTAAGGTTTGTGCACTACCCACGGCTTTAGCAACTATATATGAACATTTGCTACTTTATAGAAGGTAGTGAGGTAGATTGCAAGAAATGAGAGAACATATAGGGATTACCAGAAATGTGTTCCAAAGCGCTTAAGTTAACCACCCATGGACCTGGAGAGGAAGCTTGAATGAGACACGCAACAAAATTACCAGTGTACAAGAGAAGCAGTAGAAGATGATGCTTGCTTTAATGCTTGATACTAATGATCTTACACAAGATCAGTACTAGTGAGAAGTAGAGAATCTGTATGTTGTCCATCAGAAGGCGTAAAACTAGTGTTTTGAATAACATTGGCACGTTAAGCATGTCCACATAACTTGTGGCATTTTTCCTTAGTATGCCCCCCATCGATTACAATAGGTAAACTTAGGATGATTTCCTCGATTACCTCCACAATCTCCACCTTGTGCTTCTCTTACATTTACTTGAACTCAAGAAATTAACTGAGAAGCTAGAGCTGAATTATCCATAAGAGGAGCACCATGCATGAGTGCATTGGGAATGGATGATACACGAAGGAGGGAGAGAGCTTCATCAATAGATGGTATAACAGGACTAGCCAATACCTAATCACGAACTAAAGCGAGGTTAGGCCTAGGAGTTGCAAGAATGTAGAACATGAAGAATTTCTCTTTAAGCTAAATCATCTTTGAGAGACTGTCTAGGAGGAAGCAAAGAGTTATACTCCACCTTGATTGATGCTCATTTGCCAAGAAAATCAGTAATAGATATACCCGATTGTCCCAAACTAAGTAGAGTAGATATCACTAAATGTAGACATTGGATATCATTTGTGTGAAGAGCTTTAGCTTGAGCCCACACATCATAACATTAGTATAATGATTGTAAATTGGATGAAGTGATTTATCATTGGACTGCCATACACATCATCTGGTTTAGTGGTCATGTAGTCCTTGACCCATACACCATAGTTCCATAGCTTCAGACCAAGGCATATTATTTGGAGCTCCCCTTCAATTTTTCAGTAGCAATGGCTGGAGATAGAGACAATATGCTTGAAAAATAACTAGTTTTTTATGAATTACCATCGTTGGCCATGTTAAAGTTGTAGACAACCTCGAAAATGGATGAAAAAAGGGATAGAAATAAGCAGACAGAGGTAGCTAGTGGTGGCTGGCGGCGGTAATGTTTACGGATTTGGACAGCCGAGCTTCAATAAATCTAATAATCTGGCATGTGACACCAGCGGATGGCCGGAAAAAGGGTAACCTGACATCAGGTGAAAGAAGAAGATGAAGCAAACCGATGGCAGCAACTGTGGGTTGGCTTTTGGCGGTAAGATTCTTAGGTTATGATGTCGGCGAAGAAAGGGACATGGTGATATGATTGGATTTGAAATCCAACATTGGAAAGTGAATCTACACCACTAACAGCCATGGAAGAATTAAGGTTTGTGAAGTATTTAGGGTTTGGTGGAGAAACCAGGGTTTTTTATTTAGTGGCTCTGATACCATATGAAAAAGGAGAAAGAAAACTCTATTTTATTATTATTGTATAATACACAGTGCATGTACATATATATATGTGTGTGTGTGTGTGTGTGCATAAAGAAGACTAAAATATCCTAAGTTTAAGTAATGTGGGACCTATATGTGTGTGTGTGTGTATAGATAATATAAAAAAAAAAAAAAAACTCAACAATGATTATATAAATACTGTCACTTATTATCAGTCTTAGCTGTAAATATCTACAGCACGGGGATTATTTTGGAATCTTCACCTGCCACATAAACTTTCCTTCTATGAGACATGAATTTACCTAGGGTAAAACACGTCCATCAATTTTGCAAAATAAATAAATAAAAATAAAAAAAATTATAAAAATGTAAATTATAGAAAAAAATTACTAAATTGCCATATTTATATTGCATATTGGAGAAGAGATATAAAAGTTTGCATATGTATCGCATGTTAGAGAAGAGAGCGACGGCACAGTGTCAAACCTATAAAAATAGCTATATCGCATGTTAGAGAAAATATATAAGTCTAAATGTGTATCGCATGAGCATTAATTATACGTGTATCGCATGTTCAACATAGGATACACAACAAAACCTTATATTGCATGTTTAACATGGGATACAGCCATAGTAATTATGTAATTATTTTTATCTAAGTTGTATTTATGTAATATTTTTTTAAAATGATGGTAAAACATTATATAATCTCTATTTACCTAACTTTGTCAACATCCGCTTTACATATCTTTTAAGGTAAGCTTGATCCACCTTAATCTTTAGAAGGCAAACCACCCTTCATTTCCTTTTATCTTTCATTCTTTCATATATGTGCCATATTCCCCTCTCTAGTGAAAGTTTTGCCTCAAATTATAAATATATATTTTTTTTAACATAAATGCAGATCCCTAAACACTTGAATCGAAAAAAGCATTAAGATTATGAGTTGAAGATGCCCAACGCATAATTTCCTACTTGTATAATCATTGATTGAATGGGTAATTGTTTGGACCAAATTTGCACTATCATGTCCTTGAATTTAGAGGAACTACTGGAACCTTAGTGTGTCGTGCATGCAAATCCAATACCCTGTTCTTTACCCAAAAGTAATTTGAAACACTGTTTAGCTGTTCTTAAAACATCCCAATGTGTTATATCTACATTGGCAGCATGGTTTGCCTTAGGATGTGGCTTGCAATGGCACGGGTAAGAGTAATGTGTGAGGTTTAGTGTAAGATGGTTGGTGGAAAGGTTGAGATTTTCTTAACAGTGGAGTAGGTAGTAAGTTGAAGAAGGGGTAGATATAGGCTGTTTCTTAAAATTAGACTAGGGAAATGGTTTTAGTTCATGTATAAGTGAATGGGAAGTGATAGGTGGGTGGTATCGACTCTCTCTCTCTGTGCTCCTAAGGCAGTTCAATTAGGTGGTCTTGTGTGGAGTGGTAGAGGTGAGCAGTGGAGGCTTTGGTATAACCGTATAATCAAAGATGTATATGGTGGACGGAAGGGGTGAGAATGGTTGGTGGTAATGATAGTAGCAGTGTTATTGTTGGTGGCAGTGGGGTAGAAAATGGTGCATGGATTAAATTTATTAATATGGGCATAGGCAAATGTGATGGGATTGGGTGGATGAGGTGGTCGCTGGACTCCCCTTACCAGTGGCAAGAGAAGGGAGTGGGGTACTTCTGGTAATTCTTTACCAGTGAGGTGATAAGAGGCTAGAGGCATTTCTTGAGAGAGAGAGAGAGAGAGATTCTCACCATTGGTTTTGAGTTTGGCCTGGAATATTTTTCACAAAACCACTATATATCTTGTTTAGTTTTCTAATTATCAGACTTGCATGTTCCTCAATTCAAGATTATATGTGGTATTTACAAAAAATAATGTCATGCACTTGAGCAGTTTCATTTCTTCTTTTTGAAATACTGTATTTATTAGTAGGCACCACTTTGAACAAATTTAGTGATTATGTTAGTCACTTTATTTTTTCATGCTAAGCTGAGTGTTTCCAGTTATCAAGAAGTAACCTAATGATAAAAATAGCATGTTTTTCCTTAGTTGGTCTTTTCTGTTTCGGGAAAATCGCTCTTCAAGAAAATATTTACTACTGCTTTAGGTGTTTGAGAGTGGAATATGTTGAGATAAATTCTTCTTCATGATCTTCAATTTCTTCCGGAGACTGGTCCTTTCCCTTGTCATAAGGGCTGGATATGCATTGCAATTTTAAATTGATGGCTACAGTCACCACCACAGAATGAACCTCACCTTCGTGCTAATTATAATATATTAGTATCTTCTGTGTGTGTGTGTTTTTTTGTGGGGCTTCAAACTAATATATTTTGCATGGTTATGGAAATTAATTTCATTAGCGGTATTGATGTTATATTTCCTGTGCTTATCTCAGCAAGCCAAGTGCATCCGAAAAATTGGTACCCTATTCCTCTTATATTCTGCCGGCCTTGGGGGAAGCTCCCTGAAAACGTGCCCTGCCATCCTAAACTTGCGGATTTTGCTAATTGTATGAAGAAGAAAGGCAGAGGAATGTCCATCTTTGTCTCCATACTCGATGGAGATTACCATGAATGTGCTGAAGACGCTAAGACTGCCTGCAAGCAGCTTGGGACTTACATTGACTACAAAAACTGTGGTGTGGCTGAGATTGTTGTGGCTCCCAGTATGTCTGAAGGCTTCCGTGGCATCGTTCAAACCATGGGCCTTGGCAATCTGAAGCCAAACATTGTAGTTATGCGGTATCCAGAAATATGGCGTCGTGAAAATCTCACAGAAATCCCTGCAACATTTACTGGAATAATTAATGATTGCATTGTTGCAAATAAAGCGGTTGTTATTGTCAAGGGTCTTGATGAATGGCCTAACGAGTATCAAAGGCAGTACGGTACCATTGATTTGTACTGGATTGTTAGGGATGGCGGCCTCATGCTTCTTCTGTCACAACTTCTACTCACGAAGGAGAGTTTTGAAAGCTGTAAAATTCAGGTTTTCTGTATTGCAGAAGAAGACTCTGATGCTGAGGAACTGAAAGCTGATGTCAGGAAGTTCCTTTATGATCTTCGGATGCAGGCTGAAGTGATCGTTATATCGATGAAGTCATGGGATGTGAATGTGGAGGGTGGACCCCAGCCTGATGAATCATTGGAAGCATTCACTGCTGCTCAGCAGCGGATTGCTGATTATTTAGCTGACATGAAGGCTGCAGCCGAGAAGGATGGAACTCCTCTTATGGCTGATGGGAAGGCCGTCACTGTGAACGAACAGCAGGTGGAGAAGTTTCTTTATACTACATTGAAATTGAATTCAACGATTCTCAATTACTCAAGGATGGCTGCGGTTGTGCTTGTGAGTTTACCTCCACCCCCTCTAAACCATCCGGCATATTTCTACATGGAGTACATGGATTTGTTGGTTGAGAATGTACCTAGACTTTTGATGGTAAGAGGATACCGTAGGGTTGTAACTTTATTTACATAGTCAACTGGGAGAGGGGATTGTATTACTAGATCTGTGTAGGTTTACCATTGCATATCTTTGTTTATATTCCTTTTTCCATTAAAATTTTTGGCGGGTTAATGTAACATTCAATTTATTGTTACCATCATTTTCTCAGAAAAAACATGGCTTTCTCTGTTTCCATCACTTAACATTCTTTTTCATCATCTGCTTCTATAATTGGGCATATGTCAAATGTGCCGCATATATATCTGCAGTCTTAAAAACATGATTTTTTTCATGTAACCTGCCACGGTAGGTTTTTGCGACTACAGGAAGAGTGGAGAGAGCCATCACAAATGTATATGAAAAAAATAATAATTGTCATATGATAAGTTTTCATTTTTTTGGCACGAATTAAGAGATTTGCTTAATAATAATAATAGATAAATACATTTCACATAATTCAAAATCCCTAAAAGATTTTTCTTTTCTTTTTTTTTTTTTTTGTTAAACCTAAATGTTTAGTTGTATTGTTTCGTCTATTTATGTATTCTTTTGTTTTTCTAGATACATTCTTTTGTTTTGTTTTTTTTTTTTTTTTGGCCGTGAAGGTACATATTCTAAAATTATTCATAATAATAGAATTATGAGTAAATTCTTCTTGTTCCATTAATGACTATCTTTTATGTTACAATTTTATATTTAATGAAGACAAACCAATCCCTCCTCCACAGCCTTCCTATTCAAATCTCATCCTGTAAATCTTATTACTTCAATTACATTAGAACTATTTCAAGGTTTTTCGTTCTCCATGGTATACATCAACCGAAAGTTCTTATTTCGCACACATTCTTTATACCATGTCTAAATTCCCTATCATCAAATGTTCCCCCCATTTAAAAAGATAATCCTGAAGAGTAGTTGAACAAATGCATTTTCTAAGCAAAGATAATGCAATATCATTTTGTTGAATTGTCCGTTTTGATTTTTTTTTTTTTTTTTGGGGTTCAAATTGGCACCCTTTAATACCCTTCCATCAAGACTTGCTTTACCATTGGATATTTCAATTATTTTGCACTTATAAATGCGTATTATAGGGGACGTTCGGTCTGCATATATATATATATATATATATATATATAGGGTTCAATTTCATTTTGTTTTAATGTTTTTCCACTAGTACCATTAATAAGTCTCATTTAATTATGTGAGCTGCCTTCCATAAATAGTTCCAAAAATCCTGTAAATAGTAGAAGATAGCAGTACATGGTATTAAGTTTGCGGGTATATATTTTATGTAGCTATAGCTATCTTTCCTAGACCGGATAAGAAGAACATGATCAATGTAAACTTTTATGCGTATCATGTCTATTGAGATTTGTATAAGCCAAGTTCATCAAAAAAATAAAAATAAAATAAAGGGAGTAATTTTTTTATTTGGTTCTGTCCCATTGACAAACCAAACTCCAGCTGCAAGAAAGTGCGTCCAACCATGTAGTATCGGCAAGCCGAAAACATCCGAGATTGCTAAATTACCAGTTACGGTTACATAGTGCATGTTGTTGATGGCTTCTTCTCATTTTCCTTTCTCTTTTTTCTTTTTCTTTTTTCTTTTTTAATGTGGTGGTGGTTTCATTTTTGTAATATACCTCCCTGCATAACTCCGGTTTGGTTATTGAACTCAAACATATTAAAGGATTAAGAATTAATTGATAAAATTGGATTAAACTAAAAGTTGAGCTGTGATTGAACCGTACCATCCCTAATACCAAGTTAGTTTCAACGGGATTGAACTATGCATATCAATCCGGGTTTGAAGACATTAATAATTTCAACCGTAAGACACTCGATTATTATTATTATTATTTTTTTGTAATAAGACAAAAACATCAAAACATAACATAAGTAATTATTTAAGTTTAAACTATAGTTAATAGAGTCTACTGAGAATCGATTAATCATAAACTCGATAATGATTGACTTCACATCATATTCGGCTTTGCTTTTCGACATAAGACAACTTTCCATTTAAAAAATGCTGCCAGCAAGTGACAAATAACTACTTTAGGAATTGCTAATGTACCATGTACTTAGATCTTAGACTTAACCATCTGTGTAACAGCATTCAACGTTTCTTGATCGTGCTTGACCTAAAATGAATTTGATAATTATAGAATATTTGGAAATAAGTACTAATAAGGTATCAATGTTGATCATTTTATCAATCACTTAAAACATCAATATTTTATTTACATAATTTGTATAAGAATGATTTTTTTTTTAACAATTTAGAATATTAATACACTATTCAAACTTAGGAAGCATCTAAGGTCTAATCCTATTTACAATCACTAATTTATTAAGAGATAAAAATCTCAGCCATTGAACTTTTTAATTCTTATTTATCTTTAGCTTGTTGTAAATGTTTTTTAATTTTAGTGTACAAAATACTACATCAAATATATACAATTTTAACTTATACAATTTATATATAACATAATATATTATCGGTGATAAATTTTGATTGATGATTGTAATAAGAATCATTTTTTGGTTGGTTGCTTGATAATATCTCTTAATTTTTTATAATTAAATGCGTTGGTCAGTGTTTGCCTGTTAGCTCTTTTTTTTTTTTATTTATTTTACTTAATTTGAGGTTGGTAATGATATAACTATAACAAGACTTTCAAGACATGTTAATTATTAGATGGAAAACTAAAATTTTGACAGTTTTAATACGTTTAACTAATTCATCATTGTATGAAATACATTCTTATAAAAATAATAATAAAATTTAATAGGTGTCAAATTAGGAATTTCAAATGACATATCATGACTTACGATGGCTACCATACAGGGATGGACGCAGGATTGCTATATTGGGGGGGAGGGGGGTGGGTGATCTTTCCATTTATTAAGTTGATGTTGGATTCTATAGAATTTTAGTTTTTTTTTTTTTTATTATTCTAATTGTAATTTGTGTTGTGAAATATTCTTTTTTTAAGAATTCTACATCGTAAAACATGTAATGTGTTGGATGATATATATTTGAATTCCTAATAATATACAAGACGAGATTTTAATGAATCCTTGAATACTTAATAAAGTACCACATACATTAAAAAGGAAAAAGAAAAGAAGCTATTATCAATTTATGTAACATTTCATAGTGATTTTCTATGTTTATAAGATTTTTTTTTTTCTTAAATATGTAAAACATGGTAAGCAATACCATGGAATGCTATGTATAAGATAAAAATCTTCACCATATGGCTTCCACAAATATATACATATACATGCATATATATAAATTAATCTATTTACAAGCTATTTTGAGAAACCACTTTTTATATATATAAGAAATTTTATGATTAGTAAATTAGAAAATCACATTAGTTATAATAAGTAATTCTAAAATATTTACCAAAATACTAACAAAACACTACATGACCCTTCGCCCTAAGTAGGTCCATGCAATTTAATATATAAAGAATATTATCATTAATTAGATTTTCTTTGTTATTCTAAAAAATTAGATGAATCAAGAATTCTAATTGATGTAGGTACAAGAAAAACAAATAGAATAGAAAATAAAATTTTAGTTATTATATATATTTTTAATTTACTACTGGTATGATGTAATTATTAGTAGAATATAGGTTTGAAAATTTTACTTTAGAACCCATGTGTCAATGAGATCTTATAAAGCCTTTTTTGAAATACATGATGGGACATAGAATTTTTTTTTACTAGTACCATATTTTTCAATTTTAAACAAATATATAAAATGGAAAAAAAAAATCAATATCTTAGTACATCATTTCTAAAGTCCTTACTACTAATATCATATAATTAATTAACATAAAATAAGTGTTAAATAATTCCAAACAGTTGTTTGAAGATTATAAATCTAATTTATGGAATTTGAAATTTTATGGATATAAAATTTAAAATGCTAAAAAATTTGAACAAAGCTCGTATGAAAAAATTATGTTATTAAGAAGTTTTTATGAGATAAAAATAATACATAAAGGAAAGAAAAAGTTTTATTTGCTTCCTTTTGAGAACTTGTCTACACCATTAACTTCCCCATGTATGATAAATATAAAATAATACAACCAAAGAAAATGAATGGTAAAGGATAGGGAAAAAAAAAAAAAAAAAAAGAAAGAAAAGGAAAAAGGCTAAAGTTAGCCTAAAGGGTTAACTTCCTGGTGAATGATAAATATTAAATAATAAACTTAAGAAAAGGAATGGTAAGAATAAAGAAAAAAAAAAAGCTGAAAGTATTAACCTTTTGGTGAATAATAAATACTAAATAATAAACTAAAGAAAAGGAATGGTAAGAATAAAGAAAAAGAAAAAAAAAAAGGTGAAAGTGTTAACTCCCTGGTGAATAATAAATACTAAATAATAAACTCAAGAAAAGGAACGTAAGAATAAAAAAAAAAAAAAAAAAGAAGCTGAAAGTATTAACCTCCTGGTGAATAATAAATTCAAGAAAAGGAACGGTAAGAATAAAGGAAAAAAAAAAGCTGAAAGTATTGAATAATAAATATTAAGTAATAAACTCAGGAAAAGGAATGGTGAGAATAAAGAAAAAGAAAACAAATACAGATCCTAAGCATCGAACACACGACCTAACAGACGCAACACCACCCCTTGAGCGCTGCATCAAAGCGTGCTCTGTTTGCTTCTAAATTGTAAAATTTCTATATAATTTTTTTTATTCTATACACAAATTTCCGCCCCTGCTGCTATAATTATTAGGGCTGTGGATGTGTTGCTCGTGGCCAACTTGTTTCTATATAATAGATAGGGTAAGTGGCAAATTTATTATGTGAAGCTTACAGAAAAATTTAATTTTATACTTAAACGTTAAAATTATTATTTTGATGCCAATCAAATTTTCAGTAGTTATTTTTAATATTTTCTTAACATGATTTATTTTGTTTATCAATGTCGAAGAGACAACATATTATTGAATTTTTATTAATACTTCTAACATTGTCTTATATTGATAGGTTATTTCTTCTATATTAAAAAATAGAGTAAACGGTGTTATTGAAGTTGTAAAATTAATCACAAAATATTTGATCGAATATTACATCGATCAATTTAAAGTTTATATATCTAATTAAATTTTATACAAAATTTATATCCCAAATTTTTTTTCCTCGTATATATATGCAATATATGTATATATAATTTCTACTTTTGAAAAAATTATTAGTGATCACCTCCACACCCACCCCGCTCCCTGCCCGTCGAACCGGTCCTGCCGTTAGGGAAGAGGTTGAACAATGTAGTGGACTTTCAGGCTAGGATTAAAAATTTAACTATTATCTTCCAAACGGTAATTAAAACATTTAGACAAGACAACGTTAAATCATTTTATCTGCGATTAATTTATTGGTTTGACATCAGTTTTATCGTAGCTTTAATCAGACTATTTATCAAAATAAAGTATAATAAAAGATAGATATTTTCACTCATAAACAGATTATAAACAGATTATACAAATTTGATATAAATAAAATAAATATTCATATAAGGTACAAATAAAAAAAAACATCCACTTAGTTGAATCTAATGGAAAGCCCCAAATTGCATAGTTATTGCAAATAGGATTATTAAATGTTAACCATCATTTAAAAAAATTACATAAATACAATTTGAATAAAAATAATTATATAATTACCATTCCTATATGAACATGTGATATATGGTTGTTTTGTGTATCACATGTTTAACATGCAATACACGTGTAATTATTCAACATATATCGCATGACCAACATGGGATACACACTGTCTGTTCACTTGGCATGAATGACTATTCATACCTCCCTTATTCTACGTAAATATGCTATTACATTATTCACTTGAGGAGAATAACAATTCATAATGAATTGCTATTTTGAAGTGATGAATAGCCATTCATGTCCCCACCCCCATAAATTGCTATTCAATAATTTATTTTTCAAGTTTTTCATAAATACCCTGTTTTGAAAATATCATCTATCTGTAATAAATATAAGGAAATTATAGATATTTTGGATTTTATTCCAATAAATACTTGTTTTACTTTTTATATAAGTGAACGTTGTAATAACCATTACAATCCTATTGCATTTCCTTTGTATTGGAATTCAATTCCTTGCGAGGTAAACGAGTCATTAGACCTATATCACATGTTAGTCATACAATACTCCTATATTCAAAAGTTTACTGAAGTATATCATATATTAGAAATGAGATACTTATACAAATTATTGTATCACATCTTTAATATGCGATATAATGATGGTAATTTTATAATTTTTTTCAACAATTTGTATTTTTTTATATTTTTATTCTCAAAAACAATGTACATGGTTTTGACCCATTGCAAGTAGCACAAATTGCAAGGAACTAGGCTGATTGGTACTGTGTAGATTCCATTTTATATGAGTAACGGATGATGTAAATCCCATTGACTAAAGGATGGTAGGGAAGTCCCGTCGTCAGGCGGCCTCCATTGCTGTCGGAACTCGAATTTTGCGGGCGATTTCCCAGGGGAAAATATAATATACTTGCATATTTGATATGGTGAGTTAATTATGATTTTATTAGGATTTTTTCAATTAAAACAAAATGTGAAATCACCTATAATCTGTTTGAATTATCTAATTTTTATCTATGTGATTTTTTTTTTTGTATCTATGTCTAAATCTGATTTGTATCTATATTTTATTTATATTTGATATATATATATGATCTATTATATATTTTTTAGTGAAAATGATTATTTTTTAAACATATTTATTTTTATTTAAAAATGATAAAAAAAGATGTCAAAACGAATGAAAATCAACAAATCAAACATGACCTAAAATATGAGTTTAGATTTATATTCTTTAAATTTATTACTTTACTTATTCTATCGAGTTTCATAAATTCCATAGGCTTTATGCAATTTTATCCAATTTCTATATTTCAATTTTCTTGGAATTTGACGACAGTATTTAAAAGGACCCTTTCTATAACTTGACAAACCTCAGATCCTGTCTCATATGAGCAATTTAAGGAAACATATCTTAACGATTTTTGAATTAAGAACAGCATTATCGTTTGATGTAATAAGAATATAAAATTATCAATAACATGCACTGATGCACACATATACATGATGAAGGGGGGAAAAATACATCTTTTATTGAGAGTTATCACATGGGATTGTAGGATTATATGCAATGCTATATTTTTATATATGCACTTTTAATGATAGGTGGTCCTTATACTATTTATTATCTCTTTTTTCACTCTAGAAGATTTGTGGAGAAAGAGAGAGGACTTCGTGTTCGATGGTTGTGGTACCTAGTGGTTGGTGTCTTATAGTGATATAGGATGATTATTTATTATATTCGGTTTGCTGATGCATTGCTGTCTCGATGAATAAATAATATACCACATGTTATTCAATATCACTTATACAAAAAATATAAGATGACCAAAACCAAATTAACAATATATAGCATATTATCATTTATTAAGACAATAATCTGATAGGATATTTCGTACAGCAAACTTGTGCACGGTGGTATATAGCCTGGATTGAATTCATGGGTAACCGGAGAAACTTTATTTCTAAAATTTCTTTTCTGTTCATTATTTTTTCCTTTTTGTTTTTTTTTAATTTATTTTTTTATGTAGCAATAACATGTAAAATATTACAAATCTACATCTTCCAAGTTTATGGAACCCGTACCTGTTAGATTAATAGTCTTTTACAAGGAACAATAAATTTGACGTTTTGAATAAATCTGGTCTAAGTACTAAATGATATGCTTCCCTTACATTATGTTTGCTTGAATAGAATAGAATTAGTATTTCAGCTTTATTCTCATAGAATATCTATTCATTTGTTTTGTTTGTGAAAAATCCTATTAAAAAAATATTTATTTCATATAATACAGAATAGATAAGTAATCCTTATTTCTTTCTTTCATTGAAGGAATGGTTATTCTTGTATGTTTTGTTCTAAAAATACCCATAACTATAAAATAAAGAATTGTTATTTCTTTCCGTCTTATTCCATTTTAGTGAATCAAATCTACCATTAATATTTTCATCATAATACAATGATTTCTTGTTATGCCATGTAGAATTTCGTGTGATGTACACAAATCGATACGATAATTGACCTCATAAGGACAATTTTTGTGAAAATTTCATGTCCATAAATACAGTATTTCCAAGCACAAAATTTATGTATCCACAATTTTGTACGATTCCTACCACCATAAATCAACCCAAATTGTTTTAAAAACTCTAACTGAGTAAACGATCGAGATGATCGGTTTTGCATTAAGTCTTCTAATAGTATATCTCTATAAGTGTAAGTGGTACTTATGATAGTGTCTTAACTTTAGTATCAATTTCTTAACGGTACCCTAATTAGCTCTGAATTCTTTGCGTTAAGACTACTGGCCGGATAATGATGGCCAAATAAATTAAAATTTGCTCAAGATAATCATCAGGCAAAATATATATACACACACATATATATCTTTTTATTCATCATATTCTTGTGGCACCATATTTTTATCATTTTCAAACACATATTGGTTAAATTACAAATATTGATAAAAAATCGATGATGATTTTACTCATAAATAAATCAAATAGATATGATATAAATATGATATAGATAAGCTATAAATACATATGAAAAACAGATACTGTACGAATAAAAAATCAAAGCACACCCATATATTGGCAGTCAACACCTTCGGTTAGTGGACCTGCTAATAGAAGATAGATATTGCACATGTCGCTTTGTCTTTTCGCCAGTAATAATATGGGCGAATTTTCCGGACAGTGGTGTTGAAAATTAAGTAAGATATGAATCGTATAAATCCATTTGGATAAGAGCGGTGGAGACAATTGTTAGAAGATTTACGTGATAAATTTTTATATTCTTCAATAGTGATAATAAGTTAATAGAAAAATAAATATATATAATATTTCTATTGATAATTTAATAAATGCTTCAGAACATCAGTTAATTGATACGCTTTTAATTCCTTGCGTGGGTGGACCGCCGTCGTGATGCATTGATTGATTGTACATGTAGTATAGATAAGAGAGAGATATTAAACGAATCTTATAATGGGAACACGAAGAATGGTAAACTAATAAATAATTTTCAAGAGTTGGACATGGACATGCCCACCAGCCGATTAGGAGGAGGACTGCATCAACTTCAAATGTCTATATTCATTTTGTTTTTTTAATATATATATGTATAGAGAGAGAGAGAGAGTTTTAACTAAGGTAATAGACGAACCAAAACTACTCAATGAGTTACTTGAGTTCGACTTAGTAATAACTCGAATTCGACTCAACTATAATCAAGTTAAATTTGAGTTCAAGTTACTCGAGTAGCTATCGATCTCGAGTTCGAGTTTTAAAATCCTTGACTGTAACGGCTTGTGAGTCTAGTTAAGTTTTTTTTTTTTATAATTTTTTTACTATTTTAAAGCCTATTTTTATACCTTGTTTTTTATTTATATCCAACGCTCTACATTTATTATAATTAATACCAAATCAACTAACAATTCAATTTTAATCCCAAATCTTAATTTAATTTTTAGTCTAATTGATCTTTATAGGAGTTATCGACTTTATTGAGTGAAGCTCGAGTTTATTAAGGATCAATTTGAGCCGAGTTTCAGCTTAAAAATCAAACCTCAATCAAGTTTGAGTCAATTTTCATGTTTTACATTCAAGTTGAGTTATCACATGGGATTGTAGGATTATATGCAATGCTATATTTTTATATGATACACTTTTAATGATAGGTGGTCCTTATACTATTTATTATTTCTTTTTTCACTCTAGAAGATTTGTGGAGAAAAGAGAGAGGACTTCGTGTTCGATGGTTGAGGTACCTAGTGGTTGGTGTCTTATAGTGATATAGAATGATTATTTATTATATTCGGTTTGCTGTTAAATTGCTGTCTCGATGAATAATAATATATCACATATTATTCAATATCACTTATACAAAAAAATATAGATGACCAAAACCAAATTAACAATATATAGCATATTATCATTTATTAAGACAATAATCTGATAGGATATTTCGTACAGCAAACTTGTGTACGGTGGGATATAGTCTGGATTGAATTCATGGGTAACCGAAGAAACTTTATTTCTAAAATTTCTATTCTGCTCATTATTTTTTTCTTTTTTTTTTGTTTATTTTTTTCCATTTTTTTTAAAATTTATTTTTTTATGTAGCAATGACATGTATATATTACAAATCTACATCTACCAAGTTTATGGAACCCTTAACTGTTAGATTAATATTCTTTTACAAGGAATAATAAATCTGATGTTTTGAATAAATCAGGTCAAGTACTAAATGATATACTTCCCTTACATTACATTTGTTGCTTGAGTAAAAAGAATCAGTATTTCAGTTTTACTCTCATGGAATATCTGTTTCTTTGTTTAGTTTACAAAATATTTTATAAAAAAATATCTATTTCATATGATGCGAAATAAATAAATATCCATTTTTTTTCTTTTTGAAGGAATAGCTATTCCTAATAAAAAAAGATATGTTTTGTTTCAAAAATACTCATAACTATGAAATAAAATCATTATTCATTTTCAATCTTATTCCATTTTAGTAAACTAAACGTACCGTTAATGTCTTTACCGTAATACAATGATTTCTTGCTATACCATGTAGAATTTCCGTGTGATCTACACAAATCAATACGATTATTGACCTTATAAGGACAATTTTTGTGAAAATCTCATGTCTATAAATACAGTATTTCCAAGCCCAAATTTATGTATCCACAATTTTGTACGATTCCTACCGCCATATATCAACCCAAATTGTTTTAAAAACTCTAACTGAGTAAACGATCGAGATGATCGGTTTTGCATTAAGTCTTCTAATAGTATATCTCTATAAGTGTAAGTGGTACTTATGATAGTGTCTTAACTTTAGTATCAATTTCTTAACGGTACCCTAATTAGCTCTGAATTCTTTGCGTTAAGACTACTGGCTGGATAATGATGGCCAAATAAATTAAAATTTGCTCAAGATAATCATCCGGAAAAATATACACACACATATATTTTTTTATTTCATCATATTCTGATGGTACCATATTTTTATCGTTTTTAAACACATATTTGTTAAAAAATAAATATTAATAAAAAACTGATGATGATTTTATTCATAAATAAACCAAATAGATATAATACAGATATGATATAGATAAGTTATAAATATAGATCGATTATAGATGCTGTATAAATAAAAATCTGAAAATCAAAGCATACCCATATTTGGCAGTCAACACCTTAGGTTAGTGGACCGGCTAATAGAAGATAGATATTGCACATGTTCCTTGGTCCTTTCGCCAGTAATAATATGGCGAATTTTCCGGTCAGTGGTGTTGAAAATTAAGTAAGATATGAATCTCCGAACTTTTCAACATGTATACATACATATATATAAATATGTCAGAGATAGTATCTGTATCATTACTGTAGTATTTTATAAATCCATTTGGTTGAGAGCAGTGGAGACAATTGTTAGAAGATTTACGTGATAATTTTTTATATTCTTCAATAGTGATAATAAGTTCATAGAAAAATAAATAAATATATATATATATAATATTTCAATTGATAATTTAACAAATGCTTCAGAACATCAGTTAATTGATACACTTTTAATTCGTTGCGTGGGTGGACCGTCTATTGTGATGCAATGATTGATTGTACATGGAGGCATGGTTGTCAAACTCGAGTTTCTACCTAGAATCGCTAAGGGGTCCGTAGAATCGGAACGTAAAATCGAAACGTAGAATCGTAAATTCTACAACTAATGTAAATTTACTTACAAAAATTATTGATGTACTTACTAAAATAATAAAACTTTGAATAAATTATGAAAATAAAGAATTTAGTATTAAATTAGTTATGTACAACCAAAATTTAAGTTTTATCAATCATAATTCACATATTGTCATTAATATATTTAGTGCAATTTTATAATTAAAATAATTATTTTTATTTAATGATGATTCATAATCTATAATTATTAAGATGTATTGCAAATCATTTAAATTATCATGTGTAAGTAGCTAGTTTGTGTAGTGATAAATATTTTCATGTTCACTATATATTTGCACAAAAAATCATTACATAAAAATTCATTATATTATGGCAAATATATTTATAAATAGAAAATTATTAAAAAGGGAAAAACATAGCACTATATATTATTTTAATTTTCATTCAAAATGTTCAAAATATATCATTATCATAGTATATAACCTAAAAGAAAATAACTCTCTAAAAAATACAAAAAAAAGGAAATAAAAGGAAAAAATATTAAAAAAACTAAAATTAAGTTAGATTAAGATAAATATCAAGAATCAACCCCAAAACCCCTAAATTTAAATATATTAAATTGATTGCATTTTTAAAGTTCAAATAGAAAAAAAAAAAGTGTAAAATTACAACTTTAAGATTTTACTACGATTCTACTTACGATTCTACTACCGATTCTCCACCGATTCTACCGTTTCTACTCACAATTCTACGATTCTACTTACGAGTTTACTCAAAAAACGATTTTGAATGCGAGTTGAATCGAAATATCATCATCAACTCGTAAACTCGTAGAAACGTACGAGTAGACTCGCGAGTTTGACAACCATGCATGGAGGTGTAGATAAAGAGAGATATTAAATGAATATTATAATGGGAACACGACGAATGGTAAACTAATAAATAATTTTTTCAGAGTTGACATGGACATGCCACCAGCCGACTAGGAGGAGGATTCCATCGGTTGATACTACTTATGAGTTATTCGAATTCAATTTAATAATCATTCGAATTTCATTCGACTATAATTAAGTGAAACTCGAGTAACTATCGACTTCGAGTTTTAAAATCTTTCACTTTAATGAGTCGCGAGTCTAATTAAGATATTTATAATTTTTTATACTATTTTAAAGTCTATTTTTTTACCTTGTTTTTTTTATTTATATCCAATGCTCTTCATTTACTATGATTAAGAACAAATTGGCTAAAAGCTCAATTATAATCCCAAAACTTAATTTAATTTTTAGTTTAATTGATCTTTATAGGAGTTATCGACTTTACTGAGTTGAGCTCGAGTTTATTAAGTATCAATTCGAGTCGAGTTTGAGCTTAAAAATTAAACCTTGATCAAGTTTGAATCGAGTTTCGAGTTTTACATTAGAGTTGAATTCAAGTTTGATATTGTATTGTTTCTACTTGACTCATTTAGAGCCCTAGTTTCAACACTTCTGAATTTCTTTCTAATATGGTACTACTTTATCAAATATGAAAATTAAAAAAAAAAATCACAATATTTTGAAATCTTTAAAAAAAAACTTCTAAATATTTTCTTTTTTAAATTTTCTATATTTATGAAATATTGCAGCGATGATAAATTACCATAGGGTTCTTTATTGGCAGCTTATTAAGGTAAGACTTCCTCGATGACATATAAATACTGTTTCGATCAATTTTATTGACAATTTGACAACTAGTTTAATGTCATCTTTCATAATAAGCCAAATCCTTCTCTTACTTTATGTAGGACATTAGGATAAAATGGTAAATTCCGTATATCGACCTTATCAAGGAATATATAAGGTATTTGATTGAGATATATATTTTATTATTATTATTTTTTTTTCATTTTGAATCTTATCTATTTATATATTATTTACTTAACTTAACCCATATATTTCTAGTATAGAGTTCTCTTTTATCCAACACACGCCCAACAAGAAACATAGGATTTTGATGGTTATAGTTGCAAAAGTATCAAAACAAATGCAATGAAATCTATCATGTAGGACAAATAGCAGTTCACACAAGCTCACAGGATAGGTTTTGACAAGTTCTTCCAGGATTGGATTATTAAATTTTTATTTATATCGTATTTGTATCCGATTTGTATATGTAGTTTATTTATATCATATTTATATTGTATCTATTTGATTAGTTTATAAGTAAAATTATCGAATTTTATCGGTATCTATTTATTGATAAATATTTATTTGAAAACGATAAAAACATAATGCCAAAATGATCAAAATACGATAAAATAAGCAGATCCGCTCAAGATTTTTGATAAAAAGAGAGATAGAATGACAAACCAAAACTCACACTTATGGGAACATCAATAGGATAGATTTTAAATTTTAAAATGATATTACAAGTATAATATTAATAAGAAGTTAGTTAAAAGAGTACAGTATTTTGAAAAGATAAAATGATGTTTTTAAGCTCGATAACTACTATGTTGACACTCGCCAGCGTTGGAAATAAACTATCATTGCAGTCTTGTCTAAGTCCGTGTGACAGGACAAACTCTTCCAACTTTAAGTAAGTTAGCTAAACAATTCAAAATATAAGTTTTTTACTCTTTCTCCAATTTTCATTGGTAGGATATAACATATAACAACTAAAAAAATTTTAAAAAATTATTGAGTAATTCTCTTTAAGAATTCATCAATAAAATGAGTTATTAAGGATGTTGCTTGATATGAGAATCAATAACATAGCATATTAAACAGCTTATTAAAATGTTAATAATATTATAATCTAGTGGTATCTTCTTAGTTTTTCAAATAAAAGATCTTAAGTTCGAATCTTTCTTTCCATTATAATGATAAAAAAAAAAATTATTAAGCAATTTGAGGGTAAATTTAGATTGATATATCGATCTTTTTATATATTTTTTTTGCTCTCTTCCTTTTAATGATGTGGCCACTAACAGCTAAAACACGCCGTAGGTTCATTGACTTGACATTGCGTCTGATAAAGTAATAGCATGTTTTCACACAAAATGTTGATTCGTGATAATTCTGCCCATATGAATTGGCCTACCACATATATATACCTTAAAATTGCGTTCATATATTATTATATAATACACACTTGACTTCATATACGTATTGAAGCTGCCTCTCCATTTTACTTCATATGTATTCACTCAGCTCTCCCTCCTCACACCACACACGCATGAATTTGTCTTTATCTATCGTTTTATTGATATTTTTAATTGTTTATATGGAAACGTAACATAGAACCTAATTTTCTCCTTCCTTCTTTTTAACTTTTTTTTCTTTTGGATCTTGCGGGCAGATGACGACTGGCCAGACAAGCGTAAGATTAGATTTTGCTAACAACTCGAGTCAAGACGAGAAAGCACGGGTTAAATTTAAGCATAAACCCTATTTAAAAAATTTAAATTCATCTGGTGCTCAATTCAATTAAGTTTTTATAATAAAATATTTATAAAAATATTTTTAATTTAAATTAAAAATAATATTATGATCCAAACTCACTTGAACTTTATGAACATTTAAAGTCTATTCGATTTTGAATAAATATCAAATTCAAATTTTGAAAAGTATAAGATGCTTTAAATAGTCCAACTTGAATATTTGAACAATTTAGAATAGTATATCAACAACTAAAGCACACCCTTTCATTTTCATTTAAAATCAACAGCTTATCTCAACCCTTTTGTGCTTAAGTGGAAACAGCCGAACAGCCGAACTAGAGTTACTAAGGTTTCACATAGTCATATAATGCTTTAAATCTGGTCCTACTCCTACACATTGTGTCCATCGTCCTTTTCATTCATCTTTGCAGATATAGGTGCCGTCTTCTTCTTTCCATTTTGTTTGGTTAGCAAGAAAAAAATTTCACCATTAAAACTATAAATATCATCATAACTAAGACACCCCTTTTTACATACGATTCCGTTGGGTTAAGTTCTTGAATAATCTTGGTATATTATTACCTCTTAAACTTTTATTTTGCATCTTTTTTTTTTCCTTTTTTATTATCAGTTTGATTCTCACAAATAATTATACTTTAGTCATGTTGATCTTAATTTTTCATATCATATTCATTTCAATTTGATTTATATTAATCTACTTCTATATGCTAACTTTTTTTTTTTATAATAATATGAATATTTTATGAGAAGAAAATGGGAGGTACAAGTGAAGCAAGTGATGAAGGAATCAAAAGAAGAGGATGTACATGCACCAAAGATGATTTTCTCCCTGAAGAGTCCTTTAAAACCTTTGGCAATTACATTAATGCACTTAGGCAGACTCCGGTTCGGTTAAAGGACCGGGTTCTAACCCGGTCTCTCGACACGACGGAGCTCCATGAGGTGAAGGCTAGGAGCCAACATGAGATGAAGAAGACTCTGTCATGGTGGGATCTGATCTGGTTTGGTATTGGAGCCGTCATTGGAGCCGGAATTTTTGTGCTGACCGGCCTAGAGGCGAAGGAACATGCCGGTCCGGCCGTCATATTATCCTATTTGTTTCGGGTTTTCGCTTTGCTTTCGGTTTTTGCTACACCGAGTTTGCCGTGGAAATTCCAGTAGCAGGTATGTCTGTAATATGATTTAGTTTGGATATAATAATTAAAAATATATATATATATATATATTTTTTTTTAATGAGCAAAGTCTTGAAAATTTGGCATATGAATGCCCAATTTCAAAATAAAAGCTAGATACATTTAAAGAAGAAATAGAAGGGTATATTTATAATTTATCATTTTTATTCTTTTTTTTAATTAATAAAAGAATATAGCATGTATAAAACTGTACGGGAATTTGATTATGTTGAAAGATATCGTGCCAATTATTTGATAAACTAACCTCTAAATTCTATGCTTAATATATATATGTGGTCCAAATATTGATTTAGGAGATTTGATCCGTATATTAGCTTAAAACTCGTTAGTGTTTTACCAAATTAATTAGGTTTTAGAAAGTTAGTAAACAAAAGTACAAATAGCCTTTTTCATAGCTTTGATTCATAAAATATAAAATAAAAGTCTACAAATAGCCTTTTTTATAGCTTTGATTCATAAAATATAAAATAAAAGTCTAGAAATTCTTTCTTAATTTTACAATTTTCTAAGAGACTGTCTAATTTCAGATAAAACAATAGCGTTTCATATTTTTCATATAATAAATTATTTTTTTTATGAGGCTGCTTCTGACAGGAGTCAGCACGGTCATAAACATCGACTTTTTATCAAACAGATCTATTTTAGGCAGAGGTCGCCACGGTTCAGGTCGGTTATAGATCCGAACTGAAACTGTCAGGTCACAGTTCCACTTTTTATAAAACCGGAGCTGAAACCGTCAAGGTCGAGGCGGTTTACGGTTTCATGAAACCTCCGTTCTTGTGGTTTCTGTTCTAATTCCATGAGAGTCGAGAACCGTAATTTTTTTTTTTTTACATTTACAATTTATTATTTCATTTACAAGTTTTAATTGTTTCACCATTTTTGTAGATATATATTGACAATTGTGTCAATGAACCGCAAATGTTTTTTCTAACAATTAAAAAAAAATCATTTAGAAGTTGCATTTATTTGACAGTTATTGTAAATATATATGCACAACTATTTTAATGAAGCGTAATTTTTTTTAACAATTTATAGATTTATTTTTCATTTAAAAGTTCCAATTATTTCAATGAACCGAATTTTTCTTTTATAATTTACAAATTTACTTTTTTCATTTGGAACCTCCACTATTTCACAATTATTTTAAATATAATGCACAATTATTTGAATGAACCGCAATTTTTCTTTTTTACAATATACAAATGTATTTTTTTAGAAAATTCCAATTATTTCACAATTATTATAAATTAAATGCACAATTATTTCATAAAAAATAATGGTTAGCACATAAACAACATTATTAACAAACACATACTATAGATTAACATACATCCGAACGTCGATGAGTACATTCTAGTAGGCGGCATTACATCGTACCTTTAATATAAAATTAGCACACAAACTAGTACAATAACGTAATAATGTATAGGTAGGAGTAGAAGAATTAGAAATTTAAAATCAAATACTGGAAATAAGTATGAGAGGTAATCCTTTTGTACGAGATAGTAAAAAAATAACAGCGAGAACCAGATATTTGAATTTTTCTATAATGAGTACGTAGCAATGTTGAGAGGAGTAAAGGAATAAGACATTTAACACAAAGGATTGTTTCATGTTTTTTTAAAACGAGATCGTCAATTTATGTAGGCTTCATTCCTTGCAGTTGTGAGTGCATGTGCATCAACTTGTAAGATTTCTGATAGGTTAAAATTTTTCAACATGCCAAATCGTCAATCTGCACCGAATTCAAATTGTCAAGTTGTTCATATATTTTTTCACGGTTCAAAATTTATGCTACCTAATACATACAATTTCATTACACAATGCATTGAAAATTTATACAATGCCAAATAATTTTTGCCAAGCCCTACCAGACTACTCTTGCCCATCCACTATTTTTTAGCCACACCTCTCAAATTCTCAAAGTTTCAAAATTCATACATTTCTTTTCAAACAGTGCCTCATTTGTTTGTTTGCCTTTTGGAATATTTTCTCTTCAGTTGCAGAATTAAACTTTCGTTTTGGTATTTTTCTTTCCTTTTTTGTAATTCAAGAATATTCATTGTTTTTGGCATCTTCTTTTTTTATTTTTTTATTTCTTTTTAATTCCACTGTCTCATTCCAAATGCATGCAAATTCCAAGGCCTGCAGGTTGAATAGTGTTTCTTGTTCCTTTTAAGTCTAATCATATTTTTCATCCGCATGCCAGCTTCCAAAATTTGCTTTTATTTCTTCTATGGTGTTGGACGTCCAAATGCATGTGAGGGCTTGCAAGTTCAATAGTGCTTTAGCTTTCTTTTTTTTTTTTTTTTTTTTTTGCCCTAATCCGAGTATGAACCACTGGGCAACTGTTCGTCATTGGCAGTTCCATACCAGAATACCCGCGGTTTCCCACTGCGAACCACCTGGACCCGTAAGAACCGCAAGTCCTCTGGCAGTTCATAACGTCCGCCACGGTTCGGTTCCACAATTTGGAATCTTGATTCATATCCGTCTCGTGCCGATATCTAATTTTACGTTTTTTTTGTATATAAAGTTACCAATTCTATTAACGGTCCGTTGTTTGGCTGGTCTACAAGCGGCACATAAAGTTTTTAAATAAATTATTTGTTAAAAAATAAATATAGATAAAAATTAAATATTTTTATTCATAATCAAATCAAACAAACTAAATATAAATAAGATATTTCACTCGGATCGTAGTTGGAGATATACAGTAGGAGATATTAAGAGGAAGTAGGATTTGACCCTTCACTTCACACATGCGGATCCAGCTGGTATAATCGGACCAAATGGTCCATCAATTAATGCAAAGTTGCAATTGTTATTCGTTGTAATCCTTCGGAAAAACTTAAGGTGTTCATACGTGCTTTGGCCATCGAGTCGTTTTTTCATGATGATACTCTTGGTTGTCAATGTCAAATCGCTCGACCAACGTGGTTTGAATATACAGCTCATCTGTTGATGGATAACGATCATCTTGACTTTGCTTACTTCTCATATTTCAACCATGAAATAAAGAATATTTTGCTAGTAGGCGTGGAATCTAAATATTTGGATTAAGATATTACATTGACAAAATTAGAGAAGGGAAATTTTACAAAGAAAATTGAGAACACTTACCCATTAAAATAAAAGTTACGCAAATAATAAATTATATAAAAATAATCATTAAAATACTGATATTATTGCATGCAATTTATATATTTGCATATGAACCGTATGTTGTACATGCAGTGAATTTATCTTGACGTTGCTTGTAGGTGGGTCATTTGCCTACTTGAGAGTGGAGCTGGGGGATTTCATGCCTTCATCGCGGCGGGCAATATCCTACTCGAGTACGTGATTGGCGGTGCAGCCGTGGCTCGGTCTTGGACATCCTACTTTGCCACCCTTCTCAACCATGAACCTGAGGATTTCCTCATCAAAGTAGATGGCCTAGCAAATAATTACAACGAACTTGACCCTATAAATGTGGGCGTTGTGCAATCGTTTGCGTCTTTGCAGTGCTTAGTACAAAGGGTTCTTCACGTTTGAACTACATTGCCTCCATTGTACATGTTGTTGTCATCCTCTTCATCATCATAGCTGGTCTTATCAAGGCAGACACAAATAACTACAAATCTTTCGCTCCTTATGGCGCCCGTGGCATCTTCAAATCTTCTGCTGTGCTGTTCTTCGCCTATGTCGGGTTTGATGCCGTTTCAACAATGGCTGAGGAGACCAAGAATCCTGCAAAAAACATCCCAATTGGTCTTGTTGGCTCAATGGTTATCACTACAACGCTATATTGTTTGCTTGCAATGACACTATGCCTTATGCAGCCATATAAAGAGATTGATAAAGATGCTCCATTTTCAGTTGCATTTAAGGCTGTTGGTTGGGACTGGGCTAAGTATATTGTTGCATTTGGAGCCTTAAAGGGCATGACATCGGTGTTGCTTGTGGGAGCGGTTGTCAGGCACGATATCTCACACATATTGCCCGCACACAATGCCTCCATGGTTTGCACATTCAATGCAAAGACAGGAACTCCAGTCAATGCGACATTGTCATGCTTTCTGCAACCGCCATTATCGCCTTCTTTACAAAACTCAGCATCTTGGCTAACCTTCTTTCATCGCCACATTGTCATTTTCATGCTTGTTGCAGTTGCTCTTCTCGTGCGTCGATATTATGTCAGTGGCGAGACTCCAGCAAGTCGCAATAAACATAGTTGCCTCTTGCTCATACCGGATCTTCCATAGCAACATCAGCATACTGGGGTAAAATGAAAAGGGTTGGGGTGTATGTAAACAGCACCCATTTGGTTCCAGCAACCGTGGCATTGAGAGTATTCGTTCCTATGCTCGGATCCTAAACTCTGGGGAGCCACTAGTGCCATGGCTACCATCCGCGTCAATTGCTATCAACATTTTCCTCCTTGGGTCCATTGATAGAGCTTCATTTGAGAGATTTGGGCTTTGGACAGGTGCTTTGTTATTGTATTACTTCTTTTTTGGGTTACATGCTTCATATGACACTGCTAAAGAGAGTGGAGAGACCAAAATTCATGATCTTGGAGAGTTTAAAAAGATGGAAGAAGGTAAGTGAGTGGTGCAAATGTATCAGTAGATGTCAACTATTTCCGCAAACGTCGCCTATTCTCATCATCCTACGATTGGTTGCTCTTCTATGCTAAGGAGGCTACATTCTCATCCTGAAAAGATTCTTGTGGTGGTTCATCTGTACTAAATTATCTTGTGAAGGAAAGAAGCAAAATCTATACCGCTTTGTGTACTCCTTCCAGTAAATTTTTTCTGGCAAACGGAATATTAAGATCATCCGAGAAATGATTAAATCTAGGTGCATTGTAACTACTAGAATGAGACACTTTAAATAATTATAACACTGGGATATCTACTTTTGGCATCATAATCGAAGTTAAAATCTACATTTATTGCTGACTTTTGTAGCATAAGCAGCAACAAATGCAAAAATAAAGGTAAAGTACAGGGATGCAAGGACAACGCACTCTCTCTTTCCATGGAGACTGAGTTCCATGTCTTCACTAATTAGCAAGTTTATAACTTATTATGTATTTGCCACTTCAGCAAATTTAAAACAAATTCAACAACAATTAAGCATTAATAACCCAAAATCCTCTCCGGCTTTCTTTAAGTGCCTAGCACAGCTTCGCCTTCATTAGAAGTACAGAAATGGTTACATATTGATTCAAGGTCGGCATAAGAGGATCTATTCATCATATAGCTATTACGTGTACTTCTCCAAGTGAAACTTAGGGTGGATACATGCAAACAATCCTTCCCTTGTCAAAGAACTCTGATATTAATGACAGTATCAAACAACAGCATGGCAACATGGCCAAGGACATCGGTATGCAATATAAAAATATCAGCAGTAAATTTCTAAACTAAAAACAGGTTCATGCAAAGAAGGATCAATCAGGTGTCCTACGTGTGTGTGTGTAAATTGTGCTCGATGACTTGGAACAAAACAAATATAGGACCAATACTCCAGCTACATATGCAAGGAGCAATACTCGACATAAATCAGTTGATTGCGCCTGGTTATTTCCCAGCAGTTTCACCAAAACCACCTAGCTTTCATTGTTTTGTTAATCCCACTCTAGTGGGCACAAAAAAAGGAGAAAAAGAGAGGTGGGATTTAGGAGTTAAACAATACAAGGTAATAAACAAACAAAATTCTCTCTTTTTTCTTGTTCCTTCACCACCACCCCCCCGACAATTACAAAATTTTAAATAAGAAATTCAGCATATAGTTTCAATCAACTAGAAAGGGTACCTAGCACGTTGAACAGAAACTACTGCAAGCAACTCTAACAAATGGCAGCTGCCAGATCTTTCAGAATAAACCCAAATTAAGTACCACAGCTTGGACAAAATCCTTCATTACTTTCTGGAGTTCAAAGCATGACGATTGCAGTCACTGGGAATTACATTGCAACAGCCCTGGTCTTCATTTGCATGCATGGTATTTATGAAAGATGGATCAGGCCAATGCCAGAGGTTGAAGTGCTTTCAACCACTCTTTACTCCAGCGTCTGGTATGAACACCGAAAATCAGAAATCAACTATCTGGATCATGTGTGAAAAATTTTGCTGCAAATCAGCAGTATTATTTTTCTGGATTCTTCTCTTTTAGTCTATAGAACTCCAACATTTCTTCTTCCAAGGGATGCATCTGACCAGCAATGACAAGGCAATGCAGGGGTACTCCAAAATCGACGGTCAATAGTCCCCTCATTGAACCTGCAACTATCAACTGATCATTGCTTCCCAATCTAGCGAGCCCAACACAATGAGTATCTTCGTTATAAGCTGCAAAAGTACATAGTAATGTCATCAGCCATGTTTTTAAACAATACACAGGAACACAGATATCTTTTCTGAGATAATATGCTGGAGCATGTGTTTGTCAAAATGCATAAGCAGAGATTCAAACGCACAAACATACATATATTTAGACATGCAACATATATCATATATGTTTTAGTATTTCTGGAAGCACAGAAAGTACAAAAATATCTGTGTATTAACATATTAATGTTTAGGCTGGTAGATTTATACATGTACTTGCACAGAGCCAGCTCATCCACACACATGCATGCACACACACACACCGTTCTTCCATGGACCAGATTATTCCAACTGCACTTTAGCAGCCACAAAAAAATTTGCTTAAAATTTCTTTAATTTGTTTCTTCTCTTTTGTTTGTTTATTGAGAAGAAAAAGAATGAACGAAACATGCAGCCTCGCCCCACCTCATTTGAATTATAGGGTCCAATTCTTGCCAAAGTCTAGGCTGTGCATCAAAAGAGAACCTCAAGCCTCATCCAGTCAACCTAGAGAGCATCCATTAATAGAGGATTCTCATCGAAAGAGGCTTTAATATCTAAACTACTGTCAATGAATTCCTCTAGAAACATGCATCACGTAATTTGTACCCGCACAAAAGAGATAAGAGGTAGTAGAGAGACCTACCACCACCTTTCCGTGCTTGCTCAACCTCCAAGAGCTGCTCAATTGCTGTGTTTATTGTCATGTATCTTGGTGGTTCATACACCTTCTTGCCTCTAAAAAGAAGACAATGCAAAGGATAGCAGGAAAAAGGAGTTAATTTATGGTGTGCCATATGTGTGAAATTGCTATGGTGAAGAAACGGTTGTAAATCAGGTATGTGCATACCTGCACAAGGATTCCAGAGATGGCTCCTTCACACGTATGTCTGAATCAATGAAAAAACACAGGCACAAATCATTATGATCATACGCATATCATGAAAGGGTAATCTAGAACCTTGTGAGGGTACGTGAATAGAAAAGTACTCAAGAAGAAACAAGATGATGACAAAGTAGGAAATATGCAACATGCAGCGGACATATACACTTGAAGAAGAAAAGAGATGATCCTTGGGATGCATGCTATGGTTCACAGCTGATCAGAAATTCAACATTTACAAGGACAGCGAATTAAAAAATCTCGGATTAAGGAAAAAAAGAATAAATTTTTCCAAAAAAATTACACAAATCCTGCTAGATAAAAAATAATCACAGAAATAAGCAACTTGAACTCATCTCTTGAAGAGACGAGGTTGTAAGTAACCGACCTTGTCTCTTCAGGAGACAAGGAAGTTAATTTTACAACACTAAACTCGTCTTTTGAAGAGAGGAGGGTCGCTTATGACCTCATCTTTTCAAAAGACGAGTTCAACTTGCTTAAAACTAGGATTATTTTTACCCCAGCAGCATTTTTGTAATTTTTTCAAAAAATATCAATATTAATTTTCTTTCCCTAGGAAATCTCTCCTCATTGATGATGATATCATGGGAATATGTGAACATTATGAAAGAGCGTGCTAGAGTTCTACTGTCCACAAGAAAGTATCGCATGCTTTCATCTTGTGGGGGCCTGTTCTAGACTGATTAATGACCTTCAGCCAGCTGCTGGAATGATAAATTAATACCACTGATTTTGGCTTTTTGAATTTTTTCTAATATAAAATATGTTTCTTTTTCAGGTTTTCTTCTGAAACTACAGCAGTGTCTTCTTAGATTGTTTTCAGCAACAAAAATATTATTAAACGCATACTATTAGAAGCTGGAACCCAAGAAGGCCTGATTTCACAGAATGAGGAACTGATATGGTTGAAGAATATTCCTGTGCAAGCCACCCTTAAGCCTCAAGTACTATAGCAGAAACTAGTTACATTAGAATGAAAATAACTGCCAATCTTTGGAAAGGCCACCCGGGAAAAAATCCCGCTCATCACAAATCAAGCTTAGCTAGAGACCATGATCTTCCAGCAGAATCATTTTTAGCAAAGTTTTTATCATACTTCAAATAGATACGATCAAATTGTGTTTTAAGAATTCTGTTCAAATAAGGAACTTGTGTGGAGAACCTAATTACATTAAAATTACCAAGTTCCACAGGTCTTCATGAAATTCCTTAATTACCAAAAGATAGAGAAACATAAATTATCCAGCAGAATATTCACAACAACAATACAGAATCCTGAATAACACCATATGGGGTCAGCTATCAAGTTCCTATTTTGTCAAGTGTACTCCATTGTAAACCATATCCTCTTGAATGTATAATTAGGCCATATCATACTAATTTTTCATCTCCGTTGATATATGAACTTTCAGAACACAAACTTTAATCACAGGGGTCAACTTCCAGTCGGGCCAATTACAAGAGCAAGAGCTAAAGGATTACAAAACATAGTTCTAAGAATTTTGTTGAATCAACCTCAAAAAGATGAGTATGATTTCTTACATGATTATAAAATGCATCAATGATCATGCGTCAACTTGTAAGAAACTAGAAGAAAAACATGAAGAGAATGAAGGAAACAAGCCAATCATGGCCATGATCCGCCCATGACTTCACATGAGAAAACAGGGGAGATGATGGTGAGCATCATGCTCATGATTTTAGCTAAAATAAGGACTAGAGGCCACTAAGGGCATGATCATACCCGTGATTTGTCAAGAAGCGACTAGACGCTACTAAGGGCATGATCACGCCAATGATTCTTGCATTTCACCAAAATCGCACGTAATTTTATTGTTTTGTCCTTGCACAAATTTCCTTTTTATAAAATTGTATTATTTACCATTTTGCCATTAATGAGAGTCATATAAATACCCTTCTTGTTGTAAACCCTGACATGAAGACTTTATTATTCTCCGCCATTTGTATACGTCTTTCATCATTTAGAAAGCCAAAACATTGAGTTCTTATCAATCTATTGTGATGGTGGCGAACAACCACACAATCTACCTTGGGCCTCATATCAAGAGTAAGATAGTGTAGCTCAGGTTGCTAACGTTGCATAATATCCGATAATAATGCTATTCATACCCTTTATTTTCATTGCATTTCAAAATATTGACACTACAATACCATATCATGTGCTTGGCGCATATCATTTAACTTCCAATTATCTACCATAGAAAAATATATCAAAGGTCAAACTCTTGCTCTCTTGGAAAGAAAAAAACTAGAACCTTAAAAACTTTAATGGTATTGGCTTTTACCCATAATGCATATCAGTAAAATGAAATATATATTTTCCTATTTCAATTGAGAATGAAATCAAATCAGTGACTATGGCTGCTGATGCGTTTGATTAATTTAAGTCAAAAAACAAAGGACAACTAATATGATTTAACCATCAAGTAATATGAGTGTACAAGTGCAATCTCACCTAATAAGCAGAGAGTATGCAACCCAAGCATGCGGTTTTTTTCAATTTTTTCATAGAAACTATCAGGTCTCCATGTTTCAGTGAAAAATGGGATTGAAACAGTCTCTCCATAACGGTAAAGCTGCAAACCACAAATGCCGACAGCATTCATTACTGAAGCATTGTGTACAACTTTAACATCAATTCCCAAATTCTTTGCTCGGACAACAAGATCAGTGTGTGTAGTGGCTCTGCAATACATATAGAAAAAGTTAAAATGGAGTAGCAAGAATCCCACAATTTGCATTGGTTATAGAAAGGGAAAAAGTGATCACGAAAATTGAATGCTATCAACAGTGAAACAGTTCATCCATGGGATAGTAGAAAACTGTAACAAGCTGCTGAAAGTCACTCATATCAGGATCTTTTAAGAATAAGATATTCATCTTTTGTAGGAAAAGAAGAAGACTACAGGTTGGTTAGCTTAGAGAAGAATGCATTTCAAGCAGTGAGTACAAGACTTTCTCAGTGGTATTATTTTTTCCGTCAGTCAAGCCAGCATCAATGTAATATTTTCAACTATAAAAAAGTAGGACAAGATGCAGCAACACTGTATTCATATGTTATAAGTCATCAAAATATATTCAGAAGTCAGTAATAAAAATAAAAAAAGTACAAAAGTAGTTTATTTTCTTTTCTTTTCTTCTTCTCTTCTTTTCTTTTTTCGGTGGGTAGTAGGTAACAAGGTAATCCTGTAACAACTTCATTCTTGTAGAGTTTACAAACTACTCTTCCAGAAGAAAAGGCAAACATCCACTCCAGATTAACTTGAACAAACCAAACACAACTTATTTGAGTAACCCGGTTACCTACCAACTGTACAAGTAGAATCTTGACAAGCAACAAGCACATAATTAATACAATTTGGTTTTGATGAGAGATCATACAGGTGAGCAAGGAGGTCCTCATTACAACAATGAAAAGGGTGAACAGCCATTTCACAACCACAAAAGAGGGGAAAAACAATATCAATTGCTGGTCAAAATCTAGTTGGACAAAAAGAAAGGTTTAATTTTTGAAAACTACTTCTTTAACCACTCCTTTGAAGATGAAGAATCCATGACCATCGTGCAGTTAAATGCATAAGATGCTGAAGCAATTTGAAATTTTTATATAATACCAACAGACAAGCTTAATAATTTCAAGCTTAAAGCAAATCAAAACAGTGTTTTAAACTGATTCAGAGGAACTTAAATCCTTATGACAAGATCTGAGAGCTTCTCATCTTCCAAAGTATAAGATTTTCAAGTCAAGATTATCAAGATAAAACAATGATTTTGCAGATTGATTGGCAAAACATGCAATAAGGATGAAATTTTAGTGACCGGATTCAAAGTCCACCAATTTTTCCAGCTCTTGTTTGGCATCTGGATATTGTCTTATAAATTTCGCTTTTGAACGAAAAGTGCATTTTCATCTTTTCATGGCCAAGAAAAAAAAAATGCTCACAATCTACCAGCTAAAGTTTTGAGACCATTAAGTACAAATCTGGATGATCTTAACTGCATACGACATACATAATTCAGAAGCACATTAGATTGCAAAGTTTGCTTTGTTTTTCTTACAACATATTTTTCACTGTATCCATACTGTGGAAGCTCAGCCAATATATGCTGTAGTCAAATTAGAACAGCAAGTCATCTAAGAAAAGCTTATTACCCAAAAGGGTCACCAACAACAAGAAAAGCTACATCAGATTCTCGAGCCTCTGAAAGTACAAGGTCTGCCTTCTCCTCAACCATCTCCCTGTCGGCAACAGTAATAGATTTCTCATACAGTTTCTCCTGCAAAACAAAGAACCAATAAGATAAAATAAAATGCAATCCAAATAATTTTCAATATGCAAACAAGCAAAATTAAACACCAAAGTATTCACCAGAGTGGAAAGTCCGTCCGATGAGAGACCAAAGGACAAGAGTGAAGTATACGCCTCCATGTATACCTTCTCACATTTTCGAATTGCCTCTAGTCCTTTCAATGTGATGTCCTTCTCATCACCCAATCCAAGGCCAATTATGTACAACATTGCTTCTCTTCCTGGTACACTCGTTCCTCACTATTAAATCCTTTAATCTCTTAAAGATATAATCTTTTCCTACCTGTAATACCAGCAAATAAGTCAGTTGCTATGAAGCCCAACATCAAACCATAAATTCCGTCTTAACACTGTGCAGTAACAATGATGTTTTATATTTTAACTGGAAAATTCAATTACCCAAATCGAGAACACAGCATTCAAACACAAACTGAAGAATTTCAACCGTAAAAAAAAAAAAAAAAAAAAAAAAATATGAAGAAGAAGAAGAACTTAATATCAACATGCGATGTGTATAAGAAACAATTAATCAAGGAATGAAGTCTAATAGATACAGGAAAAATGAATTAATAGGATTCATGCATATAAATCATACTAATTCCTTCGATTTTTTCCAGAAATCTGATCTTACTCCTATGGATGAGTCTTAAATAAGTCAATTAGCAAGAACAAGAACATCGTATCATATAAAGTTTATCATGAAATCGTGCAGTAAAACCGATGATTTCCCGCCCTCATTGTGGCAGCTTTGACTACCCAATCAATGAAATTTCAACATCAAAGCTTTACGCATAAATACTGTTCGACCAAGAGAATACATATGAAAAACGGAAATGAAGAAAAGCGTCAAGCAATCTAATCTAAAAGGGTGTGTCTTTGCACTGTACTGTTATTATCGCAGGAAGATAAATTACTCACCAGCAGAAAAAAGAGACAATTAGAGACTGAAGATGGTGAACAGGCTAGGGTTTATGAGGTTTTGGCCGCTTTCCCTTTTTTTTTTTTTTTTTTTGAAATTATTCTTATCAGTTAGCTGCAAATACATTTTTGCTCTGTGACTATAATTTAAAATTTTTTTTTATTTAAATACGTGATTTAGTGAGTCAACTTTGTAAAAAACACAATTTGGTTGGACTTTCACATAATGGATTTAATATCAATTAAAATTTTTATTGCTATTTTTATTTTATGAACTTGTTTAGTCCATTTTCTCATATGAAAAAATAGTCATTAGCTCTGATGGTATTAGGAGTATTAATAAAAGTTTGAATCATATACCACCGTTTTGTGTTTGCGAATAAAAGAAACAGTATTAAAAAGATTCTAAAAATAGTAAAAGATTTGGTTAGGTATTAAAATAATAACTTTAAAATTTAGATATTAAATTAAATTTTTATAAAAATTTAATACTAAATTTGATATTTATCCATTCTTTTATATATAAAATGAAACTAGAATACCACTTTTTCCATAGACGCTGGTTCTTCAACATAACTTTCTCATGAATTTAATTTAAAAGGAAAATGTGAAAGCAATCCCTAAACTTTGGAGTGGTACGGTTTAACCTTTTAAACTTTAAAAATATGGTTTTGATCTTTTAAATTATAAATAACTTGCAAGTTAGGACATCCTGTCCCTTTTTTGTCTCTTTTTTTGTGTAAATCCATACGAATGTTTTACAAAAAAAAAGTACATCTGAAACAGTTTTAAATTTATACTTTTTACAAAAAAAGTATAAAATGTCTTATTTTGCAAATTGTTTATAGTTCAATGGGTCAAAATCCACGTTTTCAAAGCTCAAGGGGTCAATCCGCACTATCCCTAAAGTTAGGGGTGGGCACGGATCGGTTAATTCGCACTATCCCTAAAGTTAAGGGTAGGCATGGACCGGTTAACTCGTCCATGACCCATTTTTTAAATCTAACCATTAGAATCGGTTTTTTAAAGTGTCAAACCTAAATCAGTTCATTATTAACGATTAACCATCTTAATGGTTAATCATTTTTCTCGATTAATATTTTCAGTTTTTAACCATTTAGCATAATTGTTAACTAAAAGTCGTGGTTAACCATATCTCTAGCTGATCTATAAAAAACTAAACTATTTTATTTCTTAAAGCTACGTGCTATTAAAACCTTCTCTTAACTGAATGGATAAAATCATGTTAGTTCATGCACAAAAGGAGAACAATACGAATAGCAATATGAAACTAATAGTCATATCTATTGTTTCAAAACCTCTTAAACTCATCCCTAGAAAAATCAAATGCTCATATTTTTTATTACTTCTTTTCCATCACAAAACCGATAGCTTTTAAGAGAAAAATAGATAAATAAATAAAAACTTTGTCCATATAGATAGAATTGTAATATCATAAAATACAAATAGTTGAAGTAATTTAGACTCTTACGTATACTTAATAATATTACATTAGGGTTTCAACTCTTTAACCTTTTCTATTTAAAAATTTAATTATATATAATGTTATATATTTATAGATATCGGTTAACCATTAACCGTCGGTTTTTCATGATTACAAATCGAAACCGAAACCGAAAACCAAAAATAATTAAAACCATGAACTTAAACCGAAATCGATGGACTGGTTGACTGTATTTTTTAGATTGGTTTTTTAGTTTCTATTTGGTTTCTCGGTTTGATTGGTTTTTTTTTTTCCCCACCCCTACTTAAAGTTTATGGTGGTGTTTTTACATTTAACCCTTAATTTAACTATTTAAGAAGGTCAAGTCAAGTTAACCATGAGTTAGGTGAATAGTTATCAAGTTAATCTCCAACTTCATAATTGTCTAACCTCATTAGCTCACGAGGTTAATCAAGCTCCAATCAATCATGAGTATTAATCAAGTTTAAGATATGTTTGAATACTTAACATTATTATAACAAGAATTGAAAATATTTTTTTTATAAATCAAGTTGAGACAAGTTTAATTATGTGAAGTTCGAGTTTGTTTAACGCAATCTCAAGTCGAATTCAACCTTAAAATTTTAAGTTGGGTTAAATTCGAGCTAAGATCAAGTTTTGAACAAGCCGCCCAAGTTTGATAAAGTACTCTACATCTCTACTAATCTTATCTATAACCTTAGTAATATGTATGTTGTAAAAAGAATGACATAAGCCACTCATATAGATGTTTGTCTTTTTTTCTATTATTGTATTAAGTGAATATACATTATTGGATTCCATATATTTTTACAAAAGGGTCAATGTCACAAACACTATATGAACTTTACCTAAATATTTGATTAACCATCTAAACTTTCGTTTAGTTAATTTACTACCTAAATTTACTTTTCGTGTCCGAAAAGCTACCTTGTCTAACTCTGTCAAACTCCGTTATCTTGGTTGGCATTAATGACTTATCATCACTTGACACGTGTCTTTCTCCTCCTCCTCCTCCTTCTCTTTCTCTTCTAAACCCCTCTCTCTCTCTTTGTGCTCTTTGCTTATCTCTCTAAAACCAAATACTACCCCGTACTCTCTCTCTCTCTCTCTCTCTCTCTCTCTCTCTCTTTACAAATCAGACAATATTTTATACCATATAATCAATAATAATCCATAACCCATATATATATATATATATTTCATTATTATGCAAAAAAAAAGAAAGCGAAAATAATGAAAATAATACCAAGCTCTTCTTACATAGCTAATTTCTACAAATCCTTAATGGAGGTTGTCACAACAACCATAGGCAATTGTTACATTCGCAAAAGGTGGGTGTTAAGTTTAGTTGGAATCTGGGATGATGGTTTTTCGATTTCAAGTGATGGGTCTATCTATGGATGATCGGCATCCGATGCAAGTGTTGGCTCTTGGTGGGGATGGAGAAGAAGTTTTCGGCTTTATGGTTTGCACATATGCAAATTGTGTTTAAATGTAAGTTAACTTGGTGGTGGTTTAGAGTGTGGCTCACTGGTGGAGTTGACTATTCGAACTCAATGCAGGTATGGCTTGACTCAAAGTTTACATTGATGGATCTACTAGTTGGGAAAGGTAATGGGTCGTCGTCGGTATAGTCAAAGAAGATAGTGATTTGCCAAGTTATGATCGTTAGTGATGTAAGGCTTTAGGTTTTGACATCATGGGGCAGCATAACTCAATTGATGGTGGGAGTTTTTGTGGATTTGGTAACGAAAAAGAGTGTTAGGTGGTGTTTGGTTTTAGAGTGAGAATCAAAGAGGAGATAGGGGTCAAAAAGAGAAAGAGAAGGAAGAGAAAGACATGTGCCAATTGAGAATAGGTCATTAATGCTAACTAAGATAACAGAGTTAAACGAGATATCTTTTTTGACATGAAAAGTAAATCAATGTAGTAAATTGATTAAATGAAAGTTTAGGTAGTTAATTGAATATTTGAGTAAAGTTTTGGTAGTGTTTGTGACATTAGCCCTTTAAAAAATTATTAATAGTAGCTAAATTATTACTACATTCTTTGTACTTCATTAAAAACAACAACTTTTACTCCTATATTTAACCATATAAATGCAATATGACAACATAAACTCCATAATCCCCCAATTCCCATAGTTTTAAATTCAATATGCTTGCCAATGGCCTTATGGCCTAGTGACATCTCTCATAGACTCTTAAGTAAGAGGTCTCAAGCTTAAATCCCTTCCCCTATTGTAATTCTTAAAGAAAGGGAAAAATCAACATGCCTTATTATTTGAATTGCACTTAAACCATGCTTAGTTTTCCTTGTATTTTTCAAAAGAGTAATTCTTTTTCACATTAAATATAGTTTCAAGAAATGTTTGTTGTCTCCAGTCTTTACTCTAAGATTATTTTAAAGTGGAAAGAAATACAAATAGCTTCTTGTAATTTAAATGGATGGTATTCACCACTCTTGGAATGAAGATTGTCTTAAAGGAATAGAGATGGGGATCATCTTGAAAGGAAGAACCTAGCTATGATTTTTTTAAAAGGTTACTCGAACTGCCTTCAATCGATAGAGTTGGCCAATGATGACTAAAGACCATGAAGATTATTACTAAATTCCATTTACTTTATTAAAAACAACTGCATCTAATTGCTCTCACATTTAACTATTTAAACGCAATCTAACAACATAATCTCCATAATCCTACTAGTCCTATAGTTTCAAATTCAACATGCCTTATTATTGCAGTTGTACTTAAACCATTCTAAGTTATTCTTACTCTTTAAATATGTAAGGTTTTTTTTTTTCTAAAAGTGTGTGTTTTTTCACATTAAATATAGTTTGGAGAAATGTTTGTTGTTTTTCTATTTTTACATTAAGATTATTTTAAAGTGAAAAGAAAATTCAAATAACTTCTTAAAAATTTAAATGTATGGAATTGACTGTTCTTAGAATGAGGACTGTCTTGAAAGGATGGAGATGGAGACTATCTTAAAAGGATGGAGCAGGCTATGATATTTTTTAAAAGTTTGCTAAAATTGCCCTGAACCAATAGAGTTAGCCATGGAAAAGAGATGGTCTGATACGAATCGTGAATCACATGGACCAATAACCTAAGCTAGAGATAAAGGCTTGTTGAACTTGATTGAAAGGGTCCTTATTGATGATCCGAACACTGATGAATTATGCTATCTCAATGGATACATGACACTTTAGAATATGATCAGATTTAATGTGCTTGAGCATTGCAAATTCATCATCCGAGGAAGTTATGTCCATCATCACGCCCATTGTGTTGCCAGTGACGAGAATAGTTATGACATCATTATTGTATAATAAAGACCTGAAGAGATAACGAGCATGGTTAGGCCTGTGATGCTGATCGTTATCAACCATGTAACACCTTTAATGACTTAAAGCTTAGAGGAGAATTCTAATTCGAGAGGACCATGACCCATGTCACAGCCGTGATTGACAAGGTGATACCTACCCCTGTTTTACGTTGTTTTAAATAGTTCGTTTCCTATTTTGTTTGTTTGTCTTTTTATTTTTCAATATTTACCATCGCCTAGCTTGTGGGAGTATAAAAGGGTTATTAGTGATATGTTTAATAACTTTATTCTTGTTTTTGCTCTTGATAAACATTATATTGTCCTTTATGACAAATTGCCTTCTTAAATAAAATTGGGTTTTCTTTTCAAATTGTTCTTTGTTGTTTCTCATCATGTGTAATATCAATTGATTAGAACAACTAGTTAGATTCTATCTTTGGGATTGATCATTCATGTTTTTTAATTTTCTATTTCCATAAATCATAAAAACCTAAAAGCATATTATAAACTCTAGATCGCCATAAAGCACTACAGCCGCAAAATTACTCGGATTTTCCTATCCATATCACAATGATTAACGACCGTAAGGAAGATGTTAAGATAGCTAAAGGAACTTAAACTTCTTGATAGTGTTAGTCTACTTATGTTTTGTTTAGTAAGGCGGAATTGCAATTCCTTTCCTCCTTTCATTAAAGATAGTTTATTTGAATTACTGTAAACCCCTGAATTTTTCATAATTCTTATAAAATAATTCTAGAGTTAAATACTAAACCAAGACCCTGAAGATCGACCTAAGTTAAAACTGAATTCTAAATAAAATCAAATACAAAACTTTTAATCTTGAGAAAAAGAGAACCTAAAAGCAAAATGGAAAACTTAACAATCGTTCAATTTAATATCTGTACACTGACCATATCATCTATCTAATCTCTAACACATAAATCAAGACAATATATTCAAATAACACTCAACGACAAAATACTAAAACCTTAAACCCTTCGGTGAATTTTAGAATAAAAATTTTCAATTACCACCAAAAGTCAAACATACTTAATCTATAACCCTAGACTCGATAAAACAATACCTGAAACTGAAAAATATTAAATAAATCATTAAAAATAAAGTAAAACGTAAATTTTAAAAAATATATATAATACAGTCAAAAATCCCAAAATTTTGTGGTATAAAACTTTGATTAATTATCTGAAATTAGACTTTTTGGTGATGGATTATGAGGTTATGGATTAAAAAAAATGATATCTAGGTGAATAGACGTGTGAAAATAGTGTTGATAAACAAATTGTATGAAACTATGGTATTTAATCGAAAAAACTGATTTAATTGGAGTAATTTAAGGACTAAATTGAGATTGGATATGGTACACAACAATGTAAGGAATGAGGGGAAAATGGCCTTTCAAGAAAAAAATGGAGAAAATGTTTATTATGAGCTATAATAAGCTTGATTAGTTAACTAGGAAGTCTTGAATGAAATAATTTGATTGAAGACTATTTTGGACTATGTTGAATGGGAAATTAAGGTTTTGCTAGAAATTCAATTGAAGGAGAAAATTAATTGAAGCATAAAACCTAATATGTGAAAACATGGACCATAGTGAGAAATTATTAAATTTATGGAATCGGAAAATAAACGACTAATGAATGGTTGTATAGAGAAACTTGATTATCTAATATTGAATGACAATTTGATGAAATAGAAGGTATGATAATTAGTTTATAATACTTGATAATAAAGGATGATAAATTGTTGGATGTTAAGACATTTTGTGAGATAACATTGTATGTGAAGACATTCACATTATGGTGACAAATAACTAATAGATGTGATTAAATAATTGGAAGTGCATACTAGAATTTAGAAGAAGATTATGTGCTTATGTTAGAACTTCAATAGGATGGATCTTTGAATGTTAAAACTCAAGTAATATTTGTGTATAACTTATTGATGGCAAATGCAAAGGTGTAAGCATGAAAATTTTTTGAGGATTCTTCATTGAATATGGGATTAATGGATATGGAGTGTTGTATTGAAGAAATCAATTATCTAATATTGATTATGAATTCGGAGATATGGAAAAGTGAAACAAGTGGTCATATGGATAATTAATGGTAATATGATAATAAAAATTCTATATAAAGGTATAATTGGTGAAATAACACTTGTATGTAAATTTTGCATATTTATAGTAATAGATGACTAGTCAGATATGATATTATAATTTTGGAGAGTATGTTGGATATGTGGAGAATTATTGTATTGTTGATCATTATCCATATGCAAGGTGCATGTTTGAGCTTGATTTGTCAAGTTTTCTTGTATATGAGTTTTCAATGATAAAAATGCTAAGGAAATTATGAAACTTAATTTGAAATATATTTTTTTTGAGTATGTGATTAGTTGATAACTTGTCTATATAGGTAAATTTCGGATTTGAATGATGAATTATTCTTATCCATATTTTACTTATCTTACCCTTCTAATAGCTAAACGTGAATGGGCTTGAGGCTAACAGTTATTTGGGGAAATTTTTTGGAGAATAGTAAAATGGGAAATACTTATAATGACCATAATATGGGAACTAGGAATCTTAAACGAATTATAATCTCTTGATCAAGATAAGAGCCTAATAATAATAAGGATGATGGATTGATCAATTTAGGACATAAGGACATAGGTGTATGGTCAGTGATCCTAGGTCACTAACTCTTAACTATTTAAGAGTTGGTTAACTACAAAATAAATCACTAATGAGTTGATGTAACAAACCCCTAAACCAACTCAAACCTAAAAAATTAATTAGACAACTTGGCTAAACAAAATCAATGACATAAAAACCTAAGAAATATCGTTTATCTATAACTTAGACTTGATGCATACAAATGAGTTGAGTCTTAAATTAGCACCCATGACCATGTGGATCCTAACCTGAATTCAACTAATGAGAATAAAAGATAATCAACTAGAACTACTTGAAGCTTTATCCTAATGCATGTATTTGAACTTATGAACAACGAAAGTCATTTGAAGTTGGGAAAAAAAAGGAAGAAAAAGGTTTTGCAACGGTCAATAGATATGTAGTAAATGTGTGTTGTTTGTAAAGATAAAATCCAATAACCAAACTAATACTTAAACTCAGCTTAATTGTTTGTTGGCTGCTGATTGGACACTTACTTCAGGAAGTAGCACTCTTGGACTGGGTTGCAAGGTTGATCACAACTTTGGGAGGATGCAGTACTTTAGATGCTTAGTGCTAGGCTTGATGGGTAGTTGATGGGGGAATTTTTGAGAATAGGTGGTTAACTAGAAGTAGGTATGAAATTGAAACGAGTTATACAGGAGAATGGGACTTTGTATAAAGAGTTGCAATTTACCGTGCTTGTTGATGGTAATCCTTGAGGAGATGAACCCAACAGGATTGCTTCTTTCTTTTTCTTATAGGCTTGCAAATCCCCCTTACCCAGATCTGTGGTCTAAGAAGGGAACCCTTCCATTCCCCGCTATTTGGCCGGATTCATGAATACTCCTGTGCGTGTTGGTATTTATGGACGTTGGAATTACCTTGCTTATGGACTTTAAATTAATTACTTAACTTGTAGGTATCGCATTAGAATAGACACGTGTGACATGCGCGTGTGTGTGTTTATTCACTGTGTATTAGGTTTTGCCACTCATTTTTTCTTATTCTAGGTACTTATGATGACCTCTATATGGATATTCATTTTGATTGATGGGTTTTTGGTATGGTGAGCTAGATGAGTGATCCATTAGATGGTACAATGGTTGATACTTTTTATGGGATTTTGAGCATAAATTTATTTATTTCTTGAATTTTTGTGGATAATTACATAAAACTTTAAATTTATGTTAACTAATATGGGCCTTTAGGGTCAAAATGTTTGTTTTTGGTAGAGCTAAGCTCCAGTGTTTGTACTAGTGGGCTTTAATATTGGAAAAGAGTTTCTTTAAAATTTATTATCTAAATAGGTTAATATTACAAGTTTTAAAATAACTAGAATCATGGAAAACAGATGGTGCTCTACCAAAATTTTTATAAAATTAATAATGATTTTTTAATTAAAATATAATTAGCAACCCACTTAGTTTAATGAATGCTTCACACATATACCACTTTTACATGTATCACTCAAGTGGTACATGTAACTAAACTGCACTGTCTTATATGCTTGTACATTACACGGATGGACATTTAAAACCTATTCCAAGACCCATCAATATGCTTAGTCAATAAAGGTGGATTTGAGCACTTACAGATAAAAGAATATACCAATGCCTATGTCAACATCATTAAATATCTAAATTGAATTTATCAACGAACTATGATGAAGCTCTTTTATATTGTATTTTTATAACAAATGGTTAATGATGAACAATGGAAAATATAACCATTGATAATTCATTGCTGCTAATTAAATTAAAATTTAATGGTCTCATGCAATGTTTTCATCCAGAGCAATTTTTCACAAATTTTTTACGTGATGACTGAAGATGCAAATATGTAGATAACCTAACTAAATTTGGTAATAACAAGAAAAAGTTAATTTTTTTTAATGAAAATGTTAAGAGAATTTAATAGAAAGTCTTAGACTCTCAAATAGGAAAAACGTTTTTTTTTTCCTTTCATAAAATAGCTTTCTTGTCTGATCATATTTGGTTAAACTTGCTAGACCTTACACCCCGTAATATCCTTAGTTAGACTTATAGGTCCCATGATTACATTAAAATGTTTCAAATGCCTTTCATAAGACAATTCCTTTTCCTATGCAAGTAAAAATTTAGAAAAAGGGAAAAAAAAGAAGACCAAAAGATAATTAACAATAGGTGTGCCCCTTGGATCCGGTTGGTGTCGAGTCATTGTTCCCTATTGCTATTATAATCGTGAATGATTAATTTATAGTGGAAAAGATTAAAGAAATTTTTTTTTTGTTTTAATCATTACAACAAGAGAGGGAATGGAATCTAATATCTCTCACTTGAGAGATTAAAAAAATTCTATTAAGCTATAAAGCTATTAGGTAGTAATATATTTCATTTAACTTAGTAAAATATCAAAGAGAAGGACTAAAAATTGTATCTCAAAAAATTAAATACTTTAGGCAACTACAAGTATGACATTTTTATGAGCCAAACTAGCCATTCTAATCTCTATGCATCAATATCAGTTGAGTAAATTATTTATACATGAGTAAGGTTTCAATAGTACTAATAAATTACATAAATGAATTAGTAGCATATAATGTTAGTAAAATTTTGATATGCACATAATTTTTTATTTGAGTAATTGTTTAAAAATTAGCCACTATTATTATAATTTGTCAAAATAATATTAATAATTATCAATACTCCTTTAAACATATGATGTGTTACTAACAATTAATCTTTTTCCACTTGCATACAGCCACACACCATACCATATTCATCAGATCTCCAAATATTCAAAAGTAGAGATTAGTTTATATTAATTTGATTTTAATACAGACATTATGTATATGCAGCATTAAGTAGTTGGAAATACAATTTATTTTAAAGTAAATATAAATGATTAGCAAAGAGCACTATAGGCTTTCACATTAATTAAAGCACGCAATGTGATTACACATTCTTCCATATTAGGGTAAAACCTATTTCGCGTAAATCCTAACCCGCAAAATTGACCATTGTTAAGCTTAAATTGCCGCCTTTTAATTACGTAAATAGCTATATGCGCCAATATTGTGGGAAAGATGATCGTTGTATTTACAAACCCCAGTTTTCTATCATCTTTCCTCTTTTGGTGGTAGATATTTGAAATTGTTACCCTTTTTTTCTCTTTTGTCTTCTGCCCTAATTATCATTACAAATATATTCTATTCAATGGTTTTATAGCCTAATAACATCTTCCAAACGAGAGGTAGTACGTTTCTATTATCTCCTTTTTCCGTTGTAATGATAAAAAATATATATGTGTATATATATAACCCTATACCGTCTACTTGCAATTTCTCTTCCCCTATCTAAATTTCCATCGAGCAACAAACACCTTTCAAGGAACAAATTTGATAGAAACATGCGATTTGTTTTTTTTTCAACACTAATGGCAGAGTTCTTCGTAGGTTGTCGTGTGAGAATGAATGAGGAACCACTTGTTCCTGATATTAATGATCATCATCATCAATGCAATGATCAGGACTTTAAGCATTTGGGAGGATTCACGGTTTGGTTAAGATACCGAAACATGCTCCTGCTTAAAACCTCTGGAGGATAATTTCAGCAAGATGGACGTATTCACGGCCATGGATTACTACAAAGATGGCCGTGCCAAATTGCTTGAAGATATTATCCCCCCAAATGTTTTCACTCTGTTTCAAACTCCTCCCCAGTTTCGTTTTGATACTTTTTATGGAAGATCTTTCCTTGTGGAAGCTATTTCTGGGTTTAAGAATCAATGAGAAAACTTATGGTTTTGTCTACCTGAGGTATTGTTGAACAAGTTCGAGGCAAAAGCTGACAAATTTCATCATGTCTATGGTGTGGATCGGGCACTTTCTATCACAGCTAAAGTGTGTGCTACAAGAATTGAGTTTTTTAACCCTGCGGATTTCCGGCAATGTTGGTACCGGACTGATGAGTGTATAAATACATTGAGGACTAGTGGATGTCCGAAGATGATTGACGACGAATTAGATGATGACGCTAATAGTATGATCTGTTAATTGGCAATGGACCTTACTCTAGAGTGGCAAAAGAAGCATGTAAAGCATGTAGTTGGATCAATTTTTGGTTGATTGAATTTTCAATGTATGATGTTTTTTCTATATGTTTCGACTAGATTAATTGTTTAATGTCTGTAAATATTCTTCATGATGTGTAATGACTAATGAATATTTTTTTTTCCCATTCAGTTTCAGTCTCAGTAAAATTTTGAAATTGTAGCTTTTGTTACAGGTATCTTATCCACTATTAAGTAACTAGGCCGACCATATAATTTTTTGTTCAGTTTCAACACTTAAATTAGCAGATAAAGAATCTTTTCTTCCCTCTTATTTTTTTCTATTAATCTGTGAAACTTTCCCCAGAAGTTTTCTGCATACACGACTAGCTAGAAGAGCTAATCTTGTTTTAGAAACCAAATGTGGAGTAGACGTTGATAAGAATACTGAGTATGTACCTTTTTAACTTCCTTGCCAAATCCAGTATTTCAATGTCAAGCTTTTACATGGATTCGATTATTGCGGAGCTGTATGCAGGCAGCTTCACTTGTCATGTCGTATAGCTTGCTATACTAGGCTTCAATTTGACTAATAATGATATCAACCATATCAAAAAGTAGATATAATAGTTCATACCAATTCTGTCATTGTTCGAAACATTAAAAACACATCATTTTTTCACCATAGAATCTTATCCTCGTTGTTGTACGCCCTGAAATATATTATGACAAAGGAGAGATTCAGCTTTGGGAAATCTTGTGGTTCCTATTTTACACCTTTAAGTGAATTTTTAGATCATGTGCTCAGGAAAAAAAATGGAATGCAGCTTGATGCTGGAAACAATTAGCACCATTACTAGCTAGTAAAAGATTAGGGTGCTTTTGAAAATTTAATGGGTGATGCTAGGGAGAAGATTTGTGAAGAAATTGACAAAATTCTCTTAGCTGCAATTTTTATTGAGCAGAGGACTTGGAATAAATAATATCAAGGTACTCTTATATGTCTTTTAAGAATATATGATGGGAAATGAGAGAAAAAGTTTTGGGTCATTAGGTTTGATGTTGGATGGAATGTGGTGTACTTTTTTTATAATCTAAATGTGTGCTATATTGTGTTAAAAGTTTATTGATTTAAGGTTGAATTTAATTTTGAAATAATAATAATAATAATAATAATAATAATAACACCTCATGGGATTCCCCCCTCATTTCCCTCATCGTTGGGAATTATCCTTTATGTGTTGTTTTCGAAGTTTCTTCCGAACAATCCATGGTGATAATCCTCTATTGGAGTCCCCTCTTGGGTTACTAGTGGTTAATTTCTTTCGCCTAGGAGAATCTTTGAGACTCTAGGAGTATTTTAAAGACATACTTAGGTCCCACTAGCTAGCTTCCTTGAATTCATGCTAAGCCTTTGAAAAGAAAATGGAGGTTCGCTATATTTATCCAAAAGGAAAGAAAAAGGATTTGCATCCTAATTGTAAGAACAACCCCTTTGGAGGAAAGGAAAGAAAAATCCAAATTCTGGCATTAATTAATAATGCTCGGAACGTATATTTATGTCAAGAACTTTAACATGTTTAAAATTTATTTTCGAGGATTCAATGTGCGACCTATAATGTAAGACAGTGTTGATGAAACACTTGGAGTAGGTCATGCCTCTAGGGTTTTATTTATATTTTAATATTTTTGTATTTTTAATAATTTTATTATGATTAAATATTTACTATTATAAATTAATTATTATAATTTGTGCTTGGTGTTTCATGAAGTGGTACTTGAACAAGTGGTAGATTTATGCATTTGTTGTAAGTTAACTTTTAAATGTAAAATAGTTGGTTGGTTTATATATACTAGGTGTTTCGTGGAAGTCGTAGGTTATTTAAATAATTACTAGATCCTTACATTTGTGGGAGTGAGCTTTTACACATAAAATGTGTGGTTATTAAAGTGAGTGCTAGGTTTACTTTCGCACATAAAGTGGTAAGTTGTTTGATTTGTGTTAAGTTTTTTGTGAAAATGATAGGATGCTCAAAGTAGTGGATTTTTTAGTAAGTGGTAGATCTTTCTAGTTGTGATAGGTTGCTTAAAATGATTGTCCTTCTATTTGTAATAGATTACTAAATGTAGTAAGTCTTTCAATTTGTGGTAGGTTGATTTTTACTGGGTTGCTGGTCATAAGTCATAACTTGCCTACAAGTTGCCATCATGGACAGTGTGATTTAATGTGATAATTTTTGCATCTTTTACACTGCGGCCTGTCTCTCTCTCTCTCTCTCTCCATCTGTGATAGCAGCTGAATTCCAGGACTCCGTAGCTCAGGTGCTTCTCTCTCACCCTCTCTCTCTCCTTCCTCTCTTTAGGGTTTTGTTCCTCATACAAACAACCAGTTAGGGCATTGCCTGATATAAATAGCAATACTCATGCCACTGTTATCCCGATTGATAAAATTAATGGCTATATAAGCATTGAGAAAAATTAAAGACGAACAACCATCTTGAGCTGAGCTACACATCTGCATTTTGTTCTCTTTTCATATTTGATTTTGTTTTTAAGGGTATGTGGAAGAAGAATCTTTAAGAAAAAAGCGGTGACCAAAGTTTTCTCATTGTAATAGCATGCTTAATTATGAAAGTCAGTGCACGGAAAAGGCTAAACTTATAATCTTTTTGACCTAAGTGAAGTATTTAATCATCTTAAAATACCAGTCTGAAGCCATTATGAATTAAGATATATGGACTTGCAATTTGCATATCAGACCTGCGACTCATGACTTGTTGTTTCTTCATAACCAAATATTTGGTGTTTGAGCCATAGAAGTGATATCATGAGCTATTCTTCATCTTGTAACATCAATGTTGGGATAATGCGGTTTATAATATATAGGGTGCTAGATGCTAGATAATTTTTGCAAGCCATGGTGGTTTGATGGCTGGCATCATTTTATCATGAAGGGAGGATTAGTATAAAGTTTGGTGCATACTTGAAACCAGAAGTAGAAAAGCCAGATTAATTATAATCAAACTGAGCATAGGACTTTTCGATTACTATTTGATTTCCTATTGAAGTTTTGTTTTGGTTTGTTCCCAAAGAATATTAATATCTGAGAAAATTCATTCTCAACTTATATAATAAGTAAATCACAACCCCTATATCACTCACATGATTTTACCTTTTATAGTTTTTCCACAAATTCTCGTTCACTACTCTATTTTGCAGCATTCCCCTTCTTAGGGTACAAATAAATCAAGTTGGTTCACAAACTATTTGAGTTCGCCTCATTTTTACTCAAACTTTATTCGAGCATTGCCGAGTTGAGCTCAAGTTCAAGCTAATCGAGCCTAGCTTGCAAGCTTAATCGAGCTTGATTCAAATATAAATGTTAATTGAGTTTGATAAAAAAAAAAGGTTATTATATTATTTTAATTAGAATTTTTTTACATAAATTGAGCTTAAACGAACCAAAATGAGTTGAGTCCAAGCTTAGAATTTTAAACTCATTCAATCTCTACCTTGATATTATACTATTTTAATTTAACTCGTTTGCGGCTTTATTCCCATCTAGGTCCTCTCTAGCAGCCTCCTCCTCTTCCTCTCTCTCTTCTTCTTCTTCTTCTTCTCTCTTCTCTCTGTTTTTTTTTTTAATTTCTTTTTGAAGCGTTTCTTGGCTCTTTGTTTAACCAAAGTCCTCTGACTGCCCCTTTTTTGTTTTCACATGTATTCACACCTTAGTTTATCCCTAACTCCAAAAACCCACAGCTTCATCTCAGTCTACAAATATGGGAGTCTGCTTATCTAATCTATTTTCTCCGGTCTGTCTGTCTAGCACATGGCTCAATGCCTCGACTACTGTCCAGAGCAGTTCTTACATCTCAATCTTAAGCTAATCAGCCCCCGAAGGTTCTCTCTCATATCCCCTGCCAGCATGGGATTGACTAAGAGTCTTGCTAGTTTCCACAATTTTTCAACCCCTCTGTATAAGGTCAAAACAATTGTTTACCATCTATGGAATACATAGTCTCTGTGCTTATGCAATATAACTGTCAAAACAGTAAGGCAAAGACTAAAGAAGCCATTCTCCATGTTAAGTGCACAGAAGAGAGAATTCCTGTTCTTCCCCTTTTTGGGTTCTTTTCTTCATTTCATTGTATTTTAGCTGAGCAGATTAATGCAAAGAGAAATATTTTTTTTTTGTTTATGCTGATGGTCATGTAGCTATAAAATTTGAACAGTTGGTTCTTGGGTTTTTTTATCAATTTTTTTTCGTTAATGCAAACTACCCTTCTTTATTATTCCTGTGCAATCATGAATAAGGCAATATAATCATTGAGTGTGTGTGTTTGTTATATATCTTTATAGTTTGATACACAGTGGCCAATGCTTCTCCTTTTGGCTGGCACATATGCAACCTAATGATTCTTATCTTGTTGGTTTCCCCTTGTTGAAGGTGGAAATGAAAGTAGTTATTATAGCATCACATAGGGTTTTGATAATTTTGTTGCATGTTGCTGTTATAGCTGATTGTGGATTTTATCTGCTTACTTTATTCTTAATTATAGTGATAGAGATTTTTCAATCGAGTAGTATCTATATTCATTGTTAGCCATATAGTTGTTCGGGTCTTTTGGGGTGCTATTAAGAAATATATGCTACTTGCAAGTAAGTGAAGTGCACTATTAAACCATACCAAAGCAAGATTTTGTTTGCTTTGAAAAACTCCAAACTACCAAACTAAGCTCACCCTTGGGTTAGGTGACATGCCTCAACCCCCTACAATAGCTTCAACCATCAGGCAAAGTGTGCCCATGCAATAGGAAATGTGGGTTCTATGCAGGTTTGATCATTCAGGTGACCATCACTAAATATTTTGTTTTTTTTTTTTTTTTGAACGTCACTAAATATTTTGTTAGTCAAGAAAATTTAGCATTTTCTTCACCCAATATAGAATATTTAGCATTTCTATCCAGGATAGGAGTTAATGAGTCTAAAAGTTAGATGCTTCATGATTGAGCACACTCTTCCAAGACCATATCTGTGTTAGATGCAGTTAACTTCTTGTATGTGGGCTATCCTCATTATAATTTTACTATGAAATAGCCTGTTCAGAAACTGTTACAAGCTGGCTGAATAAAAAATTTGGATGCAGCACAAATCTGCATATGAATCACTGCGGTGTAGCTAATGTCTGTGTATCTTTTTGATGATAATACCAGGGATAGGACTTTGGATAAAGTTTTCTTCACTGATTTAATGATCTCAAGTTTCTTTTCTAGTCTCTTATTATTTGGTTGTCATTTCAATAGGTGGGTGTTGGGTTCAACAGTATTGCAGTTACTTCCTAGAATTGATTTATCTTTGTCATTTGATTTCCACTCTTTTTTTGCACAGGGGAATATGTATATAAGTTTACTAGCATTAGATTGCAACCTAAAATGGATTCTTATAACTTGAAACATCTAAATGGTAACTTGTAATTTATGTTCATTGAAGCATTTTAGAGAATCTCAAGCATGGAAACTATTTAGATGTTTTATGGTGCAAAATTGTTGGTTATTTTGCTAATATAAACTTGTTTTCATGGTCATCCATGGTAGATTGAACGCAGGCTTAGAGCCAAAAGCTTTTTGAAGAGAAAATGGCCAAGCATCACCCTGATCTGATCATGTGTAGGAAGCAGCCTGGAATTGCCATTGGATGACTATGTGAGAAGTATGATGGGAAGTGCGTAATCTGTGACTCCTATGTGCGGCCTTACACTCTCGTGCGTGTTTGTGATGAATGCAACTATGGTTCCTTCCAAGGACGTTGTGTTATATGTGGTGGGGTGGGAATCTCGATGCTTACTACTATAAAGAGTGTACACAACAGAGAAAGATAGAGATGGATGCCCGAAGATTGTCAATTTAGGAAGTGCTAAAACTGACTTGTTCTATGAACGAAAAAAATATGGCTTTAAGAAAAGATGAGTTGCATTGCATGTAGCTGTTATGTTTTATGACGACAATGAATTTCTAATTCGTCGAATATGCTTTGGTCAATTGTGGTATGTCGTACACAATTTTTGATAGGGTAATAGTCATATTTGGTCTAAATTTTATATTTTTTTGAAAGTGTCGATTTATTACCTATAACTTTTTGTGATTATTTATAGTATTTAGATCGGCTTCATTTAGTTAGTAATTGTCCAGATGGATAATCTCAAAAATGGATAAAATTTAGAAAGTAAATTGATACTTTTAATTTTAAGGTTGAGATACTAAATACTGATTCATGGAGCTTTTTTAATGGGATGTGTAGAATGGCCTATCCATTTGACCTTAGTCAGATTTTTGGCTTTTGATTTGCCTCCTTGATATAATTTATAGTGTGAGAGCGTACAATCTGACCTTAGAGAAACGAGGTTGTGTTCTATTAGGGTGATAGATGGTACTTCCGCAAACATGGTTGTGTTCGACTATAGGGGTGATGAATGGATACTTAGATCCCATTTTGTCTCACCACGAACTTCCTCATACCTGATGCATACAAATGGAAATACTCCCCCTTGGGTGGGTACTCAATCAGGTCTGGTTATGGATCCCTATTACAGTAGCTTCCACTTGCCCCGTGGTATAAGGTAATTTGGAACAAACACACCATTCCAAGGCATGCGTTTTGCACATGGCTTATGTGGCAAGGAAAAGTACAAACTTTGCATGAACTCGATGCATGGGGATGGCGTCCCCAACCTCTAGCTACCTGTGCAACAATGGATTAGAAGACTATTCATCTTTATACCTTTTACCATTTCTCCTGTCAAGTGTGGTCACATGTTTATCTTGCTCAAGCTGCCCATATACTCAACCACCTATTCTTCTTGGAATGGGCTACATCGGGACTACTGGCCACAGCGACCTCCTCAAGCCTCAAGAGATCAGCGTTTGTTGGATTTGTGTATTGCATTTGGCATACTCGAAACTTTATTCAATTGGGTGGCTTCTGTCCTAGCCTACTCTTTTTGGCCAATTAGATTTTAGCCTATTATAGATAGAAGAGTTTATCTTTTGTTTCCTACCGTGCTTTTGTCTTTCTTTCTTGCATAAATTGAGTTTATTATGCATACCAATAGTCTTTGATGGTTTTGTTGCTGTTGGCTTGTGTTACTGTAACTCATAAATCCTTCTCTCTCTTTCTCTGACGCAGTGCGGAAAGCATAACGATAAACGTGACCAACACACCGGTTGAAATCACAAGAACACAATTGGCCATAAGCAATTAATTAGAGAAAACTCTCTCAAAGTTTTATAATTTAGGGTCTGTTTGGATGGTCTGTTTTCATCTGTATCTGTATTTATTTCAAAATGATATGTATAATATATCCGATTTGCATATATATATTTTATTTATATTTGATCTTCTGATGAGAACTGCCAACTTTTTTTTTTTATCTATATCTATTTCTTGATAAATAATTTGTTAGAAAAAAATTTGAAAAAAGTGTTTGTATCTACCGAAAAAAGCCAAACAAATAGACCCTTGATATACAAGTAATGTCTAAAACATAAACTAGGGTTTACCAGACTATTTATATGAGTATCCAAAGCCCTAAAACGAAAAAGTAAACAAAAAGTCAGATAAAACAAAACTAGACATAGGCTAGCAGCTTTGGAAACGCAAACAACGTGCAGCCCTTAATCTATATCGGTCGAAGGTCGGCGGCCTTTCCTCCAAAGCCAGTGGCGTTGGAGCCAGCTTTGAGCAGTCTTCTAAGGCCGGCAACCTTTGTTTCCACGCCTCTTGTGTTGCTTCTTTGACTCTTCTAACTTGCTTAAATACTCCTCAGCTAGTTCGGATGCATCATTCTCTCCCACCTATAAAGAACTTGACCCCGAGTTCTTATTTGGATACAAAGGTACTTCATCAGGGTGGAAAAGAAATAAATCAGCAATGTTGAAGGTCTTTGAGATGCCCATGCTGTCAGGAAGTCTAACTACATATGCATTATCATTGAGCTTCTTCACTATTTGATATGGGCCATATTTCCTAGGATGCAGTTTACTGTATTTACCAACTGGAAAACGCTCTTTTCGCAAAAACACCATCACCTGATCCCCTACTTCAAACAACTGTTGCCTTCGATGCTTGTCTATGCTTGCTTTATGCTTAGCATTGGATTTCTCAATCTTTTCTATAACTTCAGTTGTAGTTGTCTATCAATTCTTTGCCATATGATTGGCCTGTGTACTGAACTCATATAATCTTGGTAGACCAAAACCACTGCATGCTGTGGTATCTTGGTGTAAACAATAGAAAATAGAGACCTCCCAGTGGTCTTGTACACGAAACTGTTGTAAGCGGATTCAGCTTGAGCTAGAGATAAGTCCCACATCCTCGACCTTTTTCCACAAATGCTACTAATCATATTGCCAAGGGTCCTATTGGTAACTTCAGTTTATCCATCCGTCTATGGATGAGCTGTATTGCTGTAATTTAACGATGAATCAAACATAAACCATCGTGCGTTCCATAAATAGCTTAAGAATTTGGTGTCCCTGTTTGATGTAATAGACTTTGGAATCCCATGTAATCGTACTACGTCTCTAGAAAACAATTTAGCAGTAGATTGAGCATCAGCAGTCTTCCTACAGGGAATAAAATGGGCCATCTTAGAAAACCTATCAACTACCACAAAAACAGAGTCAGCGCTTCCTTGGGTACGAGGCAAATGCAAAATAAAATCCATGGACAGGTCCTCCCATATGTTCTCAAGTACTTGTAATGACATGTACAACCCAGTGTTTTGAGACTGTCCCTTGGATGTCTGGCAAACATAGTACCTCTGCACAATCTTCCCTACATCTTTCTCCAATTGGGGCCAATAATATCTATCAGCTACCATGGCAATGGTCTTATCTCTTCCCAAATGTCTTACCAATCCTCCTCCATGTAAATCCCTAATTAACTACTCTCTCAATGATGATTCAGAGATGCATAGCTAGTTACCTTTCAGTAGATACCCCATATATATATGGTATCACCATAAAGCTCTTGGTGTTGCACTTCTCCTAGATCTCCTTAAATTTAGGATCCTCCGCATAGAGTCGTTTCATCTGCTAACTACCATCTGCCTCATTACTGCTAACACATTTGCTCTTCTGCTTAAAGCATCTGCCACTTTGTTTGAGCTCCAGATTTATGCATTGATTTAAATGGAAACCTTTGTAGAAACTAGATCCATCTTGCATGTATGTGTTTACTGATCCAAGTCTGGTTACTCAGATGCTTCTGCAAGGACCCACTATCATCCCTATAACTAACATAGGCGATAGCAGTTCTCCAACCACATAACCTGTAAGATTATATGTAAGGTTGTCTAAAAAGAAGTGTTTGAGGAATTGTTTATCTAATTTCGCATAATTAATATAATAGACCATAGTTTTTCAAAACTTCTAACAAAACATACTACACCATTAACATTTTTCACAAAAAAGATAACTCAAGTCATACATAACTAGATACATACATATATATATATATATTACAACCAAAGGCTTCTTACAAGCCTTAGCAAAATTACACATATAATCTAACTAGTACTTTAAATACAACCATAAAGGCTATCATAACTAGTCTATTACAAAATATGAATTCCATTAAGTCTAAGGTCATCTCTAGTCCTCCAAATCATCAAGAAAATCCTCGAAATCGATTCCATAGCTCATACTCATGTAAAACTCGTTGGATTCATCACCTGAAATGGTTAAAATATGAGCCAAAGGCCCAGTACGCAAGTAACAAATACAAATGCAAAGTGATTCACACATGCTTAAGCTAAATGCATAATGGAACAACCAATAATTTATTATTCAATCTTTAGTTAGTCGTACATCATGGGAGTGTTCAAACTCCGGACATCAAGCATCTAGTATTACATCCGCCTCCCTGAGTGGTCCCTACTGTTCATACAGACTAGGCAGCCCCACCTTCCGGCGTAGCTTGTAATACTAGGGGATCTTGAGCAACGCATCATGACGCTAGGGGGTTGATATAAGTAGTTCGGATACTCAAATCATCCTAGATAAATTTATCCATAATGATTAAGTGATCTCATTTAGGGTTTCTAGCCGCTTCTCGACTTCACTTAACTCGATCCATAATATCACTTAATTCAAGTGTTTCCATAAACATTGAATTAAATTATATTACATCCTTTCAAGAATAAGCAAATGTTATACCGATACCAAATTCTCTATCGATTACCCACTAAACCACTTATAAAAGTCATATCAAAATGACAAGGGTGGTTTAAGCACCTAAAACTACCATGCCCCCAATCTGAGCAGGGTTACCGCTCTCCAAACCAGATTTAAAGATATAAAAGACACTTAGCAATCAATTATTAAATTTCTTAATTTAGAGTAACTTTGAATGATGCTTATCCTAGCAAAGAAACAAGCAAGTTACTACATACCTGAAATAGCTTGGGAACTAATAGGTTTGGCCGAGCAAGGATCTATCATTATTCGAGAAAATATTGAATTTCCTACTTAGTTTAAGCACTAATTATCTAGTTTCAAATATAATTAACCAAAGAAATTCAAATAAATTATTACAAGGTCAAAACAGAGCATTTAAACATCATATTATATCATACAATATACAATAAATATTCAATTGATCATATATCAAGCTTTGGGAAATATTAGAGAAAGTTTTTGAAAATGAAAATGCAAGGGACACGTCGGCCTTCAATGTTGGCGGCATTGAACCGGTGCACAATGCATTAGAACCCAACACTTGCCAACACTGGCAGCGATCAAGGATACACTGGCAGCCTTTAGTCTACGCCGACGGCCTTGAGCTGGTATAGACTACAACTCCAAATTTTCAAAAATTTCTGAGTAGTCTACGGGGTTGATACATGCCTGTAGATACCCCCAACACCGGCAGCATATCCATGTACGCTGACAACATGGGATACTATGCCGGTGGGTTTAAGTCCAGCATTAAAGATTTTGATTATGTTCGCATTCCACACCGCCTCTAAGCCGGCGGCGTTGGAACCCTAATAGCTGGCGTACGATTTGAAACATCAACGCTGGCCAATTTTCCTTATGAAAGCCGGCAGCGTTTCAAGCGGTTTTAAGAAAATAGGTTTTGACCACATTCAACACCGCCTATACACCGGTGGCGTTGAAGTGCCAGATGCCGGCGTACGCTAAAAAATAGACCTATTCGAAAATGTTTTACTTCCCTTGTTTTCTTTACAACATCAACTCATTTCAAAATTTCTCTAAATTTACTCTAAACTTCCCAAAACTTGTTATATGTTCTGAACACCATTCAAACAACACAAACCCTACTTCTAATCATCAAACACCCAACTACAATATTCAAATACCAAATACATTTCAATCCCACGCTTCAACTACTTATAAACACTCCTTACAACTTCCCTAACACTTAACTAAGCCCACATAATAACAAAGCACAACCTAACATATATCAATGCATAAATCAATCAACTCAAATAGCATTTACTCATCCTACCATAAATTTTACATTCAAAACACAAGATAAGAAATAAAACAAAAAATTATGCTTGCAGTGAATAGGCTTTGGCTTGGAGAGATTTTTGTTGATTCTAAGAGCTTGATTTTGGTTTTTGGTTTAGGCTTATGGTTTGATGAAATAGGAAAGAGAAAGAAAAGAGAAGAAGGAAATTTGTATGAAAAATGGGCTGCCAAAAGAGACAAATATTTAATCAAATTTGAGGTTTATAATTATCCAAAGTTTGACTGTAGGGGACATTTGACTTAGGCTTAATTGGCTCAATTTGGAGTGCATTTGAGTTTAATTTGGGCTTGAAATAGACTTAAACTTTGTAAAATTTCTGTAAACAAAATCTTAGGTAATTCAAAAGTTATTTTAATAATTCTAAACATCACAATACATATTAATTCATGAAGACACGAACATTATTACACTATGCAAATTTATACATAAATACAATATAATAATTTCATTGCACATACAATACAAAATGACATTTATTCAACACATGCACTAATATATTGTTCATGACATATATCTCATTTCAAAATCATATATAATTTTAATAACACATTTATAAAATATAATTTAGGAAATGTATGGCTATTTCATTCTCGCATCCTTCAAAAAGTTTCGTCCTCGAAGCTTAGCTTACTTTCATTGATCGAATATCTTTGGATACTTATGTCTCATCTCATTTTCGAGCTCCCACGTTGCTTTTCTCTCGGTTTGTCCAGTCCACAAAACTTTCACAAACGGAATTACTTTCCTCCTTAATACCTTATCAATCCTATCCAAAATCTTGATAAGCTTTTCAATCATGCTCAAATTCGGTTGACCCTTGGGTTGATGTGTAGAGATGATGGCTTCGGGATCTGAGACACATTTTCTGAGTTGAGATACATGGAATACATCATGCACTTCCAACAAATTCGGTGGTAGAGCCAATCGATAAGCTAATGGTCCAATTTTCTCTAAATCTCATATGGATCGATATATCTTGTATTAAACTTGCCTTTAACCCTAAATCTAATTACTCCTTTTGTTGGAGAGATTTTGAGAAACACATGGTCACCAACTTCGACGGTCTTTTCCTTGTGTCAGCATAGCTTTTATACCGATCTTGAGCTATTTTCATTCGTTGTTTTATCACTTGAATCTTATCTACTACTTGTTGTATCAAATCAGGACCCAAAATAACTTTTTCACCAACTTCATCCCAATACAGTGGAGATCTCCACTTCCTACCATAAAGAGCTTCATAGGGCACCATTTGAATCGTTGCTTGGAAGCTATTGTTGTAGGAAAATTCAACTAGTGGCAAATAAGTGTCACACCTATTGCCAAAATCTAAAACACATGCTCTAAGCATATCTTCCACTATCTGAATTGTTCTCTCCGATTGCCCATTTGTTTGTGGATGAAATGCGGTGCTAAACTGAAGTTGAATACCTAAAGCAGTATGTAAACTTTTTTAGAATCTGCTGACAAAGCGAGTATCTCGATTAGAAGTAATCATCTTTGGAATCCCGTGTAGTCTCACTATCTCTTTACTATAGATATGTGCCATATTCTCTAAGGAATCTCCAACCCTCAAAGGTATGAGATGAGCCGATTTTGTTAATCTGTCCACGATCACCTAAATAATTTCATATTTGGCGATAGTCCTGGGTAAGGCCGATATAAAATCCATAGTGATATCATCCCATTTCCATTCCGGTATAGATAAAGGTTGAAGTTCTCCTTCGGGTCTTTGGTGCTCGATTTTTATTTGTTGACAAGCCAAACACTTGGAAATATATGAGTAATATCTTTCTTCAAACCTTCCCACCAAAAATTTTTCTTCAAATCTCTATATATTTTGGTGGTTCTTGGGTGGATCAAATATGAAGATGAATGAGCTTCCTTCATGATTTCTTCTCTCAACCCATATGGCACAAAGAGTTGATTCCCATACCTAACAACTTCATCCCCATCGATTCTCAATTCTTTTCTTTTCCCTTCACTTATAGCAATCTTCATTCTTTTAACTTCATCATCTTCCTTTTGGGCTTGTTTAATCTTTTCCAAAATTGTCGGTTGCAAAGATAATTGAGCCAATATCACATCAACTTGCTCCAATGTAACTTCAAGTTCAAACTTCATGAAGTCTATCCGAATGTCTCTCTGATTAGAAATCAAAGTCGTATCATTCACTTGCTTCTTCCTACTAAGTGCATCTGCTACCACATTAGCTTTGCCAGGATGGTAAAGAATTTCCACATCATAATCTTCAATCAACTCAAGCCATCTTCTTTGCCTCATATTAAGCTCTTTCTGTGTGAATATGTATTTCAAGCTTTTATGATCCGTGTAAATCTTACACTTCTTTCCAAACAAATAATGTCTCCAAAGTTTCAGTACGAGAATTACTGCTGCCAACTCAAGATCATGCACTGGATAATTCTTCTCATGGGGTTTTAGTTGCCTTTATGCATACGCTATAACTTTTCCATCTTGCATGAGAACACAACCGAGTTCTTGGATAGACGCATCACTAAAGACCAAAATTCCTTTCCAATGACGGGTAGTGTCAAAATAGGAGTTGATATCAATCTTTCTTTCAACTCTTCAAAACTCCTCTCACACTTGTCATCCTACACATACTTAATATTCTTTCTTGTTAATCTTGTTAATGGGGATGCAATTTTCAAAATCCCTCTACGAACCTTTGGTAGTATCCCGTCAATCAAGAAAACTTCTAATCTCTCTCACATTGTAGGTCTTGTCCATCCCAAAATAGCTTCAATCTTCATTGGATTAACTGAAATACCTTTCTTTGAAATAATATGCCCAAGAAAGGATATTTCTTCCAACCAAAAACGGACACTTGTTAAATTTCGCATAGAGCCTCTTCTCTCGAAGTCTTTATAACACAAGTCTTAAATGCTCGATGCTCCTCCTTGCTTCAAGAATAAATCAGAATATCTTCAATGAATACTATGACAAATGAATCCAGATAATCCTTGAAGACTCTATTCATCAAATCCATGAACGCTGGAGCATTGGTTTCCCGAAAGGCATCGCTAAAAACTCGAAGTGCCCATACCGAGTTCTGAAGGCCATCTTCTGAATATCTTGAGATTTGATCTTAAGTTGATAATATCCTAATCTCAAGTCGATCTTAGAAAACACTGTGGCTCCTTTCAACTGATCGAATAGATCATTAATCCTGGGCAAAGGGTATTTGTTCTTAATAGTAACCTGATTCAATTCCCTATAATCAATGCACATGCGCAAAATCTTATCTTTCTTCCTTACAAATAATACAGGAGCACCCCGTGGCGATATACTAGGTCTAATGAAACCCAAATCTTGCAATTCCTGTAACTACAGCTTTAACTCTTTCAACTCTGCAAGAGCCATTCTATACAGAGCCTTGGAGATAGGTACTATTCCAGTAATACTTCAATTCTAAACTCTATCTCCCTATTTGGTGTAGTCAGGTAACTTCTCGGAAATACATCCACAAACTCATTCACAATTGGCATCATTTTGATATCCACTTCTTTAATATTCATAGCTGCCACAATTGGTTTTTCCCACAACTTCATAAATATCATATTCTTAGGTCTTAACCTCTCCAACCTATATGTGAATCTCCTTTCATTCAAGTCAAAACTTAACTCCGCTTTACTACAATCAATCGTGACCTTATAATTACTTAGCCAATTCATTCCCAAGATCACATAAATAAGATAAAGGTAATACTATCATATCAATAGGCATGTTCACATTTGAAATCATAACATTAACATTTTTACACACACAGGGATGCCTATTTTCAACCACCAACGGAGTAATCACACACATCATATGATCAATCAATGTTTTAGAGACAAGCTTACAATCATTCATATAATATTCAGAAATACAAGCGTGAGTTGCTCCAGTATCAATCAACACATGTGCATCCCTATAAGCAACACTCAGAATACCTGCCAAGATGTCGACTGATAGTGTATCATCAATCTGTTGTAAGGTGAAAACCCTAGCATTTGTCTTTCCCTTCTCTATATCAACTCCACTCTTAACATCAGGTCGATCCTTGCAGTTAGCGATATGATGACCTCTTTGCTTGCAATATGCACAAAAGACCGGTAGTAGTTTCGGATTCCTCTTTAGATTTATGTCCAACTTGACCACATGAAAAACATGCATTAGGAGTCCACTTACAGTCGGATAACTCATGAGGACCATAACACCTAAAGCATTTCTTCTCAAATGCAAGTGTAGAAGCTTTATATGTCGGCTTTTGATTTTCTTGTCGTCCCATAAAAGGCTTCTTTCCTTTACTAGCACCCCGATAACTATCATAGGATGAAGTGGAAGCAGGTCTCTTTCCCATAAATGCAGCTCTCTTTGCTCTTCTAATTCTACTATCATTTTGGATTTGCTTTATTAGCAAAGCTTTAGCCAGAGTATCTAATAGGGTATGTAACTCAAATTTCTTCGCTTCACCTTGAATCTCTTCGTTTAGGCCATTATGAAATTTCTGAACTTTCTTCCTCTCATCCCGGTAGTCGCCTCCAGTAAAGCGTAATAGTCTACAAAATTCACCATGGTATTCATTTATAGTCTTGCTCTCTTGTCTTAAGTTCAAACAGTCAGCAATCATCCTCTCTCTCACTGAATTTGGAAAATATCTGGTGAAGAATGTATCCTTGAATGTAATCCATGATATAGGTTGTTGTAGATTCCCACTAACTAATCTCCATCAATTATAAGCCTCTTTCTTCATCATATAAACCGCTAAATCAACTTTATTATCTTCCGGTGTTCTATTAGCGGCAAATGTCTTTTCCAACTCCTCTATCCAATTCTCAGCTACTGTAGGATCAGTACTAGTGCCATCAAATTCTGGGACCATCTTGCTAAAATCATGTAACTTGATTTGGTTAGATTGATCATTTGCAGGAGTAAACTCATTTGGTCTCATTCCTTGTTGATCACCTTGCTGCATGAGATGTTGTGTTTGCTGATACATCATCATCTGATACTGCTGCATCATTGCCATCATGTCCCTCATCATACTATACATGGAATTTGGATCACCACTGGGCATTTGTGGCATTGCAAGAAATGGGTGGCATAGGTGGAGTTGGTGGAATCTGAGTCAGTGGAGGAACTTGCGAAGCTAAAGCTGATGTAGGAGATGGAGTAGTCTCACCACTCAGTGTAGAAGATGAAGTAGGAGTAAATGTAGACGATGATTGTGGTGGTGGTGGCATACTTTCTCTATCAGTATGTTGCCTTATAGATCTCCTTAACCTATCCATCTTTACAATTGCATACATATATTCAACACGCACATACTTGTATACAAATTTCTAATCGCATACAAAACTTATCAAATTAACATTCACATTCATATATAAAATAGCAAACAATTTAACAAGCCATCAAACAAGCAATAAGCAATTAGCATGCAATCAAACAAATAACAAGCATATGAAGCAAGCAAGAAGGCAAATATGCACAACTATTCGAATAAACTTAACTCTTTTCTATACTACCTATTTGTGTCTAGGTTAAGTCTCAAACAAACTATTACAATTAGACAAACAATTAATCAAACTCATTTCTTATACCAACTATAAGGACCCACTATCACCCCTTATAACTAACATAGGCGATAACAGTTCCCCGACCACATATAACCTGTAAGATTATATGTAAGGTTGTCTAAAAAGAAGTGTTTGAGGAATTGTTTATTAATTTCACATAATTAATATAATAGAAACCAAAGTTTTTCAAAACTTTTAACAAAACATACTACACCATTAACATTTTTCACAAAAGAGATAACTCAAGTCATACATAGCTAGGTACATATATATATATATATATATATATATTACAACCAAATGCTTCTTACAAGCCTTAGCAAAATTACACATATAATCTAACTAGTATTTAAATACAACCACAAAGGCTATCATAACTAGTTTATTACCAAATATGGATTCCATCAAGTCTAAGGTTATCTCTAGTCCTCCAGATCATAAAAAAAAATCCTCGAAATCGATTCCATACCTCATACTCATATAAAACTCGTCAGATTCATCACCTGAAATGGTTAAAATATGAGCTAAAGACCCAGTACGCAAGTAACAAATATAAATGCAAAGTGATTCACACATGCTTAAGCTAAATGCATAATGGAACAACTAATAATTTATTATTCAATCTTTAGTTAGTCGTACATCATGGGAGTATTCAAACTCCGGACATCAAGGATCTAGTATTACGTCCACCTCCCTGAGTGGTGCCTACTGTTCATACAAACTAGGCAGCTCCACCTTTCGGCGTAGTTCATAATACTAGGGGATCTTGAGTAACGCATCACGACGCTCAAGAGGTTGATATAAGTAGTTCAGATACTCATACCATTCTAGATAAATTTATCCATAACGATTAAGTAATCTCATTTAGGGTTTCTAGCCACTTCTCGACTTCACTTAACTCGATCCATAATATCACTTAATTCAAGTGTTCCCATAAACATTGAATTAAATTATATTACATCTTTTTAAGAATAAGTAAATGTTATACCGATACCGAATTCCCTATTGATTACCCGCTAAAACTTATGAAAGTCATATCAAAATGACAAGGGTGGTTTAAGCACCTAAAACTACCATGCTCCCAATCTGAGCAGGGTTACCGCTCTTCAAACCAGATTTAACGGTATAAAAGACACTCAGTAATCAATTATTAAATCTTAATTTAGAGTAACTTTGAATGATTCTTATCTTAGCAAAGAAACAAGCAAGTTACTGTGTACCTAAAATAGCTCGGGAACTAATGGGGTTGGCCAAGCGAGGATCTATCACTATTTAAGAAAATATTGAATTTCTTACTTAGTTTAAGCACTAATTATCTAGTTTCAAATATAATTAATCAAAGAAATTCAAATAAATTATTACAAGTTCATAACAGAGCATTTAAACATCATATTATATCATATAATATACAACAAATATTCAATTGATCATATATCAAGCTTTGGGAAATATTAGAAAAAGTTTTTGAAAATGAAAACTGCAGGGAATACGCCGGCCCGGTGCACAATGCACTAAAACTCAACACTTGCCAACACTGGCAGTGTTCAAAGATACGCCAGTAGCCTTTAGCTTACGCCGGCGGCTTTGAGCCGGTGTAGACTACAACTCCAAATTTTCAAAAATTTTCGAGTGTTCCACGGGATTGATACACGCCCGTGGATACCCTCAACACCGGTAGCATATCTATGTACGTTGATAGCATGGGATACTACGCCGGCAGCTTTAAGTCCGACATTAAAGATTTTGATTATGTTTGCATTTCACACCACCTCTAAGCTGGCGGCGTTGGAACCCTAATAGCCGGCGTACGATTTGAAACATCAATGCTGGCCAATTTTCCTTATGAAAGCCGGCAACATTTCAAGCGGTTTTAAGAAAATAGGTTTTGACCACCTTCAACATCGCCTCTACGCCGGCGGCGTTGAAGTGCCAGATGCCGACGTACGCTAAAAAATAGACGTATTCGAAAATGTTTTACTTCCCTGTTTCTTTACAACACCAACTCATTTCAAAATTTCTCCAAACTTACTCTAAGCTTCCCAAAACTTGTTTTATGTTCTAAACACCATTCAAACAACACAAACCCCACTTCTAATCATCAAACACCCAACTACAACATTCAAATACCAATCACACTTCAATCCCACGCTTCAACTACTCATAAACACTCCTTACAACTTCCCTAACACTTAACTAAGCTCACACAATAACAAAGCACGACCTAACATATATCAATGCATAAATTAATCAACTCAAATAGCATTTACTCATCCTACCATATATTTTACATTCAAAACACAAGATAGGAAATAAAACAAAAGATTACACTTGCAGTGAATAGGCTTTGGCTTGGAGTGATTTTTGTTGATTCCAAGAGCTTGATTTTGGTTTTTGGTTTAGGGCTTATGGTTTGATGAAATAGGAAAAGAGAAAGAAAAAAGAAGAAGGAAATTCGTATGAAAATATGGGCTGCCAAAAAGAGACAATATTTAATCAAATTTGAGGTTTATAATTATCCAAAGTTTGACTTTAGGGGTACATTTGACTTAGGCTTAATTTGGCTCAATTTGGAGTGCATTTGAGTTTAATTTGGGCTTGAAAATAGACTTAAACTTTGTAAAATTTATGTAAACAAAATCTTAGGTAATTCAAAAGTTATTTTAATAATTCTAAACATAACACATACATATTAATTCATGAAAGACAAAAAATTTAATTACACTATGCACACATTAATTTACATAAAACAATAATATTAATTTCATTACACATACACACATACAAAATGACACATATTCAACAAATGCACTAATTATATTGTTCATGCACATATATCCCATTTCAAAATCATATATAATTTTAATAACATTTATAAAATATAATTTAGGAAATGTACGACTATTTCAGCTTCAAAGCTCCATAGTTTTAGAATAAAATAAATTCTTTTCCTACTAGATAATGTTCCCATACTCTTAAAGCTCTCACCACTATGTAGAATTCTTTATCATATGTCGACTAGCTCCTCCTAGCATCACATAGCTTCTCACTAGAGAAATCAACTGGCCTCTTTTCTTGAGATAAAACAGCCCCTATTCCTACTCCACTAGCATCACAATTCTTTAAATAGCTTCTCAAAATCAAGAAGCGCTAATACCGGAGCACTACAAAGCCTCTCCTTCAATACAACAAAACTAGTCTCTGCTTCCTCATCCCAATAAAATCTTTCCTTTTTTAGGCACTCAGTCAAAAGAGCAGCAATAGTACTGAAGTGCCTAATAAATCTCCTAAAAACTCGCCAATCCCAGAAAACTCCTCAACTCAATCACAGTTTTAAGAGCGGGCCACCCCCTTATAGCCTTCACATTTTCATCATCCACCATTATACCATCACTACTAATAATCAAACCTAGAAACAACAGCTTCTTTACGATAAAAATACACTTCTTTATATTTGCATACAACTTATTTTCCAGCAGCACTGTCAAAACATTCTAAGATGCTCTAAGTGCTCTCCTTCAGATTTACTATAAATCAGAATATCAACAAAATAAACTACAACAAATTGTCCAATGAAAGGCTTTAATACCTGATTAAAGTATTGGGAGCATTATTGAGGCCGAAAGGCATCACCAACCATTGCTCCTTTGTCTTAAAGGTTGTCTTCCATTCATCTCTGGGTCTAATTCTAATCTGATGGTAACCACTCCTTAGATCCACATTGGAAAAGACAACAGCTCTACTCAATCTGTGTAACATATCCTCTAGATGAGGAATTGGGAATTTGTATCCAATGGTAATTTTATTGATAGCTTTACTATCCACACACATTCGCCAACTGCCATCCTTCTTGGGTGTTAATAGGGCAGGTATTGCATACGGACTCAAACTGTCCCTAATAAATCATTTTTGTATTAATTCTTGTACTTTCTGCTGTAAGATTTCTATCTCTTTAGGACTCATCCTATAGTGTGGTAGATTTGGCAAACTAACCCCATACACCAAATCAATTTGGTACTATATATCTCTCAGAGGTGGTAACCCTTTTGGCAAATCTTCAAGCAACACTTCTTTGAACTCCTCTAGTACCTCCTTCACGCACTCTGGCACCTCGCTACTACTCTCCTCCTCCACTTTCATGATATTCTTCACTACCAAAGCATGCACCACCCTAGACTCCTTAATAGTCTCATCCATCTCCTTTCCTGATTAGGTAATAGTTAGGAAGGAATGCTTCTCAACCTTAGCCTCCTTGGAGTGGTTTGCCACCTTAAGGGGTAGCAAGGTATATTTTACATCACTTTTCTCCAACCTATATAATTCTCCTTCCCAGCATGCTGAGCATTCATATCATATTTTCATGGATGCCCAAATAACATATGACAGGCATCTATGTTTACTATATCACAGTAGACCTCATCTTGGTATTTGCCAATAGAGAATGACACTCGACACCTTGCTTTCACATCTATCCTCTCATCAGACTTTATCTACCCTATGACATGGGGATTATGATGTTTTTCCACTGGAAGCTGCAGCTGATCAACAACCGCTCTGCTAATTATATTCTCACAGCTCTCACTATCCACAATCAAATCGAATACCTTTCCACCAATAATGCACCCAGTGCGAAATAATTGATGCCACTGAGTGTTATCCTCTTGTTTAGGCACTAACATCATTCTCTCGATGACATAGGTTGGCTCAACACCTTCATCTTCATCCTCGTAAACCTCATCATCTCCATCAGGTTCACAAATTTCCTCTTCCTCATCTCGCTCTATTATATTTACACTTTTCCTGTTTGGACATTCGTTGGATCAGTGTCCTGGTTGGTTATAGCGAAAACATTTGCCTAGGATAGGTTTTGCATAAGGGTTGTTCTGTCTCGGGGCATCCTTCACCTCCATAGGCTTTTTACCAACAGCTTTGTCATCTCTCTTTTTACCAACCACATTTTGCCTCTCCTTTTAACCTTTATTTTTCTTAGTCATGGATCTGCTACTGCCTGTGCCCTTGACTCTATACCTCCTATTTCCCCCTTCAAAGCGGCTACTCTTATCTTGTATCATCTCGCCCTAAGGGCCATATCCTTCGCTTCATTCAAATACCTCATCATATTCATCCCGATCTTGTACCTAATATGTAACTTCAACTCGTTAACATACCTAACCACCTACTGCCCTTCACTCTCTCTCAAATCATTCCTCTTAACTAGTCTCATAACTTCAGCCGTATAGCTATGAATAGAACGCTAACTTTGGTGACATATTTGGTATTGCTGAAAGAGGATTTGCTCATAGTCGAGAGGAAGAAAATCCCGTTGTAGCAATTGCTTCATCCGGTACCATGTTCTCACCGGCTACCTTCCCTCTCTCCATCTCCTACTTTTGCAACCTCTCCCACTAAGTAGAGGTTCCTTCCTTCAATCTGCACACAACTAATCTCACTTTACGATCCTCTGGTATCTCCATTTAGTCGAAAAATCGATCTACTTTTGCCATCCAATCTAAAAATTATTATATATTCATATTGCTATTGAAATAAGGTATGTCTACCTTCAGACGAAAGTCCCCACCGTTGCCTTGATCGTAACCATAGTGATTCCTTCTGTACCTACCACCACCGTCATCACAGCCTCTCCTCCATGGCTGCCTCTCATTATATAGTAATTCATCCTCTTCTTTGGAGTCCTCGTTAGAAATCTGCACTCACCGATTTGAGGCGACAGGTCGATTGACTGGACCGCCATAGGCTCCTCTTACCCCTGGTCATCCCATACCAACCTCTCTACCTCCATTGATAACCTCTGCTAATGTGTTAAAACGTTGTATCAAATCCTCAAGATGCTCTTCAAATCGTCGGATTCTTTGATCTACGACATCGTTCGTCGCCCTAGGAACCTTAGTCCCTCGCACTCCTGTATCATGGACACCGCCACGAATACTATTGCTTGCAGCGCCTTCGCCTGACGACATCTTCGTAGGATTCTAACCTTGCTTTGATACCAACTGACACAGTGCAAAAAGTGTAATGACAAACATGATCAACATATTGGTTGAAATCACAAGAACACTAATTGCACACAAGCAATTAATTAGAGAAAACTCTCTCAAAGTTTTGTAATTTGATATAAAAGTAATGTCTAAAATATAAACTAGGATTTACCAGACTATTTATATGAGTATCCAAAGCCTTACAATGAAAAAGTAAACAAAAAGTCGGATAAAACAAAACTAGACATAGGCTGGCAGCTTTGGAAATGCAAACAACGTGTGGTCGGCCGGTAGCTTATGTATGTATCAAGGCCGGTGGCCTTTCCTCCAAAACCGATGGCGTTGGAGCTGGCTCTGAGCAGTCTTCCAAGGCCAGCCTTAGTTTTTGTTTCCACAGCTTTTGTGTTGCTTCTTTGACGCTTCTAACTTGCTTAACTAATCCTAAGCTAGTTCAGATGCATCACTCACTCTCTCTCTCGGTGCTTATGCAAGGACGATTTATAATTTGGGTTTGCTTTAATGAACTTGAGCTGCATCCAGTTCATAATATAAAGCATAATAAGAATCACCCCCCTTACACACACCCCACCCCCCCCCACCCCTATCCCCCAGGCTCGCACCAACAACACATCATTTAGTTTTAATAAACCATAATAATCACCCTACTTTTAATTTTTAATTATTATTTTTAGATTTTAACAAATTAGTACTTGTAGTTTAAAAGTATGTGAGATTTAGTATTTTTGCTAAATAACATTTAACAGAAATTTATTTTAATGATAGAATAATGGCAAACTACTTTCAATTTTTGGTAATTTTTCACAATTCAGTACCATACCTTTACATTTTTGCAATGTTTGGCCAAATTCCTGCTATTATCTCGATAGCAAAATAATTGTACATCAAATATTGTTTAATAGAGATATTGAATCATACATATTTTGATAGTGCTAAAATTTAAAGATGAAATACCAAATTGTCAAAAATTATTATTGCAGACACTTAACATGTCATTACCTCTAATAAACCTATAGAAAGTTTATCGAAACCACTAATCAAGGTTGACGTGAAAGAACTTTAGTATATGGTATTCTGCTATTGTATTTCCTTCTTTGTAAATATTATTTGAAAAAGAGGTTGAATTCTGTAGATGTACAAATCTGATTACAAAGGCCTTGAGCCTAATTATTATTTGGATTTAACTCTTTGGGCTAATGTGACAGGGCTTAAAGAGTTAGGCCCAATCCAATTGGGATGATCATGGGAGTTTTGGCATGGAAGGCTTGGAGTAGGGCCCGTTGGAATTGGCCTGCCCAATTCCAACCTTTCTCAAATTGGCTCACACACATTGCTATGAAGGCCTCAATGGGCTTGGGTCCATAAGGAAGCCCACAACCATATCCATAATGAGAGGGACTCATCCTAGCCGTTGGTCGCCTGTCGGATCCGACGGACGACATCGACAGCTGGATTCTCTATAAATACCTTAGTCCTTACCTCATTTGGACAAGGTGAAATCTTGGACGAACGCTGTCGTGCTGCCGGATTTCCGTCTTGGTGAATCAAACACTTAATTTACTCAAGAGCACACACGATATTCGTGGTACTTAGTGAGGTTGATGCTCAATAGCTCCCTCGCCTGTCACACGTGTGTTAGAGCCTATTGAGATTGCCTACTCCTCCTCCCTATACGATACTCTCTTGATCATCCTATCACGTGTTGTTTCCCTAGGTCACGCGTAGCGCGATAGTCACGCGACACGCACGTGATCGTTGCATCCAGATTCATACCCACACATTTTTTACGCATAATAGACTTGGAAGCCTTAGATGAAAGACGAGATATGGCCAAAAACAACTTGATCAACTACCAACACAAGCTTGGTATGGCCTACGATCGGTTGTGAAGAAAAAATCATTTCAAGTGGGTGATGTTGTACTTCGTGCAGCCGAGCATGTGCGCCGAAGTATACCTACGCCAAAGTTCACGCCAAAATGGGAAGGTCCCTTCATTATACATGAAGTCCATGATAGCGGGTATTGCAAGCTCCTCAATCCAAAGACTGATGCTATTACGGCTTCTATAAATTTTCAATATGTAAAGAAGTTTCACATGTAATAGCATGATCAGTGATGATGATGACTTGAATAATATGGGCTTGCTTTCACATGATTCTTTCACCGATCAATTTCATTATACATTATATTTATATGTTGCTGCTGCTTGGTAAGAGACTTGTCTCCTATACGCGCGACATTCGTTCATTCATTCATGCAGCTTGTAATAGTTCAAATTTACTAAGCGCGTGGCATAATACATGCATATGAATTCTTGTGAAATCAAGTAGTGGGTAATACCCCCTTGAGAATTCTTATGAAATCAAGAAGCCTTTGCTCGCGAAAGAAATAATAATTTAAACGCGCAAAGTCATAACATATAATGTGCCGCTACACATGAATCTTACATTCTGTAAAGCGCACGAGTTCATCGTACTATGATACGATACCAAGTGAAGGGAACAAAACTAAGAGAAAGTAGCACCATGTGAAATATTGTGCATGAAACATGAAACAAAACAAAGACAAAGTTCATGAAGTTACATAACTTAATGCAATAATCTATTCTGCTATAGAAGCAGTATCAAGACCCTCAAGAGAATTCTCCAATTCGAGTTGTGTCGCCTCAAGTTCAGCCTTGAGCCTCTCGTAACGTTGGATTAATGGTCGATGGTGCAATACCTTTTGTGCCTTGCTAGCAACACTCTCCAAGCTATCAATTTTAAACCCCAAGGCACGAGCACTATTAAAAGCTTGTACCAATAACTCCAAGTCAGCTGAAGAAAATGAATTCCATGGTCTACCTAGCAGCATACACGCCCGACCTAACATCACAACCATAGCATTTGTGACTTCGGAACCAGGACAAATTGATCCTGCCCAAAAATCCCCATCACGTGCATGCAACCTCTTTAATGACTCCAAGTAAATAGGGGGGACCAGGAATTCATAAAACGAAACACTCTCCCCCGAAGTTATCATATGCGGGTGCGTGTTCTCCCCTCCAACTTGCTCTGGTATTTCATTATTTGGAAGAGTAGTATCCTGATGTGCCGGGGGTTCGGAGGCATTATTACAAGGGACATCATCAATTCCCTCACCGTGAATCTCTGCAGCCAACGCTTCTGCATATGCATTAATATCCTCCTCCTGTATGCTTTCATTTCCATGATCGCTTCTGTCGCTTCCAAAGTCGTCAGAAGCTTGCTCCTCACCGGCCATGTCCTCATCATCATCATCATCATCAATCACTACAGCAGATGTATTATCACCTCTTGCTTGCAATACCTTCCCAACACCATATCGATTGGGATAAGGGTGAGTGTTCGGCGAAGAAGACTTAGATGAAGCAAATATTCCAGAAGTGCTGGCGTTTCCATCGCCAGAAATATTTTTGTTAACCTCACTTTGGCTTGTGACTCGGCTTGTCCTCAACTCGTCCTGAAAAGAAAAAAAGGAGTGAAACCATGGTTAATGACATATCAATAGTATGTAAAGAAACGATAATATAGACAGCTTAAGTAACAAGATTTAATACCTCACAAAGGCGAGGACGCTTGATTTGACTGATGATTGATGCAGGAGGCATGGTCCGCCCAATCACCGCTTTTCCTGAAGTGTTATTCTTGTCATCTTTCGGAAGTTGAAAGTGGAACTCATGCTTATAAATGATCGACTCTGGCAAACTGTCATCTATAGCTGAAAGAGTATATTTCTTGAATGCCTCAAGACACCCTGTCCAATACGTTAACCATCCACTTGATGCAACACCGGAGCGATTGATAGATGGAAAAAACATCTGTCTGACAGAACAATAGAGCTCATGGCGTTTCTCAAGACTAATTGCCTCACAGCATCTATTGAAATCTGTGTCGATAGCCACAATAGGAGGCACACCTTGATCAAACCCAAACTGACGTGCAACCCGATGAGGTGAGTACAACATTACTCTATGCTCCAAGAATTCAGTAGAAGAATCACACCAATCGTGAAGCGCAGGCAAACCTCGAGGTGTACACCAGAGAACATATACTACTTCAGCTTCAGAAAGCTGCTCACCACATTCCATCAGATTCACTAAGGTCTTGGAACCCGAAGGGTAATATGTTGTGCACCACTCATATCCCTCCAATTCCTTTGTATAAGGGCGAAAGTCGACCTCATGAGCATCATCTATAATATCAAGTAATGAACCCAAAGGCTTCCTATCAACCCAAGCCCAAGCTCGAGGTTCAGGAGGATCAGGTTTTGCAACAGGTACACCTGGATATCTTTTGTAATGTTCGCTGAAAAACAAGTGTAGAAATCCCAAATCTACATTTGATACGATGATATATCGCCCCTTTGATCGAACTGAAGTCTCACTATAAAGGTCCAAGCGCCGATATAAAGACCCTAAATAAAAAGGCGCCAAGGCAACTCGTTCTCCACGAGCAAGACGAATCGCCAAGTTAAAAAGTCGCGGACTGACACCTTTTCCTGGCCCGCCGGGAAACACGTACATGGATAACCAACAAGCGATGAAAGCTTCTAACTCATGCCTGAAATGAATCGTAAGTCATGAGTAAGGTTAGATTGAAGTGATGACAATCAAGCATAAATAAACAAAGCAAGGAACGCATACACTTACTCCATACCGGGGGCCTTCGGATCGAGTCCTTTCGTGCTCAAAAAAATGTCTTATCCACGCACAAAATGATGCTTGTCTACGACTGTCTCTCGCTTCTTGTCTATCAGCTTCTAGTACTTCCACCAATTTTTCATCCTCTTCTGAAATCTCAGCCGTGACAATATCAGTTGACCCAGAACTAGGGAAACTTAGCAATGTGCACACATCTTCTAAGGTTGGAGTAATCTCACCCCATGATGTCACAAAAGTATGTGTACATGTACTCCAACGTGCCAATACAGCTCGCCATGCTTCAACACTTTGAGAACGGATAACCATTTTAGAAGAAATCCATATAGCAAAATTGATCCCTGCACTTTCTAAACGAGACCTATAATGAGAATTCTTTACAATGTAATATACCCATGACTGCCATCCTTGCAATATCTGTTTTGGGTAACTGAACATTGTCTCTGAAAGGGGAAGCTCCTTTCTTTCATTTCTGAAACGTAAAATGGAATTCTCATCTATGTTCTTCCTATCGCTTACTCGGGGCTCTGGTTGGATGAAATGAAATTCACCATCTTTAGGAGGATGAGCACACAAATCCCTCTTTTTGATATCTTTCCAGAAAAAATCATTTCGAATGGTAGCATCAAGCCATTTACTACGTGGCAAGGGAACTTTCGGCACATGACCTGAATTCGCCAATATTTCATTACTTTTGTCTGTATGGTTGCCACTGCGAGATCGACCCTTTCTATTTTCCCTCACCATCCTCAAGATGTTTATTTTATGCACACCTACATGATAAAGGAGTTATATGCATATACAAGATCAAAAGAGATGCTAATATCATGAACGCAAATATGTGACATGAGACATATGCAACAAGTGCATCGGCTACCGGAGTATCTCATTCATTCACCAAATGACTGGGTGCACAAGATAAGAAAGAGTCTCCTCTTATAGTGGTGCGGTTCCAAGATCGTCGCATGGGCAAGTGAGACACAAATAACCGAGGAGAGCCTCTCTCATAGCGGTGCGGTGCCAAGATCATCATGTGAGGAATGGAACACGGACGCAATGTGCGGTTCCAAGATTGTCACATGAAGTTTGGGACGCGGACGGCTGAGAGTGTCATCGTACAGTGTATGGTCTCAAGATTGCCATTTATGCGGTCGGAACATGGACAACAAAGAGCTTCGTCTTAAAAATCATGAGGCACCGTGGTCATTAGATGAATGAATGGAACACATGATGAATGTGAATGATGAATTTGAGTATTCTTCTTGAACGCAAGAATCATTAATAGTTGATGACATTAATATGAGTTCATAAAACAAGAAAATCATGCTTACAAAAGCAAAGTCAAGAAGATACGCGGTGGAGATTCAATACTTCAATCTAGAGCCCTGCATTACAAGAAAATGAGATGAGTTAGTTTTACAAATAAGAAAGGTTTCACTCATGCTGACCATATATAATAAAACACACATTCTTTGACAAGTACTTTTATGGCTTTTTCTGTTATTTGTGCTTGTGCGAAATTGGCAGCTCTTATTGAGGGAAAGTAAGCCTATGGGTTTGTGTTGAAAAATGGTTTTGATACTAATATTTTCGTGAAGAAAGAATGTTGTTTCAATGAATGCAAAGATCCCTGGTTTTGCAGATTTGGTGAAGTTCACGAAAATGTGGATATTTCTCTCATATGAGCTCCGTTTAAGGCGACTCAAAATTCCTTAGAAAGCTAAGAGAGAAATCTAAAACTTTTGTGTTTTGAGTTTTGGTGGATTCAAAACGAATCGATACAGTTTTTGTCACAAAGTCGATGCATGACAGTGAAGATCCCTGGTTTTGCAGATTTGACGAAGTTCGCGAAAATGTGGATATCTCTCTCATGAGAAGTCCTATTGAGGTGATTCAAGATTCCTTGGAAAGCTAAAAGAAAGAACTACAACTTTCATTTTTTGAATTTTGATGGACTCACAACGCATCAATACAGAATTAGCTATGAATATACGGGATATGTAGTGAAATGCTCTGATTCACAGATTTGATGAGGTTGAGTAAATTGTGGATATTTCTCTCACCCGTACTCCTTTTGAGGTGATTCAAAATCCTATAGAAAGCTAAGGGAAAGATCTTTAACTTCTTGCTCTTCTTTATTAGAAGAGCAAGAAGATTCAAAAAATCGATACAAGCTCAATCGAGCTCAATTTATGATAGTATAAACTTTTCATGCAGATCACTCAAACGAACGAAAACAATGCGGTGAATAACAAGGGCGTGAAAGCCATGGCTAGATGGTCTTAAGCTTCTATCAAGAATCTACTCCTTTAGGGTGCTACAGAGTTCTCAAATACAAACAATTACTGGAAAGTTGGTTCGAAAATGACAAAGAGCCTTTATTACAGGCTGCAGCTTGTCGAGTATCTCAGCCTTTGTTCCTAAAGAAAGAGATTTATTTGACAATGTTGCACCAGATTCCTACATTGCAAGCCATTAAGAAATTAACACCAAGCAGTAGTGCAGCTACGTTATAGCGCACATGCGCTGGATGAGACTTTTGTCATTCGAAAGGGCTTGAAATAATGCCCAAACCCTCCGATGAAACCCGAAGGACTTTGGTCACGGGGCAAAATGTAGATGTACAAATCTGATTACAAAGGCCTTGAGCCTAATTATTATTTGGATTTAACTCTTTGGGCTAATGTGACAGGGCTTAAAGAGTTAGGCCCAATCCAATTGGGATGATCATGGGAGTTTTGGCATGGAAGGCTTGGAGTAGGGCCCGTTGGAATTGGCCTGCCCAATTCCAACCTTTCTCAAATTGGCTCACACACATTGCTATGAAGGCCTCAATGGGCCTGGGTCCATAAGGGAGCCCACAATCATATCCATAATAAGAGGGACTCATCCTAGCCGTTGGTCGTCTGTCGGATCTGACGGACGACATCGACAGCTGGATTCTCTATAAATACCTTAGTCCTTACCTCATTTGGACAAGGTGAAATCTTGGACGAACGCCGTCGTGCTGCCGGATTTCCGTCTTAGTGAATCAAACACTTAATTTACTCAAGAACGCACACGATATTCGTGGTACTTAGTGAGGTTGATGCTCAATAGCTCCCTCGCCTGTCACACGTGTGTTAGAGCCTATTGAGATTGCCTACTCCTCCTCCCTACACGATACTCTCTTGATCATCCTATCACGTGTTGTTTCCCTAGGTCACGCGTAGCGCGATAGTCACGCGACACGCACGTGATCGTTGCATCCAGATTCATACCCACATAAATTCTATAGAAGAACACGGTATATACTATACAAAATACATTATATCATAAGTTCCAAGGGTAGCTGTTTTAGTTAATCCGATGGCCACGAGCCGAGAGTCAAAGTTTGATTTTTCACACTTTAAATTTCATCGGTATCCAAAATTAGACAAACGAGTTTTATTCGGAATCTAAACTTTAATTGTAAGTTCATGTAACTCATTAGTGGCTCAAGCACTACTTGATTCGTTTGTGATTCTATAATGCAATATAAAGTTAAACTTAAACCTCAAAAGTTAAATATACAATATATATATATATATATATAAATAAAGAATAATAAATAAAAATTAGATTATATATGATGTATATTACGTAATATATATTATTTCGCATCATATAATATATATATATATAGATATTAGAGTTTTTCTCCCTTAATTATGCATGGTATGCAATTATATATTATATTTTTAAGAAGAGAATTATCTTTAATTAAAATAATAAAAAATAATTTATTCATTTAAATATAGTTTATAATAAATTTAAAAATAAATCACTATTTTTATATTATTATTTAAAAAAACCCGCATACTAGTTTAAGTGTTTTGCTTATCGTGCCATACTTGCTCACTTATTTTGTGTGTTGTATGCCAGCCGGAGCATGCTCATGCTTTTATTTTTTTTCTTTGTGTACTATGCGTGCCATGCTAGCCCTATAACTAACATATAGACTCATACATGCTGGTCCATGTATGCCGGGGCCTATTTATCGTGCCAATCATCTCATCTTCTCTCCAGGCAAGCATTTTGAAACAAGGAAATGGTTTAATGGGAAAAGAGAAAAGGCAAAAAAAAAAAAAGGAGAAATAGGGGAAATTGTACTCTTGGCCATGGTTGTCAAAACCGGCCCGAACTAGCCGGTTCAACCCAATTCGACCAGAACCGGTACTTATGCCAGGCCGGGTCTCGTCTAAAACTTGTTTTTGCAACGAATCGGCGAGACTCAGATTGACCCAGTCGACCCGGGCGGTTGAACCGGTCAACCTGGACCGGTTGACCTGGATATAAAAAAATAACATAAAAAATTAGAAATTTAAATATTTATTCATATTTTATTATAAATTTATAAAATACAATCATTAAATCATATTTATTTAATAATTAATTGATGAATTTGATCAAAATATAGATTTAATTGAGTGATTACACACATATTGGTCTTTTATAATTAAATTATCCTTTATATTTTTATTTTTTCGTGACCCTGGTTTGACCCTGATCGAACTCTGTCCGACCCCTCGACTCCTGACCCCTTAACTTGTCCAGGTCAAACCCCGGTCTAGTTCTGACAACTATAACTAGTGATGTGAAAACAAAATGATAAAATTTAAAAATCAAACAAAAACTGAAAAATCAATTCAAAAAATATAGTTAATCAGTATGTCGGTTTCGGTTTATGTTTACGGGTTTTATTTTTTTATTTTCAGTTTCAATTTCGGTTTTTAATCATAAATATTTATAAATATATTATGTACATAATTTACATACACATATAATTTGCATATTTAATATTCTTTAGATTTTGATTAAAGTATAATGTTCCATCCTATGTTTGATGGAAGTTAACGTAATAATTGATTTGGTTTGATTTTGTTGATGATGCTACATTCAAAGGCTTGTTTTTCCTTTTTTTTTTAATTTGATTTTCCTTTTTTTAGCTCCTGTAATATATTTAAAAAAAATTAATAATAAAAGCTAAAAAATAAGGTTTATTCAAATTATCAATTTAATTTGTTGAAATAATTATGTTAAATGGTTAAAAAAAAAAGGCTAATTGATAAGATGGTTAATAGTTTATAATGGACTTATTAAGGATCGAGATGTTAAAAAACTGATCATTACAGTTAGATTAAAAAACAAACCCACGAACTAGTTAATCGAACCGTTAACGCTCCCCAATTACAAGAAAAGTTCATTATACATAGTCTTTGCCATTCTTGTTTCATCTCTTCAAGATTAATATAAATTAATACCTTAAAGTTCTTAAAATACCAGATTAATATTTGATAGACTTTACTCCTTCAAAACCTTCTCATCTTACTCCTAACTTCTTTTCCATTTTTTTTTTACCGTTAACAAAAGGTATTTAGTAACCAGAAAAAAAAAATTAATAATACTAATACATTGCACAAATTAATTTATAATATATAAATAAAAAATATTAGCATTAACTCGTAACCTAAATACATAACATATTAACATCAGCAATTTTTTTTTTTTAATTTTATGTGGAGTTTAGACATAGAATGATTACGCCATAAATTATTATTTAACTAAGTGATATAGTACTCAAAGCGAAAAAATCCAATTCAATTGGTATGATTCTTGAGTAACAACGTTTTTTAACTTTCAATATATTTAATTTAGAAATAAAAAAGCCATCTTTACTTAGCGAGCATCAGTATATTTTTCAATGTAATTTTCGAAAAGCATGTTTTTCAAATAGCAACCAGATACTTATCATATATTTATTTTATATTTTTATAATCAATAAATTCGTTAACTCTGATTTGCTTATTAAATGAATTAAGTTATAAGTTTAAGGTTTTGAAACATCATTAATAAATGAATTAGAGAGACAGAGTGTATGAAAGAGAGAGAGTGAGTGATAGAAATGAGAGAGTGTTTGAAAGAAAAGAGAGAGAGCGTTTGAGAGAAATGATGAGAGAGTGTTTGAGAGAAATGAGGATTGTTCGGAGGAGTTTTCTCTGATTGTGTGTAAAGACTGGTGCTGAGTATGTGGAGAGTTCTCTTTGTATAGGCAAGAATGAGGGTTGTACTGTAGTAAACAGTACACATAATGGCCGACAGTTCACTATTTGAACAGTGAATGGTCATGTGGTTTTACTGTTGTGAACAGTAAAAGTTGAGAGCATCCAAGGTGTACATCAGAAAATGGTGTATAGTTCTATAGTGCACGACTTATAAATATACGTAGCATTCTACGTATTTCATACATTTAAGTCCTACACTATTACATTGGTGGACTTTTGTCATGGTTCTGCTAAATTGATACCATAACAATTGTCTTCATTGGAGTCTTCACTGATGCTTGATTCCTCATCATTGGTTGATCCAGCAGAGGTTTCATTGAGGGTTGCCAAGGCCATTTCCAGAAGCTGCTTCATTTATTCTGGTGTTTTAGCCTGTGACATGATTGACATGATAAATCCTTTATCATGAAAGAAGGGGCTTTGTTGTTCAGGTGTTGACATTGTTGAGGCACTGCTTGAATGGCTATTAATCCATTGGATAATAGCAGTCTCTTCAAGTTTGTCCCAAATTCTGTAGTTATCCCACCATTTGACTTTGTATCTCCTGGTGAGAATGGTTGTTGCATTATCGGTTCTATATTCATAGAACCAGCTCATTACCCATGAAACGCTAATATGTAAGAAAAACATCATTTCTTTCTTAAAAAACTTTTCATGAGGTTTTAAGGAGTAATTTTTTAGAAAGATATCGAATCCTTTCTGTGCATTAGGATGAAGGATCTCAATCACAGCTCCAAACTCATCCCACCAGCTTGCAAACCAGTAGGGGAGGTTTCTAGAAGAACATTTATCAAAAAAGATGAGCCATGTATGAGTCCTGTAGCATTTGAACGAAAGAAAGCATTCCACCAAGCCTGCTTATAATCATAATAATTATATTGCATTCGGTGGTTAGGTTGAGCATTGGTGATTGGGATATTAAAGTTGATGGGTTCAAAGGGTTGTTTTCCAAATGTGCTAGTCCATTCACTAAAGTTATAAACCTTGCGAATTCTAGCGGTTGAATAGAGGGTTATTCCATTTTGTTGAAAATGCTTAAAGGAAACTGATTGAGTTTCAGTTAAGATTTTCTCATAGAATTCCAAAGTTTTGAAAATGTCATTTGGAATAAAATGGAATTTTTCTGAAAACATTTTATAGCATATTCATAAGGGTCTTTTCAAATACATCTTTCTGCTATGAGGATATATTTGGAAATGGCTTTTATGAAAAATGCTGATTTTTGAAATTTTTGTGAGGGGCAATTTCTTTCTTTGAGGAAGAAGCCACCTCAGTTATTTGAAAATTTTGGTGTGATTTCTTTCGAGAAAGAACCACACTTCTTGTGGGTTTACCACTGTATGAGATTTTTTATTAAGAGGTTTCTCTTCCTCTTCTGTACATTTTGCCACTAGGGCCATTGAAGGGTTAGGTGTATTTTTTGCCTCAGGGCCATTATGGAAGTGTTTGCTTGGCTAAGGGCCATTGCCAGTGCCTTGAACAATTCAGGGGTAAGAAATTGGGATAAATCTTCCGTTGATTGGGAAGATTTTGAGAAGGGGATTGAACCATTTGAGATGGTTCATTTTTTGAGGGTTGAACCTCCTGAGAGGATGGTTCATTTATTGCAAAGGGTTTGGCTACATTAAGCCATGTTTTAATGTCTGTGACCTTTCTTTTTTGGGGGTCTGCTTTCCCCTTTCCTTTGTCTTTCTTGGGAGGCATCTCCCTGCAGAAATTCACGGGTGAGGAAGTCAGGTAGTATTGGTTTTTCCATTGATGTGTTCAATATCGAAATCAAAACAGGATAGAATTGATTGCCATCTGGCAAAAATCTGTTTAGAAGCCAAATTTTGAACATCATTTTGTAAAACATTTTTTGCTGACTTACAATCAACTTTTAAAAGAAATTTTTGGTTTAACAAATCTCCTTGAAATTTTGAAATTGTTAAAACAATGGCTAAAATTTCTTTTTTGATAGTGGAGTAGTTCATTTGACATTCATTCCAGTGTTTGGAGACAAATTGAACTATACATTCTTTTCCATTATTGACTTGTTTGAGAATACCACCATAACCAATATCGGACGCATCAGTCTCTACAATTTTTTGTAGGATGGGTCAGCAATATTGAGGCAAGGTATTTCTTTGATTTTGGTTTTGATAAGTCTGACAACATTGGTATGTTTATCAGACCAAGGAGGAGGATTTTTCTTAAGTCTATCATGCAATGGTTTGCAGATAATACTTAAGTTAGGGAAAAAATCCGCGACATAATTAAGACTTCCTAAGAACCTTTGAAGTTGGTTCTTATCCTTAATTTCATCAGGGAATTTGGAAGTGAACTCTATTGACCTTTGGATTGGTAATATAGTTCCATTGTGGATGTTGAATCCCAAAAATCTAATTTTCGTTTGAAAAAGAGAAATTTTTGTTGGGGAAACAACAAGTCCATTTTTCTTAGCAACATTCATAAATAATTTAACATGCTTGAAGTGTTGATCTATGTTTGGAGAGTATATCAACACATCATCAATATAAATTATTATGAAGTTGGAGAAATCATTGAATATTTCATTCATGATTCTCTGGAACTCAGAAGGTGCATTTTTGAGACCGAATGGCATAACATTCCATTCATACTGCCCAAAAGGAACAGTAAACGCGGTTTTATACCTATCGGCTTCATTAATTTGAATTTGCCAGAATCCAGATTTCATATCAAATTTTGAAAAGATTCTAGCACCATAGAGGCGATTGAGTAAATCTCTTTTATTAGGTATTGGATACCTAATCCATTTGAGTGCTGTGTTGAGAGGTTTGTAATTAATTACAAGTCTAGGTGTTCCTCTCTCAATCTCAGCATTTTTATTGACATAAAAAGCCGAGCAACTCCATGGGGATTTACTCTTTCTGATTAAGGATTTTTGTAATAAATCATTGATTTCTTGTTTACAATGATTTAGAACAATTTGATTCATTTGTGTTGGTCTTGCCTTGGTAGGAATGTTCTTTTCATCAAAATCATTTTCATAAGGAAGATCAACAATATGGCATTTTCGATTCCAAAAGGCATTTGGTAGGTTTGAACAAATCGATTTTTGAATTTCTTTTTGTAATTTAGAAACATTTTCTTTTAGAGTTTTTTCTAAAAGTTGTTTTTCAATTTTACAGAAAGATAAATCATTTTGTAAAAATTCCAAATGCTTTTCTTTTGATTGAATCAGGCAATTCAATTCTGAAATCGAATTTTCCTTTAATTGGTTTAATGACCTTGTTCTAGGTTTTGAGACAAAATTAAAAATGATCTTGTTTTTCAAATATTTAGTCTCAATGCCTTGATCATTAACCTTGAAAGGTTGGATAAGATTGATGAAAGGTGTTCCTAAATAACATTCTGCTTAAGGTTTTTGACAAGAGGAAAGCAGTGTTATAAGAAACATTATCTTTCATTATCTTAACATCTGTTAACTTGAAATCAATCTGTAGTTTGTTACCAGAAGCTGAACTAAGAGATTGGGTTGTTTTCTCAAAATATTTTGTTGGTACTAACCCTTCTCTTATGCAATTTAAATCTGCTCCGGTATCAAATAATGCAGTTGTTTCCAAGATGAATTCATTGTTGATTTTCAAAGTGATGTTGATGATCCATTTTCTAGTGGTTACTTCTACAATGTAGAAGGTAATCATCTTGATCCTGAGATTCTGAAGACTTCATTTTTTCAATATGTTTTCTTCATTCATCAGAATCTTCCTGATTTAAACTTTGTTTGAAATCAAGAAATTCTTGTTGCAACTTCATTTGCATGAGTTTTAATTCTTTGATTTCTTCTTTCTGAATTTTTATTTCAGAATGAAGATCATTGACAGAGATTGGTTTTTTCTGTTTTGGTTTTCCTTTTTCAAGAATTTCATTAAGACTATAGGGAGCTTTGGTATGATATGATTCATACTCTGCTTTTCTATTTTCTTAATGTATTCTTGTTTTTCGGAATCTGGTATTTGGTCTAACTTTAGAAGAATATCTTCTTCTTCTTTGGTTAGAACATATATTTCTTCTGAAGAAGTGGATTCAATGTCATTGGCTTGAATTCCTTCATTGTCAGAGGAGGAAATAATCAGAATCAGAGGAATAATCATTTTCAGCAAAAATTTGCAAAAGGTGTTCCATTGTTTCTTCATTAAGGTTTAATTCATTGATTTTGTTATTGATTTTGCAGAATTTTGCCGTATGCCCAATTTTTCCACATTTGAAACATTTAAGTTTTTTCCAAAATTGTTTTTCTTTCTTTTTGGAAGGTTTGTTGTTCTGTTGTTTTTTCTCATATTTATTTTTCTTAAAGAATTTCTTCTTTTTGAAATTTCTTTTAGATTTTTTATGAGAAAAACATTCAGTACATTTGTTTTTGATTTTTATTTTCAAAAGAGGGATCATATTGGGCACAGAAGTCACCAAGACTTTTGTGTTTCATTCTTTGTTCATTCTTCAATTGTTTTTGAAGTCTGATGTTGGTGCAAAGATTTGTTCCAATTTTAGAAACATATGAGGCTAATTCTCCATATGAAAGTTGATCATAAGGAATTTCACCATTGTAATCTTCTCTAATTTTATTTCTTACTTGATCACCTATGAGATTAGGTAATCCTGCAAGAAACTTTTCTTTCCAAAAAGCTTGATTACAATCATTTCTAAGGAGGACCTTTGGAAGAATACATCCTTATATGGGCGAAATTCTCCTAATGATTTACATTTCATATTAGACAACAATTCTAAGGATCTGTCTCTAAAGTGAGATGGATCACCAATAAAATGTTGGCTAATAGAATATATGAGAGTATTAACCATATGGGGGATAGGTTCATCATTTTCATCAAGGATTTTTATTCCTTCTTCATCGACTTTGTATGAAGTAAGAATAAAATTCCTTCTTTCATCATCCAAATAATTATCCCACCAACCTTTTAATTGTCCAGTAAAACCGGAAATTATCATTATGGCGATGTGATAATCACTTGTATCATTTGCTTTGTTGGTGTTTGAAAACATTATCATTTGATTCAAAACATTGAGAATTTTTTGTTCTGAGGCTCCATCTATGTTCCATTCATAAGTGGATCCTGCAGAATATTTGTTTTGATAATTGTTTTCATCATTTTCTTCGATCAAAACATCAGGAGGGGTTGCTCTCTGATAGTAAAGTTTCTGGGGTTCTTTCCAGGTAACTTTATTGATTTGATCAATTTGTTCAAAAGTGAACTGTTAACTGATTCGTTATCAGTTTCATTTAAAACATTATATTTTGATTAGGGGTATCCTCAATGGTCAAGTTCATGAGTTTTGTATAAGAAGATGTTGCAGTATTAGGGGTTTTGTTGAAATCAATTTGTTCTTTTGATTTTCTTTTTAATGCTTCTAAAAATTCTTTAGAAGGTTTTTTGGGAATTCAAAAGGTTTTATCAAAGGGGCCTTAATTTCCTTTTTCTCTAAAGCTTTTAAAAATTCTTTAGAGGGATTTTTTGGAATGTTTAAAGAAACATTTGGGAAAACTTTGGGTTTATCATTATCCAAAATAACTTCAATCCTGTCTAACTGTTTGCCCATAGTGTGCAAATGTTGATTGGTAAAGTTATTTTGCTCAATGATTTTCCTCCATTCATTTCTTCTTTATCAGAAGACTTGAAAGGTGCCAGAGTAATCTCCTTATTCTTATAAACTTGTTTTAATTGGGTGAGTGGTGGATGGTTGGATCAATTGTTTGTCCATCACCAATCTGCCAAGTAAAACAATGGTTTATAACATTGATTTGTTTAGGGGCCAAATAATATTCCTGGAACCAATCAAAGAATAATATTTGGGTTTGATTATCAAACATGAATTTGTAATATTCATCTTTGATTTCATTTTTAAAATCAGAAAAAGTATTAAAATACCATTTCCTGATTTTCTCATTTTTGGTTGAACCAAACTCTTTGTTTAGATATTTCTGTCAGGTGTGAAAGGTTTATCTAAAACGTTGAGTTCATCCTTGGACCTCTGAGAAGGCTGGTTCTTCATAACAGTTTGTTGGTGAACTGATCTAGGTAAACCATTATCTCCAGTCACAATTCCTATCAAAGACGGATTGCTTTGATTTGGAATTTCAAGAGTAGTTTCAACAGAAGGAGGATTATTTTGATTTGGGGGAGCTCTAATTCATAGGAGGTACAAGGAGGAATAGTAATCACAGGTGGAGGTAGGTCAAAAGATCTTCTTGAAGAAGAAGATGACATTGTCCTAATTTCCACATTATTTCTGGGTAGATCTAGAGATCTCCTAGAAAACTGAATGGTTACTTTTCCTTCAGGATGTTGTATAACATTGGTTGGTTCAGTGTTATACACAATCTTTTTGGAAGAGGATTATCTACTTCCCATTGCTGGGGTAGATTGATTTGGTTCCATTGAATCATTTTAGGGATAGAAACATTAGCTTTTGAAAGATCTGTCTGGATTAATAAGGTTTGACCTCTCCTGTCAACCTTAAAAGCCTTAGATCCAAAAGCTGTTTTCATAAGTTTGTAATATACCTGTATATTACAGCCATTGGAAGTGATCCTTCCACATTCGGTAGTTGTGAGTTTAATCTGGAGGATTAAAGACTTCATGATTGTTTTATCCTTTAACCCTATGGTTACATTAGGATGACAATCGAATTGGACAGGGCCATTACTCAGGCTAGTTTCTACTGCAGCATGAATTGATCTTTCATACTCCAGTTCTCTAGAATCTCTGAGTATCATGAGGACGGAAGTATCCAGGCCTAATTTAGTAAGAGGTTTAGCTCCTACTTGACCAGACCTATGTGGATATAATTCCAATCCTTGGAATATTTTTTGATAGATTCTCTGTTGAATCTCCATAGAGGTGAGGCCATCAGAAATAGGAACATCCTTTTCTTCTGTGGCTATAACATAGTCATTTTTGGAAAAGATTTTCCACTTAGCCATTTGATATATTTCATTGTAAGCCAGCTTTGGAATTTTCCAATTATCTATGGCTTCATCAAAATCCTTCATATGTATTTCATCTCGATTTAAATATTATCTTCTGAACCTTGCTCCGAGGGAGCAAAGCTAGAAGAGGACATAGTTCTTCTTAGTAAATTCATAATAACAAAACTACTTTTTTCCAAAATCGTATTACATTTTTACAGGACTACTTTTATCCCAAACCGTGACTTCCAAATTATGACCTTTAGCAACCTTTCTAGGATTTACGCCCGGCCTCAGTAGGCTAGTCTCACTCTGGGATCGCCACTAATGGTAATCGTCCCAAGTAAAATTGTAATATAACTTTATACTAAATATATATATATAATCTACCAACAAACAAATAGATTCTAAATTTCAACACGGCCGACCTCAGATCAGGAGTTCTAATGTGACAGGTCACATCTGCAAGATTAGGAGTTGTTGGTTCATCGATGGGTGAAATGGGGATAAAAAATTGAAGTGTGGTGGAATTCAACAAGAAAAATGTAATGAGAATGAACTAAAAATGATGCAACAATTTATCCAAATCTTAGCTCGAATACAAGCTAGGGTTGCTCGAATACAAGCAATTTGGATTTCCTAATACAGAAATCAATATACAATTTTGGGATAATATTTTTTGCTTCTCTTTCATTGATAATAGATTGGTATATATAACAAAAAACGATAGCATTATCCTATACCCAAAAAGAAAAAAAACTAAAAACTTCTAGAACTTTCGCACATGTGTTGTACATGTGTTTCACAACCCTTTTTTTATTTTCAGTTTCTATTTTTTTTCTTTCTCTTTATAATATTTCTAAACACTAAAACTAATTATATAATTTTCACATTATATTTACCCTATAACATTCCCCAGTGCTCCAAAAACCCTTATCGTCAAGGGTGAGATGAATACAAATATTCTCTTGATCAACCTCGCAATGGACCAAATAGTCCTCTTTAAAAATATGTATCAGATTGCCCTTCACTACACTTTTCATATTCCTTTCCTAGACTCCCAGGTTCGAGAAATCTTTCTCCCAGGTTTATGAATCCATACACCTGTCTCCTTCTGCCCATCAACATTAATAGGTTCAAACAAAAGTGGCACTCTCAAAGATTTTCTCGATGGTAATGAAGACCAAGAGACTTTGTCTATCATTTTAGATGCAAAGGAACTCTTATCATCCTTAGCCAAAGATTCCCTTAAGGAGCTGTTGTTAGTACCATTAGAGGCAACTAAGCTCATTTTTTGTTCTATTTGTGAAGGTTCTCCTCCATTCGCTACTTGGACATCCTTCCCCATTTCCTAAATTATAATAATTACAATATGCAACTTTCCCAATGTTTTCTTCTTTAGAGGCACCCAGGTGTCATGTCTTTGCCCATCTCTTAAATCATTGACATTTATGGGACAATTTCCAATGGCAGCCTCAAACAAGTGATCCTTGTCACATACTTTGAACTTCAACACACTAGGTGTCCCCCATGTGAGGACAATAACCTTAAATTCTTTGAGCCATTTTGGAGCTAACGTCTTTTTTGTATTTGAGTCTTGAAAGGACACTGCTCCATTTTGATTATAACATACGGATCACCCAATCCATTCAAATTGGTGGGTGATTTCATGTTTAGTTCCTCGATGACCTCTACTCTAACATTGGCAATACACTCCTTCACGTTTTCAGAAAACAATTCCTCTGGTTGTGGTGCAGCAAGCTTCTCCACATCAAAACCTATTCTATTTGGCTCAACAAGGGCCTCCTCGAATGCTACTAACAAAAGTTTATTCAGCCATCTAGTTATGTTAGGAATTTGAATGTACTCCACCTTGATCAAGAACTAACCATTCATCTTTTTTGTTTTCCCACAATCATTGCACTTATGGACACAAAACCACAAAAGATCCATACAACTTGTAACTTGTAAGTAGATTAAAGTGGACAGAAGTCTCCACATAAACATCATACGATGTCACCATAAAAATAGCACATTGTGTTAAAACATTTATGCATTGTGTATGTATTGTATATGTCAAAACAACCAAATAATCTCAAAAATAAAATCCATACTTGACCTAGAAGGGGAAAACATGTAGGACCAATAGAGATTCAAATGCAAATGTTGATAATTTTGCTTTTTAACTTCTCTTTGTATTCCTGATTAAAGTTAGGACTTGAATAAAAATACACGAAAAATGAGGTTTTATAGCTCTCACACCAACCCATTTCTCATTTAAGAATATGAACTATAATAACGATCAATTCAAATTTTTAAAAAATTCAAACAAAAGGAATTAATAAAATTAACCAACCAAAATATAACAACATTCCATTTCAATCTTTAAAAATCAAAACAATAAAGAATTAATAAAATTAACTAACAAATTTTAGGAAAAGAGAACAGACCGAAGAGATTGGGAGGCGCAATTGAAGTGTCGATGCATTTGTCTTAGACGTGGTTGAAAAAGGAAAAAAAAAAAACAAATGAAAAAAAGAAGATAAACTTGATAGTGAGAGCATGAATCAACAATTAATGTTGTAGGGATTAAAAAAGAATTGAAGAGATCACCAAATTAATATGAAACCCTTTACAATGGATAAAAAAATTCATGGAGAAAGTTTATACCACACTTGGGATGGCATGGCGATTGATGCTCAGACGTGGATTGGGTGGGAATGAGGGAAAAAAGAGGACAATCACATCAATTTTCAAATTTATTCTTCACAGCAACGTGTTGCCTTTTCCTCAATTATATTTTAATTTTAGTATTGTATACATTCTTGAATTCATAGTAGTCAGGATATACTATTTAACTTCACGAAGCAATCGTGTAGGCTGCTGATGGATGATCAGAGCAGTAACACTGGTAATGTCGTTGGTTACACTTATCCATTAAAACCTTAATATGCTACTCGCAGATGCGGATTAGGGGAGGGATGGGATGATTTTTATTTTTTTATGTAGGTGTATCATTCACCACGCTACTCGTTGATTGGCCTGGCAGGCATTTGACATTTTTACAGGCTTAGGACAAGGAGTCAGACCACCTCCAATCTTTCACATATGTACAGGCTCACGTCAAGGAGCCATGACCCACCTCTCCAATTTTCCAATCCTTTTTTCGGCAAGCAAGGTCGCTCTCGCTCGTTTCATTTAGTATTTTCTTTAGTATTTTGCATCCAAGTGAAACATTTAGTATTTTTTTTAGCAAGCTATTCATCGTGTACATAAGTATTTTCTTTAGTATTTTGCATCCAAGCGAAACATTTAGTATTTGTTTTAGCAAGCGAGGTCGCTCTCGCTCGTTCATTTAGTATTTTCTTTAGTATTTTGCCATCCAAGTGAAACATTTAGTATTTTTTTTAGCAAGCTATTCATCGTGTACATAAGTATTTTCTTTAGTATTTTGCATCCAAGCGAAACATTTAGTATTTGTTTTAGCAAGCGAGGTCGCTCTCGCTCGTTTCATTTAGTATTTTCTTTAGTATTTTGCATCCAAGTGAAACATTTAGTATTTTTTTTAGCAAGCTATTCATCGTGTACATAAGTATTTTCTTTAGTATTTTGCATCCAAGCGAAACATTTAGTATTTTTTTTAGCAAGCGAGGTCGCTCTGGCTCGTTTCATTTAGTATTTTCTTTAGTATTTTGCATCCAAGTGAAACATTTAGTATTTTTTTAGCAAGTTATTCATCGTGTACATAATTGCCACCTCGTTTTAAGTCCCCAACAAAACCCACAGATTTTCCAATCGATAGCAGGTTCCCATTGCCAGAACGCAGCAAATTCTCTTCAGATGTCCTTTGACAGTAACGCTCTCTCATTTGGATTATAAAGCAGGTAAGATGTTTTGTTTTTCTCCATGTGGGACAAACATTTTTCAGAATGCTTCTTCTATATTGCAACATCTCCTACGTTCTTCTTTACCAGTTTACTTTAGTGATATAATAATTTTTTCCTTTTTTTAAAACAACCAATATCAAGTAAAAGTTAGTATGGTATATATTTAGAAATTTTTATTGTAACATATAGTTGATAATTATTTATGCATATGGTGAACTACTATTTGTCAATCCTTAAAATATGGCCAAGTCTTTCACTATTTTATTTTATTTTATTTTTATTTTTTGCCCACAGTCCGTGATTTTGCTTTTATCTTCACAAGTATAAGTAGTAAGCAGTAACAACTAACGAGGGAATGGAAGATCTTGTAGTCTTAAGCGGAGTTTTTTTTTTTTTTTTTTTTTTTGCCCACTTATCTTAAGCAGAGTTGAATAGATTCAATTCGATAGTATTAGTTAACCCTGTTTATTATTTAATTGCTACAAGGCATAATGGCATACAAAACACCCATTCACACACCCATAAAGAGGTAAATTTTCGATATGAAAACTCACGCATAAACACAAAAAAACATTTAAAATGAAGAAAGAAAACCCACACACGCAAAGATTGCTGTGCTTTGGGGGGTTTAATTTGTCTCCTTTGTTTTTCTTTTCTTTTAGTAGTTTGTAGTTGGAACAATGGTGCACAATCGAAATGGAGGGAACGTCTTGGGTGGTGAAGAAGAACTTAGAGATGGAAGTCAACATCGTCTTTCCATCGAAACTTTGCCTGCTATCGGTATCGGTGCAAGGAGTAACCATGGGGTTTAATATCCAGAGATACATCATATCACCTGATAATCGCGTTTACAGGTTTGTTTGGCTTCAGCTTTTCTACTAGTGTGTTTCTTATATTTTTCATAATAAAAATTTTATAAATAATTGGGGCAATTACCAAATCATTAAAATCATTGGATTCACGGGATAATTATATAAATGATGGACCAAAAAAAAAAAAAAAGCAACTTCATCTTCCATTGTCAAATTAATAATATATATATCAAAATCTAAGTTATAGATTTTTTTTTCTTTAATAAAATTCATCTATAATGAAATGTGTATGAATTTTTTTTAATATTTTTTTTTGGTAAATCAAAAGCCAATTAGTGAGTTAGATAAATATTTGATTGTATTAATTCTAAAATATTTATGATTTATGGTATTTTTAAAAATTGATATGCATATATATATATAAAATAATACGATAATATGATGATGAAATAAAATGAAAAAGAGGGAGAGGACTCCGTAAAAACTAAAACCAAAAATGAAAAAAGGGTAGTAAATTTTTATCTAAAGTGAAAAGAAATTTATTGTTTCTAATATTTTATTCCACGCTATATAAAACCCATTCCATTTCCCTCATCGTTTTGTTGTCCTGCCTCCCTCCCTCCCCTATTTTTACTTCTCTACAACTCCAATGGTGATAAAACATGGAAAGCCACGAGCACGAACAACCCTTTTAACCACAATCCATTCATCGTCATGTCTAGCCTATGTCGACCCCTCATGTCCGTACTCTGCTTCCCTCCGCCACTGCCACCGCCACCAAGAGACAGATCCGGCAGTAGCCATATCGCCTCTTGCTCCTTCCATCACCATCGTCGTGAGCTTCTTAGAAGGTGCTTTCCTGGGTTATCAGAGCTCTTTTTATTTATTTATTTTTTAATCATTCCTTTTCCCAATCTATCAGAGCTTGTTTTGAGGTGGGTTCCAAAATCGAAACTAGTCACTCATGTTAGAAGTCTGGTGTTTGTACCACTCGACTATAAAAGTATTGTTGACTCTTAGGACGGTTTTGATTTTTATAGAGCCCACCCTGTTTGTATCATTAACCGTAAGAATTTTCTTTTGCTCGGATCTTCCATGTTTAGGCATAGAAATTTAATGTACAAATTATTTCCTGTGCCGCTGGGTAAGATTGTTTAGATAATGTCTCAAAAGATCCGCCCTTTTCTTTGTATTTTCATATCAAGATAATATTGCAAATGAAGAGATGCAACCAAATCTCGTTGCTCTTGATATTTATTATTCAAGTCGTAATTAAAGTTTTTGGAATCTAATTTTATCGTTCCTTTTAAAATACTGTCATTTTTTTCCTTCTAAATTTATTTGAAATGGTAAAGACTTGAGTTAAGATACGATGCAAAAGTTTTTAAAGTTGACTTAACTCCGAGGTATGACAACGGATAATTTTCTTTTCTTTTCTTTTTCTCTTTCTTTTTGGAAGTTTCCAATTTTACAGGTATGGTATTTCGTAAATTTTTTCATTTAATAATCAAACTATGCATAAAATTCATAACATATACGAGCACCCTTTTGGCTCCATTGTTAATTCAAAATACTAAATTTTGCATATTGAATTTCTTTATAAACTATGCCTCTCGTAACTTTGATATCTTGACCGAACTACAGGTATAAACCCTTTTTTTTTTTTGACAGTTTAATGTCCGATTTGTAATTACATTCGCTACTGTAGGTAATAAGCTCTTGCTTGATTAACAAGGTTTAAATTCGTATTTGCAGGGCTTGGGAGAGATTCCTTCTTGTATTTGTTATTTACACCGCCTGGATGTCACCATTCGAATTTGGCTTTATCAGAAAATCATATTTATTATTATCAATTCTGAATAACTGTGTCAATGGGCTATTTGCAATCGATGTAATTCTCACATTTTTCGTGGCTTATCTTGATGAAAACACTTGTGATCTCATCAAAAATCCAAAGCAAATTGCTTGGAAATATACAACTTCATGGTTTGCATTTGATGTTACATCCATCATTCCATCTGAACTTACACTAAAAATATTCCCCTCGCCTTTCAACTCATTTGGTTTATTTATCAACATGCTACGTTTATGGCGTCTCCGAAGAGTTAATTCTTTGTTTTCAAGGTAAGATATTTTTCATCACATAGAACTCTTTTTATATTCTTCTATATATAATAACTCCAATCATAAAGCATAATTATTTTTTTCCTTTTTTGGATAGATTGGAAATCAACAGCAATTTCAACTATTTATGGGTTCGGTGTGTCAAGCTCATTTGTGTTAGTATTACAATTGATTGCGTTTTTCATTTTAATTGTATAAACAATGAACTTGATTTCTAAATGATTTTGGTTTATCTCGACAGGTGACCCTGTTTGTTGTCCATTGTGCTGGTTGTTTTTATTATTCGCTGGTAGTATTGTACCATGATATGGAAAATCTTTTAGAAGAAACCTTATGGAATCAATATGTGACATCAATGTATTGGTCAATTACTAAACTAACAACTGTGGCCTCTTCGGAGGCCAAAAATATTGGAGAGAAGATTTTTGTCATCTTCTATGTGCTTTTCAACCTTTGGTTCATAGCTTACTTGACCAGTAACATGACGGATTTAGTGCACCATACGACAAGTCACACTCAAAAGTTTGTGAGTGAATATTCTTATGAAATTATTGCAAATTATTAATCAAATTTGTAACAGTTTCTCATACGTTTCTTGTGATGTATCATTCTAGAGGGATGACATGCGAACTGTCTCAAGCTTTACTCAAAGATATCAACTGCCTTCCGACTTGGTAGATCAGCTGAAAGCACAATTGGATTTGAAATATAGATTAAACTCAAAGGAGCTGCAACAGCAATTGATACTCGAGTCTCTTCCTAAAGCAATCCAATCAAGCATTGCCCGTTGTCTCTACTATCCGCTACTTCGTGATCAAGTTAAATTATTCCATAACATTTCCAAAAGCTTACTCTTTCAGCTTGTAAGGAGACGCATCATGCAAATATTATATCGCTACTACATCGTTTAATGATTTTAAATATCTTTTTATTAATTGCAATATTATAATTCAATTTATTTTAGGTTTCAGAGGTGAAGGTCGAGTATTTTCCTTTACAAGGAAATGTGATTTTGCAAAATGACACATCGACAGATTTCTATATAGTCGTTGATGGGACTTTGGTAAGTAAATATTTTCCCAATATTATAAGGTATGAGCATAGACCGCAAAATATTGTAACTTGTCCAATTATCATTTACCTTGAATCAAATACCTTGCTGGATTATTACATTCAATTTTTGAAGTCACAAAGACTAGTTTTATGACGCGGTATTGCATTTTGTAGGATATAATTTTAACAATGAAGGTGGTGAATAGGCAAGGATCAAGTGGTTATCATATGTCATTAATTCTCATCCATATTAGTTGTTATGTCACTAATAACATTATACATTGGTGTAGATTGTTACGACAGCAACAACTGGCGATGTTTGTGGTGAGATAGGCGCCCTTTGTTGCACATCACAGGTCTTCACCGTGAGGACAAAATGTTTAAGCACACTATTACGATTGGATCGTAATACTTTCTTGGATATTATTCGAGAAAATGTTAGAGATGGGACTATCATCATGGATAATCTCCTTCAGGTGGACATCTTAATTCTCATACTTTTACTACCATATGCTTCTATCATAATACAACTTCTAAACACTTTTTTTTTTTTTAAAGTCTTCATACCATGAGAAAGGCTTCAGTGACATGCTATGTGTAATATAGACGTGGTAGATAACTATTAATGATTTTTTAATATGTAATCGTATGATGGTAGTTACTATAGAAATTACCTACTATCCCATCCGTGTGTTAAATTATAATTAGTAGTTACCCACCATGAATATATACACATGGTGTGTACTACCCATTGCATATTTTTCCCCATGGCACACTCTTTGTAGATAATATTAATATTTTTATTTTGTAAAGTAATGTTGAGTTTATTTTTTTAATTAATTATTTTATTTTTGGTTGAATAGCATTTGAAAGACAAATACAATTCGATAATGGAGAGTATTTTGTTAGAGATCGCTCTTGGTAGAATGGATCTACCACTCTTTGCAACATTAATGGGGAATGATTTGTTGAAGCTATTGTTGGAACAAGGTTTGAATCCAAATAAAGCGGACAATGACGGGAAGACATCACTTGTGAGTAAATAATTGATCAAAACATCACTCACATCCATCGATCATGTGATAAACTAACTATCATTATATTTGTGTGAATACAGCATATTGCAGCATCAAAAGGAAGCGAGAGTTGTGTGCTTCTTCTACTGAGTTATGGAGCTGATCCAACGTAAGAGGTATAATTCTCATATTATTATATTGAAAAATAACTTATGTAAAATTTTGATAATTATGAAGTTTTCCTTTCCTTACTAGCCATTTGTTTTGTCACCAAAAAGTCTTATCTCAAGCTTTATATTAATTTAGGCAACACGTAATTTTTTATTTTTTTGAGTAAATGTTGCAAATGATACATAAATTTTGACAAAATATGCAATTAGATACTTCAACTTTAAAATTAATTAGTTTAGTATCTGAACTTCAAGATTATTTAATTTAGTACTTAAAAAAAAACTTTTTGTATACACTAACAGCATTTGCGTCATATTAGTAAAAAACATTACGTTGGTGTATACAAAAAGTTCTTTCAATTACTAAATAGATTTATTTCAATATTCAAGTATCTAATTACATATTTTGTCAAAGTTTAAATACTATTCACAACGCTAACTCTTATTTTCTAATGCAAAATAGTAACTTGTTATGTTATTGTTATATCTTAAATGTGTTTTATGAAAAAGAGCATATAGATCATCACATCAACCATAAGCTTAAATATCTATTTTAAATATATGTTGGGTTAAAAGAAAAAAGGCATGTGTTGAATAGAGGCTCTTATTTACTTTCATGATGAAATGTCTTGACCATAAGCATATATCAATAATAATCATGAATCAATAGAAAGTTTGATGAGGAACTGATATCGTAATTTGATGCATGATTTGTGTTTGAAAAATACAGATGTGGATGGCAATGTGCCCATATGGGAAGCAATCTTAGGAGGTCATGAGCATATAATCACGCACTTAGTACAAAAGGGTGCAAACTTACATTCAGGTGATGTTGGTCAATTTTCGTGTGTAGCAGCTGAAAAGAACAACATAAAATTACTCAAGGACATAGTTCGCTATGGAGGAGATGTTACATGTTCTAGCAACAAAAATGGAAACACAGCACTCCATTTTGCCATTTTGAATGACAATGTAAAAATAATCGAGTTCTTGCTAGACCGAGGAGCTGATATCGACAAACCAAACAATAATGGTTTAACCCTAGAGGATTAGCGGATCAATAAGGACGTGCACACATAATTCATCTTTTGCAAACCTATGGAAGGAGGTCTATATAGGTGTAATGTGAGAATTTGCAGCTGCTCTTAATGAATTCTGTAATTAAATAAGATAGCTTTTCCAAAAAGACTTGTAGAAAGAGCTGTAACTCTTTCTCTTTGATGATGCACTTACTCTTCTATATGAGTTTTTGTTAATTGCTCCTTTTTCGCTACCTTTTTCAGCCATCTATATATATATGTAAAGTGATTTATATTACCTATACGTGCGTGTCATTAGAATTTGCGGCTCTTCTTAATCATTTCTATAATTAAACAAGGTGACTTTTCCGAAAAAGACTTGTAGGAAGAACTATGACTCTTGCATAAGGCATTTATTCTTACATATATAAGTTTGAATGGCATTTTTGCCATCTATAATATATTATTATTAAAACATGTACATGTGCGATACTAGAATTTGCAACTATTTTTAAGTTTCCGTAATTGAATAAGATGATTTTTCTTAAAACACATGTAATCTTTTTGCTACTTTTTTATCTTATAAGATATGTATTCCCCCCTTCCCCCTTCCTATTAACACATAGGAAACAATAAACAGCTAAAACATGTAGTCTTTTTTGCTACCTTTTTAGAGATGTATAATATATATACACATATATTATTTTATTTGCCACGTCTCGAAGCATACCCTAAATGTGATAACCCATTGTATATAATATTAAAGCTTAGAAATGACTATCTTAATCATAGAGAGGTTTCTACATTATGCATAAGGTCTACTTCATAACAAAGGGAACACCAAAGGAGTAGTGCATGTGCAACTTGAGGGAATAATAGATATGCAAGCGCAGACAAGATAACTAAACATAATTTATTTTAATCAATAACCATAAAATAAATAAATAAATTGAAACTTTGTAGTAAATTATTTCTATGATTTTTCTAAAGGAGTGACTCAAGTTTGAATATGAGGTTCTTTCTTGGTTTATTTTCTTAAAAACTTTGGTACACTAAGTTGATTCATGAACAAGTTTTTGAGAATTTATTTTAAAACTTTAAACTATATGTGATTTTAAGAAAAGATTTTCTCAAGTTGTATTTGTCAAATTTTACTCCTAGTGTCTTGGTACTTTGATAAAATAGATTGTATAGGTTGTTATTTCGTTTTATCATTTATGACTATGCTATCATAATTTTGGTTGCATATTTTTTCCTTCTCTTTTGGTTTTTACAGTTTTAATGTCCAATTTGTAATAATGAGCAAATAGGTGATAAATTTTGCTTGATTAACAAGGGTAAAATCCGTATTTGTAGGGCTTGGGAGAAATTTCTTCTTGTTTTTGTTATTTATGCTGCTTGGATAACACCATTCGAATTTGACTTTATTAGAAAACCAAATAAGTCATTATCAATTGTGAATAAATGTGTAAACGGGCTATTCGTAATAGATGTAGTTCTCACATTTTTCGTGGCTTATTTTGAAAAAAACACTTGCCTTCGTTTCAACAATCCAAAGCAGATCGCTTGGGAATATACAACTTCATGGTTTGCATTTGATATTATATTTATCATTCCATCTAAACTTACATTAAAAATATTCTCCTCACCTTTCAACTCATTTGGTTTCAATATATATAAACAACTAATTTACATATTTAATAAGTCATAGAGATAAGTTTCAATATATTTTTTGTAATATAATTATTACGTTTACTATTGTTTACATATCAAGCAACTCACTTAATAATTTAAGATAAAAAAGAATGACTTCCAATATTTGTTTTCATATGTAAGTGCCATGTATATTACAATATTATATATAAAACAACATATATTGTTGTTTAATGTGCGTTTTTTTTATATAGTTAGTACGTATATTATTGTTTGCAAGTCAAGCGACACAATTAAGGGTATTACTACCACAGAGAATCCATTTATAGTATCTTGATGTAGTTAATTGCAAAAGTTAGTGTAGTTTAGGTAGTTAATTGCAATACAATCACAATTTAGGTACTAAATTGATATTTTTAAATTTTAGATAGTTACAGTAAAAATATGTAGTAAATGTGTGTTGTTTGTTAAGATAATATCTAATAACTGAACTAATACTTAAACTCAGCTTAATTATTTGTTGGCTGCTGCTTGACCACTTACTTTAGGAAGTAGCACCCTCGACTGGGCTGTGAGTTTGATTACAACTTCAATAGGATGCAGTACTTTAGATGCTTAGAATGCACGCGCACCCCTTCCCCCCCCCCACCCCCCCCCCCCCCCCCCCCCCCCCCCCCACCCCCCCCCCCCCCCCACTCAAAAATGCATGATCTAGGACTCCTTTTGTTCCACATTGTTTGGTAGGAGTCATGAGTACTCTTGTGCGTGTTGGTATTCTTGTGGACTTTAAATTAATTACTTAACTTGTGGGTGTTGCATTAGAATAGACATGTGTGACATGCGCATGTGTGTTTGTTTACTATGTATTGGGTTTTACCACTCATTTTTCCTTATTCCAGTTTTATATAGATATTCATTTTGATTGCTAATTTTTAGGTATGGCAGCTAGATGAGTGATCCATTAGATGATGCAATGGTTGATACCTTTTATAATATTTTGAGAAAAATTATTTATTACTTGAATTTTTATGGATAACTATAATAAAACTTTAAATTTATGTTAATTAATATGGGCCTTTGGGGCTAAAATCTTTGATTTTGGGTGGAGCTGAGCTTCCGTGGTTCGCACTAGTGGGCTTTAATATTGCAAAAGAGTTTCTTTAAAAATTTATTATCTAAATAGGTCAATATTACAAGTTTTAAAATAACTAGAATAATGAAAAAATAGATGATGCTCTGCTAAAATTTTTATAAAATTAATAATGATTTTTTAATTAAAATATAACTAGCAACCCGCTTAGTTTAATGGATGTCTTAATGTATCACTCAAGTGGTACATGTGACTAAACTACAACGTCTTATGTGCTTGAGACATTACACGGATGGACATAGACACCCATTCTAAGCCCAATTAATATGCTTAAGTCAACAAAGCTGATTTGAGCAGTTATAGATAAAAGAATATACCAATACCTATCTCACATCATTAAATATCTAAATTGAATTTATCAACGAACTATGATGAAGCTCTTTTTATATTGTATTTTTATAACAAATGGTTAATGATGAACAATGGAAAATATAACCATATGATAATTCATTGCTGCTAATTATGACTAAAATTTAATGGTCTCATGCAATGTTTTCATCTAGAGCAATTTTACACAAATTTTTTACGTGATGACTGAAGATGCAAATATGTAGATAACCTAACTAAATCTGGTAACAGCAAGAAAAAGTTAATTTTTTTTAACGAAAATGTTAAGCAAATTTAATAGAAAAGTTTTAGACTCTCAAATACGAAAAACGTTTTTTTTTTTTCCTTTTATAAAATAGCTTTCTTGTCTGATCATATTTGGTTAAACTTGCTAGACCTTAGACCCTGTAATATCCTTAGTTAGACTTATAGGTCCCATGATTGGCCTCTCAATTTTCATCCAGCCAACTGAAGTCTTAACAATGCTGAAAAAGTTAGTTTCGTATTATCATTGCATTAAAATGTTTCAAATGCCTTTCATAATACAATTCCTTTTCCTATGCACGTAAAAATTTACAAAAAGGAAAAAAAAAAAAAAAAGACCAAAAGATAATTAACAATAGGTGTGCCCCTAGGATCCAGTTGGTTCGAGTCACTGTTCCCTATTGCTATTGTAATCGTGAATGATTAATTTATAGTGGAAAAGTTTAAAGAATTTTTTTTAATCATTACAGCAAGGGAATCGAATATAATATTTCTCACTTGAGAGATTAAAAAAATTCTATTAAGCTATAAAGCTATTAGGTAGTAATAAATTTGATTTAACTTAGTAAAATATCAAAGAGAAGGACTAAAAATTGTATCTCAAAAAATTAAATACTTTAGGCAACTACAAGTATGACATTTTTATGAGCCAAACTAGCCATTCTAATCTCTACGTATCAATATTAATTGAGGAAATTATTTATACATGAGTACGGTTTCTGTGGTACTAATAAATTATATAAATTAATTAGTAACGTATAATGTTAGTAAAATTTTGATATGCACATAATTTTTTTTTTTTGAGTAATTTTTTGAAAACCAGCCACTATTATTATAATTTGTCAAAATAATATTAATAATTATCAATACTCATTTAAACATATGATGTGTTACTACCAATTAATCTTTTTCCACTTGCATACAGCCACACACCATACCATATTCATCATATCCCCAAATATTCACAAAGGTAGAGATTAGTTTATATTGATTTGATTTTGATACAGACATTATGTATATGCAGCATTAAGTAGTTGGAAATACAATTTATTTTAAAGTAAATATAAATGACTAGCGAAGAGTACTATAGGCTTTCACATTAATTAAACCATACAATATATGATCACACATTCTTCCATATTAGGGTAAAACCTATTTCGCGTAAATCCTAACACGCGAAATTGACCATTGTTAAGCTTAAATAGCCGCCTTTTAAACAAACCCCAGTTTTCTATCATCTTTCCTCTTTTGGTGGTAGATATTTGAAATTGTTACCCTTTTTTTCACTTTGGTCTTCTGCCCTAATTATCACTACAAATATATTCTATTCAATGATTTTATAGCTTAATAACATCTCTCAAACGAGAGGTAATATGTTTCTACTATCCACTTTTTTCGCTGTAATGATAAAAAATATATATGTGTGTATATATAACCCTATACCGTCTACTTGCAATTTCTCTTCCCCTATCTAAATTTCCATCGAGCAGCAAACACCTTTCAAGGAACAAATTTGATAGAAACATGCGATTTTTTTTTAACAACACTAATGGCAGAGTTCTTCGTAGGTTGTCGTGTGAGAATGAATGAGGAACCACTTGTTCCTGATATCAATGATCATCATCATCAATGCAATGATCAGGAATTTAAGCATTCGGGACGATTCACGGTTCGGTTAAGATACCGAAACATGCTTCTGCTTAAAACCTCTGGAGGATAATTTCAGCAAGATGGACGTATTCACGGCCATGGATTACTACAAAGATGGCCGTGCCAAATTGCTTGAAGATATTATCATCCCAGATGTTTTCACTCTGTTTCAGACTCCTCCCCAGTTTCGTTTTGATACTTTTTATGGAAGATCTTTCCTTGTGGAAGCTATTTCTGGGTCTAAGAATCAATGAGAAAACTTATGGTTGTCTCCCTGAGGTATTGTTGAACAAGTTCGAGGCAAAAGTTGATAAATTTCATCATGTCTATGGTGTGGATCGGGCACTTTCTATCACAGCTAAAGTGTTTGTTACAAGAATTGAGTTTTTTAACCCTGCGGATTTCCGGCAATGTCAGTACCGGACTGATGAGTGTATAAATACATTGAGGACTAGTGGATGTCCGAAGATGATTGACGACGAATTAGATGATGATGCTAATAGTATGATCTGTTAATTGGCAATGGACCTCACTCTAAAGTGGCAAAAGAAGCATGTAAAGCTGCAAAATCATATGAAGGAAGCAATGGTTTAATTGCAGTTGGATCAATTTATGGTTGATTGAATTTTCAATGCATGATGTTTTTTTAATATGTTTCGACTAGATTAATTGTTTAATGTCTGTAAATATTCTTCATGATGTGTAATGACTAACAAATATTTTTTTTTTTTTCCATTCAGTTTCAGTCTTAGTACATTTTTGAAATTGTAGCTTTTGTTGCAGGTATCTTATCCACTATTAAGTAACTAGGCCGACCATATAATTTTTTGTTCAGTTTCAACACTTAAATTAGCAGATAAAAAATCTCTCTTCCCTCTTAATTTTTTTTATTAATCTGTGAACTTTTCCCACAAGTCCTCTGCATACACGACTAGCTAGAAGAGCTAATCTTGTTTTAGAAACCAAATGTGGAGTAGACTTTGATAAGAATATCGAATATGTAACTTTTTAACTTCCTTGCCAAATTCAGTATTTCAATGTCAAGCTTTTACATGGATTTGATTATTGCAGAGCTATATGGAGGCAGCTTCACTTGTCATGTCGTATACTCGTATGGCTTGCTATACTAGCTTTAATTTGGCTAATAATGATATCAACGATATCAAAAAGTAAAATAATAGTTCATACCAATTCTGATATTGTCCGAAACATTAAAAACACATCATTTTTTTCACTATAGAATCTTATACCACCTACTCAATGGGCATTTTCAAATTCCCCCAAATGGTTCATCAAGTAAATGCCCAGATTACTAATTTTTGGTGGGGGCAAAGGTAGGGAGAAGGAAGAATACATTGGGTAAACAAGGAATGCCTATATAGAGCGAAGGATGGAGGTGGAATGGGCTTCAGAGATCTACATCTATTCAATTTGAGTCTTCTAACTAAATTAGCTTGGAGAGTTCACCAAAACCCGTGAGCTCTATGGGTTCGTGTCCTTAAAGGTATATACTACCCGAGCTGCTCCTTCAAGGCGGGCAAAGGTAGTAGAGCATCTTGGGGTAGAGCAACCTAATGGAAGGGAAGAATATCCTATACAAGAATGCTAATTGGATTGTGGGCAAGGGGGATAATATTAAGCTTGGGATAGACAGGTTGATTCCCCTTCTACGAACAAATGCCTAAATCAAGGGAGTAGCTTCGAGCCAAATCTGAGATTATGCAACATCATGGATACTAATTCATTAGAATGGAAATTGAGGAGTGTTAGACACTTACCGTCTGATTTTGAGCTCAAAGCCATCAGGAGCATGCCAATCCCGAGCCTAGAAGTTGAGGATCGATTAGTGTGGCCTTTCGACAAGCGAGGAGAATGTAAGGTAAAGTCAGTATACCACCTCCTGCATGAGACAAGTGCTGTTAGTACCCTGAGTAAGCCATCATCATCCAATCAAATTCAAAAACACATTTGGAACAGATCTGGAACAGTAAGATTTTACCAAAGATCAAACACTTCCTATGGCGTGTGATGTCGAATGCTATCCTCGTTATGAGAAATTTCCACCAACATCGGGTTACAAACTCCCCAAGTGCCATTTCTGTGAGGAATAGGAATCATTAGAACATGCTTTGTTAGGATGCAATTGGGTTGCTTGTGTGTGGTTTGGAGTGCTAGGACTTCGGTACCAGACAACAGATCTCATCGTTTGCTATGTGGTGGGACAACTTGGTGGGAAGCCATAGCATTTCGAGGGGGGGACGTAATCAAAGGATTATATCTGTCACACCCCGCCCCCTTAGGCAACGGCGATGCGATGCTAGGGCAGGCAAACCCACCACTGGCCCCCTAGTGGTAATGGCTGACATCACCATTGCATTGTGGTGACCCCAATCAACGCATGCCCCAAAAGGTACCATGGGCACTATAGGTACTGTTACCCTTAGGCAGAGTTGAACCCAGTCTGCAGACTCTAGGATTTGAACCCCAGACTTAAGGCTTTTGCCTGCCCCAAAGGCAACACCTCTTACCAATTGAGCTGTCATGATGCAATGGTGGTATCGGCCATTACCACTAGGGGGCCAGTGGTGGGTTTGCCTGCCCTGGCATCGTATTGCATTCGTCTGGGGGGGCGGGGTGTGACAATATCAATCGGAGAAGTGGTTTGGGGAATATAGAGGGAGAGGTGCGAGGCTCTTTTCAACTATAGAGACCCAAACCCTAACTCTACGGTAACTAGTATTATAACTAGATTAGGGGAGAAATCTTACTTTGAGACTCCAGAGCAGACTGAAGACTCTCCATCGGATGACATCGAAGCTGATGCACATGCTGTCCCAGGCGAGCTTCCGAGAGAAATGAATGGGGAGATGGGAAGTGAATTAGTTTTGGGAAGGAGTTTACCATTCGAAATTTCGGACTCTCGACATCAAATCCCTAATTCGGTGCAGGAGTCTTCTAATCCGAATTCTGGTAGAGGGCAACCTTTCGCACGTGACATGGATGGGGGTTTGTGGGTTAGAATAAATGCGGATGGGTCCTGGGTTAGGCCAAACGAATGAGGAGCAGCGGCTACAGTTGTTAGGGATATCAAAGGCAGCTTAATTGGAGGGGCCTCAATCTTGGGCTTATATCCATCAGCAGAGGCAAGTGAGATTGCTGCCTTGAGACTTGGAATAGAACTGGCTAAGAAGAATAGGTGGTCAACAATTCTGTTTGAATCAGATTGCAAACAAGTGATCCAAGCTTTCAATGGTCATCGTGAAGGGCTTCACTGGACCTCTCTAGCTTATTTTGAAGAAGCCCTATCCTCTCTTTCTTGTTTAAGGAATGTTAATTGCTCTTTTGTGTTTGTAAGAATAAATGCAAATTGTGTTGCTAATTGGGTAGCTACCTTTTTAAGAAGGAGGATGTGCCTGTTGGATTGGTGGATCTCTACCCCATCCTCACTTCAAAAGCTACTAGACCGGGATTTGTTTATTCGTACTAATCTATCTTGTATCATCCCTAATAATAGGTAATTTTAATTAAAGTTTCATGTTTCTTTCGGTAAAAAAAAAAAAAAAAGGAATCTTATCCTGGTTGTCGTATGCCCTGAAATATATTATGACGAAGGAGAGATTTAGTTGTGGGAAATCTTGTGGTTCCTATTTTACACCTTTAAGTGGGTTTTTAGATCATGTGCTCATGAAAAAATATGGGGTACAGCTTGATGCTGGAAACAATTACCACCATTACTAGCTAGTAAAAGATTAGGGTACTTTTGAAAATTTAATGGGATGATGCTAGGGAGAAGATTTAATGGGATGATGCTAGGAGAAGATTTGTGAAGAAATTGACAAAATTCCTCTTAGTTGCAAGTTTTATTGAGCAGAGGACTTGGAATAAATAATATCAAGGTACTTCTATCTGTCTTTTAAGAATATATGATGGGAAATGGGAAAAAAAGTTTTGGGTCTTTAGGTTTGATGTTGGATGGAATGTGGTATACATTGTTTATAATCTAAATGTGCGCTAATTTGTGTTAAAAGTTGATTGATTTAAGGTTGAATTTAATTTTGAAATAATAACAATAATAACAATAATAATACCACTAGCTAGCTTCTTTGACATGCTAAGCCCTTGAAAAGAAAATGGAGGTTCGCTATATTTATCCAAAAGGAAGGAAAAAGGATTTGCATCCTAATTGTAAGGACGACCCCTTTGAGGAAAGGAAAGAAAAAATCCAAATTCTGGCACTAATAATGCTCGGAACGTATTTTTATGTCAATAACTTTTAGCATGTTTAAAATTTGTTTTAAAGGATTCCATGTGCGATCTAATAACGTAAGACAATGTTGATGAACCACTTGGAGTAGGTCATGCCTCTAAGGTTTTGTTTATATTTTAATGTTTTTGTATTTCTAATGATTTTATTGTGATTAAATTTAATACATTATTTTATTAGATTTATCATTATAAATTAATTATTATAATTTGTGCTTGGTGTTTTGAACGAGTGGTAGGTTTTGTTGTAGGTTGACTTTTAAACATAAAATAGTTAGTTGTTCTATATGTGCTTGATCTTTCGTGGAAGTGGTAGATTATTTGGATAATTGCTAGACTCTTACATTTGTGGTGTAAGCTTTTACACATAAAATGCTGTGTTATTAAAGTGAGTGGTAGGTTTATTTTTACACGTAAAGTGGTAAGTTGTTTGATTTACGTTAAATTTTTTATGAAAATGATAGATTGCTCAAAATAATGGATTTTTTAGTAAGTGATAGGTCTTTCTATTTGTGGTAGGTTGCTTAAAATGATTGTCCTTATATTTGTAATAAATTACTAGAAGTAGTAAGTCTTTGAATTTGTGGTAGGTTAATTTTTACTGGGTTGTCTGGTCATAAGTAACTTGCCTACAAGTTGCCATCATGGACTCTGCGTGATTTAATCTAATAATTTTTGCATCTTTTACACCGCGGCCCTGTCCCTCCCTCTCTCTCTCTCCATCGTGACAGCAGCTGAATTAGGACTCCGTAGCTCAGGTGCTTCTCTCTCACCCTCTCTCTGTTTCTGTCTCCTTCCTCTCTTTAGGGTTTTGTTCCTCATACAAACAACCAGTTAGGGCATTGCCTGATATAAATAGCAATACTCATGCCACTGTTATCCCGATTGATAAAATTAATGGCTATATAAGCATTGAGAAAAATTAAAGACGAACAACCATCTTGAGCTGAGCTACACATCTGCATTTTGTTCTCTTTTCATATTTGATTTTGTTTTTAAGGGTATGGAAGCAGAATCTTTAAGAAAAAAGCGGTGACCAAAGTTTTCTCATTGTAATAGCATGCTTAATTATGAAAGTCAGTGCACGGAAAAGGCTAAACTTGAAATCTTTTTCACCTAAGTGAAGTATTTAATCATCTTAAAATACCAGTCTGAAGTCATTATGAATTAAGATATATGGACTTGCAATTTGCATATCAGACCTGCAACTCATGACTTGTTGTTTCTTCATAACCAATTATTTGGTGTTTGAGCCATAGAAGTGATGTCATGACCTATTCTTCATCTTGTAACATCAATGTTGGGATAATGCGGTTTATAATATATAGGGTGCTAGATGCTGGATAATTTTTGCAAGCCATGGTGGTTTGATGGCTGGCATCATTTTATCATGAAGGGAGGATTAGTATAAAGTTTGGTGCATACTTGAAACCAGAAGTAGAAAAGCCAGATTAATTATAATCAAACTGAGCATAGGACTTTTCCGATTACTATTTGATTTCCTATTGAAGTTTTGTTTTGGTTTGTTCCCAAATAGAATATTAATATCTGAGAAAATTCATTCTCAACTTATATAATAAGTAAATCACAACCCCTATATCACTCACATGATTTTACCTTTTATAGTGTTTCCACAAATTCTCTTTCACTACTCTATTTTGCAGCATTCCCCTTCTTAGGGTACAAATAGATCAAGTTGGTTCACAAACTATTTGAGTTCACCTCATTTTTACTCAAACTTGATTCGAGAATAGCCGAGTTGAGCTCAAGTTCAAGCTAGTCGAGCCTCTTGTCAAGCCTAGCTTGCAAGCTTAATCGAGCTTGTTTCAAATATAAATGTTAATTGAGTTTGATAAAAAAAAGGTTATTATATTATTTTAATTAGAATTTTTTTACATAAATTGAGCTTAAACGAACCTAAATGAGTCGAGTTCAAGCTTAGAATTTTAAACTCATTCAATCTCTACCTTGATATTATACTATTTTAATTTAACTCGTTTGCAGCTTTATTCCCATCTAGGCCCTCTCTAGCAGCCTCCTCCTCCTCTTCCTCTTCTTCTTCTTCTTCTCTCTCTTTCTCTGTTTTTTTTTCTTTTTTAATTTCTTTTTGAAGCGTTTCTTGGCTCTTTGTTTAACCAAAGTCCTCTGACTGCCCCTTTTTTGTTTTCACATGTATTCACACCTTAGTTTATCCCTAACTCCAAAAACCCACAGCTTCATCTCAATCTACAAATATGGGAGTCTGCTTATCTAATCTAATTTCTCCGGTCTGTCTGTCTAGCACATGGCTCAATGCCTCGACTACTGTCCAGAGCATCCGGTTCTTACATCTCAATCTTAAGCTAATCACCCCCAAGGTTCTCTCTCATATCCCCTGCCAGCATGGGATTGACTAAGAGTCTTGCTAGTTTCCACAATTTTTCAACCCCTCTGTATAAGGTCAAAACAATTGTTTACCATTATGGAATACATAGTCTCTGTGCTTATGCAATATAACTGTCAAAACAGTAAGGCAAAGACTAAAGAAGCCATTCTTCCATGTTAAGTGCACAGAAGAGAGAATTCCTGTTCTTCCCTTTTTGGGTTCTTTTCCTTCATTTCATTGTATTTTAGCTGAGCAGATTAATGCAAAGAGAAATATTTTTTTTTTGTTTATGCTGATGGTCATGTAGCTATAAAATTTGAACAGTTGGTTCTTGGGTTTTTTTATCAATCTTTTTTTCGTTAATGCAAACTACCCTTCTTTATTATTCCTGTGCAATCATGAATAAGGCAATATAATCATTGAGTGCTGTGTTTGTTATGTATCTTTATAGTTTCATACACAGTGGCCAATGCTTCTCCTTTTGGCTGGCACATACGCAACCTAATGATTCTTATCTTGTTGGTTTCCCCTGTTGAAGGTGGAAATGAAAGTAGTTATTATAGCATCAACACAGGGTTTTGATAATTTTGTTGCATGTTGCTGTTATAGCTGATTGTGGATTTTATCTGCTTACTTTATTCTTAATTATAGTGATAGAGATTTTTCGATCGAGTAGTATCTATATTCATTGTTAGCCATATAGTTGTTCGGGTCTTTTGGGGTGCTATTAAGAAATATATGCTACTTACAAGTAAGTGAAGTGCACTATACTAAACCATACCAAAGCAAGATTTTGTTTGCTTTGAAAAACTCCAAACTACCAAACTAAGCTCACCCTTGGGTTAGGTGACATGCCTCAACCCCCTGCAATAGCTTCAACCCAGGCAAAGTGTGCCCATGCAATAGGAAATGTGGGTTCTATGCAGGTTTGATCATTCAGGTGACCATCATAAATATTTTGTTTTTTTTTTTGAACGTCACTAAATATTTTGTTAGTCAAGAAAATTTAGCATTTTCTTCACCCAATATAGAATATTTAGCATTTCTATCCAGGATAGGAGTTAATGAGTCTGAAAGTTGGATGCTTCATGATTTTATTGACCACACTCTTCCAAGACCATATCTGTGTTAGATGCAGTTAACTTCTTGTATGTGGGCTATCCTCATTATAATTTTACTATGAAATGGCCTGTCCAGAAACTGTTACAAGCTGGCTGAATAAAAAATTTGGATGCAGCACAAATCTGCATATGAATCACTGCCGGTGTAGCTAATGTCTGTGTATCTTTTTGATGATAATACCAGGGATAGGACTTTGGATAAAGTTTTCTTCACTGATTTAATGATCTTCAAGTTTCTTTTCTAGTCTCTTATTATTTGGTTGTCATTTCAATAGGTGGGTGTTGGGTTCAACAGTATTGCAGTTACTTCCGAGAATTGATTTATCTTTGTCATTTGATTTCCACTCTTTTTTTGCACAGGGGAATCTGTATATAAGTTATACTGGCATTAGATTGCAACCCAAAATGGATTCTTATAACTTGAAACATCTAAATGGTAGCTTGTAATTTATGTTCATTGAAGCATTTTAGAGAATCTCAAGTTTTCTCCTTCGTTCATGGAAACTATTTAGATGTTTTATGGTGCAAAATTGTTGGTTATTTTGCTAATATAAACTTGTTTTCATGGTCATCCATGGTAGATTGAACGCAGGCTTAGAGCCAAAAGCTTTTTGAAGAGAAAATGGCCAAGCATCACCCTGATCTGATCATGTGTAGGAAGCAGCCTGGAATTGCCATTGGACGACTATGTGAGAAGTGTAATGGGAAGTGCGTAATCTGTGACTCCTATGTGCGGCCTTACACCCTCGTGCGTGTTTGTGATGAATGCAACTATGGTTCCTTCCAAGGACGTTGTGTTATATGTGGTGGGGTGGGAATCTCTGATGCTTACTACTGTAAAGAGTGTACACAACAGGAGAAAGATAGAGATGGATGCCCGAAGATTGTCAATTTAGGAAGTGCTAAAACTGACCTGTTCTATGAAGAAAAAAATATGGCTTTAAGAAAAGATGAGTTGCATGTAGCTGCTATGTTTTATGACGACAATGAATTTCTAATTCGTCGAATATGCTTTGGTCAATTATGTGTACACAATTTTTGATAGGGTAATAGTCATATTTGGTATGAATTTTATATTTTTTGAAAGTGTCGATTTATTACCTATAACTTTTTGAGATTATTTATAGTATTTAGACGCTTCATTTAGTTAGTAATTGTCCAGATGGATAATCTCAAAAATGGATAAAATTTAGAAAGTAAATTGATACTTTTAATTTTAAGGTTGAGATACTAAAACTGATTCATGGAGCTTTTTTAGTGGGATGTGAAGAATGGCCTATCCATTTGACCTTAGTCAGATTTTTGGCTTTTGATTTGCCTCCTTGATATAATTTATAGTGCGAGAGCGTACAATCTGACCTTAGAGAAACGAGGTTGTGTTCTATTAGAGGATGACAGATGGTACTTCCGCAAACATGGTTGTGTTCGACTATAGGGGTGATGAATGGATACTTAGATCCCATTTTGTCTCACCACGAACTTCCTCATACCTGATGCATACAAATGGAAATACTCCCCTTGGGTGGGTACTCAATCAGGTTGGTTATGGATCCCTATTACAGTAGCTTCCACTTGCCCCGTGGTATAAGGTAATTTGGAACAAACACACCATTCCAAGGCATGCATTTTGCACATGGCTTATGTGGCAAGGAAAAGTACAAACTTTGCATGAACTGATGCATGGGATTTAGGTACAAAATTATAAATAAAACTATAAAGTATACTCTATGATAACAAAATTATCAAATAAAACTATTTTTTTTTTCATGTAGGTACAAAAGAGGATAAATGGTCATCAATAGTAGAAAAATAGCAAAATAGTTTTTTGACTACTCTTAAAATTGTGCTCAGGTTAAAGGGGAAAAAATAAAAAATAAAACATAGGTTAAAATATTATAATCGAATAAATGGGTTTTAACTTTAATATAACAAATTATGGAATAAAATAACCTGTATATTTACTTTGTTTTTTTTTTTCCACACTGTTCTCACCTCTAAATTAAGATGTTGAATGCCAAAAATTCATGGAGAGAGCACCAAATTAATATGAAACCCTTTACGATGGAAAAAAATTCATCGAGAAATATTTATACCAATACTTGGGATGGCATATGCCGATTAATGTTAGACCCGGATTGGGTGGATTGGACGCTTTTACCCCTCCCTGCCGATTTGATGCCTAGACCCGATTGATGCTCTAGACCTGGATTGGGGGATTGGACGCTTTTACCCCTCCCTGCCGATTGATGCCTAGACCGGATTGGGTGGACCGTAAGGTTTATTGGGTGGACTGTAAGGTTTATTGGGTCTACTGTAGGATTGGGTGGACCCATAAGATACGCAGGTTAAGGACCAATGCAGCTTTCCAACCCTATATATAGCGTTACTGACCCTCCTTCGATTCCAAATCAACACAACTTCTTCGAAGCCACTACCCGTTTATCATTGCTAGATCGGAGGAAGATCTCTTCGGTACTTGGTAGTGCTCCAAGCTTGGTTGCTTTCCCGTTTGGCTTATAAAGCAGTTAAGATGTTTTGTTTTTCTCCATATGGGACAAAAATTTTTTAGAACGCTTCTTCCATATTGCAACATTTTACATCTCCTGAGCATGAACTGCATGTTTATTCCTTCTCTCTTACAGAAAATTATTTTACCATAATAACTACCATTTGTTAATCCTTAAAATATGGCTAAGTCTTTCACTATTTTATTTTATTTTTATTTTTTGCCCACCGTTCGTGATTTTGCTTTTATCTTCACAAGTATAAGTAGTAAGTAGTAACAACTAACGAGGAAATGGAAGATCTTGTGGTCTTACATTCACTACTATAGGTAGATTTTCGATATGAAAACTCACACAACACAAAAAAACATTTAAAATGAAGAAAGAAAACCCACACGTGCAAAGATTGTTGTGCTTTGGAGGGTTTAATTTGTCTCTTTTGTTTTCCTTTTCTTTTAGTAGTTTGAAGTTTGAACAATGGTGGACAATCGAAACAGAGGGAATGTCTTGGATGGTGAAGAAGAACTTAGAGATGGAAGTCAACATCGTCTTTCCATCAGAACTTTGCCTGCTATCAGTATCGGTGCAAGGAGTAACCATGGGGTTAATATTCGGAGATACATCATATCACCTGATAATCGTATTTACAGGTTAGTTTGGCTTCAGTTTTACTACTGGTGTGTTTGCTCTATATTTTTCATAATAAAAATTTTATAAATGATTGGGGCCATTACCAATATCATTAAAATCATTGGATTCATGGGATAATTATATGAATGATGGACAAAAAAAAAAAGCAACTTTATCTTCCATTGTCAAATTAATAATATATATATATATATATATATATCAAAATCTAAGTTATAGATATTTTTTTTTAATAAAATTCTTCTATAATGAAATGTGTATAAATTTTTTGAATAATTTTTTTTTGGTAAATCAAAAGCCAATTAGTGAGTTATATAAATATTTGATTGTATTAATTCTAAAATATTTATGATTTATGGTATTTTTAAAAATTGGAATGCACATATATATATATATATAAAATAATACGATAATATGATGATGAAATAAAATGAAAAAGAGGGAGAGAACTCCGTAAAAACTAAAAACAAAAATGAAAAAAGGGATAGTAAATTTTTATCGAAAGTGAAAAGAAATTTATTGTTTCTAATATTTTATTCCACGCTATATAAAACCCATTCCATTTCCCTCATCGTCTCGTGCTCCTGCCTCCATACCTCCCTCCGTCCCTCCCCTATTTTTACTTCTCTACAACTCCAATGGTGATAAAACATGGAAAGCCACGACCACGAGCAACCCTTTTAACCAAAATCCATTCAACGTCATGTCTAGCCTATTTCGACCCCTCATGTCGGTACTCTGCTTCCCTCTGCCACCGCCACCAAGAGACAGATCCGGCAGTAGCCATATCGCCTCTTGCTCCTTCCATCACCATGGTCGTGAACTTCTTAGAAGGTGCTTGCCTGGGTTATCAGAGCTTATTTTATTTAATTGTTTTTTAATCATTCCTTTTCCCCATCTATCTGAGCTTGTTTTGAGGTGGGTTCCAAAATCGAAACTAGTCACTCTTATGAGAAGTCAGGTGTTCGCACCACTCGGCTTTCGAAAGTACTGTTGACTCTTAGGACGGTTTTGATTTTAATAGAATCCATCCCGTTTGTATTCTTAAACGTAAGAATTTTCTTTTGCTTGGATCTTCCATGGTTAGGCGACAGGGTAAGATTGTTTAGATAATGTTTCAAAAGATCCGCCCTTTTCTTTGTATTTCATATCAAGAAAACATTGCAAACGAAGTGATGCAATCAAATCTTGTTGCTCTTGACATTTATTATTCGGGTCGTTATTAAAGTTTTCAGAATCTGATTTTGTCATTTTTTTCCTTCTAAATTTATTTGAAATGGTAAACACTTGAGTTGAGAACTTTAATTATGACTCGAATAATAAATGTCAAGAGCAACAAGATTTGATTGCAAGGGTTTCTGAAGTTGATTTAAACTCCGATGCATGAGAACGGATAATTTTCTTTTCTTTTCTTTTCTTTTCTTTTTTTTGTTCCCTCTTGTTTGAAGTTTCCAATTTTTAGGTATATTTTTGTAAATTTTTTCATCTAATGATCAAACTAAGCATGAGATTCACAACATAGATAGCACCCTTTTGGGTTTTGGCTCCTAAATTTTGCATATTAGATTCCTTTATAAACTCTGCCTCTTGTAACTTTGATATCTTGACCGAACTATAGATATAATCTTTTTTTTTTTTCAGTTTAATGTCCAATCAGTAATTACATTCACTTCTGTAGGTGATAAACTCTTGCTTGATTAACAAGGTTTAAATTCGTATTTGCAGGATTTGGCAGGGATTCCTTCTTGTTTTTGTTGCTTACACTGCCTTTATGTCGCCATTCGAATCTGGCTTTATCAGAGAACCAAATCGATTGTTATCAATTTTGAATAACTGTGTAAACGGGTTATTTGCAATAGATATAGTCCTTACATTTTTTGTGGATTATCCCGATGAAAACTCTAGCTGCCTCGTCGATAATCTAAAGCAAATTGCTTGGAAATATATAACTTCATGGTTTGCATTTGATGTTATATCCATTGTTCCATCTGAACTTACACTAAAAATATTCCCCTCATCTTTCAATTCATTTGGTTTGTCCATCAACATGCTACGGCTTTTGCGTCTTCGAAGAGTTAATGCTTTGTTTTCAAGGTAAGATATATTTAATTACATGTAACTATTTTTTGCTTTATTTTTTCATTCTCTTTTATATATAATAACACAATCATAGAAAATAATCCATTTTTTTTTATAGATTGGAAAAAAGACGGAAATATCAGCTATTTATGGGTTTGCTGTGTCAAGCTCATTTGTGTTAGTATTACAATCATTTACGTTGTTCATTTTGATTGTATAATCAATGAACTTGAATTCTCAATGATTTTGGTTTGTCTTGGCAGGTGACCTTGTTTGCAGTCCATTGTGCTGGTTGTTTCTTTTATTTGCTAGAAGTATGTTACCACAATCCTAAAAGCACGTGGATTGGAGCTTCGATGGAAAATTTTTTTGATGAAAGTTTATGGATTCAGTATGTGACTTCAATGTACTGGTCATTTACAATTCTAACAACTTTAGGCTATCTGCAACCCAAAAATACTGGGGAGATGATTTTCGTCATCTTTTATATGCTTTTCAACCTTTGGTTAACAACTTATTTGAACAGTAAAATAACGAATTTGCTACGCCATGGGACACATCGCCCTCAAGAGGATGTAAGTGAATTCTCTTATGAAATTATTAACCAAATCAGTAATTATATAGCTTCCGATTCATTTGTCAAATTCGTCTTACGCTTCTTACTATGTATCATTCTAAAGGGATACCATGCAAGCTATCTCAAATTTTGCTCGTAGAAATCAACTACCTTCCTACCAACAAGATCAAATGCAAGCTAATATGTAATTACGTTTTTACATACTAATATGATAATTGTTTTTTTTTTATTTTAATTAGGTGAGAATGGATGCTGAGAGGGATGAAGAAGACATTAGGGTTGCTCCGACCGGCCAGGAGCCGGTGAATGATGTCACTATCATGGATAAGTTTTTAGAGCGTAGATCCATATATCAACGTGGTATGGGATATGATCTGTTGATTGCTCAAGAGAGGTATGACCATTATGAGCAGCCTCAAGATGAGTCTAGTATCAGCTTAGATGGAGTCGATATGGGGACATTAACAGAGATGGCACAAATTCCTCATTCGTTGGTGAATCGATCTCCCATGCCAAATTATGGACAATACTACCTTACCCTTAGCCATCACTGCCTTTGGCAGGTACAACCACCAACGGCTCTAATCGGTGCCATGCAACTCCACCTCGAAAGTCATACTATTATAGATATTACGACATATGGAGCTAGCTCGTTTGAATACACTTAGTCATTGCCTTAACCTATAGCTTGATCCCCAAGCAGCTCCTTAGAGCAACGGGGCCAACCTCTTGCATTAAGTTATGTGCCATGGACACCGGCAGCATTGTGGGGACCACCCCTAGTCGACCTATCTACTCAACAACAGCCTGCTCATAACTCCTATATCCATTTCCTAATATGACTCCACCACTAGGATTGGCTACTGCCACTTTTGCCTCAACATCACGGACATCATCGGGTACTTCATCGACTCAAGTCTAATAGCATCAAGTTCATAGATGCTAGGTTAGTCTGCTGTCGAGATCTATATTTGTTATTGTTCAGTATTATATTTTTTGCAAGACTTGAATCTTTTGTACTATTTTAGTACTTTGAGGACTTATTGTGTTTGATTAGTTATGTGCTAGACTATATTTATAGTTTGATATTATTTTGCTTTTATTTGCTACAATAAGTAATTTCAAACATAAAATTGATATATATTATAATACAAAATATTATATATTAAAAATTAATAATATAATTTAGTATAAATTGGCAAAAAGAAAAGGCACAATATTATTAAAATAATGGAAGTACAATAAAAAATAATAAAATATATTATATTTATTATTAATATTTAAATAAATATAAAAAAATGAAAAAAATAAAAAAGAAGAAAAAGGATAAAAGGGCAAGTGTCGTCTCTTATCCAGTGACTAAAATAAAGAGGTGAGTCTTGCCTCTTTGTTCTTTTTAGAGGCGATTTTTACCTTTTTTTCGTCATGATATGGCAAAGCAAAGGAAAGGGTTTTGAAGAGGGAGTTACTTGCCTCGCTGGTCCTAAAGAGGTCATCTTTTAGCCTAGTGAGATAGGGAAAAAAAAAAAAGAAAGAAACAGAAAAATTGCTTTGTTGGTCAAATTCCTATTAGTGAAGCACATTTGTATTTGAAAAGTAGAACAAACACAAAGAAGCTACAGCAACAAGAGATAGTTGGGTTTTTTCATAAAGCAATCCAATCAAGCATTTCATATCATCACTTCCATAAACTAGTTAATAAAGTTTACTTATTGCGTTATATTTATATTTACTTGCGCTTTTTCACTACCTTTTTGACCATTTGTATGTTTTTTCTTTTAAATTTATATTACCCATACATGTGTGATATTAGCATGTGCAACTCTTCTTAATGATTTTTGTAATTGAATAAGGTGATTTTTTCGAAAAGACATGTAGAAAGAGATATGACTCTTGCATAAGACATTTACTTGTTCATATATAAGTTTAACTATCTTTTTGCCATCTAGAATATTTAATTTAATTTTTATTATTAATACATGTGAATGTGTGATACTAAAATTTGCAGCTATTCTTAATAGTTTCTGTAATTGAATAAGGTGACTTTTCCTAAAAGACATATAGTCTTTCTACAACTTTTTTGTTTTTGAGACATGTAATTTTTTTTTCTTGTTATAACATGTGAAATGATAAAAACCTCAAACATGTAGTCCTTTTACTACCTTTTTAGAGATATATAATATATACATATATATTTAATTAGAGAATGTCAAATGATTAAAAAAAAAAAAACTTTCTAGTGCAAGTTAGCTTCCTAATGACTTCTCTCTCCTAATTACCTATTTACTTTATCCTAAAATCTTTCATTAATATCTCTTGACTTTTTCACTTTTGTGAGTCGAGTTTTATTACGACATGCATAATGGTAAGAAACACCATTTGGAGTCACTAGGTGTCAATTCAACTCTTTATAGACCCTATTTTATTAAGGATTTTCTTTACTTTATAGGTTCTTCATAAAAGTTCTTTGTAACTTTTTAAATTTTTGTTGATCCCATGTTATTACTTTTAATCTATTATCTTTAAAGTTATTGGTTTGCTTTAATATTTGTCAGAAATTATATATGTATATGTATGTATACGAGAAAATACAACTTGATTTCAAATTTTATAATGAGTTAACTACAATAGTGAAAAAAAAAAAATCTAAAAGTGGGTTCTAGTTATAGGAAGTGGTGTCAAATGTCCCTATTGTACATGCTTATATTACTTTTAAACTAATACCTTTAATTTTTTTTGTTTATTGTAACAAACAAAAAAATTATGACTTTTCAAAGTCTTTCATAAATGATTCTAAAATTTATAAATATCTAGCTAAAATGGTGAATAACCCAAAAATGGGTTCTTATATGGGAAATGGTGTTAATTATTTTTATTATACCTACTCTTAATATTATATTTCCAATCATTAATAATTATTTTCTTTTAATTGTTTGTTAGAATACATATTCTTTACGCAAATAAGCAATACTTTTGGAAGAATTTGAGCATGCACATAACGTTATACAAAAATGAAACAACTCGTGGTGCATAATTTTATACTTCGACAGTATAATGGCTTACAAGTCTCTTTCAGAGCCATATTGTTTCCTATAATCATGGATATGCTATGTATAGTTATATTTCTGTATAATTAAATAACATTATTACCACTTTAACATGAGCAACTTATGAATATATACTTTTTAACTTGAATAGCTCATAGACTTGGCATTAAGGCCCAACAAGTGCGGTTCATAAATTGATATGACTTGGAAAGATTTAGCTTTGTGGACTCGGAAGAAGGATCTTTGAACCAGTCCACTGCATCTAACCTCTCTTAAGCAAGCTCATAGATACAAGAGGAAGATCATTAGATTTAACCCATAGCTCTATCTCATTTGCTAATGACTGAGATGATCTAATGCTTATTATCCATTGTAATGCTGATAAATACCGAGCCACGTCTCCTAATTTCCACTTTTTGGAGAGAGAACATGGACAATGTTCTATACAACAAGTTCTTCTCATAAGGATCAACTAGGCAAATTAGGTGACTACTACTTTACTAGCTTAAGAACTGCAAGATTGATGCTCAAGGCATACTTAAGTTTCCTTGTGACTTGCACATTTAAAACATTGAATTGTTTGTTATTCCTTCCAACCATTATCTCTAAATCATCTCATCAAGTGTCATCTCTTTTATCAACACTCTAAAATCATGTACAAGGTATAAGTTTCACGTACACAATCATTCTACATTTTTGAAGTCTCCACTAAGGATTAAGGAATTTGACACATCTATGATGGTACCATCAAAAAGAAGTCTACTAATCTTAATGATTGCACAAGTCAAGATGCTAATAACACCAACGCTAACATAATCAAAAAAGTCATGTTAGTACTTCAAGATGCCACCCCTATTGTCAACACCAACCATGCTGCTAATACATAAGATGCCATCCCTAACTGTGGGTCATAAGACCATGGGTCATCCCACTAAAGAGTGTTAGACCCTAAAGAAGATATTTAATATACAATATTATTTCTCGTGAGAATTTTCTTTTGCTTAGATCTTCCTTGGTTAGGCCTAGAAATTTATTATATAATGTTATTTCTCGTGCCGTAGGGTAAGATTGTTTAGGTAATGTTTCAGAAGATCCGCCATTTTCTTTGTATTTTCACATCAAGAAAACATTGCAAACTAGGAGATGCAACCAAATCTTGTTGCTCTTGATATTTATTTTTCAAGTCGTAATTAAAGTTTTTGGAATCTAGTTTTATCACTCTTTTTAAAACACTGTCATTTTTTTTTGTTATAAATTTATTTGAAATAGTAAAGACTTGAGTTGAGATATGGTGCAAAGGTTTCTACAGTTAAGTTATGTTATGTTTGGATCCTAACTGAAAAGTGGAAACAGAAAGAAAGCAACAGAAAAGGACAGAAAATTTGTGTTTGGCAATTTAAAGTGGAAAGTTATAGAAAAGAAGAGAAAATAGTGGAATGTTTTCCACTTTTCAAGCCACTTCTTTTCTCTCCAAATTACCCTATTTACTAACATTTTATAAATATGATATAGGGATAATTTTGTCAATCACTAACTCTATTTCTTTTCTTTTCCTTCTATTTCGTTTATAAGTTATCAAACACAAAATAAACTTTTTACTTGTTTCTATTTCCGCTCATTTGCACTCCACTCTTTTCTTTCCGCTCATTTTCACCAGTTTTCGCTTTTAATAAAGTTCCCAAACACAGTATTAAACTTTGAGGTATGAAAATAGATAATTTTCTTTTCTTTTTTCTCTCTTTTTGGAAGTTTCCAATTTTACAAGTATAGTATTTCTTTTCTTTTCCTTCTATTTCGTTTATAAGTTATCAAACACAAAATAAACATTTCATGTTGAAATGTTAAACAGTTGAATGGGACTAGTTAAGATAAAATGCTAATAAGTATGTGTTGATACTAGCCAAAATAAGAAATTAAGAGAGTGATGGACGATTAATTGAGATGGGATGATTGTATTAACAAGGCTTTTGGCAAAGTTAAGTAGATGGATTTATTGTATTTATTTCTTTTTTTTTTTTTTTTTTTTTTTGCAATCTTTTAGGTTATTCTCACTGAAGTAGTTGGTTAAATATATAGTCTAATATCAAGGAATCAATTGGCGTGGTTGTATTCGGTTGGGAAAGCAAGAGAAACATCCAAGATTATGTCATTTGTAACATGTAATTTATTAGTTGATCTAATTAAATAAATAGTTGAATAATGGTAACGATGCTCTTTTGGTTGACATAGAATAAGAAATGATGTCTTACTTCCTTTAAGTCCTTTTAGGAAATAGTTATTTAATTTTACATTCACTATTTTGTTGTTTAAATGATCTCGATCAAGGAAAGTTCACTTATTTATGCCAGCTGTCTTTTAAGGGTTTTAGGTGTTATTGTTATATTTTATTATTGTCCCATGAATGTTTATGGCTGTCTAGAAATATAAACATCTTTTCAACGTGTAATACTACATGGGTTTATATATACTTCTCGTTTTCTTGGTCTTCTAATTTGTGTGATTCCAACTGTATATGATGCCTTTCATATGAATTTTTGTTGTGAGGGTTGTCTTTATATGATATAATTCTTCATAATGATCTCATTGAGGAATCTAGTGTTGTCTTGGAGTTACAAAGTCTTCTTGAAGCATTGACAAAGGTTTGTGTTGGTTATTTCCTCCTAAATATTTTACCCTTCACCTTTCATTTTTCTTCCCTTGTCCACCCTCTCCTTTCTTATTTTTTTTTTTCATCTCTCGATATTGCAAATTTGACATTAAAATCTACATCTTTTCTTATTGGCAGCTAGCAACAAAGCCAGTATCGCCGGAGTCACTGCACTAACTGGTAGATATATTGAATCAAGGTTTTGCAACTTCTATTATTGGGATTTTGGAATAGAATGAATCCAAGATCTTTTAAAAGAGAATTCATAATTGTAATTTTTTCGCAGAATCTGAGATGTTGCTAGCCCAAAGTTGGAGTGCCTAGTTGATCAAAATAGAGCACCCAGGGAGCGCACCTTTTAAGCGCTCATCATATTTGCAGGAGATCAGGATAATGATAACATGCTTTATCCTAGGGAGTTTTGCATTGTGCTTTACTTGATTGAACAATACAGAGAAGGGCCTTCTCTTCCTACTGCACTCCCAAGCAGCATTTTGTCTGACTTTGCAATAGCTAATAAGCTAATGGAAGGATATAAAAACACCCCTTGGAGGCATCGATCTGGTATTTGTTCATATTGTAGATCATGATTTTTCCCTTCTATAAGTTGGGACTTGGGATGCTATGTGCAACTTAACTTGTGCTTTTTGTTAAAGGTTTACTATAGCAGGGGGTTTCCAATTCCACTTCCAGGCCTATGACACCTGCAGCAAGAGCTAGGCCTCCTCTACTGATTCCTTCCCCTCCCAAGGATGACATGTTTGCAATGAGTCGGAAAAGCCAAAGGTTCCTGTGTTGGAGAAACATCTTATGGACCAACTCAATGAAGAAGAGCAGAGTTCACTTGAGTCAGAATTCTGAGAAGCAACAAAAGCTGACAAAAAGGTATATTGTCTCTTCTATTCTTTATTTATTTATTTTCCTTCAAACTCAATGGCTGATGATTTGATAAAATAGTGAATCCACTCATGGTTTCGTAAACATCCTCCCTTTGGTATGATTTTATACCTTTGCCTATGCCAATGCACAATACATAGAAAGTTCTTTTTTTTTTTTTTTTAACTCCCTTTTTTATGCATTGGTTTATCCTTAGGTCCCTCCAATATATGATCAAACCTACAATGACACCTAAAGAGGCCATAGAGGCTTCGCAACCAAATTTTGCAAGCGCGAAAGCTAATAACTAACACATCTGCTAAGATAATGTCTGTGACAAAATTAATTTCACTAAGCTAGAAATGGTCATATAAAATGTGATGTTTCAACATCCTGGTCTTTTAAGTTTGACGTTTCATATACTCTAATATTTGTGTTGTTGGCTATCTTAGTTAAAGGTTAGCCAGCTCCTGGTTGGAAATAGGACATGGTTTAATTCATATATTAAATGTACAAAATATGTTCTGTCATAGTGGTTTTTGAATTTATGGTAGTAACCAATTTTGCATCATATCCACAAGTTTTATTAGAAAGTTGAATTTCCATAAGAGAATAACAAGGTTTTACCATTTACTTATAGAAGCAAAAGATTCTATTTAGATAAAAAAAAATAGATAAACAATTGTAATTTGGTGCTTGACACCTTAGGCTCGACCACTAATGGCAAAAAAGTTATGTATAAGAAACTGATTAATGGCAAAAACTGAAACACACCCACAAACACAAATATCGTAATCACACCACATCAATCTTCATAATAAAAAGACCAAAAAACCTTGCAACGGTTATAATTTGCTCAAATACTACTCGATATATTAATTTTTTGTTCATCTTTGGCACACACGGTGTATTGGTATTGGGTTATTATTTTCAAGTTAATCTTTGAATACATTAAATTGCTTGACTTGTACAAACCATAATATGCATGTTAGAATTCCTCTATATTTGCGAACAAATTCAATTAAATGCATCATGGTTTATGTGAATTATTTTGATCCTCCATATATATATGTATATGTATATCAAAATTCAGTCTCTATATTCACATAGTCCTACCTTATGTGTTCGTGTTGCAAAATAAAAAAGATATTAATAGAAAAACTTGTTTGTTACCGAAGCGTAGTATGAGTACAGCTTATATATCTATGGTTTAAATGATCCATTTAAAATATGAAAGGGATAATTTAACTTTGATATATATAGCATAGGATCAATCATTAAACAATTCGAATGTTAGGTGAGTGTACTGGTAGAATATAGCATATCCATCCAGCTGAAGTTCTTCTAGAAATTAATCATTTTATGTAGTAGGTTAGATAAAAAGCGTTGGATGTGAGAATCTATTATGTCGTTGCCTTTTTTTCTTTCTTTCTTCCTTTTTTTTTTTTTTTAAATTTGTTACCTTATGTTATAAAGTGTCATTAATGAATATATATATAGACAAAAGATATAATATACATGCGTATAAGTTTCATATGCCAACATTAAAACTTAATTTTGCAGGTCGATTCAACAAAATGCGGTCGCATTGCTAGATTTATAAACCATTCTTGTGAGGTAGTTCATGGATATTAATAATTAGCAAGTTACATTCACAGTGGTAGTTTGGTTACAATATAATCAAGATATTGCTTTGTTTTTTTATAGCCTAATTGTTATACCATAGTTATTAAATTTTGGTAGTCAAAAGAAGATTTTATTTATCTTAAGTGGCGTATATCTGTTGGAGAAGAAGTTACTTATAGGTGTGGATGTTTTAATTGTAAAGGATAGAGCTCATTGCTATCTGTGCTTGGAATACACGATAATCCATTCAATAAATTTTCGTGGTGTATATCCTGTATCCATTTTATGTGGTTTTTGTTGACACTAGCTAGCTAGTTGTGGTAGAGTGTTGTGATTTTAGTCATAGGTATGAGGCTCATTCCCCAATGACCTCATAAAAAAGGGAAAAGTGTTCCTTCTAAATTTGATTGTAAATTTAACCAAATACTTTAAATATTGAAATGTTTTGATAAAATGAAAAACATAAATAAAAACATGATAATAAAATGTCCCTGATGGTAAATAATTGCAATCCTTGATGGTAAAATGTCCTTGAAAGAACAACAACATAGTTCGCATGATCTCCAACAAGACAATATCAACTATTCATTATCTATAAGTGACCTGGAAATGTCTCTGCTATTTAATTACTTGCGAAATCATGGAAGACTGACTTAGTCCTAAACCTGAGCTTGTGCTAAATAATTTTACAACATGCTTGGGACATTGTGTTGGAAGGTTAGATTTTTGTTTCTTTTAATTTTAATCCTACTAAATGTGTCTTTTCTATTGGATTCTCTGTCCTTGCTAAACCTAGTCAGTGTAATATGTGAAATAAAGCACCATGAAGAAGGAGGTTGTAATTTTTATTGTTTTCTAGTCCACTTTACGATTTGCCCCCTGTTTATTTGTATATAGTGAAAAACTGCAATTGATGTGCTTGATCAGTAAGTCTTTCTAGCCATGAAATGGGACATAGGGGCATCCATTATTATAATGAAAAACTGAAGATTTTGTAAGTTTATGGGTTGACTTGCATTTTGAACATGTTATTAAATAGGCAACATGTTGCGAATGGAATGTTTTGGTTACTCGTAATGTAGAAGAAGATGGTGAGAATGTATGAGGACTCCCAATCTTTTGACAAGCCTAAGACGTCAGAAGAGATTGTTGACATATTTATGAATGCAAGTAATAGATTTGACTACCATCTTGGAAGAGGATACAGACCACCATCTATTGAGAAATCAACATGGAGACAGAATGAGATGGAGGAGTTAAATAGCTGCATTGCAAGAGGAAAGAACATTACACGGGCAACAAATGCAATAGGTAATCAAACTTTATGGACTGTTTAATAATTTAAGAAATTAAGCTTGTTTAATTGTTTAATTGATGCAGTGCTTGTGTTTTTACTTTCCATGATGCGACCACTGGAACTCTATGCATAGATAAATGTAGCGTTGGGATTGGTTTTTATTCAATTAAAAATTTTGCAATTTAATATGATTTTGGTTAGATTCATTTTATTCTTCTTCCACTCTGATGTAATGGGTAAAGAGATGATGATAAGAAGTTGGTTTTTATTTTGCATAATTATATAACTTGCTTTTTGATACTCTTTTTTTTATTAGAAGATAAATCAACTAAAAAGGTGGCTCAATTTAAAGATCCCTAGATGCTATTCTGTTTCTGTCTTGTGTAAAGTAGGGTGTTAAAAAATCATTCTAAGATTTGTTCCCTCTCAAAATTTCATTTAGCTACAATTGTTATTGGAAGTAGAGGACTTGGAATAAATAATATTAATGTGCTTCCATCTGACTTTTGAGAATATGACTTTATTAGGGTTTAATGTTGGATGGAATGTGGTGTATACTTTTATAATCTAAATGTGTGCTATATTATATTAGCAGTTGATTGATTTAAGGTTGAATTTTACTTCAACATATAATAATAATAATAATAATAATAATAATAATAATAATAATAATAATAATAGAAGAAGAGAAAAATATTTAGTTGATTGAATTTTCAAGGCACTGGTTATCTGGTTTGAAGTGGGACGTAGATGCAGCAAAGCAACATCATGGAAGTAGTAGAATTCATCATTTTAAAATCATTTTTCTTTTGGGTTCATTGTATTTGAAAGATTAGTGAATAATCTTTTTCGATATATAATTTTTTTAAACTAGGCTATATCATGTCTGTAAATATTCTATGTGATGTGTAATGACTAATGAATCTTTTCGTCATATAGTAAGAGTTTCAGTACATTTTAGAAATTGTAGCTTTTGTCGCAGGTATTTGTCCATTATTGAATGACTAGGCCAACCTCTGAGTGTAAGATCTCTAGTTTTGGTAATTGTTATAGAGAAGTCCTTTGCATATGTGACTAGAAGTGCTAACGTTGTCTTAGAAACCAAACATGGAGAAGACATTGATAAGAATATTGAATATGGACCTTCTTAACTTCCTTACCAAATTCAATGTCAAGCTTTTACATGGATTCAGTTATTGTAGAGCTGTTCGCAGCTTGTCAAAAAGTCCTGGAGTTTTAGTGCATACATGGATGGATTCGATTCATGCTCGCTTGTCATATTGTATAGCTTGCTATTGTAGGCTTCAATTTGAACCCTAAGTGATATCAACAATATCAAATAATAAATATAATAATTCATACTAGTTGAAATATCACTCGAAGTATAAAAACGCACCCTTGTTTTCACCATGGAATCTTATCCTCATTCTCGTATGCCTTGAAATGTATTGTGAAGAAGTATAGATTCGGCTTTGGGAAACCTTTTGGTTACTATTTTACATCTTTAAGTGAGTTTTTGGATCATGTCCTCGTGGAAAAATATGGGGTGTAGCTTGATGCTGAAACACCGGAAATAGTTAGCACCATTGCTAGCCAGAAATAGATTTGGGTGCTTTTTAAAATTTATTGGGGCGATGCTAGGGAGAAGATTTGTGAAGTAAGTGACAAAATTTCATTTAGCTGCAGTTGTTATTGGAAGTAGAGGACTTTGAATAAATAATATTAATGTGCTTCTATCTAACTTTTGAGAATATGACTCTTTAGGGTTTAATGTTGGATGGAATGTGGTGTATACTTTCATAATCTAAATGGGTGCTATATTATATTAAAGTTGATTGATTTAAGGATGATTTATAATAATAATAATAGCTTCGGGTAAATCATGAATTCATGCTAAGCCTTTAAATGAAAATGGGGGTTCGTTATATTCATCCAAAAGGAAAGAACAAGGGGATGCATCCTGACCCTAAGAACAAGTACTAGGAGAGATTTATAAGGAAAAAGGGAAAAAAAATAAAAGAATACAAATTCTGTCACTAACTATTCTGAGGCTGTACGTTTATTCTAGATATGTTAAAAATTTGAGTATGTAATGGTTTAATATCTATTCTAAATCTAAAGAGACTTAATAAGCGACCCAATAATATAAAACAGTCTTAAGTAATTATTTTGAAATTTATGTTTCTAATGTTTTATTTATATTTTAATATTTATTTTCGTATTTTAATAATTATATAATTAAATTATATAACTAGATTTATTAAATTAATTAAAGCTAGTATGTATAGTTAAATATAGGTAAGGTTTTAAACCAAACCGAACTAGAATAGAAACTATCTCTCACGATCCTGGTCGTTCTATGGAATTGGGGTTCATGGTTTTGATTTGGTTTTGGAACTGTGGAATCGCCTCTTTTTTCAATTAAGAAATAAAAAAAATAAATGAGTTTTTTTTTAATAAAATAAATTTTAAACTCAAAACAATTAATAATTTGATCAAAAAGTATTTAATTATTTAATCAAATTTTTAAAAATTTTATTTAGAATGTGTATTTTTATATATTATATATAAAATATCTTAATTATGGTTAATAATATGAGATCGCAAAATACTCTAGAGTTAAAAAGAAATTACAATATAAAAAATAGTCTTGCTTTATAAAAAAAATGTTTTGCTTTTAAGAAAAGTTTATATAATTATTATATATGATTTTAAGTTATATTTATTTTGTTGTTTGATAATAACTTATTAATTTATAAATAAGTAATAAATTTTTAATATTCATATAAAATAATTTAAAATATAATAATTATATATTTAATATTAATTTTAAATTTTTTCTTTAATTATCATTTTTTTTTCAATGGAAAGGCTGGAACTATTAATTCTACATGGTTGAAAGTCGTAAAATCGCTTAGGAATCGAAAAACCGGTAGTTCTTTAGCCGGTTTTGGAACCACGCTAAACAGTTCAATTTTGATTCTAGAACTGTCGGTGATGATTCTAGTTTGATTTCAAATTTGAAATCGAACCTTGCCAATGTCTATATATATTAGATAAAAACAATGTAGTTAAACCCAGATCGCCCGCTGGTTCGATCCGATTCACCTGGAACTGCTTTAGAAATGGGCTGGTCCATGATTAAAACCCGATTTTGGGCTGAACTAACGAGACCCGGCTAACCTGGGCAGTTCAACTGTGAACTGGCTGACCCGGGCGAGTTGAGCGGGTCTCAATGAACCACTTAAAAAAAATTGAAAACAAGACGCCTTCAGTTGCCAAACAGAAACCATTTGGTCGCAGATCTCCAATTTGCATGATCAGATTGCACGCATGAGTCTGGATGTTGTCCCCTCCACAAGGTTGGGTCTTAGTAACGGCGATTGGGTAATGCAGTCGACAAAGAGTCGAGGGTGGGTCGAATGTTGAGTTGTCTTTGTTCTGTGGATGTGTCTAGTGATTTGCAAGGTTGGTGGCGGAGTGATGTATGGTTTCAAGTTGGTTGTATGCGCTAGTTCAATGAAAGATTGAAGAAGGAGATGGCTCGAGACTACGTCGACACGGTAGAATGTACGGTTTGATGGCTCGGTGACTCTGAGACGGGTTGGGTTTCGTCGGAGTTCGGAGAGGGTCTTGTGGGTTCAATGGCTGTGCTGGATTTGTGTGGCTTTGGAGCTCAATGGGCATAGTGAGTTAACTTGGTGAGTTTGTGACCAAATTTGAGCTTGGATCGGTGAGGGCTTCAGTTGATGAATAATGATGCCGCTGAGTTGCTTGGTTTGGACAGCGACGATGGATGGGTATTAGAGACAAGGTTAGATGACTGTTCAACATTTTAGAGAAAGGGCTTAGAGAGAGAGTGAGAAGAAGATAAGAAGGAGATCCTCTCACAATTAATATATGAGAAAAAAAAATTAATATTTACTTGGAATAGCCCTAAAAAGTGATGTACATGCCGGCCATGGAAGGGACCTCATCCAAACAGTAGGAAACTATTTTTTTTTTTTTTTTTTGTCTGCTTGGGTTTCTATGGAAGCAACGAGAGAGAGAGTCGAATGACAGCGAAAAGCAAGTCGTGGAGCCCAAGGAGAAAATTTTCAGAAGAAGGCACGAGCAATCACACGAGTATTTAATTGTATTGTACTAAGAGATGTATGTACTACTTTTAATGTGTTTATGTTACACATGATTTATTGGTTTGTTAAATTTTACTATTAAAAATAAGGACAAAGTAAAGAATAATAAAATAAAAATTTAAGATAAAAATGAAAGAAAATTCTTGCAAAAAAAAAGAAAAAAATAAAGATAATATTTTTCTTCCTATCTTTAAATAGGATATAATTTAAATTTTCAATTTTTATTAACTCCCGTTTGGCTGTTGTTAGAACGATTTGCCCTCTCGACTCCTGGATTCTGATCCCCTTCTGACAATATTGAATAAAAATAAAAATATACAAAGTGCCATAACAAAAATAAAAAGCTGATATGAATATGATATATTAATATATATAGTGTTGGGTACGGTTTTTTTTTTTTTAACCCCTCTTCTCTCTCTTTCTAGATTTTTTGTTTTTGGCCAATCTCTTTCTAGATTTATCAAACAAATTTCAGCAGTTTTATTCCTAAACCGACTTACTTGGGTCAAGTAATGTAAAGATGACTCCCCCACAAGTTGCTGTTAGGACCGCCGGATCGTGGAGTAAAAAGATGGACCGTCTGATGAAAAAGCCACTTCTTTTAGGGTTAATTGCTTATAAATGATGCCTCTGTCACCATTTCGCTCTCGTTTTTCGTCTTCTTCTGCAGCGCTCGCTCTTTGTTTTTTCTTCAAACACGACCAAAATCACACTCCACCATCTCCTTGTCGTCTTCCTTTGCCTCGTCTTCTACTAGAAGCAACAAATCCAAACAACTCTCCTTTCCTTCCCCTTTATACGTGATGCGAATCCTTAAACTTCAAAATTTCACATTCTTTACAGGAAACAAAGCCCTATCCTAGAAATTGCATCGCATAATCGATCCTTGGTCGTTATCCTTAGATTCTGAGAGGTTGCCAAATTGTGTCCTCTTATTATTATAAAAAAGTATCAAGAAAAAAGAAAAGGAAATGCAGGTTCTCATGATGTATGTACTGTCTTGTTTGCTTATTTCTTGAAGCTTGAATTTTTTACGGTGATTGTTGTTATTAGGACTTATTTTGCAATGGGTTTCTGACATATTTGATTTTGGCAGTGGACTATAATTTAGGGAAGACCAGATTGTCTTGAAGATTAATGCAATTATAAGTCGTACACTGGGTTATAACATCAAAATAATCACATATGAGAAGTATGTTTTCTTCTTATTCTTTTTTTTAATGTAATATGATCTATTGCTATTAGCTGGTTTTGTTATTTTTTTTTGGCAGTCTATTTCAAAGTTTATTACTTTTTTTTAAGGGTTATTGTTCGTGAAGAAGGGTTTCGTGGGTTGTGATCAGGGGCTGCACCTACTGTCTTGCGGAATGGGACAAACTAAGCTGCCATGTTCACAGCCAAGAATGCCTTTGACGTGCTATTGTGCCAGAAATATCAGGAGGATGGAAAAGTTCTGCTCTGGCAACCCATGATTTCTGTATATTCCGTTAGTTTACCGGAGCTCGTTTACAAGGTAAAAAGTTACATTAGTTTGATGTGGGTTACTGAATCCAACTTAGATCTATCCCGTTCATGTCAGTTCACTATAAAAAGTATGGACTCCCAGAACGATTTTGGGTTTTATGAAACCCCTGCTTGTATCCGTAACTGTAAGTATTTGTTTTTTGCTTGGATCTTCTACGGTTCGGCCTAAGAAAATATACACCCTTTTCTCTGTATTTTTGCATCAAGTCGTAATTAAAGTTTTTGGAATTTAATTTTACTGTTACAGTCATTTTTAAAATTAGTTTGAAATGGTAAAGCTTGAGTTTAGTGGAGATACATGCAAAAGTTTTAAAGTTGACTTACAGCGAGTTAGAACGGAAAGTTTCCAGTTTTACAAACATAGTATTTTGTAAATTTTCCATCAAATGCTCAAACCAGGCATAAGATTCGTGACATATATGAGCACCCTTTTGGCTTTTTGTGGATTCAGTATACTAAATTTTGCATATTAGATCTCTTAACTTTGATATCATGACCGATGTATATATATGTCAACTTGATTTGTTTATTTTTTCTTTTTATTTCTTATTTGCAGTTTAATGTCGAATTGAATCTGTAATTGTATAAACTTTGATATCATGACCGATGAATATATATGTTAACTTGATTTGTTTATTTTTTCTTTTTATTTCTTAGTTGCAGTTTAATGTCGAATTGAATCTATAATTGTAGTGATATATATAGCCATTACAGAGAAAATAGGTGAAACTTTTACTTAATTAACAAGGTTTAAATTTAAATTTGTGTTTGTAGGGCTTAGGAGAAATTTCTTCTTGTTTTTGTTATTTATACTATGTGGATGACATCATTTGAATATAGTTTTATCAAAAAACCAAATCAATCATTATCGATTGCGAATAATTGTGTAAAAGGGCTATTCACAATAGATATACTAACATTTTTCATGGTTATATTGATAAAAATACTTGTCATCTCGTCAAAAATCCAAAGCAAATTGCTTGGAAATATACGAGTTCATGGTTTGCATTTGATGTTATATGCATCATTCCAATCTAAACTTGCACTAAAAACATTCCCTCACCTTTCAACTCATTTGGTTTGTTCATCAACATGCTACACCTTTGGTGTCTCCAAAGAGTTAATGCTTTATTTTCAAGGTAAGATATGTTTCATCATATAGAACTCTTTTTTCCTTTTTTTTTTATATAATAATCCCATCATAGAATATACTCATTTTTCCCCCTTTTTTGGATTGGTTGGTAATAAACAAAAATTTCAACTATTTATGGGTTTGGTGTGTCAAGCTCATTAATGTTAGTATACAATTGATTACATTATTTATTTTGATGGTATAACCAATGAACTTAATTTTCCAATGATTTTGGTTTGTCTCAGTAGGTAACCCTGTTTGCAGTACATTGTGCTGGTTGTTTGTACTATTTGCTAGCAGTATGTTTTCATCTTCTAAAAACACATGGATTTAGAGCTTTGATGGAAAATTTTTTAAAGAAAGCTTATGGATTCAGTATGTGATGTCAATGTACTGGTCAATTGCTACTCTTAACAACTATAGGCTATTTGCAATCGAAAAATTGTGGGAAATGATTTTTGTCACTTCTACATGTTTTTCAATTTTTGGTTCACAGCTTACTTGACCAGTAACATGATGGATTTGGTGCTCCATACGACAAATTGCATTCGGAAGTTTGTGAGTGAGTTCTCTTATGAAATTATTGCCAATTATTAATCAAATAGTATTGTCTAGCTCTTGCTTTATTTGTCGATTTCTCGTATGTTTCTTGCGATGTATCATTCTAGAGGGATGCCTTACGAGCTATCTTAGACTTTGCTTGTAGAAATCAACTGCCTTCCTCCTTGGTAGATCAAATGAAAACATATTTGTATTTGATATATATATATATATATAACTAACTCATAGGAGCTGTAGCAGCAAGAGATACTCAAGAGTTTTCTTGAACCAATCCAATTGAGCATTTCATGTCTTCTCTTCTGTCTACTAGTTGATAAAGTTTATTTATTCCGTCTAATTTCCAAAAGCTTGCTCTCTCAGCTTGTAAGGAGATGCATCATGCAAATATTATGTTGCTATTACATCGTTTAATATTTTTTAAAATCTCTTTTCTAACTCCATTTATTTTAGGTTTTAGAGATGGAAGTCAAGTGTTGTCATTTATGAGGAATTGCAAAATGACACATCGATATTTTTATATACAATTGTTAGTGGGGTTTTGGTAAGTAAATATTTTTCCAACACTATAATGAATAAGCACATACTATAATATATTGTAATTTGTCAAATTATTATATATCTTGAATAAAAATCTTATCGGATTATTACATTCAATTTTAAAGGTTACAAAGATTAGTAATTTTATGAAATGAGTATTGCACTTTTGGGGGATATAATTTCTAACAATGGAGGTGGTGAACGGGCAACGACCAAGTGGTTATCATGTTACTAAATTTCATCACTATTAGTTAAGTCTTTAATATCTTTAAAAAATGTGTAGATTGTTGGAGAAGGAAAAATTGGTGATATTTGTGGTGAGGTACGCATCCTTTGTTGTAGGCCATAGCTCTTCACCATGATGATAAAATGTTCAAGCGAGCTATTATGATCGAATCGTAATACTTTCTTTGATATTATTTTAAAAAATGTTGAAGATGAGACTATAATCATGCATAATCTTTCTTCAAGTGGATTTTTTAATTTTCATACTTTTATTACCACATGCTTCTATCATAATATAGCTTGTCAATTTTTTTTAGCCTCCATACCATGAGAAAGGCTTTAATGGGATTATACGCTATGAAATCTATTATATACCTCTATCCACTATCTTATAATTAGTAGTTACCTACTATTATGCATACATACATAACTATTGAATATTTTTCCACATTGGTCGCTCTTTATACATATTATTAATTTTTTTATTTTGTCAAGTTTTGTTGATTTTATTTGTAATTATTTATTTTATGGTTGAATAGCATGTGGAGGACAAAAACGATTTGAACATGGGGAGTATATTGTTAGAGATTAGTCGTGGTAGATTAGAACTATCATCAATTTATACTTTGCGACATTAATGGGTAATGATTTGTGTTGAAGCTATTGCTGAAACAAGGTTTAAATCCAAATGAAACGAACAACAACGACAGGAAGACATCACTTGTGAGTATATAATTGATTGAAACATTACCCACATCCATCAATCATGTTATGAATTGTCATTATATTTGTACGAATATAGCATATTTCAGCATCTAAAGGAAGCGATATTTGTGTCCTTCTTCGACTAAGTTATGGAGCTAATCCTAACATAAGAGGTATAATTCTCACATTATAATATTGAAAGACAACTTATATAAAATTTTTAATTTTCAATTTTCCTTTATTGGCAATTTATTTTGTTACCAAGAAGTTTTTTCAAGTTTTATATTAATAGGTATCATGTGATTTTTTATTTATTTAATAAATGTTGTAAATGTTATATAAATTGTGATAAAATATATAATTAAATACTTTAATTTTAAAATTTATCAATTTAGTATTTTAATTTTAAAATTACTCAATTTAGTACTTTAAATAACTTTTTGTGTACGCTAATGGTATCTTCGTCATATTGGTTAAAAACAGGTCGGTGTGCAAGTAACATCTCCTCCATAGCAAACTATCTCCTTGAGTAATTCCAAGTTCTTTGCAATCGATACACATCAAATTGACTAACATTACTTGAACTTAAGTCTGCACCCTTTTCTAACAAGGGCTTGATTATATGCTTATGATCTCCTAAGATTGCTTCCCACAAGGACACATTGCCATCCACATTTGTATTTTTTAAACACAAATCATGCATAACATCACAATATTAGTTCCTCATCTCGACCTTTCTGTTGAATCATGATTATTATTGATATATGCTTATGGTCAAGACATTTCATCATGAAGAGTAATTTAGAAAAAAAAAAAAAAAATCATGAGCTTCTGTTCAACACATACCTTTTTGTTTTTACTTAACATATATTTAAAATACATATTTAAGCATATGGTTTATTTGGGGAACTATATGCTCTTTTTTCATATAAACATGTTAATAAATAAATTGACAAAAATAACAAAATAACAAGTTACTATTTGATTAAAAAATAAGAGTTTGCATTGTGAATGGTATCTGAACTTTGATGAAATATGTAATGAGGTATTGAATATTGAAATCAATCAATTTATTAATTGAAAAAATTTTTTATATATCGACGTAATGTTTTTAATCAATATGACAGAGGTGGTGTTGGTGAAAATGAAAGTTTTTTTTAAGTATAAAATTGAATAATTTTAAAATTCAGATATTAAATTAATTAATTTTAAAGTGGAAGTATCTAATTGCATATTTCATCAAAGTTTTGGTATCATATATAATATTTGCTAAAAAAAAAAAATCCGTGTTGCCTAAACTAATATAAAGCTTGGGATAAGAATTTTTGGCAACAAAACAAATGGTTAATAAGGAAAGGAAAACTGCAAACATGTAAATTTTATGAGTTATTTTTCAATATAATAATGAGAGAATTATACCTCTTATGTTAGGATCAGCTTTATAACTCGGTAGAAGAAGCACACAACTCTCGCTTCCTTTTGATATTGCAATATGTTATATTTACTCAAATATAATGATAATTAGATTATTACATGATCGATGGATGTGAGTGATGATGGATGTGAGCGATGTTTGATTGCTTATTTACTCACAAGTGATGTCTTTCGAGCATTGTTCGCTTCATTTGAATTCAAACCTTGTTTCAATAATGGTTCCAATAATAAATCATTCCCCATTAATGTTGCAAAGTATAAACCGAGTGGCAAATCCATTCTACCACGAGAGATCTTCGACAAAATACTCTCCATGATTGAATCATTATTGTCTTTTAAATGCTATTCGACTAAAAATAAATAAATAATTAAAAATAAACTCATCCCAACTTTACAAAATATAATATTAATATTATCTACAAAGAGTCAAGGGTAGTTTACATGTGTATGTATACGAGATGGACAATTACTAATAATACTTCAAAATATGGGTGAGGTGGCGGGTGATTTTACAGTAACTATTGCCATATGATCGCATGTTAGACAACCATGAATAGTTATTTATCACGTGTATATTACAGGTGACATATAATATCACTAAAGCCTTTCTGGTGGTATGAAAACTTGATAAAGAAAAAAAAAATGATTAGAAGTGGTATTATCGTAGAAGCATATGGTTGTAAAAGTATGAAAATTAAGACGTTCATTTTAAGGAGATTATGCATAATGATAGTCCCATCTTTAATATTTTGTTGAATAATATCCAAGAAAGTATTACGATTCGATCCTAACAGCTTACTTGAACATTTTGTCCTTCCAGTGAAGAGTTGGTCTGTAATAAAGGATGTCTACCTCACCACAAACATTATTTTTTTTTTTTCCTAACAATCTACACCATTTTATAATGTTATTAAAGACATAACAACTAATAATGATGAGAATTAATGACATGAAAATAATATCCTACAAAATGCATGTAACACCTGTGTCTATGCTGATCTTTGTAACTTTTGAAATTAAATGTAATAATAATCCAACTCGAGATGTATAATAATTGGACAAATTAAAATGTATTGCAGTCTATGTTGATATATTATAGTATTGCAAAAATATTTACTTACCAAAGCCTCACCAACGATTATATAGAAATTTGTCGGTGTGTCATTTTGCAAAATCACATTTCCTTGTAAATGAAAAGACTGGGCCTCCATCTTTAAAACCTAAAATAAATGGAATTATAATATTGCAATTAATAAAAAAAGATTTTAAAAAATATTAAATGATGTAGTAGTGATATAATATTTGCATGACGCATCTCTTTCCAAGTTGAGAGCAAGCTATTGAAAATATGATGAAATTAGTAAACTTATCACTAGTGAATGGAAGAGATGACATGAAACGCTTGATTGGATTGCTTTAAGAAATAAACTTGAGTATCTCTTGTTGCTGCAGCTCTTTGAGGTTGTTCTATATTTCAAATACAAATGCGCTTTCATATGATCTAGCAGGTGGAAAGACAGTTGATATCTTTCAGCAAAGTTTGAGATTGCTCACATGATACCCTTTATAAAGATACGTCACAAAAAAAAAAAAATGAGAAATCAATAAATGAACGAAACCTATCTATGAAAAATGAGATTTGTCATGTTATTGATCAAGCAAGCTACGAACCAAACGTTGAAAAGCATGTAAAAGATGACAAATTGACCAATACATTGATTTCACAAACTGCATCCATATATTTAAAAAAATTTCCATCGAAGCTTCAATCCATGTGTTTTTAGGATCATCATACAATACTGCTAGAAAAAATAGAAACAATCAGCACAATGGACAACAAACAAGATTACCTCGAGATATACCAAATCATTTAAAAATTAAGTTCATTGTTTATGTAATCAAAATAAACAATGTAATCAATTGTAATACTAACACAAATGAACTTGACATGAACCCAGAAATAGTTGAAATTGCTGTTTAGTTCCAATCTATAAAAAAAAAGTATTTAATGATTGAGATTATTATATACAAAAGAGAAAAGGAAAGAAAAGGAAAAAAGAGTTCTATATGATGAAAAATATCTCACCTTGAAAAGAAAGCATTAACTCTTTGGAGACGCCAAAGGCATAGCGCATTAATGAATAAACCAAATGAGTTCAAAGTTGTGGAGAATATTTTTAGTGTAAGTTCAGATGGAATGATGGATAAAACATCAAATGCAAATCATGAACTTGTATATTTCCAAGCAATTTGCTTCGGATTTTTGATGAGATGGCAAGTGTTTTTTATCAATATAAGCCATGAAAAATATGAGAACTATGTCTATTGCGAATAGCTTGTTGACATAGTTATTCAACATCGACAATAATAGATTTGCTTCTCTGATAAAGCCAAATTTGAATGGTGTCATCTAGGTAGTGTAAATAACAAAAACAAGAAGGAATCTCTTCCAATACCTACAAGTATGAATTTAATCCCTTGTTAATCAAGCAAAAGTTTATTGTATTACAGATTGGACATAAACTACAAATAAAAAAAAAAAAAAAGAAGGTGCACACTTGTAGTTCGGTCAAGATATCAAAGTTATGAGAGGCATAGTTTATAAAGAATTCAATATGCAAAATTAAAAGGCTCCTTACTATAGATAAGGCGTTAGCGCTTTACTAAGAACATAGAAAGGGTTCCAACAAAAACCTATTCCTATTCTATTGAGACCTTGAGGCAATCTATATAGAGACCGTGAAGCTAGCCCATTAGGGATCTCAAATAGTGTGTTTGTTTGAAGGAATTAAGTAAGGAGGTCTTCTGCCACAAAGAATAGTGTTTTGAATCCACAATGGAGTCAAAAGGGTGCTCATATATGTTATCAATCTTATGCTTAGTTTGATCATTAGATAGAAAAATTTACAAAATACTATGCCTGTAAAATTGGAAACTTTCAAAAAAAGAAAATCATCTGTTGTTACCAGCTCGATGTTTAAGTCAACTCTAAAAACTTTTGCATGGTATCTCGACTCAAGCCTTTACCATTTCAAATAAATTTTAGAAAATGACAGTATTTTGTACCGAACAATAAAATTAAATTCTAGGCCTAACCATGGAAGATCCAAGCAAAAGAAAATTATTACGGTTAAAGATACAAAAAGTATGGGTTCCTATAAAAATCAAAACCGTCCCATGAGTCAACATTACACCAAACTTCCAACACGAGTGACGTTTTGATTTTGGAACCCACCTCAAAACAAGCTCTGATAGATTGGGAAAAGGAATGACCGAAAAAAAAAAAAAAAGTAAAAAGAGCTCTCATAACCCAGGAAAGCACCTTCTAAGAAGTTCATGACAATGGTGATGGAAGGAGCAAGAGGCGATATGACTACAGCCGGATCTGTCTCGTGGTGGTGGTGGCGGTGGCGGAGGGAAGCAGAGGAGTACGGACATGAGGGGTCGAAATGGGCTATACATGACGATGAATGGATCGTCGTTAAAAGGGTTGTTCGTGGTTGTGGCTTGCCATGTTTTATCACCATTGGAGTTGTAGAGATTTGAAAATAGAATAGGGAGGGAGGGATGAGAAAGAGACGGAAAGGGGAATGGAACGGGGTTTATCTAGCGTGGAATGAGATAGAAGAAGATGAGAAGTGAAAAGGTGGTATTACACGTTTCCACCTTTCCATAACATTCCTGTTTTTTTTCAACGAGCACTTTTTTTATGATGCGAATACTTTACCTAATTTTATTGCAAAAGATATACTACTTTCCATGAAAATTTGCTCCCCTAAGCTTATTATCCCATTCGATCCCTGCAAATAAAATATATGATATATATGATGAAGCACTTTTTTTATTTTAGTTTTTTTTTTGTAATTTTATTAACGCTTGCCAGATATTTATTTGTAAGAATACAAAAGAAATAATAGGTTAGAAACAACAAACTTCTTTTCACTTTAGATAAAAATTTGCTGTTCCCCTTTTCATTTTAGTTTTTACAGATTTCTCTCCGTCTTTTTCATTTTATTTCGTCATCATGTTCTCGTATTATTTTATATACAAACGCCTACCAATTTTTAAAAAATACCTTAAATCATAAATAATTTAGAATTAATACAATCAAATATTAGTACGTGGCAATTAAATAATCCAAGAAAAAATATTGTCGTCTTTCGTAAAATAAACTCTGCCCGGATAAATACAAATTTAATAATTACGTCGGTGGTAATTTAGTTAATAAGATGATAAAATCAAATTTATATAATCATATCTCTTAGAAGCATAAATATCTTATCATATTTTTCACAGGTTTTCAAACAGATATATATATAATATATATATATCATTATCTTTTTGGGCAAAACGAAAAAAAATTTTCTATTAATACGTTCTTTACCAAACTTATTAATATCCTTTGAATGTCTCTCTCACTATTTTGAGTCTCTTTTCATATTATTTAATATATAAATTTATCCCTTAAATTTATTTATTTTTCCTGGTATCGTATCTTGTTATTGCAAATTCATTCTTTTAAAGTTCAAAATTGCTTTACAACTTAAAGAAGACTTTGCAGTCTCTGGCATTAGGTATTTATGGTGATTTTTTATTTATATATGTTTTTGTGGTATTTAAGGTAATTTTTTATTTTTATATGTTTTTGTGACTTGTATGTTTTTTTTAATCTTTTTAATTAAAGAATTTGGATTCTTTATTATTAAAAAGGAATTTGATATTTTAGGTGGTTATGGACATGCAAGATAAGGATATGTGGGACAATTGCTAATCCTTTCCCTCCTCTTGTTTTGTTTTTCAGTTTGTTTCCTATTTTTTGAGTAATGATACTTTTTGAATTTGCCGAAAAAAATTATATTATTTTTTCATATTCTATTATTCTATTATTTTATCATGTTATACTATAATGCACATTTTATATGGTTTATAATGTGAATTTAATGATTTACTAGTACTTTTTTTTTTATCTTTATTTGAACATATATGAAATTTGAAGCTCATGGTTATGGTTTCAAGAAATCTTAGCCTCATATTAAGTCATAGTATAATAGGTTGGATGGCAAAATATTTTGAGTTTACTTTATATTGGATAACAAAAGCTTTTCATATTTATTAATAACCACAAGAATTTATCGTACTTAAAACCATAAAAGAATTTATGCATTTTCATAATTTTTTTAGTTAAATTGCATATTTATCATTACTTTTTTTTTTTCGTAGTAACCCAAGTTTTGTGTCTTTCGGTTTGTATACTTAACTATAATTTTTTCTACAGTATATAAAGATTAATTGAACAAAAAAAAATTGTTAAACATATGATACATACATGAGAAAAAAATTACACTTAGGTTATGTAATTGAAAAAATAAAATGGAAATAACATAGGTATACAACTTAAAAAAATGGATATCTTGGTCATATAATTGAAAAAAATATATATAAATATAGGTTTGTAGAGGTAAAAAAAATGAAAATTCAAATATATTTTATGTAATTAATCTAAAAATAAAATTATTTTACTAAAATAGAGCTCAAGTCTAGATATGATAATAATCTAATTAGATAGAACTACAATATAATAAGTATGAGATTTATATTTTTATATTATGTCTTTGTTAGTTCAAAGATAAACCACTTATAATACACAATAGGTATATATTATTTTCAGATCCATGGAAACCAGTATTAATATTTTTCCAAAAGAAAATCCAACATGTAGAAAACTTGAATTTTTAGATGAACATGAAAAATCAACCAGAGAAAACAATGACAATTTGAATATTGATTTGAATACTAAAAATGAGAGAAGAATGGATACTTATATTGGTGTTGCAAAAAAATATATACCAAGAGTGGGAATAATATTTCAACCCGAAGAAGAAGCATATAATTTTTATAATCAATATGCTAAAGAAGTTGGGTTTAGTATTCGACAAAGTGAGGCACATAAGGAATTTTAAAGGTGAGTGGATAAATCATATTTTGTATTGCTCATGTCAAGGCTTAAGGGAGAATGACAAGAGAAGGAGCAATGTCTAACAGCGTCAACCAATGACAAGATGTGGTTGTTTAGCCTAAATGAATACAAAAGCAAAATAATGGTAAGTTTCAAGTCAAAAAATATCTAATCATACACATCCTTTAGCTTCTCCTAGGAAAAGGATGTTTCTCAAATCACATAGGAATTTAAATTCGTTATAACAAGCCGAAGTTGACTTAGCTGAAAATTCTATTTTTGCTCTAAAAGCGAGTATTAAGATGATGTTAAGAAGGATAGGAGGGCGTGAAAATCTTGGATTTATTCCCGAAGATTACAAAAATTATTTGCGAGTTAAAAAAAACTAAAATATGAAAAATAGGTGATACAAGTGGGGTATTGGAATATATGCAAAAGAAGCGATATGAAGACTTAAATTTTTCTTATGCTATATAAGTGGACGTTGATGATCTTATTACAAATATATTTTGGGTTGATGGTTGAATGAAATTGATTTTGATTTCTTTGGCAATGTTGTTTGTTTTGACACGACATACAAAAAATGTAAGAATTATAGACCACTTGCATTGTTTGTTGGCGTAAACCACCATAAACAAAGTATTATATTTGGAGCTGCATTATTATATGATGAATCGGTTGATGCATTCAAATGGTTATTCGATGCTTTTGTTAAAGTAATGTATGGTAAAAGAAAAAAAAAAAAAACAATCATCATTGATGAAGCCTTTGCAATGGCAAAAGCATTAGCAGAAGTATAGCCAAAAACTAGACATCTATTGTGTGTATGGCATATGTATCAAAACGTTGCAAAACACCTAAGTCATTTTTTGAAAAATCTAGTACATTTGCTAAAGATTTTAGCACATGTATATATGAGTATGACATATGTAGACATCTTATTTTGACAATTTATTTTTGTCAATTTGTTAATAATTAAATGTTAATATTAGTGCAAATGTAGCTAAATTGAAGGATTTTTTTGCATTTTTAGCATTATGATTAGAAATAAAAATTAGGAAAAATAAATCAAATTAAAGGAAATAAATATAATGGATGTAATATATATATGTATATAATATAGTTTTATAATCTGAAAAAAAAAATTACTGTTCATCTTCTTCTTTGTTGGGCAGCCCAATTGGCCCACTTTGAGCCCGTTTGTGGCTCGCTTCTGGACCTTATTTCTATGAACCGAAGGCAGATTTGGAAATTATGCATGAAATAGTTTGTTTTGGTACAAAAATTACATGTTTTCATCAATAATTACTCTTTCAAATATGTACTCCAAATTTGGGAAAAACTCATTTTTGGTACTTTCCTAAAATAACAAAAAACGTGTGAAAGTTTTTTTTTAGACAATTTAACGATTTGGAACGTTATAATATGGGAGGTACATGTCATTTATTGCATTTAATTGGAAAGTTACATTGGTTTTGACTCGGATTATTCAAATTTTGCCTAAAACAAGTTTTACAAGCCTTAGGTTCAGGATTAATTGATTAGGAAGGTTTTAGTCGAATTAAAGCTTATAAATACCCTCATCATCTTCTGTTTGTAAGGAGGAAGGTTTGATTTTTCAAAACTCTGTCTAATTTAATTTTAATTTAGATTTTCGTTCTTAAGTTGTTCTTGATTTAGGGTTCTCAATTTTAATCATCAAATTTCTTGTCTTGCAGGGAAAATTAGAATAATTAATTTATATTGATTTGTTCGGAATCGTGAGGACTTCAAAAGCCCTCAATCAATTATCTCCCATCCTTACCGATCTGCCTTCGTCGGTCGTCTACTGCCACGTCCTCGTCGACCCTTCGTCGTTGCTGCTGCCATCGCCGGACTACCCCTGGTCATCATCGTCGTTCATCCTGATCGTCGCTAGTCGTCCTTCGTTCATCCGCTCGTCGATCCTCTACACGCTGTCGCGATCTTCATCCTTGGTCGTCTTCCATTCCTGCACATGGAGCCATCTTCATCCAGGTAAGTTTTCCTTACCATATATGTGTATAATAATAATAATAATAATAATAATAATAATATAATAATAATAATAATAATATATAATTAGTAATAAATATATGTTTTCGCAGAAATAGATTAATAAGTGAAATTAATTGAAATTTTAATAATATAAATCATAGTAATATTTGTTTGATGTTAATATGATAATAGTGTGAAGTTTGTGTTTATAAATAATTGTGATAGCTTTACATGAGTTTTTGTGATGATTGATATTATGATGATTTGTTTGTTTTAAAAAAAAAATCGTTTTGACACCTAGAAAAATTTGATTTTTATAAATTTGTTCAAAATTAATTTGATAGATTTAAGAATCACATAGAATTAGATAAATTTTTATTAAATCATAAAACTTAATGAACTTAAAGTGATAAGATTTCAAAATACTAAAATTAACCAACAAACTAAATTTTTCTTAAAGAACTACGTGTTGTCTGATCTTGATTAGCGGATACGTAGGTACTTAAATGAGCGACTCAAAATATGTAAAAAATTTATTGTCGTGATTTTGTTTGTTTCTCTTAGTTTAAGTAAGTTTGTACATATTTGTAAATAGTTAAAGTCTTGTAAATAGTTTAGATTTTGAAATTAAGGTTTAAAAGAAAGCAATTTAAAATTGGAAAGCTAAAGTGGTAACCGTTTAGGTTTTAATAGGTTAGCCCCTGGACTCAAGTTAATTTCTATTTCTCGTTTTCAAAACGATTTTTTCGCGGATCAGTAGCAAAATCAAAATGAACTTACCCATTGGTTTTGGTTTATCTTTTTTCTCGACTTTAGTCGAGTGGCAATTCCAAAATATTTTCAAAATTCAAAAATTTCTTTAATTCTTAGTCGATGATTTGTATTGAATAGGTTAAGGTTTAGTATGAATCGGATTATAGGAAATCGAACCGGAAATCAAAACCCAGGCTCGACAGCTTAGTAACTCCACTGGGGACATTTTTTAGAGGGCTAGCCACTTTATACTTTTCATATTTAAATTGCTTTCTTTTGTAAATATCTTGTATATTTATAAATAGTTGTACTAATCTATTTGTTTAAGTGATGCATATAAAAAAAAGGAAAAAAAAATAAATAAGGAAAATTCTGCAAATACCCTTAACTAGGGGCAAGGTTGAATTTAAGAAAAATATGTGCTAGATGTGGTCAAACTCGGGCCACCTTAGGTAACTTAGGACGGGAGGCACCGGTAGGTCTCGGGTGTTATGGTTACCTACCATTTGGGACATGAATTACCTCCCACTCCGGTTAATGTGGCCTATGGCCCATTAATTGGGGGACGTTTAGAACCTACCCTTCTTGCATTCACTACTTGAAGAAGATGATGATCAAGTATTGTGGCCCATCAAAGTGTTTTTCAAAAACTTTTTACAAAACAAAACAAAACAATAGCTGAATTTATAGGAGTTAACTTTCCTTTGTAATCCGTTATGTAAATGTGTCTTGTAAATCCTTGTAACCTCATCTTTGTCCTTTGTAAATGTATATATCGTGTTGTGACATATCTCTTTCATAATATGTAGATTAGGAAGTATGGCAAGCAGTATATGTAGTGGCAACATGTGGGCCTGTCTTATTCCCGAGATCCATGTTCATGAGCCTACTAGTCCGATGCCCATTTTGAACAAGTGGTTACAAACTTTCAAGCCAAGACAAAGAGGATTCATTGAAGACCATTTAGGCCCTATTCTTTCTCTACCAAAGGTTCAGGTCCCCATTCATCTTTTTAGGGCCTTGGTTTACTTATGTAATATTGATGAGGCCGCCTTTTGCCTTGGTGAGCACACTTTGAGTCCTACTATTGAGGAATACACAAGGCTTCTTCAAGCTCCACCAACTCATGAGGGAATATGTGCCTCTCAACTTAGTAAATGGCCAATCAATTTGTTAAACTCCTTTTTAGGGATTAAGAGGACCGATGTATCTAAAGCTCTCAAGAATTGCAATTCAGTCTCCATTCGGCTTTTTGACTTGTTCAAATGGTTTGGATCTCCAAATGGTTACATGGACAATAAGTCCATCTTTTGTGAAAGTGTAGAAGCATGGGAACAAAATCGCATCAACGCCTTTACAGCTGCAGTATTTGGTACTATCCTCTTCTTGAATGGGGATCTATCCATCCACTATTGTGTGACAGGATTAGTGGACCGGTTTTTGGTAGGAAAGTCTTATATCCCGGCCTTGCTCGCTGAACAAAATAGATCTCTCAACCACTTGAAGAATAGAGGCCATGGGAAGTTTAAGTCTAGCATGACACTTTTGATAGTTTGGTTTGCTAGCCACACTAAAGATTATGGAGCAATTTGAGTAAGGCTTCCCACATTAGAGACGGTTATGATCTTATTTTGAGCTTTAGTGAAAGAGTCTGCATTCAAGATCTTCCAAGAACCAATGAGTAGGTGTATTTACTCCAAGACCTAGAAGCTCACACATTCCTTTGGATTGCTAAGTGGTTCCATTCTCACGCGGCAATAACCGGATGCACGGAGTATGCGACAGTTCCTTTGATTGGTTTGACCGAGTCAACGGGATATTATCCGGCTCGTGTGATAAGACAATATGGAGCACTTTAAGATATAACCAGCAAGCCATCATTAAAGGAGGTTAATATGGATTATGATGACCCCGACGTTCCTTTGGCACAAAGAGAGGGAAAGCTAGGGATGATACAAGCCAAATGGGAGACAAGAAAAATCAAGCCAATCTTCGTGATAGAACCCATCAATACTAAAACGAAGAGATACCGGGCCACTAAAGAATACATCCTCAACCAAAGGGCAAAGGTAGAAGGATTGGAATTTCAAGCTCCCGAGGTGTTGAGTTGACTACCTACCACTCCCGACCTGAGACACAAGCTTATATGGAATTGACAAAAGCCCGGGTGGAGGTTCACTTCCAAGAAATGAAGAAGAGAGAGCAAGAGATGAAAGAGGAAGTGCAAAGTTCTCAAGCCAAGGTTCAAGCACTTGAAGCTCAACTACGGATGGCGAAGAGGACTATTGAGAAGAACCGTTTGGTGTGTCCTAGCAAGATTAGGCGTTTGGTTTAAGTTTGAAGTCTCTTGGTTTAGCTTTTTGGTTTTGTCATGATTATGTCATGTATTGACTCCTTGAATAAATTTAGCTTTAATGAAATAAAATGGTTTTTGCCACAAAGCTTCTTCATCATCTCAATTTGCATGCGCATGCGCATGCGCTTTTCTTTTCTTGTCTCTATATGTTCTTGTATAAGTCTTTTGTATATATTTTGTTCACCAATCGTTTCCTTGTTTTTGTGTATATTTTTTTTACCACTAACCATTTGCTCGTTTTGTTGAGAATTGTAAATAAATAATAAGATTTTCGCTAAAAAAATAATTATATATATAAATATACATATTTTTCTCTAAACTTGGAATTTTTGTTTTTGATTTTCATCCAGTTTCTAAAAGATAGCTCCTAAACGGTGACCCGATTCGAAGTCCAATCATCACTAGGTCCAAATCCAGAATGGCTAGCAACAACAATAATTCTGGCATTTCCAATCCAATTTCTGAGCAAAGGTTCACTGCTTTAGAACAAATGGTTTTCGAATGACCGAGCAAATGAATCTTCTTGCACAAAACTTAAAGGCCCTCAAGATACTACCGAAGGACATTCCGGGTAAAAGAGATGGTAAAGCCATTGAGGAACAAGTAATTAATCATGAGCCACAAATCACTGTCGAGACCGAATCTTCAGCCTTAAGAAGAAATTGAGGCTCAAAACAAAGAGATGGAGAAAAGGCTTTTCTCTCAATTCAATGAGAAACTCAAAGCTTTTAGATGGAGAAAAGGCTTTTCTCTCGGTTCAATGAGAAACTCAAAGCTTTTGAGAAAATGGAAGGATTTGATCAAGCTAGCTTCATCAACTTTCCTACAATCGAAGCTGAGGCTTTCCCCGAGAAGTTCAAGATTCTCGACTTTGAAAAGTATGATGGTACTGGTTACCTAAAGTTGAATACTAGGCTCTATGTGAGGAAGATGAGTCGGTACACTTAATATGAGCAATTTATGATCCAGACTTTCCAGGATAGCCTTATCGGTCCAGCTTTGACATGGTATGCTCAATTGGATCTTGATGAGATTAATACTTGGGACAAATTGGCTAGGGCTTTCTACAATCAATACAAGTTCAATATTGAACTGGCTCCGTCTATGTAGGATTTAAGCAATATGAGGAAGAAGAAAGATGAGTCCTTTAATGAATATGCTCAAAGGTGGAGATCAATGGCATCTATGGTATCTACCCTATTCCAGAGAAGGATTTGACTTTTACTTTCATCAATACTTTGGAAGAACCATTCTTTACCCATCTCATTGGAAATACTACTGCTAATTTCTCCGAGATAGTATTGGTCGGATGCAGAATTGAAAATGCCATTACTACCGGGAAGATCCATGTGTAGAAAAAGACTACAAACTCCAAGTACTTCAACAACAACAAAGGAAAGGATACTACTGTCAGTGTAGTCAGCTCAACCCCAGACACTAAACCTACTTAATCCTACGCCTACCAATCAACCCCAAACACTAATAAACCCTTCACTCAGTCAAAACAACCACAATCCTAAAACTAACAATTCAATAAACCCAAAAGACAGTTTACCGGAATTCTCGTACCCCTTAGCCAAGTTCTAGCTCGGCTTAGAGCCGATAATCTGATCACCTTTGAAACACCCAGAAAAGACTACAAGCCTAAATACTTTAACCTTGAGCAGAAATGTGATTATCATTTGGGGCAAGTAGGTCATTCTACTGATAGTTGTTGGAGGCTTCAGAATAAGATTCAAGACCTCATTGATGTTAAATTGGTCAAACTGGATTTCATTGAAACTCCAACCCCTAATGTTAACACCAATCCTCTCCCGAATCATGGGCCCACGATCAACATGATCATGATTCAAGAATTTGAGCCTTTTATTGGAATGATCCGGTTCGATCCAAAAAGGGTAGTTATCCAATGTCAAGAGGAGCAGAAATAGGCCCCATATAAGGTGAATTGATGAGGTATCAATTCATGTACCCATTGCACCGAAAGATTATAAAGCTGCCCCGTTTAACTATCAAGCTGTTAATCAAGTTCCCAGGCCCATGGTCAAACTTGGAAAAGCCCCAAAGCCTGAAAGAGAGAAAACATTGGCAGAGGAATTCTTCCCACGAAAAAAAGATAAGGAAAAGGAGGAGAAATCTGATGAGAAAACGGCCTTGACCAAGATTATGAAGATGAGTGATTTTAAGATTATCGATCAACTTGCTAAGGTCCCAGCTCTAATATCCTTGATGAGTTTATTATTGACTTCTGAAAAACACTGGGAAGCCCTCTTTAAGATACTTTAACAAATCAAGGTTCCCGAAGGTGTTGCAACTGAAACAATAGAACATGTGATGAATTCGGTATTTGCTTTGGACCAAATCTCTTTCTCACCTGATGAATTAGGAGCTGAAGGCACTCAACACATGAAGCCCCTATTTATAATGGCTAAGTATAATGGATTGATTGTAGCCCGAGTCCTCATTGACAATGGTTCATCTTTGAATATTTGTCCATTGGCCACTTTGAACCTACTCGGAATCGATGCATCTGATCTTCGATCTAGTTCCACAATTTATAGAGCTTTTGATGGATCCAAGAGAGGAATATAAGGAGAAATAGACTTGGAAGTTACTATTGAGCCACAAGACTTTACTATCCATTTCAAGTTCTAGACATACCAAGATCATTCAATTTGTCGCTTGGAAGGCCTTGGATCCATTCAGCTGGGGCAATACCATCTAGTCTGCATCAGATGGTCAAGTTTATAACAAATGGCCAAATCGTTACGGTACTAGGTGAATAAGATCATGCTATCTTGAAGACACTGCTATACCTTATATTGGTGATGAAGGATCCAAAGACTTTGGTTTACAAATTTTTGAAGAAGCTAATATGATTCAAGAAGAGGGACATTTAGACTGGGATATTTTCCTACTCCGGCTGAGATACAAGAGATGAAAAGGAAAGCTCGAAAGAAGAGAGGAGAAGAATGGTATAATTCCCCTATTGAGTCTCTAGACATCAAAGTCAAATTCCCATAACCTTCTCATGTCCAGAAGCCGGACATTGCATCAGTTATGGAGCCTTCTTGTAGCTCCCATTCGGTTCTGGAGTTGAATAATTGGTTTACTATTCCCCTTAACTCTAGGGTTACCTTTGAGTAAAGATTGAATTCATGAAGCGTTTTTATGTTTTGTTTCTTTTATCAGTTGCTTAAATAAAATGTACTCCATGAGTCATATTCATTAATGAAATTTCTTTGTTTTTTTTTCTATGTTATCTCTTTTATCCATATCATCACTTTCTTTTTCCCTCACTTTTCTTCATTTTTCTTTATCATGCTTTATTCATATATGATGATAACGGTGAAAGTAAGAGATATCTTGCGCCGATAGATAACGAAAATAATGATATCACTTCCGGCCTTACTGGGTTAGTCGTCGAAGGTGATATTAGTGATCACACTGGGATAGAGAAAAGTTCGCAAAAATATGAACAAGGTAGAATTGAGATCAGTGAGCCTACAGAAGTAGAAAATATTGGAACTGAAGATGAGCCTAAAAATTTGAAAATAGGCACCACCTTATCCGCTGAACAACGAGAAAGATTGATAAAATTATTGACTAATTACTTAGACGTATTTGCATGGTCCTACAAAGATATGCATGGTTTAGAGACCTCTATAGTGGTTCATAAATTACTGACTAAAGCAGATATCAAACCAAAGAAGTAAAAATTAAGTCATTTTAGACCAGATATCTTGCTTAAGATTAAAGAAGAAGTGAATAAATTATTAGAAGTCGGTTTTATAGAGGTATCTGATTATCCTGAATGGGTGGCCAATGTGGTCCCGGTACTTAAAAAGAATGGAAAGGTTAGAGTTTGTGTAGACTTTCGCGATCTAAACCAAGCTATGCCCAAAGATAATTTCTCTTTACCTCACATAGATGTCTTGGTGGATAAGACAGTTAGAAACCATTTATTTTCATTCATGGATGGCTTTTCAGGATACAGTCAGATTAAAATGGCAGAAGAAGATAAAACCAAGACAACCTTTATTGCTACTTGGGGAACATTCTGTTACAAAGTCATGCCTTTCGGCCTTAAAAATGCTAGGCCAACATATCAAAGGGCGATGGTTACTTTATTCCATGACATGATGCATCAAGAAGTCGAAGTATATGTGGATGATATGATTGCTAAGTCTAAGGAAGATGAGGATCATGTGGAAATATTGAGGATATTATTTGATAGATTACAGAAGTTCCATCTTAAGTTGAATATTGAGAAGTGTACGTTTGGCGTGACCTCAGGGAAATTGCTGAGATTCGTAGTTAGTCAGTAAGGAATAGAAGTTGATTTGGATAAGGTTAAAGCCATACTTGAATTGCCTCCTTCGAAGACGATCAAAGAGGTTGGGGGCATATTAGGACGCTTGAACTACATTGCTCGGTTCATATCACAATTAACCGACAAATGTCGCCCTCTATTCAAGTTGTTGAGGATAAATGCAGCTATCCATTGGGATAAAGATTGTCAAGAAGCATTTGATGAAATTAAGCAATATCTAATGAATCCACCATTGTTAGTAGCACCAACACCTGGTCGCCCTCTTTTCCTGTATTTGACGGTACTTCCTGAATCAATGGGAGGTATGCTTGGACAGAAAGATGAAGATGGGAAAGAAGGGCTATTTACTATTTGAGTAAGAAATTCACTGAAGGTGAACAGAAGTTACTGAAGTGGAAAGAACTTGTTGTGCCGTGGTGTGGATCATGCAGACTTAGACAATATACATTGTATTATTCTATAGAGCTTTACACGAAACATGACCCTTTGAAGTATCTGGCTAGAAACCAGGACTGATTGGGAGAATTTCCAAGTGGCAAATGCTGTTATCAGAATTTGATATCACTTATGTGAATCAGAACTCAGTTAAAGGTCAGGCGCTTGTAGATCAGCTGGCTGAAAACCAGTTGAAGATAATGTGATTGATGGAGAAGTTCAATTTCGGATGAAAGCATATTGCTGGCAGATTCGGATAAAGAATCAGAACAGTTCACCCTAAATGGAAGTTGTACTTTGATGGAGCAGCTAATGTATGTGGATGTGGAAGGGCAGTCTTAATATCACCAGATGGTAATCAATACCCGCTTCGGCAAGATTGACGTTCCCTTATACTAATAATGTGGCAGAATACGAGGCTTGCATCATGGGTCTCAAGATGGCACTTGACATGGAGATAGATGATCTTGAAGTATATGGAGACTCTCTCTCATCATCTTTCAAACACGAGGAGAATATAAGACGAAGGATGCAAAATTGGTGCCTTATCACCAACATTTACTAGAATTGGCACAAAAATTCAAAGAAATATCATTTACTTATATGCCAAGAAACCAAAACCAGTTCGGATGCATTAGCCACATTAGCATCTATGATTTCAGATCACTGATGGAGTTGAGATCCAACCTTTAAAGATTCGCATTGAGGAGGAACCGCATTTTGCTTGAATACCGAGGAAGTCCTAAAGAAAGATCCCTGGTATGCTAATATCAAAGAATTCCTCCAAGATGGCAAATACCCTAAAAACGCCTCAACAAAGGAGCAAAAAACGCTAAGACGCTTAGCAGCTCATTTCATGCTCAGTGGTAATACATTATACAAAAAATCATTTGATACTACTCTCTTGAGATGTGTAGATGAGGCGGAAGCAGAAATGTTGATGAAGGAAGTCCATGAAGGGATATGTGGACCTCACATGAATGGATATATGCTAGCTAAAAAGATTATGAGGATGGGTTATTTTTGGATAACTATGGAATCAGATTGTATCAAACACGTGAGACATTGTCACTTGTGCCAGATATATTCCAATAAGATAAATGCTCCTCCCAAAGAATTGCAATTGTTGTCTTCACCTTGGCCCTTCTCGATGTGGGGTATGGATATGATAGGGCCAATTTCGCCAAAAGCCTCAAATGGTCACCGATTTATATTAGTGGCGATCGACTACTTTACCAAGTGGGTTGAAGCATTCTCGTACGCTAATGTTACCAAAGGAGTAGTTGTCAAATTCATCAAGAGAGATATCATAGCCAGATATGGAGTCCTGATACAGTCATTACAGACAACGGTACCAATTTGAACAAATTAATGTCTGAATTGTGCCAAAACTTTGGAATCAAACATCGAACTCTACCCCATATCGACCTCAGATGAATGGGGCAGTTGAAGCGGCCAACAAGAACATCAGGAAAATAATAGAGAAAATGGCTATCACTTACAAAGACATGAGATGACCCTTTGCACTCACATCCAAAGTATCAACAGGGGCAACCCCTATTCATTAGTCTATGGCACAGAAGCAGTTTTGCCAGTTGAAGTTGAAATTCCATCACTCAGAATATTGGCAGAAACCGAATTGGATGAAGCTAAATGGGTAAGAAACAGGATTGATCAGTTGAATCTCATTGATGAAAGGAGGATGACTGCTTTATATCATGGCCAGCTTTACCAGCAAAGAATGGCTCGAGCATTTAATAAGAAAGTTCCCGAGAAATTTCAAAGAAGGAGACTTAGTCTTGAGAAAAGTGCTCCGAATGTTCAAGATCCTAGAGGAAAATTTACTCCTAATTATGAAGGACCATATGTAGTGAAGAGATGTTGCCTGGTGGTGCATTAATTTTGACTAGAATGGATGGTCCAGATTTGAAAGACCTGTAAATTCTGATGCGGTCAAGTTGTACTACTCTTGAGAAATTAATGAGAATTCTATCAAGTTCAGAAAATTTGCTGACTACTTTGTTTATGTGTGATCTAATTTTTGTTATCTATCGACAAAAAGATATCTCTGGCGTCTCCAATCATCAGATCGTCATTGACCATTCACCTTAATTGATAAGTTCTCTTTCATCCTTATATCTTCCAAACACTTAAAACACGAGTGTATTGTGAGAGAGAGGTTTGAGCAATTGATAAAGTTATAAAAACATGTTAATACTTTGTGATTTGATCTTTTCTTAAAGAAATGCCTATTTCAGGGGAATAACATAAGAAGTCAATAAGTTCAAGCTGCAAAGTAAGGAAACTTTAAGAATCATCTCTTGTATCGTCCGTGATCAAGACTAAAAAAAAAAGGGGTCCATTTACCATCAAGAGACAAACATGGATACTCAATTCAAAGGATAGCCACTGTGAATGCGTTCTAGCCTGACGGAGTAAACCTAGTGATGAGCGGACTTCACCAAGTGGTCTGACTAGTTTAAAAGCTTCTATAAGAATCTGGTAAGTTTTTTTTTAAAAAAGAAAGAGAATGAATAAATATATTGCTAGGATTAAGTTTTTCAGGAAATTAGCTCTAGAAGCCACTCAAAGCATGAGGAAATCAAGAGCTCAAGACATGAGATTTGCTACTTGGGATCAGAACATGAGACCCAGTTCAAGAGGTTTCAGAACATGAAGCATCTCCGCAGAACATGCGAAACTTTCAAGTCTTTTCAAGCTTAAGGATCTCTAGCTCGGTGGAGCGCTTCTTCTTTTCAAGCTTAAGGATCGCTAGCTCGGTGGAGTGCCTTCTTTTTTCAAGCTTAAGGATCGCTAGCTGGTGGAGCGCCTTCTTCTTTCAAGCTTAAGGATCGCTAGCTCGTGAGCGCCTTCCTTCTTTCTTTTCAAGCTTAAGGATTGCTAGCTTGGTAGAGCACCTTCCTTCTTTTCAAGCTTAAGGATCGCTAGCTTGGTGGAGCGCCTTCCTTTTTGTCTAACTTAAGGATTGCTAGCTCAAAGGACGCCTTCCTTTCAAGCTTAAGAATCATTAGCTCAGAGGAGCGCCATCCTTCTCTTTAAGAACATGAATCGTCTCTGCTCAAGAAGTTCATCTCTGCTCAAGAAGCGACTCGGCTCAAGGAGCATATCAGAACATGAAAAGCTTTCACCCTGCTCAAGAAATGGGAGTTCCAGATAAGTTGATATCAAGTTGAGGTCTATTTTATCTTTGTGATAAGGTTTTGACAAACCTCACCACAAAGAGGGGCAGCTGTAGGCATCTCATTTTTGATAATTTATTTTTTCAATTTGTTAACAATTAAATGTTAATATTAGTGCAAATTGCTAAATTGAAGGATTTTTCGCATTTTTTAACATTATGATTAGAAATAAAAATTAGGAAAAAATAAATCAAATTAAAGAAATAAATATAATGGATAAAATATTTATATAATAGTTTTATAATCTAAAAAAAAAATACTGTTTATCTTCTTCTTGTTGGGTAGCCTGACCGGCCCACATTGAGCCTTTTCAGCCCACTTTTGAACCTTATTTCTACGAACCGAAGGCAAATTTGGAAATTAGACATGGAATAGTTTATTTTGGTATAAAAATCACATGTTTTCATCAATAATTACTCTTTCAAATCTAGACTTCAAATTTGGGAAAAACTCATTTTTGGTACTTTCCTAAAAAATTCAAAAACATGTAAAAGTTTTTTTTAGACAATTTAACGATTTGGAACGTTACAATATGGGAGGTACACGTCATTTATTGTTTTTAATTGGAAAGTTACATCGGTTTTGACTCGGATTATTCAAATTTTGGCAAAAACGTGTTTTACAAGCCTTAGGTTCGGGATTAATTGATTAGGAATGTTTTGGTCGAATTAAAGCTTATAAATACCCTCCTCATCTTATGTTTTGTAAGGAGGAAGGTTTGATTTCTCAAAACTCTTTCCAATTTAATTTTAATTTGAATTTTCGTTCTTAAGTTGTTCTTAATTTAGGTTTCTCAATTCTAATCGTCAAATTTCTTGTCTTGCAAAGAAAATTAGAACAATTAATTTACATTGATTTGTTCGGAATCATGAGGACTTCAAAAGTCCTCAATCAATTATCTCCCATCCTTGCTGATCTGCCTTCGTTGGTTGTCCACTACCATGTCATCGTCGATCCTCCGTCGTTGCTGCTGCCATCGCTAGACTACTCCTGATCATCATCGTCGTTGATCCTGGTCGTCGCAGTCATCCTTCGTTCATCCGCTCGTCGATCCTCTACACGCTGTCGCAGTCTTCATCCCTGTCGTCTTCAATTCCTACACGCGGAGCCATCTTCATCCAGGTAAGTGTTCCTTACCATAATTGTGTATACGTATATATATAATATAATAATATATAATAATAGATTATATATAATTAGTAATAAATATATGTTTTCGATAAATAGATTAACAAATAGATAATAAGTGAAATTAGTTGAAGTTTTAATAATATTAATCATAGTATATTGTTTGATGTTAAATATAATAATATGTGAAGTTTGTGTTATAAATAATTGTGATAGTTTTACATGAGTTTTTGTGTGATGATATTATGATGATTTGTTTGTTTAAAAAAAAAATTGTTTTGACACCTAGAAAAATTTTATTTTTACAAATTTGTTCAAAATTAATTTGATAGATTTAAGAATCACATAAAATTAGGATAATTTTTATTAAATCATAAAACTTGATGAACTTATAGTGATAAGATTTCAAAATACTGAAATTAACCAACAAACTAAATTTTCTTAAAGAACTACGTGTGGTTTTATCCCGATTAGGGGTACGTAGGCACCTAAATGGCAACTCAAAATATGTAAAAAATTAATTTTTTGTGATTTCGTTTCTTTCTCTTAGTTTAAGTAAATTTAATATATAAATAGTTAGAGCCTTGTTAAATAGTTTAGATTTTGAAATTAAGGTTTAAAGGAAAGTAATTTAAATTGGAAAGTTTAAAGGTAACTGTTTAGATTTTAATAGGTCAGCCCCCGAACTTAAGTTAATTTCTAGTTCTCGTTTTCAAAACGATTTTTTTGTGGATCGGTAGCAAAACCGAAATGAACCCACCCATTTGTTTTGGTTTATCCTTTTTCTCGACTTTAGTTGAGTGGCAACTCCAAAATATTTTCAAAATTCAAAATTTCCTTTAATTCTTAGTCGATGATTCGTATTGAATGGGTTAGGGTTTAGTACGAATCGGATTAAAGGAAATCGAACCGGAAATCAAAACCCAGGGTCGGCAATATAGAAGAGGATTTCATTATAGCTTGGCATGAGATGCTTCAAAAATATGATCTTTGTGAAAACACATGGTTGTAGAAACAATTTGAAATGCGAGATAAGTGGGCATTAGTTTATGGTCACACAGCATTTTGTGTTAATATAAGTTCCACTCAAAGAAGTGAAATCATGAAAAATCAGATCAAGAAATATAGTGGCTTCAATTTTGACCTTTTATGATTCTTTTAACATTTTGAAAGATTGGTAGATGATAAACGTTATAAAAAAGTGAAAGCAGATTTCAAAGCTAGTCTAAGTACTCCCCACATGCCAAATAGTGTAGAAATCTTGAAGCATGCTGTAGAAGTGTATATTCTAATAATATTTAAGATTTTCCATGATGAGTTGTGGCAAGCATGAGATTGTGAAATATGCACTCTTGAGCAGATTAGATCAATAATTAAATATAAAGTCACTCCTTCAAGAAGATTCCATCATTATATCATTCATTTTTACTCAAATAATCTTCAGGTTCGAGTTTTTAGGAATTTTGTGCTAACATGCTCTAAAGTTTTACTGTTTCAAAATATCAAGTGTGTGCCTGAAGAATACATTCTAAAGAGATGGACAAAGGATGCAAAGAGCAGGACTATGATTGTATATGATACACATAAGTGTAAGGCTTGAAGTCAAATATTAGAGAATGTTATAAGATTATAACTAGATTATTTGTTCATTCAGTAGCAAAAGCTTCCTTAACAGATGGATCTGTTAAGATAGAATATTATGGGAAAAATTGACGAAAGTATGAAAAGTTTATCATTTCAACAAACCCATCAAGGTGGAGTATGCGATGAAGAAATCAATTTAGGCTGTAAGGTAAAAGGAATAAAACCAAAAATAAGAGTTAAATGTAGCACATCCATGGGAGAGGAAAGTGGCTTAGAAAAGGCCACTAAAAGGAAACGATCAACACATACACCAGTATGTGAGTTAAGTTGTTGTTGTTGTTATTATTATTATTATAGCATAACTCGATGTATATTATTCTAATATTAATTTTGTCACAATAGCAGAAGTCTTGCTACTACGCTTGAGTCAATTATGGATTCTTCAAATGTACTCACACAAGGATCAAATCTAGAAGCATGTAGTAATGTAATAAGCTTATTATTAAACTTTATTATATTTCTTACAAATTTCTTATGCTTATCTTTATTGTCAAATAATTGATTTAGTTGGGTGAAACACGTGTCCACTAACTTTGTAGAAAAAATTACACAAATATAAATTATAAAAAATAATTATACAAATACCAATGCAAAATCACATATTAGATGGATGTTTCACAAATTTACACATGAAATGCCCTTTAAAATACGATTCAACCAAAAGTGATCTGCCAAAAGTCATATAGTGTTGAATTGCATATTTAAAGAGTATTTCATATTTTTTTTAAGATGAATCGTATCTTGAAAGGGTGATTCACTTATTTTATACGCGAATCGTATCTTTAATAGGCTTTTCATATTTGTTAATGAATCACATCTTTAAGATGAGATTCACATACAAATTCGTGAATCGTCTGTTAACATGTGATTTTGTGCCGATAGTTTGGTAATTAATTTATATATAATTAATATTTGAATAATTTTTAATTGAAGGGTCGATAATCATACAATTACCTCTAATTCAGTGTTTATGGTTTTAGGCTCCTCAACAAATAAATAACTAATAATTTGATATATTATTATTCATTATCTATGTAATTTTTATTATGCATTCTTTCTTTCTTTATTATTATTATTTGTTTTTGTAATGATACCATAGGAAATTGACACCTTCTTGGATGACTTCTCCACAAATATAAGTGATTTGAATCAATTACCTCTAACATCTTATTTGTTGAATGTAAGTTATTGTTATTACACATGGATACACATACAATTATATGTATATATTTAATGGGGGAAATTCAATGATGAATTCACTTCTTGAAATGTTAGGAGCATTCAAGTTTTAGTTCTTTAATGGCAAGGATAGATGGAACTAGCTTAAATAATACATCTAATATCATAGGTAATATTTTTCAATATTTTTTTTCATAACAAATAAAATAAAGTATCAATAATCTTGTTTTATTAATTTAGTTATATATTTTTCATATTTAGGTTCAATGACAAGTTTTAGTTCTTTAATGGCAAGAATGGATGGAACTAGCTTAAATAATATATAATATCAAAGGTAATATTTTTTTCAATCTTTTTCCATAACAAATAAAACAAATATCAATAATTGTTTAGCTTATTTTATTAATTTAGTTATTTATTTAGCATATCCAGGTTCAGTGATAAGTTTTAATTCTTTAATGGCAAGAATGGATGGATCTACTTAAATAATACATCCAATATCAGTGGTACTATTTTTTAATCTTTTTTATTAACAAATAAAACAAAGTGTTAATAGTTATTTAGCTTATTTTATTAATGTAGTTATTTATTTTGCATATTCAGGTTCAATGAGTGAGAAGTAGCAAGTAAAATTATGGATCATTTGATAATGGAATGGTGCCTCAAAACCATAGTTGTAACTTCAATTGAAATTTTTCATTTTGTTATTTTCCTTGAAGCATTATTATTTCTCTTCTTAGGATAATGTTTGATACTAGTTAGGAATACTATTTTAATCTTAGTGGTAATTTATGTTTTGAGGTTTTAGAGTAAATTATTAGAATAAGTTCTCATTAGGTGATTATTATTAATCTTACTCAAAATAAACAAATTATTGGTGAATTTTTATACGTATAAAAACTATTGTTTACACTTTTTTAGAGCTTAAATATTCGATAAATTTTTTTTGTTTTTTTCCCCAACAATTTTCTTCTCATTTTCATGTTCTTTATTTTTAATAATTTTTGTATTGATTAATTACATATAACAAGAAAGATGAATTTATAAAAAAAATAAAAAGCTAAAACATGTAGTCTTTTTTACTACCTTTTAGAGATGTATAATATATATACACATATATTTATTTAATTTGCCACGTCTCGAAGGATACTTTAAATGTGATAGCTCGTCGTATATAATATTAAAGTCTAGAAATGACTATCTTAATCATAGAGAGGTTTCTATATTATGCATAAGGTGTATTTCCTAACTAAGGGAACACCAAAGGAGTAGTGCAATTCGATGGAATAATAGATACGCAAGCGCAAACAAGACAGCTAAACATCATTTATTTTAACCAATAACCATAAAATAAATAAATAAATTGAAACCTTTGTAGTAAATTATTTCTATAATTTTTCTAAAGGAGTGACTCAAGTTTGAATATGAGGTTCTATTCTTGGATGACATCATTCGAATTTGACTTTATCAGAAAACCAAATTAGTCATTATCAATTGTGAATAACTGTGTAAACAGGCTATTTGTAATAGATGTAGTTCTCACATTTTTCGTGGCTTATTTTGATAAAAACACTTGCCTTCTTGTCAACAATCCAAAGCAGATCACTTGGGAATATACAACTTCATGGTTTGCATTTGATATTATATCCATCATTCCATCTAAACTTACATTAAAAATATTCTCCTCACTTTTAACTCATTTGGTTTCATTATATATAAACAACTAATTTACATATTTAATAAGTCATAGAGATAAGTTTCAATATATTTTTTGTAATATAATTATTACGTTTACTATTGTTTACATATCAAGCAACTCACTTAATAATTTAAGATAAAAAAGAATGACTTCCAATATTTGTTTTCATATGTAAGTGCCACGTATATTACAATATTATATATAAAACAACATATATTGTTGTTTAATGTGCGTTTTTTTTTATATAGTTAGTACGTATATTATTGTTTGCAAGTCAAGCGACACAATTATGGGTATTAATACCACAGAGAATCCATTTATAGTATCTTGATGTAGTTAATTGCAAAAGTTAGTGTAGCTTAGGTAGTTAATTGCAATACAATCACAATTTAGGTACTAAATTGATATTTTTAAATTTTAGATAGTTACAGTAAAAATATGTAATTAAGGTTTAACTATCATATGTGACAATGACAGTGAATTGATTTCTAATTATTTTTCCACAATTTTTTTTAATGGTCAATTATAGAAATCTTATTTAACTCACTTTACAAAATACTAAACCTTGTTTTTAACCGGTTGAAACGTTTATACCTTAAATAAATTTACCGTCCAAACGTTAATATATTTCAATGTAATTTAGCATCAATCATATATTTATATGTTATAATTGAAAATATATGTGTTGTTGTATAGTTATATTATTTACTAACCATTTTTATATTAAATAACATATTAATGTAATATCCAGATTTATTGAAATTTAGCATCCTCGTCGAAAGTGAAGAAACAGTGTACTAGAAAATATAAACTCTCAAAATTAAAATATTGGTCATTGAAATTAGACATCATCACTGGGCGGTTCCGAACCGGGAACCGCCCCGAACCGTCACCGGCGGTTCCTGACCTGGAACCGCCCCGTCGGTGACGGTTCCGAACCGTCTAAGGACCCGCCGGAACCGGCGGGTCCAAGCGGTTCGCGTGGCAGAACCGCTGTTCCAATGGGTCCGGAACCGCCTTATATATTTTAATTTAAAAAAAAAAGAAGAAGAGAAGAAGAAGAAGACATGCAGGTTCTGGGCGTGGGGATTGTTTAGGGGGGGGGGGGGGGGGGGGGGGGGGGGGGGGGGTGTGGGGTGGGGTAGGAGGTAAGGTTTTGGTTTTTTCATTTTTTTCACTAGGAAAAAAAAAACCGGTTCGTGGAACCAGAACCGGAACCGCCAGAACCGGCGGTTCCTTGGAACCGTAAACCGCCCCGGCTCTGGTGGTTCCGGTTCCGGTTCCACGAAATGTGGAACCGTGAACCGGTGGTTCCGGTTCGGGTCCGGAACCGACCCGAACCGTGCTGATCTAATTGAAATCAACCTTCAAATCTTTGTGGCATTAAAATATATATTTAATTGGGAGGGAAATTGAAAGATAATATTAAATGGTGTGAGGTTTCCAAGCAACTTTATAATATGATGTAGACTTTTATACCAAGTTGAATCGGCCAGGCTCATTGGATCATAAGTCAAGTCGAGGGTGGCCTGAAACGGACCTGCTTATGCTAAGCCAGGCCAACTTCAGGCCAACCTGTTAGCTCATGACCTGTTGAATTGATCATATTAATTAATTTAAAAAATAAAATAAAAATGTAAAAAGAAATTTTCTTTGATAAGATAAAATAAAAAAATTAGTAAAAGTTCCAACAAAAATTCATGGGTTAGAATTTCTTTTAATTTTCCAAAAAATAATCCCATGTCCTACCATATTCCTCTCTTTTTCTGGTCTCTCTCTTCTCTCTTTCTCTCGTCTCTGAAGTCCTAACATACTAGCATTATCCCACATCACACTCTCTCTCTCTCTCTCTCAATTTCTAAGACACTTTTTCTCAATTTTTATATTTCTTCTTATCTCTCTTTCCCTCATTTGCCCAACACTTTATCACATGAGGAAACAACTGGGTTAAGTTGTATACTAGTGACTTAAAAACCTCATTCCAATGTTTAGATTTGGGCATAAATGTTCTTAGTTGGTTTGTTGTAGGCTAATCCAAATGTGGTAGGATCCAATATGATGGATTGGTCTCGTCCAAAGGTAGTAGGTTTTGGTGGAAATGATTTAAGTTGGTGTCACTGTGGTGGGTTCACTTGTGATAAGTTGATTCAAATATGATTAGTTCAATATATAAATGTGGTAAATTCAACCCCATTTTAAGTCGACCTAACCCAATATCAACACATCGCCAAAAAAAAAAAAAAAAAAGCAATATCAACCCTATCACACACCTAACATCAACTCTCTCTCTCTCTCTCTCTCTCCCCACTTAATGAAAACCAACCAAACACAATTCATAAACATAAACCTTTTCTCTCTCTTTGGTTTGTTTTAGCTTCTCTCTCTCTCTCTCTCTCTCTCTCTCTCTATAAAGACTTTTGTCCACCTTAGCTAGTGTGGGCCTCCAAGTGAGTATTCAAGGTAATAAAATAGATTTAATGAACAAATTTTTTAGAATCAATTCCCAAAGAACCAATTCTCAAACTTGTATTCTAATATATATAAACTATATATTTTACGATATTAATATCTACCCTATAAAAATTATTAAATAAAATTTTAAAATAAATAATAAATAATAATTCAACAAATATCAACTAATAAAAGGTGCAAGACAATAAGGTAAGAATTGGATTGCTATTCCTTTATTTGGTTGGATTTTAAAGAAAAAAATCTCCATAAATGATATAAATACTAATCCTAAAAGTCAAGCAAGTTATAAATGGCTATCAATAGTGTGGGTGTGGAATGTAGTAATTGCTATTTTTTCATTTTACATAACAAGATGTTTTTATTGATACTAAAAATCAAACAAACATGACAATAGGCTTACGGGTAAAAAAGCCAACCAAACATGTATATATAGATTAATTTAAAATGATATCTCACATTTTTTCCCTTTCTTCTTTGTCACTTCTCTTTTAATTACGGTTTCGACTTCTTTCTTCTTCTTCTTCTGCTCTTCCTCTTCTTTTCCATTTAAATTAATAACCATTTAATTAGTCGTAAGCACTAAGTTAGTCTATTAGTACTAAAGTTGCCTTACTTTTCATTTTCTTTTACTTTTTCTTTCCCAATCCACAGGTTCCACAATTTTTTTTTTAAATAGCACATAAACTTCAAATAACATATATAGAGAAAATTATCTTTTATGACAATTTTTGTTACAAGTCTCACACCGGTTTCGCTATAAGTTCTACATATATTATTTTTAACATCATATCTTATAAATTTTGTAGGTTTTACATCTTTCAATAGGCAGATTTTAAGATGGTTTTATAATGTTGTAGGGTAGGTTTTAAGTCTATAATTTGAAAACCCCTACCTCATGGGATATGGTATTCATAGGACCTCCTCCAGTTGTACTCCATCTCTAGGAATGACACATAAATCTATTTTTGGTGCTTTGGTATTATGGATACAATTATATTACACATTTGACAACATATTAATAATCTAATGTAAACCATTTGAACTTAAAATTTAATTATTCACAAATGATGGGCCTTATCATCATTTTAATTTATTTTTTGTGACTTGCATAATAAGCAACATTATTGAAAAAAAATTATGATATATATTTTATAATTTTATTATATGATTTTTACATATACTACTATATTGCATATTATATAATATATAGGCAATTAAACAACACAATATGGTTTTTATCATATAATCATCACAATCACACTTGCATATGATTAATCATATGAGACAATATATTGATGATCTAACATTTCAAATAATAACTTATAATGTTAAAGATAAGTGTCAATTATGTTATATATAATCCATAAAAAGAATAAATGTTAGATCATACTAAATTAAGAATGGCGTTGAATTGATTGTTATAAAATGCTCAACCTATAAAGTTTTTCATCTCCAATGTAGTTTTTAGATATTAGCTATTTGTATCTTTGACTAATAAGAGCATTATCAAAGTGGAGTAATGTGCTAGAACGGTGTAATACTTATTAGGATTGATTTGTTTAGTGGAATGTTGATTAGAAGGTTATCGACATAAGGTTAATATGCTAGAAGGAAGGTAAATTACACTAAAAGATCACAATATTTAGGAATAAGTTTATTAGAAATCACAACATTTTGAGTAATTAAAAAGATATTGTAACATTTAGAAAAGTGGGTCAATTGAGGTATCTATTAACATATTCAACAAAAAAAATATTTAATTAAAACTCAAAATATTTCAATTGACCCACTTCTTTAAACGCCGTGTAATCTTTTTAATCACTCGAAATGTTGTGACCTTCTAATATAATTTACCCTATTAGCAATATAGGATGCTTATATGGATGATTGTGATCAATATATGTATTTGGACTCATGGTGTTTGTGAGTACCTAACAACAGATATAGATATGTGTGAAGTCACGAATTATTACTAATGTTCGGTCAAAGGGATTATTTGTTATTGAACCACCCAATTAAAGATGATAACCAATTATATGAAGCATTAGTTGCATGCGGCGTATCTATGACTCATGACATGCGCAAGTGTTCGAGTGAGTATGTATTAGATTTTAGCTCATTATAAAAAAAATGGATTTTAAAGAATGAATTTCTAATTCTAAAAGTAAACTTTTATTACATAAAATCATCGCCACTAATTCTATCACTAGAGAAAGTAGTTATCTTACTAATTATTGTGGATTGTATTTTACGTTTGAGTCTTTACATACTCATATTGCGATATTAATATATGGTGGATATTGTTAAGAAGAAATATAGTTAGTGAAAATAAACAATTCGTAGAAGATTGTAAATTTGGTTTGATGAAACTAAAAACAAAGATAGACTTAGACATGAATAAAATCACTTTTCTTAGAGAATTTATGCTCCCACACTAAGTTTGCTATGGGATTTGAATGTGAAATTCCCTAGAATACAACGAAGTCTTGATACTTAAATAGTAAACATTCAAGTATCAAACCACACTTAAAAGAATTTTAAGATATATATGTATACTTATTGGTTAAGAGAAGAAATACAAAGAGAAAAGTAACAATAATTATCAGTTATATCTGACTACCAGATCCAACACATTTTATATGATGAATTGATATTCCAATTATCATAACTTTTCCCAAGAGTCACATTATTTAGATATGGGTTGCATCCTTTGGGTTTAAAATTGATTAGTTATTAATTAACTAAATCATTGTAATGAATGGATGCAACCTAAACACTAAAACTCTTTAAGAAATTCATCAAAAGTTGCAACCTTTAAAAAATAACCACTAAAAAAAATTAGGTGTATGATAGTGAAGATCATGAGCGTACTTGTCATGAACACTATAATTTTATTTCATTCTTCTTCTTTATTTAAAGTACAAGATCTACATTATAGATTACATAATTGACAATCTATTTTTACATGTCATATCCTTTAATTTTTGGGATGACACAAAAAATAAAATAAAATAAAAAAAGTATATATGGAGATAATGTATAGTAGATGTATTTGTGTTCTAAGTTATTGCATACTCATAACCTGTTATAATTGTTGGATGAACTACAATATTCCATAAGCATATATAAAAAAAGGGCGTAAAATAAAGGAAGTGCTTTATAGGATTTTCAACATAAGGATTGGGTGATCTGGCCTCCCTTTGATCCCATAAGCGTGTTGAAATGACCTAAATACCAATCATAATAAATTAAAATCATTTAAAGTCACATAGGAGCATAAAAAACCAGAATTTTCATATTTTCCATTTTGCCCCAAATCGAGAACCTGGATTTTTGAAATTTAAAAAACAATTCAACAATAACAAAATAAAGTAATATTATAATTTAAAAATATTTTTAGATAAAAAGTTTACATGAAAAATCAAAACAATACATCTAGAGCCAATTTTTCCACAAAATTTAAAATTCATATGGCTACCCTCAGCTCCTTTTTTTTTTTTTCCTCATATAAGGTAAAATGTCTCTAAAATCTATCTTTTATGTACTTTTAGTTTATGTTTAAGCAAGTATAATGTAAGATTAGGTTAGAATTAATTTTCTCCTTGTTTTTCTTGAGAGAATGAAGAAGACATGAAAATCCAAGAAGTATAAAAGCTGCAAATTTCGTAATACCCAATACTAAGGAAAGAAAAGCGTACTAAAGTTGAGTTTTAGCTCATTTTAGCACTTAATAAGCTCCTTTAGTGACTATATTATTTTTGGGTGATATTTTAGGTTAGAAAATGAAGGAAATGAAGAGAAAGAAGCCATTCAAGGTGCAACAAAATTCGTGCTAAGGTAATACCCCAAATTTAAATGGTGTTTTTTGTAGTTTTATGATCATTTAAGTGCAAAAATTGACTTGAGTACTTGGATATATGTTTTAAGTAGCTCAAATCATGTTTTAAAAGATTTTGTAGATGTTCATTTGGGATCATTGCTGAAAAATTTGGTAGACTTAAAGTAAGCACCTAAACTAGCTAATAGAGTTGAATTTCAATATTGGCATGGTTATTGATTGTCTAAGTGGCATGTAGGACTTGGGATTTGAGTTTAAGATGCTGTAAATTCTTTAATTGTTGATGAAATGGGTGATTAATTAGTTATATGGATGAATTATTGAAAGAAATAAGTACGTGGGATGGACTTATGATGTTGGTTGATGATACAAAGTTGAAATTGATGAAAAGTATGTTGGATATGTATTTATGTTGTGTGGTGTGATTTAAATGGGGAAAAATAAAGTGTTTTAAATCTAAAACTTTGATTAATTATGAGAAATTAGACCTTTTCGTGATGAATTATGAGGTTATGGATTAGAAAAAAAATGATATCTAAGTGAATGGACATGTGAAAATAGTGTTGATAAACAAATTGTATGAAATTTTGGTATTTAATCCAAAAAGTGATTTAGTTTGAATAATTTAAGGAATAAATTGAGATTGCATTTGGTAGACAATAATACAAGGAATTAGGGGAAAATGGGCTTTTAAGAAAAGAATGGAGAAAATGTTTGTTTTGAGCTATAATTGGCTTGATTAGTTAACCGGGAATTCTTGAATGTAATAATTTGATTGGGGACTATTTTAGATCATATTGAATGGGAAATTAATGTTTTGATAGAAATTCAATTGAAGGAGAAAACTAATTTAAGCATACAACCTAATATGCGAAAACATGGACCATAGTGAGAAATTTTCAAATTTATGGAATTGGAAAATAAATGGTTAATGAATGGTTGTATAGAAAAACTTGATTATTTAATATTGAATGACAATTTGATGAAATAGAAAGTGTGATGATTAGTTGTATAATACTTAATAATTGAAGGATGATAAATTGTTGGATGTTAAGACATTTTGTGAGATAACAATTGTATGTGAAGACATGCACATTATGGCGATAAATAACTAAATAGATGTGATTAAATTATTGGAAGTGCATACTAGAAGAAGATTACATGGTTTATGTTAGAACTTCAATAGGATGGATATTTGAATGTTAAAACTCAAGTAATATTTGCATATAACTTAATGATGGCAAATGTAAGGGTATAAGCATGAAAATTTTTTCGAGTTTTCTTCATTGAGTATGAGATTAATGGACATGGAGTGTTGTATTAAAGAAATCAATTGTCTAATGTTGATTATCGATTTGGAGATATGGACAAGTGAAATGAGTGGTCATATGGATAATTAATGATAACACAGTAATAAAAATGCTATATAAAAGTACAATTGGTGAAATAACACTTGTATATAAATTTTACATATTTATAGTATTAAATAAATAGTCAAATGCGGTATTATAATTTTGGAGAGTATGCTAGATATTTGGAGAATTATTGTATTGTTGATTATAATCCATGTGTGAGGTACGTGTTTGAGCTTAATTTGTCAAGTTTTCTTGTATATGAGTTTTCAATGATAAGTATGCTGAGGAAATTATGAAACTTGGTTTGAGATAGGTTTTTTGAGTATGTGATTAGTTGATAACTTGTCTATATGGGTAAAATTTAGATTTGAATGATGAATTATTCTTATCCATATTTTACTTATCCTACCATTCTAATAGCTAAACATGAGTGGGCTTGAGGCTAAGGGTTATGTAGGGAAATTATTTGGAGAATAGTAGAATGGGAAATACTTATGATGACCATAATATGGGAAACGAAAATCTTGAATGAATTATAATCTCTTGATCAAGATAAGAGCCTAATGGATTGATCAATTTATGACATAAGGACATAGGTGTATGATTAGTGATCCGAGTTCACTAACTTTTAATTATTTGAGAGTTGGTTAAATACGGAATAAATCACTAATGAGTTGATGTAACAAAACCTCTAAACCAACTCAAATGTAAATAATTAATTAGACAACTTGGCTAAACAAAACCAACGACAAAAAAAAAAACCTAAGAAATATCGTTTATCCATAACTTAGACTCGATGCGCATGAATGAGTTGAGTCCTAAATTGGGACTCGTGACCATATAGATCCCAACCCAAATTCAACTAATGACAATAAAAGATAATCAACTAGAATTACTTGAAACTTTATCCTAATGCATGTATTTGAACTTATGAACAACAAAAGCCATTTGAACTTGGGAAAAAAAAAAGGAAGAAAACGGTTTTGCAATGATAAACAAGTATGCAGTAAATGCATGTTGTTTCTTAGGATAATATCTAATAACTGAACTAATACTTAAACTCAGCTTAATTACTTGTTGGCTACTGCTTGGCCACTTACTTCAGGAAGTAGTACCCTCGGACTGGGCTGTGAGTTTGATTACAACTTCAACAGGATGCAGTACTTTAGATGCTTAGAGGGTGCGCGCGCACCCACCACACCCCCCCCCCCCCCCCCCCCCCCCCCCCCCCCCCCCCCCCCCCCCCCCCCGGCGCAATGCATGATCCAGGGCTCCTTTTGTTCCCATTGTTTGGCAGGGAATCATAAGTACTCTTGTGTGTGTTGGTATTCTTATGGACTTTAAATTAATTACTTAACTTGTGGGTGTTGCATTTGAATAGACATGTGTGTTTGTTTACTGTGTATTGGGTTTTACCACTCATTTTCCCTTATTCCAGTTTTATATGGATATTCATTTTGATTGCTAATTTTTAGGTATGGCGAGTTAGATGAGTGATCAATGGTTGATACTTTTTATAATATTTTGAGAAGAAATTTATTTATTACTTGAATTTTCATGGATAAGTATAATAAAACTTTAAATTTATGTTAATTAATATGGGCCTTCGGGGCTAAAATCTTTGATTTTGGGTAGAGCTGAGCTTCCGTGGTTTGCACTAGTGGGCTTTAATATTGCAAAAGAGTTTTTTTAAAAATTTATTATCTAAATAGGTCAATATTACAAGTTTTAAAATAACTAGAATCATGAAAAAACAGATGGTGCTCTACTAAAATTTTTATAAAATTAATAATGATTTTTTAATTAAAATATAACTAGCAACCCGCTTGGTTTAAAGGATATCTTATATGTATCACTCAAGTGGTACATGTGACTAAACTACAACGTCTTATGTGCTTGAGACATTACATGGATGGACATAGACACCCATTCTAAGCCCAATTAATATGCTTAAGTCAACAAAGCTGGATTTGAGCAGTTATAGATAAAAGAATATACCATCATTAAATATCTAAATTGAATTTAGCAACCAACTATGATGAAGCTCTTTTTATATTGTATTTTTATAACAAATGGTTAATAATGAACAATGGAAAATATAACCATATGATAATTCATTGCTGCTAATTATAATTAAAATTTAATGGTCTCATGCAATTTTTTCATCTAGAGCAATTTTACACAAATTTTTTACGTGATGACTGAAGATGCAAATATGTAGATAACCTAACTGAATCTGGTAATAACAAGAAAAAGTTAATTTTTTTTTAACGAAAATGTTAAGAGAATTTAATAGAAAAGTCTTAGACTCTCAAATAGGAAAAACATTTTTTTTTTCCTTTTATAAAATAGCTTTCTTGTCTGATCATATTTGGTTAAACTTGCTAGACCTTAGACCCTGTAATATCCTTAGTTAGACTTATAGGTCCCATGATTGGCCTCTCAATTTTCATCCAGCCAACTGAAGCCTTAACAATGCTGAAAAAGTTAGTTTCGTACTATCATTGCATTAAAATGTTTCAAATGCCTTTCATAAGACAATTCCTTTTCCTATGCACGTAAAAATTTAGAAAAAGGAAAAAAAAAAAGACCAAAGGATAATTAACAATAGGTGTGCCCCCTGGATCCGGTTGGTGTCGAGTCACTGTTCCCTATTGCTATTATAATCGTGAATGATTAATTTATAGTGGAAAAGTTTAAAGAATTCTTTTTTTGTTTTAATCATTACAGCAAGAGAGGGAATGGAATCTAATATTTCTCACTTGAGAGATTAAAAAAAATCTATTAAGCTATAAAGCTATTAGGTAGTAATATATTTGATTTAACTTAGTGAAATATCAAAGAGAAGGACTAAAAATTGTATCTCAAAAGATTAAATACTGTAGGCCACTACAAGTATGACATTTTTATGAGCCAAACTAGCCATTCTAATCTCTACGCATCAATATTAATTGAGTAAATTATTTATACATGAGTTAGGTTTCAATGGTACTAATAAATTACATAAATGAATTAGTAGCGTATAATGTTAGTAAAATTTTGATATGCACATAATTTTTTATTTGAGTAATTGTTTAAAAACCAGCCACTATTATTATAATTTATCAAAATAATATTAATAATTATCAATACTCATTTAAACATATGATGTGTTACTACCAATTAATCTTTTTCCACTTGCATACAGCCACACACCATACCATATTCATCATATCCCCAAATATTTACATAGGTAGAGATTAGTTTATATTAATTTGATTTTAATACAGACATGTATAGGCAACATTAAGTAGTTGGAAATACAATTTATTTTAAAGTAAATATAAATGATTAGCGAAGAGTACTATAGGCTTTCACATTAATTAAACCACACAATATGATCACACATTCTATAATTAAACTTTATCTTTAATAAATTGAAGGAAGCTCTAATGATTATATCTTATGGATAATCCCAATTCTTCCATATTAGGGTAAAACCTAGACATCGGCACGGTTTGGGTGGGTTCCGGACCCGAACCGGAACCGCCAAAGGCGAGGCGGTTCACGATCTAAGAACCGCCGGTTCTGGTGGCTCTGGTTCCGGTTCACATGAACTGTTTTTTTTCTTTGAAAAAAATGAAGAAAACAAAAACCTTAAAATCAATATTAACTTGTTTTGTTTTGTTTTGTTTTTTTCTTCTCTTTTTTTTTTTTTTTCTTTCAAATCTGCCTTGACCCCTACACCTCCCCTCCCCCCTTAAGCCCCATGTACGCCGGCTCCTTTCTTTTCTATTTCGTGTGTAGTTGTTGTTTTTTTTTTTTTATTTCAAATTTGGCGGGTTGGAACCACCGGTTCCGGGTCCGGAATAGCGGTTCCGGACCCGATTGAATCGCTGGTTCCACCACGCCTAACCGTTTGAACCCACCGGTTTCGGCGGGTCCTTGAACGGTTCAGAACCGTCACCGACGGGTAGTTCCTGGGTAAGAAACCGCCGGTGATGGTTCGCGGTTCAAAACTGTGCCGTGGTATGATGTAGTAAAACCTATTTCACGTAAATCCTACCCCACAAAATTGACCATTGTTAAGCTCAAATTGCTGCCTTTTAATTACGTAAATAGCTATCTGCGCCAATGTTGTGGGAAAGATGACCTTTGTATTTAACAAACCCCAGTTTTCTATCATCTTTCCTCTTTTGGTGGTAGATATTTGAAATTGTTACCCTTTTTATCACTTTGGTCTTCTGCCCTAATTATCCTACAAATATATCCTAGGTAATGGTTTTATAGCCTAATAATGTCTCTCTAATGAGAGGTAGTAGCTTTCTATTATCTCATTTTTTTGTTATAATAATAAAAAATATATGTGTTTATATATAACCTATACCATCTACTTGCAATTTCTCTTCCCCTGTCTAAATTTCCATCGAGCAGCAAACACCTTTGAAGGAACAAATTTGATAGAAACATGCGATTTATTTTTTTTTTCAACACTAATGGCAGAGTTCTTCGTAGGTTGTCGTGTGAGAATGAATGAGGAGCCACTTGTTCCTGACATCAGTGATCATCATCATCAATGCAAGGATCAGGACTTTAAGCATTCGGGACGATTCACGGTTGGTTAAGATACCGAACATGCTCCTGCTTAAAACCTCTGGGATAATTTCAACAAGATGAACGTATTCACGGCCATGGATTACTACAAAGATGGCCGTGCCTAATTGCTTGAAGATATTATCCCCCCTAAATGTTTTCACTCTGTTTCAAACTCCTCCCCAGTTTCGTTTGATTCTATTTTATGGAAGATCTTTCCTTGTGGAAGCTATTTCTGGGTTTAAGAATCAATGAAAAACATATGGTTGTCTACCTGAGGTATTGTTGAACAAGTTCGAGGCAAAGTTGATAAATTTCATCATATCTATGGTGTGGATCGGGCACTTTCTATCACAGCCGAAGTGTTTGTTATAAGATTTGAGTTTTTTTAACCCTGTGGATTTCCGGCAACGTCGGTACCGGACTGATGAGTGCATATATACATTGAGGACTAGTGGATGTCCGAAGATGATTGACGACGAATTAGATGATGACGCTAATAGTATGATCTGTTAATTGGCAATGGACCTCACTCAAGAGTGGCAAAAGAAGCATGTAAATCTGCAAAATCATGTGAAGGAAGCCATGGTTTAATTGTAGTCGGATCAATTTTTGGTTGATTGAATTTTCAATGTGTGATTTTTTTTAATATGTTTCGACTAGATTAATTGTTTAATGTCTGTAAATATTCTTCATGATGTGTAAGGACTAATGGATATTTTTTTTCCCCATTTAGTTTCAGTCTCAGTACATTTTTGAAATTGTAGCTTTTGTTGCAGGTATCTTATCCACTATTAAGTAACTAGGCCGACCATATAATTTTCTGTTCAGTTTCAACACTTAAATTAGCAGATGAAAAATCTTCTCTTCCCTCTTAATTTTTTTTATTAATCTGTGAACTTTTCCCAGAAGTCCTCTGTATACACGACTAGCTAGAAGAGCTAATCTTGTTTTAGAAACCAAATGTGGAGTAGACTTTGATAAGAATATCGAATATGTAACTTTTTAACTTCCTTGAGCTTTTACATGGATTCGATTATTGCAGAGCTGAATGCAGGTAGCTTCACTTGTCATGTCGTATGGCTTGCTATACTAGCTTCAATTTGGCTAATAATGATATCAACGATATCAAAAAATAAATATAATAATTCATACCAATTCTGATATTGTCCGGAACATTAAAAACACATCATTTTTTTCACCATAGAATCTTATGCCCACCTACTCAATGGGCATTTTCAAATTCCCCCTCAAATGGTGTCATCAAGTAAATGCCTAGCTTACTAATTTTTGGTGGGGGCAAAGGTAGAGAGAAGGAAGAATACATTGGGTAAACAAGGAATGCCTATATAGAGCGAAGGACAGAGGTGGAATGGGCTTCAGAGATCTACATCTATTCAATTTGAGTCTTCTAACTAAATTAGCTTGGAGAGTTCACCAAAACCTGCAAGCTCTATGGGTTCTTGTCCTTAAAGGTATATACTACCCGAGCTGCTCCTTTAAGGAGGCAGGCAAAGGTAGTAGAGCATCTTGGGGATGAAGCAGCCTAATAGAAGGGAAGAATATCCTACACAAGAATGCTAATTAGATTGTGGGCAAGGAGGATAATATTAAGGTTAGGCCAAACAGGTGGATTCCCCTTCTACGAAACAAATGCCTAGATCAAAGGAGTAGCTTCGAACCAAAACTCAGAGTATGCAACATCATGGATACTAATTTATTAGAATGGAAATTGAGGAGTGTTAGACACTTACTGTTTGATTTTGAGCTCAAAGCCATCAGGAGTATGCCAATCCCGAGCCTGGAAGTTGAGGACCGATTAGTGTGGCCTTTCGACAAGCGAGGAGAATGTAAGGTAAAGTCAATATATCACCTCCTGCATGACACAAGTGCTGTTAGTACCCTAAGCAAGCCATCATCATCCAATCAAATTCAAAAACACATTTGGAAACAAATCTGGAACAGTAAGATTTTACCAAAGATCAAACACTTCCTATGGCGTGTGATGTCGAATGCTATCCCTGGTATGAGAAATCTCCACCAACATCAGGTTACAAACTCCCCCGAGTGCCATTTCTGTGAGGAACAGGAATCATTAGAACATGCTCTGTTAGGATGCAATTGGGTTGCTTGTGTGTGGTTTGGAGTGCTAGGACTTCGGTATGACAGACAACAGATCTCATTGTTTGCTGTGTGATGGGACAACCTGGTGGGAAGCCACAGCATTCCGGGGGGGGGAACGTAATCAAAGGATTTTATCAATCGAAGAAGTGGTTTGGGGAATATGGAGGGAGAGGTGCGAGGCTCTTTTCAACTGCAGAGACCCAAACCCTAACTTTACTGTAACCCGTATTATAACTAGATTAGGGGGGAAATCTTACTTTGAGACTCCGGAGCAGACTGAAGACTCTCCATCGGATGACATCGAAGCTAATGCACATGCTGTCCCAGGCGAGCTTCCGAGAGAAATGAATGGGGAGATGGGAAGTGAATTAGTTTTGGGAAGGAGTTTACCATTCGGAATTTCGAATTCTCGACATCAAATCCCTAATTCGATGCAGGAGTCTTCTAATCCGAATTCTGGTAGAGGGTAACCTTTCGCACTTGACGTGGATGGGGGTTTATGGGTCAGAATAAATGCGGATGGGTCCTGGGTTGAGCCAGACAAATGGGGAGCAGCGGCTACAGTTGTTAGGGATATCAAAGGCAGCTTAATTGGAGGGGCCTCAATCTTGGGCTTATATCCATCGGTAGAGGTAAGTGAGATTGCTGCCTTGAGACTTGGAATAGAACTGGCTAAGAAGAATAGGTGGTCAACAATTCAGTTTGAATTAGATTGCAAACAAGTGATCCAAGCTTTCAATGGTCATCATGAAGGGCTTCATTGGACCTCTCTAGCTTATTTTGAAGAAGCCCTATCCTCTGTTTCTTGTTTAGGGAATGTTAATTACTCTTTTGTGTTTGTAAGAAGAAATGCAAATTGTGTTGCTAATTGGGTAGCTACCTTTTTTAGAAGGAGGATGTGCCTGTTGGATTGGTGGATCTCCACCCAATCCTCACTTCAAAAGCTACTAGACCGGGATTTGTCTATTCGTATTGATCTATCTTGTATCGTCCTGATAATGGGTAATTTTAATTAAAGTTTCATGCTCCTTTCGTAAAAAAAAAAAAAAAAGAATCTTATCCCCGTTGTCGTATGCCCTGAAATATATTATGACGAAGGAGAGATTCAGCTATGGGAAATCTTGTGGTTCCTATTTTACACCTTTAGGCGAGTTTTCAGATCATGTGCTCATGAAAAAATATGGGGTGCAACTTGATGCTGGAGACAATTAGCACCATTACTAGCTAGTAAAAGATTAGGCTGCTTTTGAAAATTTAATGGGGTGATGCTAGGGAGAAGATTTGTGAAGAAATTGACAAAATTCTCTTAGTTGCAAGTTTTATTGAGCAGAGGGCTTGGAATAATAATATCAAGGTACTTCTATCTGTCTTTTAAGAATATATGATGGAAATGGGAAAAAAAGTTTTGGGTCTTTAGGTTTGATGTTGGATGGAATGTGGGTACATTGTTTATAATCTAAATGTGTGCTAAATTGTGTTAAAAGTTGATTGATTTAAGGTTTTTAATTTGAAATAAAAATAAAAAAAATATAATAATAATAATAATAATACCACTAGCTAACTTCTTTGACATGCTAAGCCCTTGAAAAGAAAATGGAGGTTCGCTATATTTATCCAAAAGGAAAGAAAAAGGATTTGCATCCTAATTGTAAGGAAGATCCCTTTCGAGGAAAGGAAAGAAAAAATCCAAATTCTGGCACTAATAATGCTCGGAACGTATTTTTATGTCAAGAAATTTTAACATGTTTAAAATTTATTTTAGAGATTTCCATGTGCGATCTAATTATGTAAGACAGTGTTGATGAACCACTTGGAGTAGCTCATGCCTCTAAGGTTTTGTTTATATTTTAGTGTTTTTGTATTTCTAATAATTTTATTATGATTAAATTTTATACATTATTTTATTAGATTTACCATTATAAATTAATTATTATAATTTGTGCTTGGTGTTTTGAACGAGTGGTAAGTTTTGTTGCAGGTTGACTTTTAAACATAAAATAGTTAGTTGTTCCATATGTGTTTGGTTTTTCGTGGAAGTGGTAGATTATTTGGATAATTGCTAGATTCTTACATTTGTGGTGGTAAGCTTTTACACATAAAATGCTATGTTATTAAAGTGAGTGGTAGGTTTACTTTTACACGTAAAGTGGTAAGTTGTTTGATTTATATTAAATTTTTTATGAAAATGATAGATTGCTCAAAATAGTGGATTTTTTAGTAAGTGATAGGTCGTTCTATTTGTGGTAGGTTGCTTAAAATGATTGTCCTTATATTTGTAATAAATTACTAAAAGTAGTAAGTCTTTGAATTTGTGGTAGGTTAATTTTTACTGGGTTGTTTGGTCATAAGTCATAGCTTGCCAACAAGTTGCCATGGACTCTGCGTGATTTAATCTAATAATTTTTGCATCTTTACACCGCCCCTGTCCTTCCCTCTCTCTCTCTCCATCTGTGATAGCAGCTGAATTCCAGGACTCCGTAGCTCAGGTGCTTCTCTCTCACCCTCTCTCTCTTTAGGGTTTTGTTCCTCATACAAACAACCAGTTAGGGCATTGCTTGATATAAATAGCAATACTTATGCCACTGTTATCCCGATTGATAAAATTAATGGCTATATAAGCATTGAGAAAAATTAAAGACGAACAACCATCTTTAGCTGAGCTACACATCTGCATATTTGATTTTGTTTTCTTTTCATATTTGATTTTGTTTTTAAGGGTATGTGGAAGAAGAATCTTTAAGAAAAAAGCGGTGACCAAAGTTTTCTCATTGTAATAGCATGCTTAATTATGAAAGTCAGTGCACGGAAAAGGCTAAACTTGAAATCTTTTTCACCTAAGTGAAGTATTGAATCATCTTAAAATACCAGTCTAAGTCATTATGAATTAAATATATGGACTGCACAATTTGCATATCAGACCTGTGACTCATGACTTGTTGTTTCTTCATAACCAAATTTTTGGTGTTTGAGCCATAGAAGTGATGTCATGAGCTATTCTTCATCTTGTAACATCAATGTTGGGATAATGGTTTATAATATATAGGGTGCTAGATGCTGGATAATTTTGCAAGCCATGGTGGTTTGATGGCTGCATCATTTTATCATGAAGGGAGGATTAGTATAAAGTTTGGTGCATACTTGAAACCAGAAGTAGAAAAGCCAGATTAATTAAATCCAAACTAGCATAGGACTTTTCCGATTACTATTTGATTTCCAATTGAAGTTTTGTTTTGGTTTGTTCCCAAATAGAATACCATCTGAGAAAATTCATTCTCAACTTATATAATAAGTAAATCACAACCCTATATCACTCACATGATTTTACCTTTTATAGTGTTTCCACAAATTCTCTTTCACTACTCTATTTTGCAGCATTCCCCTTCTTAGGGTACAATATAGATCAAGTTGGTTCACAAACTATTTGAGTTCACCTCATTTTTACTCAAACTTAATTCGAGAATAGCGAGTTGAGCTTAAGTTCAAGCTAGTCGAGCCTCTTGTCAAGCCTAGCTTGCAAGCTTAATTGAGCTTATTTCAATATAAATGTTAATTGAGTTTGATAAAAAAAAGGTTATTATATTATTTCAATTAGAATTTTTTTACATAAATTGAGCTTAAACGAACCTAAATGAGTCGAGTTCAAGCTTAGAATGTTAAACTCATTCAATCTCTACCTTGATATTATACTATTTTAATTTAACTCGTTTGCAGCTTTATTCCCATCTAGGCCCTCTCTAGCAGCTTCCTCCTCCTCCTCCTCTTCTTCTTCTTCTCTCTCTCTTTCTCTGTTTTTTTTTTCTTTTTTAATTTCTTTGATGCGTTCTTGGCTCTTTGTTTAACCAAAGTCCTCTGACTGCCCTTTTTTGTTTCACATGTATTCACACTTAGTTTATCCCTAACTGCAAAAACCCACAGCTTCATCTCATCTACAAAATGGGAGTTCTGCTATCTAATCTAATTTCTCCGGTCTGTCTGTCTAGCAAATGGCTCGAATGCCTCGACTACTGTCCAGAGCATCTGGTTCTTCATCTCAATCTTAAGCTAATCAGCCCCCCAAGGTTCTCTCTCATATCCCCTGCCAGCATGGGATTGACTAAGAGTCTTGCTAGTTTCCAAATTTTTCAACCCCTCTGTATAAGGTCAAAACAATTGTTTACCATCATGGAATACATAGTCTCTGTGCTTATGCAGTAGAACTGTCAAAACAGTAAGGCAAAGACTAAAGAAGCCATTCTTCCATGTTAGTGTGCACAGAAGAGAGAATTCCTGTTCTTCCCCTTTTTGGGTCTTTTTCCTTCATTTCATTGTATTTTAGCTGAGCAGATTAATGCAAAGAGAAATATTTTTTTTTTTGTTTATGCTGATGGTCATGTAGCTATAAAATTTGAAACAGTTGGTTCTTGGGTTTTTTTATCAATCTTTTTTTCGTTAATGCAAACTACCCTTCTTTATTATTCCTGTGCAATCATGATAAGGCAATATAATCATTGAGTGCTGTGTTTGTTATGTATCTTTATAGTTTCATACACAGTGGCTAATGCTTTCTCCTTTTGGCTGGCACATACGCAACCTAATGATTCTTATCTTGTTGGTTTCCCCTGTTGAAGGTGGAAATGAAAGTAGTATTATAGCATCAACACAGGGTTTTGATAATTTGTTGCATGTTGCTGTTATAGCTGATTGTGGATTTATCTGCTTACTTATTCTTAATTATAGTGATAGAGATTTTTGATCGAGTAGTATCTATATTCATTGTTAGCCATATAGTTGTTCGAGCTTTTGGGGTGCTATTAAGAAATATATGCTACTTACAAGTAAGGAAAGTGCACTATACTAAACCATACCAAAGCAAGATTTTTTTGCTTTGAAAAACACCAAACTACCAAACTAAGCTCACCCTTGGGTTTAGGTGACATGCCTCAATCCCTTGCAATAGCTTCAACCATAGGCAAAGTGCCCATTAAACAGGAAAATGTGGGTTCTATGCAGGTTTGATCATTCATGTGACCATCAATAATATTTTGTTTTTTTTTTAACGTCACTAAATATTTTAGTCAAGAAAATTTAGCATTTTTCACCCCATAAATATTTAGCATTTCTATCCAGGATAGGAGTTAATGAAGTGAAAGTTGGATGCTTCATGAATTTTATTGACCACACTCTTCCAAGACCATATTGTGTTAGATGCAGTTAACTTCTTTATGGCTATCCTCATTATAATTTTACTGTGAAATGGCCTGTCCAGAAACTGTACAAGCTGGCTGAATAAAAAAATTGGATGCAGCACAAATCTGCATATGAATCACTGCCGTGTAGCTAATGTCTGTG